>CM070834.1:10084957-10769957 GCA_036326025.1 Chrosomus eos
ACATCTTCTCACACAGAATCTCTTCATTTGAAAATGGTGCGTTGAATTTGTCGTGAGTGAAAGTCTGCATTTAAGAAAAAGGTTTGTTTTTGTCATTTTTCCAAGGGAATGCTTGGAGATGGGGAGGTCTTTAGATATGTCTAATGTTTAATTCAATGCCATGGCCGCTAAGTATTTTTTAATTGACAAATTAGCCAGTTCTAATATACTGGAATTTAATCCTAATTAGTTAAGCGGCTGCTCAAGGTTTGAACATTGCACCATTTATTAAGAGGTCAATTTATTATTTGTTAAGAAGGCTTTATGAAATGAAAGGGCTATTTTTCAAATCGCTCCGCCCTTTAACCGTGTCTTGCTGTTTGCTGTAGTCATTATGAATTCACTTTGATTTCAATTCCACAATAATATGGTCACTAATGGCTCTGATATTGACGCTAATTGTAAGAGTCAATATTGAGGCACAGCGGGAAGCCTCAGTCGGGTCAGTCTGTGCTGCAATCCTGCACACGCTGCTGACTTGTTTCTTTATTTGCATTTATTTCACCTCATTTTTAAATACCTGTAAATCTTTTATTTTTCCTTATTTTTTTGGGAGAAAAAAACAACAGACAGTTCAATCCAAGTGCAGCCAATTAACTCGACAAATAATGCATTTATATTGCTAAATTAATGCGTTTACAAAGCTTTATCACATCTTACTGGCTTTTGGTTTTGAATTGCATCATTTTTAATAGTAAGTATGTAAAACACATAATCTTGCTCTATAAATGGATGCCAAAAGTATTGGTAAAACCTAAAATGCTTTTTGTATTGTAACCCAACCTTGAGTTTGTAGTAAGGTGCTATATAAAATAAACATTATTATTATTATTAGGGGCCAAGCACTAAAAGTGTGTAGGAACCTCTTGAAATCATTGGCGTTCTTCTTCTTATTATTCCGTTTCTTCTTCTCTCCTTCCGCATTGAAGTCTATGTTAGCCCAAAGAACTGCTTGCGGGAAAGTAATGAAATTTGGCACACTGATAGAGGACAGTCGGAACAGTCACCAAAGCAAATTTGGAGTCTCTAACTCAATCCCTCTAGCGCCACCAACTGTCCAAAATGTCACTCATGTTTATGCTAATAACTTTTGAACCATAAGGGCTAGAAACAAAATTCCCAAATATTTTCCCACTGATTCCTTGGCTCAAGGCGATCCGATTGCATGATATGACGTAATTTTCCGTCATGTAAATCTGTGCGCCATTTTGAATATTTTAAAAACCTACTTTTTCGAAGTAGACGGTTTCTCAGATTTTCACAAAAATTTAACCAGATCATCTTCAGACCGTGCCGACAAAAAGTTATGGAATTCAAGTTGATTCGTCAAACCGCTCTCGAATAACGCGCAAACTAATTTTACGTAGCAAATAGACTATAATAACAGACATAAGGCTGTATCTCTGCAATGCTTTATCGCATTCAGACCAAACTTGGTACATGTCATCACAAGCATGACCTGAGGCTACATGCTGCGTTTCGGCGCAACGCCGCCTACTGATCCAGAGAAATTGCTATTTTTGCTTATAACTTCTAAACAATTAGTCCAAAAATCAAAGAAGTGGTCTCGTTAGATTCAGGGCGTCATGCCTTGTCGACTGATATCCAATTTTTCCATATCGACAAATTTAAATTTTTAACCAAATTGCTGTATTTTATGAACGCATGAACGTAACTTGGTATGGGTCATCAATACGATGCTCTGAAGGAGCCTGAGAAGTTTTCGAAACAGCACCAGCTAGTGGCAAAATGTATTTTTTTCAGATGTTTATAACTCTAGGTGTGGTCGACTTATTTCCACAGGAGTCATCTCGTAGGTTCCTGAATCCTTTCCGAGTCCAACAAAACCAAGCATGTTAGGTTTCGCCTTACTGTTTGTGTAGCGTTGTGATTTCGCATTTAAAAAACATTTGCCAATATCTTCGAAACCGTTAGACCGATCGAGACGAAACGTTTGGAAACATAGGTTGTTGGCAATAGGTTGATGCCCAAATGACAAAATATTAATAGTAAGTGGCAAGAAAATGCAAACAAAGTCAGGTGTGGGTCATTTTTTTATGTATTTATACATATAAATGTCTATAACTCCAAAATGAAATGAGATATTTCACCAAGTTTGATGCACGCACGTATGGGCTCACTCTGAAGACACAGAAAAAAAAGTGTTATTGTGCCTCTAGTTGGCGCTATTATAGAACAAAACAAGGAAATTGACATTAATTACAATATAATATCATGATATTAAATGCTACACTTTACGAATGCATTTTTGTCCCATTACGAAACTCGGTATGTTTTTTCGGCGCCATTTCTTGAAGGTACTCAAAAAGTTTTGGGGCTGCGCCACCTTGTGGTAAAAATGTTATAACAAAATTTCCTTATTTCCTTAAAATTACTTTTGAATAATTTTGCCTATTGTAAATATACCAAAAACAGAGATACCAGTTTTGCCATAGTCAGCCAAATTTCCAGACTTTAATTACTGTATATATGATTATTCAGCCATTTCGTCTTCTTGCGCTTGGCCCCGATAATTGTTGATTGCAGCTATATTTATTATTATTATTAATAATAAACAACCTTTGTAAATTGCACAAAAGCCATTTTTGTTTTATTTTTTATTTTATATTTACGGTAACACTTTACAATAAGGTCTTATTTGTTAATATTAGTTAATGTATTAACTGAAATAACTATAACAATACACATATTTCTTAATCTTTGTTAATGTTAGTTTATAAAAAATATTGCCGTTCAGTGTTCGTTCATGTTAGTTCACAGTGCATTAACTAATGTTAACAAATACAACTTTTTATTTTAATAATGCATTAGTAAATGTTGAAATTAACATAAACTAAGATTAATAAATGCTGTTGTTTTATGTTAGTTCATGTTAACTAAAGTAGTTAACTAATGTTAACAAATGAAACCTTATTGTAAAGTGTTAAAACTTGCAAATCTTCAAAGAACCATAACCAAATTTAAAAGTGTTATATAGTGAAAAATAGCGTAAGAACCTTTTTTTAAGAGTTTAAAAGCAAAACCAATGGATTGTGTTTACAGTCTCATATGTCTGTCATATTCTTGTGTTTACAGGTCTCTCTCTCTCTCTCTCCTCTCTCTCTCTCTCTCTCTCTCTCTCTCTCTCTCTCTCTTCTCTCTCTCTCTCTCTCTCTCTCTCTCTCTCTCTCTCTCTCTCTCTCTCTCTCTCTCTCTCTTCTCAAACACATTTTAGGGCACCAGTCCCCGGTTCCCCGTCCCCCATCCGTACACGACGTCCTTCGGCTCTCGCAGGCGCATCATGTGCCGCCGGAGCGGACAGATGAAGAAGAGGATATTAAGTGACTCTATCTAACATCCAGGACACAATGGCGGTGATTGATGGAGGACAAAGTAGGAACAGCAGGACGGAGGATGGGGAGGGGGGTGTCCGCTGGGGGTCTCTGTCGAGAGCCGTGTTTACTCACTGATGCTCTCCACAAGACAGCCATTGACACTCGGATGGATGAGTCCCGCGGAGCCAGAGGTTACCGGGGCTGGAATATAGAGCTCCTCCACGACACGCTCCCTTCACCTAATCTTCCGGCAAAATATTTATCATTATCAATTGGGGCCTGCTCTCTGACATTAGAATAGCACGTATGGATAAACCTCGGGAGGATTATCGATCCGCCCGACAGCAGCCTCACACACGCGGCCGTGAAAGACTTGGGGTCATACGGGACAATAAGAATAAAAGCCCGGTGTATCCAGCACTCCGCTCAGGTTTATTAAGTAAAACAATGAGCCAAATCACACCTCCGTGACATACGCACACAGCCCACAAATGCTTCTGGAGGAACCCAGCGCTGCACATTTACTTTTCTACACACTGATTTGATTTACAATACACAGTCAAACATTTGGAATAATTACACATTTTTAATGCTTTTGAAAGAAGTAGTTTTATGCTAACTTAGGCTGCATTTATTTGATCAAAAATACAGTAATATTTTAAAATATTTTTTAGAATTTTAAATATCTGTTTTCTATTTAAATATATTTTAAAATGTAGCGTTTTCCTGTGATCAAAGCTGATTTTCAGCATCATTACTCTAGTCTTCAGTGTCACATGATCCTTCAGAAATCATTCTAATATGATGATTTGCTGCTCAAGAAACATTTCTGATTATTATCAGTGTTGAAAGCAGTTGTGCTGCTTCATATTTTTTGTGGAAACTGATACACTACCATTCAAAAGTAAAAAATAAAAAACAATTTAATGTGTTAAATTGATCAAAATTGACAGTAAAGACATTAATAATGTTTTATATTTCAAAATAAATGCTGTTTTTTGTACTTTTTATTCATCAAAGAATCCTAAAGGCCAGGATATCCAAAAAATATAACAAAACATGTTTTCTACATTGATACAGTAATAATAAGAAGAATTATATTATAATTGAACACACATAATAATTGATGATGAGCAGCAAATCAGTAGTGGCTGCTTAAAATTTAGCTTTGCATCACAGGTCAATTTTTTATTATAAAATAGATTCAAATAGTTTTTGTGTAATAATATTTCCATATAAAACTGTAATATTTCAAAATATTACTGTATTCACGATCAAATACATACAGCCTTGGTGAGCATAGAGTCTTCTTTTAATTTCAATTATTAAAAAATGTTCGTATATCATCAGCTCATAAGTAAAGTCTTCTATACTTCTATACCTGAACTTATTGTGTCAGATAAGGGGAAACTCCAAAAACTAAACCAGGTTAGTGGCTGGTGGGTAAAACATTTGAAGAGGATATTTCATGTTTTCTCCTCCTGACTGAAACAGATGTAAAACCGAAATTCACATTGTGCACTGTGTGTTTTGTCTCCTGTAGACCCGGCCTGGGTGGAATTGAGAAGATGGCAGGTCGATATTAGAAATGTCTGTTATGTATCTGTCATATTTCCAACTTTATTCCTTCTGAAGTGGAGAGAGAGAGAGAGAGAGAGAGAGAGAGAGGAGAGAGGAGAGCGTCAGGAATGAACTTGGCAGCAGGTGCCAGCGGCTTCTCGCCTCCCGAGCGCTAATTGACCGACAGCGTTCATACACACATTCTCACTAATTTTACATTTGCTATTCCAGTGGGGTAACCAGGCACGTCTCAAGGAATACATAGTATTCGCTCTCACCGTGCAGGCCATTGAGGATCTTTAAAAAAGAGAACGAAATTAGCAGCTTTGTTTGATAATAAGGCCTCTAAGATTCAGACTTGTTTTTGGACACAACCACACACACACACACCACACACACACAACACACACACACACACACACACACAACACACACACCCCACACACACACACACAACACACACACACACACACACACACACACACACACACACACAAATTCTTTTTCAGAATTTGTAAATGGGAGAATTGCAACAAAGAAAATCACGTGTTGATGTTGAATCTGTGATACTATTGTGGGAACTGAGGAGAAATATATATATATATATATATTGCTGTTGTTTTCCATTTCAATTTTTAGATAATATTCCCATAAATCTACAGACTTCAGAAATCTACAAATGTGCAAAATAGTGTCAAGTTCTATCTGATTATGTAACTCAATTTACTTGTAATTCGTTGCCCCCAACACTCGTACCCTATAAATGTAGTTTCACTGTAACAAGGACACCTTAAAATAAAGTTTTACATTTTAAAAACATTTATTAAAACTTACTTGTTTAGAAAAAATATTATGCTATCCCCATCCACTTTCCACCATTTAGCATTTTAATAAATAATAATAAAGTTGAAAACAAATATATATCTTAAAATATGTCAGTGCCGTTGTTTTGTCTCAAGATTCACACCAGTAAAGTTTTTTCCAAGGCACATTTATAAAAGCTAAATGTCTTTGAACTAAGGCTTAATCCTGGCTTAATCTATAAGCCCTGTCCGTGAAACCAGACAACAATATCTCAAATTAAACAAGAACCTGCTGATTCAGATGATGCAAAATCTGTCATTTAACATACCAAATCAAATGATAATCTAAAAGTGAAATTACTTATTGTTCAGATTTTATTTGTCTTGTAAATCCTTTATATTTGTATGCAGAGACTTCTACTGTCACTTCAGGATGGTGGTGGTTGTGTATAAGGGTTCACAACACTCCCAAGGAAAGGAAAAAACATAACATAGCTATATTTTTGGGTAAGTTTTCCTGGTCATCAGCTCTTATTATTAGTGGAGTACCTCAGGGTTCCATATTGGGCCCATTTATTTTACTTGGGAGTATTATTTAACACAGTCTCATCCCAAGAAGTCATATAACTGACGTCTTGGACGTCTTTTGACCATACGTCAATATCCGCCTTTTTAGGGTACCCTTAAACGTCAGTTATATGACGATCCCGGGACGTCATACAACTGACGCTTTACCTTTAACGTCAGTTAGGTGACGGGGTAGGTTTAGGTCTGGGTAGAGTTAGGATCCGATAACGTCATATAACCGACGTTTAAGGTACCCTAAAAAGGCGGATATTGACGTATGGTCAAAAGACGTCCCAAGACGTCAGTTATATGACTTCTTGGGATGAGACTGCGCTGTATTATTAGGAAGCATAATGTTTCTTTTCATTTTATGCTGATGATACTCAGCTTTATTTGCCGTTGGAAGCTGGCGATTCCATTCAACCTTTGCTGGACTGTCAGGATATAAAACAGTGGTTGTCAAATAACTTTCTCCGACTAAAGAGACAAAACCGAAATGATTTTCTTTAATCCCCCGAAATTGAGAGGTTTTGAATTAATGATCAATGATCAACTTTATCAATGATCTCGTTAATCATTTCTTATTTAATTTTGTCTCGGGTAAGAAAACCTGGTAACATTCTGGACTCCGGATTTTTGCTCCATCTTCTACTAAAGATCTTCGTTTCCCCTATACATAGGCCTTTAAGATTTTCTGGCATAGCATTATTTTATGTCCTACAATCACATCTAAAAACTAAGTGTGATAGAGTCTTCGGTTGCCTCCACTAGCTTATGAAATCAGCTGCCACTTGACATCCACCTTACACCTTCCCAACTTATATAGGCTGAAAATGTATCTTTACTCCCAGGCATTTTAAGTATTCTTTGTATTGTTTTATATTTTTGTATTGCATTGTATTCTTATTTATGTTCAGCACTTTGGCTTTGTTGTTGCTTTGTTACATTTAAATAAAATGTATTTACTAGCAATTAACATGGGATGATATAAATTCCCACAGTGAGTACTTTTTTGTCAAACAAACATGAAATTCAGAGAGAGAGAGAGAGAGAGAGCCAGCGGAGGTGTTCAGAAACAGATGCACATCACTGCTTTGTTTTATGTGGGCTAGTCAGTAAATGAATTAGCCACTATTGGGTTTATGTGATCAAATATACTGTCTGGTATGACAGACATTCGTCATGCTTTTGAACATTGATTTACATTATTAAATGTTTAATTGAATATTAGAAAGGGGGGCCTTTGTTGAAGGCAAGTGCAGTTTAGACACACACGCACACACACACACACACACTGCTTTTGAAAACTCCAAAGTCATCCAGTTTGCTCTAATCACCACAATTAGTCCTGAATTATCACCGGACTCTGACAGACGTTCCTTGTAACTCTCTTTTATTTCCAGGCAGCGCTAATCAGCCGCTCTCATTACTGACGCTGATTAAACTGCAAATTAGCCAGCAGTGGCCCCGTTCAGCCTCCCCGCGACTCGCTCAATATCAATTAGGCCCAGCAGCTTGTCTGCGGCTCTCTGGGCGCTTCCAAATGCTTGATAGTGCCACTTATTAGTTTGGAAAACTAGGAAAATACCAATAATCAACGAGTCAGAGAAAGAGGGAGAGGGAAAGAAAGAAAAACGGCTCTTTTTTTAAAGTTTTATTTCAGCTCAGGGGCCAGTTTTAGCAGGCCCGGCCGATAATAACGGCTGTCACATCAGACCGGAGCGCGGGTGGCCCCTTATCAGGGTGTCAGCAGGGAAGAAAAATGTATTAGACAAGGTAATATCTAGGCTTTTTGAAGTCACTTTTAGATATAATGAATCGCATTAAGGCGTGACAAATCTGAAATCCTACATCATTAGGTCGTTCCGGTAGCAGTGAGAATGAATAAGTATTTTTTCTCTCCTTCTAACCTCCTGGAACCGGAGTTAATGACAGTTTATTTTATTTATTTATTTCATTAAAGTCAAATCATCTAATAAGCCTGCAATTATTTTCCTCTGGTCCCTTGTAGAAAGTGTCCAAGCAATAAAAGCAAACATAAAATGGTGGGAATTCAGAAGCCCGATGGTTTAGCTTCTCATTAAGCACGGTAATTTGTGAATGAACGGCGTATAAGCTGGAATCCGAGTAAATGATTATTGCAGTAAACAATATAAATGGCGAGTATACGGCTCAATCGCAGGCAGCACTTTGGAGCTTTGTGGATATTTTCAGTGCGTTGGATTGCAGTTTAATTCTCCATTCCCCTCTGATCAAAGAGTCTGAACACCATTTTGGCACTTTGCCAGTCAATAATATCTGCTATCTAAATCTACTAAAGACGTGACAATGTGCAGTCATTTCTCAAGAAGCTATTTGACCTTTGACCTGGTGTAACTATAGCAGATTGATTCTTTCACACTAAATACTATTTTTGACTGAATAAAATATGAATCATATTTGAAAAATTATGTGCATATATTTTTCATACAGCAGATAGAATGCAGACATATGTCTGATTTGCATAACATCAATATTACG
Source organism: Chrosomus eos (assembly GCA_036326025.1). NCBI lineage: Eukaryota > Metazoa > Chordata > Actinopteri > Cypriniformes > Leuciscidae > Chrosomus > Chrosomus eos. The sequence goes on from CM070834.1 coordinate 10,093,782, forward strand.
TGACTAAATCATTTTGCAATAAATATCACTGTTATTTTCATGTTTATTACCACAAAGCTGCTTTGAAACATCTGTTTCATGTAAAGCACTATATGATTAAAATGACATTTTTAAATAGCATAAAATATAATGGCTAATAAAACCATCTCTGATCTGGTTTACAATATGCATTGACCATTTCCTTAATCCACATTTGATTAAACCCTAGAATAGAATAGAATGGAATAGAATAGAATAGAATAGAATAGAATAGCATGGTGGTAAACTTTTATATGATAGTGTGACAGTGCATATATAGTGTGTATAGCCTACATATGTGTGTAGGCCTACATAAATTCATAAATTGTACACGAACATAATTGATTAATTTAGTTATTTTGGTTGAAATTGCGGATTCTATTGGACTGGAGGCAAGTGCAAGGTTGTTTTGTCCTGATGGTAGCCTATCCAGCTCTTTTACTACACCCGACCCTTTTTATGATCAATAACCATAAATGAGTCGATTTAGCGATATGATCATGAATCACGCGCGTCTCAATCTTCACCGGACAGTCCTGCTTCGCGTGCAGTCTTTAGGTTACCCGAGTGACGGAGGACCGGCATCTCAGCTCGTGGGCTCCGGTGGTGATGACATTCATCATTCCCGGCGCGTTGTCTGCAGTTTGACAACTCCTGACACGTGTGACATATCTCACTTTACCTGCTCCAGTCGAAAACATTACCTCCGGCAATCGAGGTGTCTATGATGTCCACTCTGCTTCCAGTGGCTGTGAGGAGTAGATCACACGAGACCTCACAGTCCACATCACTGACCAAAGCAACAGCAAGAATTAAAGTCAAATAATAATATATTCATTTATTATTATTGAAAATAGTCTGTTATAGGCCTATATTATTTTTAAGCCTAAACCACGTAGGCCTACATAATTAAGACAGCTGTAGGTAATATTTACTAATGTATGTCGTAATTAACAGGTCTGTTTGCATAGGCTATAGGTCAGTTAAATGTTTAATTATTACAGTTAACAGTTACAACTATTAATAATAGCAGCATATGATTTAGGCTGCATGTAGGCGAAAATAACATAATCAGTAATAATCAGTAGCAGAAAAAAGGCATTAGCCTATATATATATAACACACACACACACACACACACACACACACAAACACACACACACACACACACACACACACACACACACACACACACACACACACACACACACACACACACACACACACACACACACACACACACACACACACACACACACACACACACACACACACACACAACTATGGTAGCCTAAGCCTACCTTTAGATGTTCCATGGTATTAAATTCATAAACTGTGATGTTTGCATAATACTCCTTTGCCTGTACCATTGTAGGCCAATTAAAAAAATAATACAACAATGAGACCCCTAACTCTACTTTTAGTATAGTATTTAAACATTTTTTTATCACCTTTTGTATATAAATGTCATGATGAAATTTACTAAAACGGCACAAATACATTTCCTTTTTTTTTCTTGATCTTTGAACTGCTGTGACATGCGCTGCTTTATCTACGCATGCGCGCACTAGTTTCTGCTGTGTGTTGGTGTGTCACTGTGCTATCAGGCTAATCTCAGCTGCGCGCTTCTCTTATTACTATCTAACCACTGACATATTTATCCCCGTTTCTTTCCGTTTTTACTATTTCAAACAACACGGACAATGGCGGATCCAAGAATACGACAAATAAAAATCAAGACCGGTGTGGTTAAACGGTAAGAAGGCGGAATAATCAGATTTCTTTTATGTGCGACGTTAAGGCCGCAGGTTCACCGCGCCACTCTAAAGGCGTACGCCGCAGATGAGAGGCCTCTGCGGCAGAGGCTGTAAATATAGCCCGGTGCTCTGACAGGTGTTCTAGCATTGTCCAGATGTCAAGTTCAATTCTCCGGACACTTTAGATGCAGTGAAAGCTACGAATAATGTGCATTTCATAAGAGTTTTTGTTAGTTTGTATGTGGTCATGTTATGAGGCCAATAAACGAAAGCATGAGTTATTGAATGAAGAATTTGAGGCTGTGTTTACTGTCTATGGTTAATGCCAAGTGTAATAAACATTTATGTAGCCTACCTTATCAAGCAAGCGTTTATCTAGACTACAATTAAAGAAAACTGTCTGTTATGCTACTTGATATGGCAAACTATCATTATTTTATTAATTATCATAATCATAAACACGTTGGTTTGTAGCTCAAATTAATTTACAGCATTTTGTGTATGTATGTGTATATATATATTAGGGCTGGGGTAAACGATTATTAACTAAACGATTAGTTGGGCGATTATTTTATCGATTAGTCGACTAATCTAACGACTAATTGGGCGATTAATATAAAGATTATTTTTCTGCTCCTCGATTAATAAAAAAACATAATGTATCTCAAATAAATACGAACTAGCGTACTGAATCATGATACTGTAGCTGGCTAACGTTAGTCTAATGTTATGTATTTGAACACTGTCATTAGAACTCTATAACCGCCAAAACCGTGTTATTAAAATATTTTGTACAAACATTTTTTATCATAGAGAATGTTTAAGTAGCTACTAATATCAGCTTACCAGGGAAACGGAGGCGGAGTTAGTGGTGCTTCTGCTCCTGCTGGAGATGATTCAGGAGAGTCTGTTCTGTTCCCCGTTACCGATCAGAGCGCGCGCTGTCACGGAGCAAAGCCTTGTTTATACTCGACGCGTCCGCACGAGCGTGCGGCAAATATGACGCGTTGGGCGCGCAAGACCGGCAAAACCCCATATCGCGTGCACGGCTTCTTTTGTAACAGCGCGCGCGGCGCCGCGTCCGCGGATGAACGACTGCATGCCGAATCTCCCCGAGCCGTATGTCTCACCGCACCCGCACCCAGTTTGCGCGTCTAAATTGCAAAGGTTTTTTTTTTGTTAAGGATTTGTTTACTGTGTGTGATTCATTTAATGGAGAGCACATTCACTTCTAGTGGTCTTCGTCCTCCATTCTGCAATGTTTCGGTCTCCCACGTGTGTTGGCGAGCTGTACTGCCGGAAACGGTGCAAAAAATAAATAAATGAAGAAGCGTCGACGCAAAAATATGGCGTCGACGTAATTTTGACGTCGAAGCGTCGACGTCATCGACGCGTCGCTACAGCACTAATATATATATTATTAATAAATGTTTATATTATCTAAAATATATATTTTCTTGTTAAATTAAAGAAATTATGTAAAAAAGTATAAAAGTACATAGGATATATATAGCGAGAGACAGATGTTTTGACTTTATTTTTGAAGTTAACATGAAAAGTATAAACTTTATAGCATCAGATATTGACATGGCTTATTTACACAGTCCCCAGTAAGACCAAAAGAGTCTAACATTCACTTAACGCGTATTAAAGTTGGTCATTTGTGTTCTGCGAGTGTCTCTGTTCTCGTCTCATCCTCTCTTCGTCCCCTCCCTTTCTCTGCTCTTCCCTGCAATCCCCACCTGACTGCTGTTTGCATTGATTGACCAGATGAGGGCCTGATTGAGATGGGCCTGTTTGATAGGGCTGGTAATGGAAGTGTGCGAATGATTCTCAGTGGGATTGAGAAAGTGAGAGGGTTAGGAAACAACTCGCACACCATGCCAACACAGGAGACAACATCGTAATGAGCCACGCCGCAATAAGAACCGAACGTTTGGCCTGTCAAACTCTGCTGATGTTCACATGAGGGACCAATCACGTCTTGGTGTCTGAGTTCATTTATGCTGAATTTGCTTATTGCATCGGCACCGTTGGTGTCAATTGATGGTTTTATGATGGAACATTCCTGCTGTTAGGCCCAGCGATGGCAGACACATCGTTCGTGTCTCCGAGACATGTTTCTTCTGGATTTCCCATCTGTTTTCTGCTCTCAGTGTGGACGGTCCAGCATTCGTATCGATCAGAGCGGTGCGAGTTGCTTTGTTTTCTTTCAGCTGGGTCTTTAGGTCCTATAGATTTCTCTCAGATTTCTCTCCCCATGTGAGCGCAGGCCTATGTGGTTCACTCAGACCGGGGCTTCTCAGCTCCAGGTCAGATAATTGATTTTGTCCACCTTTGAACGCTGTATTGCTGAATTGCATTTCTTCATTTGTCAGAGCTGTGAGGTGTGGGCTTCTTGATGGTCTCCTGGTTTACTCATTTCAAGTCTGTTTGTATGTTTGCTCTAAGCTTGGCCTCTAGCCTATGTAACTTTGTTTTTCAATAAACGCTGATATATAGAAAGCATTATTGCTGATTCTGTCAATATAGGACAGACTGAATATCAGTTTTGATGTTGAAACACTTTGTGTGTAAACGGTGTCTCCTTGGACTATTCAGAATATGGAGCATTTACTTTGTTTTAGTGACCAACTTCTGACAAAATTGCAGAGTCCCAAAACTCAGTGGAGCAAGGTGCTTGCAACACCAAGGTCAGGGGTTCGATTCTCAGGGAATGCGTGAACTGATCAAATGCATATTTTATATGCAATGTATGTCACAAAAGTGTACCAAATCCTTAAATGAAAACTGTAAATGTGCATTATCCATTGACAAGGCTGTCAAAAGATGTTAGGAAGGGGGCAACATTAAAAATCTAAAAATGGCCAAAAATCAGTCATTTGACTGGTTTGGCCAAAATATAGGTTAATGTGTTGGGCAATATATTGGTTAAAACAATTTACTGCACTTTAAAAATGTTGTATTTTTTTACAGAAAAATGCTGAAGTAAAAATTATAAATTTTTAAAGACGGGCTACTCATGATGTAGCCTGGTTCTACCAGACTCTCGTACATTTCATTTGTACAGAGAGTCTGGCACCGCTCCATTGACAAGCGTTAACTTCCTTGTAGGCGGGGACTCTATTGAAGTCTAAAACTATTGGATCTGCCCAGAGTAACTCTATCTGCCATAACCAATCGCTAACGTTTGGTCGTGACATGTGTCTTTTCCTGAACCCCGTGGGGAGGATGGCCATAAACACAAAACTAAGCAAAGATTGTTCTTGCTCCGGCTTTAACTTCTTGATATTCGGCAGCGTTGCCACAACGGACCGAATGGCTTCGCTCGCATTTTTCTTATTTTGAACTACAACTCAAAATAACGCACAAGTCAACATCAACGTCATCGTTCTCAGCCACTCCCTCTGTTCGCTGATTGGAAAATTTGATTTCTGGAAACCGAAGTCTACAGCACAATCCCAGACGTAGTACTGAAGGAAAATGAAATTGAGCGGAAGTGCGTAGGAGGGCGGAGCCAGGCTACTCATGATGATCTCTGACTCATAATGTGTTTAACCACCCGTATTATTTAGGGCTGGGTATCGATACAGATATCTCTATTCGATTCGGATTCACAAGAATATAATACCTAGAATATCAAAATCGACTGCTGGCGGTATATCCGTTTCCTATTTAGCACCAAAACTTTGGAATAATCTTCCTTACATTTTCCGGGAAGCAGACACACTTTGTCAGTTCAAATCTAGACTAAAAACACATCTCTTTGGCCTAGGATAGCCGACACTATAGACTTCTATAATTCAATGTTAGGCTGCATATTTTAGATTTGCCGTGACCTGGAACACTTTCCATAAATCCTGATGTACCTGGTACATCATAAGAAGGATGGCGTCTACGCTAATATTAGTCTCTCTGTTTATCCCGAGGTTTACCGCAGTCCACCGTATCCGGATCTGATGAAGGACCTGCGCCTGGACACGACGACAACGCAGTCCTGAAGTGTCAACTCGTCTCTCCCCTGTAAAGCCCTCCTTCCTTTTACCTCTGTACAGATCATTCCGTTTTGCGTGGATACGCAGACGCGACAAATTTATGTATTATTAGCAACAAGTAGTTTGTTGAGGGTTAATTTGTGAAGGACTACATGCCTGTGCACATATATTCAAACGCGCATACCTATCGACTGAACACGTGATGCGCCGTCTGCAGTTACCGTTTTTGACGGTTGCGCAGAGAAAACGGATACTCGTTTTCACCTTCGAAACTATTTCAGGGAGTGTGTTTTTGAGACACCAGGCACTGTTTTGTGCGGATGGGCGGCCAGAGCGCATTAAGGGTTTTTCTGTTAGAACGGTGTCGTGTTAGCGGCCCCTAAGTTAATAACTAATCTTCGCAACTGAAGTGAATCAATCAAGACTATCGCTGGACAATAACTTTGTCCTAGAGCTGCTTCAAAGCATAAACAATCTGTTACGGTAATTTATGTTATCACTGTAAAGCTGCTTTGAAGCGGCCCATACTGTTTAAAAGCGCTTTATAAATGAAGGTGACTTGACTTGACATTGTGCAAGGTAAATAAGAGGATGACATCTAGTGGAGAAGACTAGAAAATATGATTAACATCAATCAGATGATATGTTCAATGTTTGCAGAAAAAAATATGGAAAATAGATCCATTCATGGTTTTTGAGAATCAATATCAATTCGACTACATAAAAAACGTTTTATCAAAAAATAGGAGTATTGTTGTGGTTATCAGTAAGTTCAGGTAGATTATTAACACTAACAGTGTTTTAATGTGCTGGTCATCTTTGTTCTTGCGAGGTGTGGTGATGCAGGGCTATGAAGAGTCCTGAGGCCTTGTCCACACTAATGTTTTAGTTTGAAAACGCATCTTTCTCTCTCAGACCAAATGGTGAGTGAGTGTGACCACCTGTATACATCAGTGAATGGTGAGATGTTTCGCTAAATAAAATGAAATCCTTCCAGAAGATAATTTTATTAAAATCTTGTTCCATCTGTATGATCTCTGTAAGCCTTTTTGAGGGTTCACGGTGAATTTTGCGACATTTCAGTGTGGATGAGAAACTTTTGGAAAACCCTAGTGTGGAGGGATAGCGTTTTGAAACGAAAACGCCAGATTATTGTAGATGTAGCCTTAGGTGAAGTGTCAATGCTATAAGACCTAGTGCTGTAATACACGTGGATGCTTGTAATGTCAGTTAATTACCACCTCCAGGTCAAGCCCCTCTCATTCGGCTACAAAAGCCTCAAGGGGGTTCCTGAAATGCCCTATCAAGTGGTCAGGATTTCATGCCAAATCTTGCTAACACTGTAGGATTCTCTCCTCAGCGCAGTCTGAAGCTTTTAGGACAAATTGTTTACAAAACATCCACTTTTCACCATTTTACTACCAATATATTCATCCGATGACAAAATGTAGCTATTTTTACAGAATTTTCTCTTCATCTTGGCCTTGACAACTGGATGGCGTCGGTCTGAACGAACTGCCAGCCGTTTTTGCATCTCACCGTCTTCCACCGTCCCGTTCTACCCTTCACTTGCCGTTTTCTTTTTTCTTTTCTTCTTCTTTTTGGTGATGTATTCCAGTCTGTGTTTTCTGGCCTAGCTCAGCGGATGCACTTAATAAAATGACAGGCGTAATTTGCTTTTGTCACCGGGTCTCGCCGCCGGCCCGCCGCCTCAAAAATACAGTATTAGAGGGGAGAGAATGTGTGTGTCGAGTCTAATTCTTTTCTCTATTTTCCAGAGAGATGCTTTTTCCATTAAGCTGAAGGAAGCAGCCCTGGCAGCCCCATTTACAGCTGCCCAGCTCCGCCCCTGCTATAAGCAGCTCGCACATCACCCTGCAGATACAAGAAATTAACATCAGCATGACACTTTTTCATTAGCCTGTCCCTCACTTTTATTAGAATTATGCTACACCCCGATCTTTCCACCCCTCTGGCTTCCTTGCTGGGTTGCACCCCCATTCCTTTTCCCGCGGTCTAATTTTTTGCGTACGTGTCAGAGAAAGCCTTACCTTGAGCATATGTGAAGAATTGCACCAGAACGTCGTGATTGAAGCCTGTTAAAACCGGCGTAATTGACGTAAAATATGACATATCGTCGCAGGCGGAGACGACTCTTATGGCACCCGGCCCGGGCTGGCAGTATGTTTTATTAATGGAGAAGCATCTCGTGCTCTCTCTCTTTTTCTCGCTGTCTAACACACACACACACACACATACACAGCTGATTTTATGAAAAATGAATTCCGCAACGCCATGTCGTCCCGACAAGCGAGCAGGCCGCAGACGGAAAGCAGCTATTAGCTAGAATCATTATCAATAGTGATATTTTCAAACTCCATTACGGCAATCAGGCCGTGAATTTATTCAGTGCGTTTAGTTCATTTGGCCATAATTGATAAATAATCAAAATTTATCAATGTACTCGCACTGCGTTTTCACTAACAATCAAGCAAAAGTGGCCCATTTGCCACCTGACTTAGTCCAAATTAGGGACTAAATTGATGATCAATTAATCCTAGTAGGGGCAGTACAGTGTCTTTGTGAGTGTGTGCGAGCGAGAGGGAGACAGATGGAGTTAAAAGACAGATTAGCGTAGCGATCAGGATGTAGCTGGTGCAGTTTAGCGCTGTGGCTAACAAGCATACAGCTTTTCTGAGACTGACAGTAGATAATCATTAAGGAAGAGAGAATTGGGAGGTAGGAAAGGCTGGAAGTAGAGACAGTTTACAGTAGAATGAGCTTGTTCATGTGGGGAATCAGAAGTTTGTTAATGCCTCAATGTTTTATTTTGTCTAAGTGTGTTTTACCCATTTATGTTGTTTTAAAGTTAACCGTGCTAACTAGTGATTTATATTATAGACTCGAGAGGATGACTGAAATCTTTTATCATGCTATGAGGTGTTTTATGACACTAGCGGTATATATCACCGCATAGTATGTACTACAAAAATATTTTGTCACATAAACATTTAGGAATTATGATTAAAAAAAAATCCCCCTCCCCCCTTTTTTTTGGTGCAACTTGATAAAACCACTGGCTTTGGGTTGATAAAGTGCTATAGTTTCTCCTTTTATAGTGAGTTTTGTTAGCAAGTACACTACTAAAAATTTGGACTCTGTATAATTTAAGAAAATGTTTTTGAAAGAAGTCATATTGGTGATCAATGCTGCATTTATTTGATTAAAAATACAGTAAAAACAATAATATTGTGAAATATTATTACTTTTTAAAATAACTTTTCTATTTGAATACATTTTCAAATGTAATTTATCACTGTGATTTAAAGCTGAATTTTCGGCATCATTACTCCAGTCTTCAGTGTCACATGATCTTTTAGAAATCATTCTAATATGCTGATCATTAGTTTAATGTATCCTTGCTGATTAAAAGTGTGTGTGTTATATATATATATATATATATATATATATATTATTATTATTATTATTTTTTTAAACTTATGGGCCCCAAATGTTTGAAAAGTAGTGTGTTTGTTCAATTTCAGCAATATTGTCTACATCTCAGTTGTCATCTTCTTTGTTGTATTATGTATATTTCAACCTAATTAAAAATATACCTGCATGATTGTTTATATTTGTGTGAAGTCTAAAAGAAGAGAGAGATTAGTAACGTGAAATTTCAGGGCATTAGAAGTTGGTTCTCTGGTTTTGGGCCCATGCAAGTGGCTTATTTGAATTTTGGGTGATCTGCAAGTTAGCTAGTTGTTTGACTTGTGGCGGTAAATTCCTGACAGCATCGGCAGGACAAATAAGTATTGAATTTGAGTAAAACTCACCCATTCTCATTCTTGCTCTCTCTCTTTCAGTTTGGCCAAAGAGGAGGTGTTGTACATAAAGGAGGCAAAGCAGCAGGAAGAGAAGATTGAGCGTCTGAAGGCGGAGGCAGGAGACGAGTATGTAATCAAGAAACAGGTAAGAAGAATAAACGACACTCAACCTGATGAGACTCACTCATTCAAAGGATGTTAAAAGCACTAGGTTTGGGGGACCAATGTTTTGTAAAACTCCAGTCAGGGACATAGCCTAATTATGTATTTTTAATTAAAATATTTCCATGTTTTTAACAGACAGCACAAATCATTGTGCATCATATGAGCTTTGTTGGTCTTTTTTCCCCCTTTCTTTTTTTCTTTGGTGGCTTAATGTGGGAAATATTCCTCATGTCAACAACGAAAACAATGTAGGCATCCTTGATAAACTGTTGATGGTAAATTTTCCACAGAAGTGAAAGAATTGCTCTCATCACTGATGTCAGAATTCTGTAACATTTATTTAAAGTTGATTATGTTACCAATACAGTTACCATCTAACTGGCCAATAATACAAACTGGGCAACAAAGTCACATTTAGCGCTTGGCAAGAGTTAATTTTGCTCCCTGGATGTAGAACATTCATTCTGTCTGGAATGAAAGGGTGAAATGGTGCAAAAATGACAATCGTGTCTTGATTAGTTCATATCTGATGACCGAGTGAACGTGTGTTAGACGTGATCAATAACTTGCAAACCTCATTGAGTTTTGCCATTGAGCTCCTTCAAATGCTTAAAGCAATTTAGACATACACAAATTCTCTCAATCTCAGAGAGGATTTTATGTTTTGTTGCGGACGTTTTTATGTGAAATAATTCTTCTGTTTTAAGAAAGCTAGTAAAATCTCTTCAATGTCTTAAACAGGTTGAGGTGTTGCAAGAGGCAAGAATGATGATCCCAGACTGCCATCGCCGTTTGGCTATGGCCCACGCTGACCTACAACAACTGTTGGTGAGAAGAACACACACACACACAATCTCTTTTAGGTTTGTCTTACCTTAAAGAATTGAATTCAGTGGCGCTTTAAAGGGGTCATATAATGCCATTTTTGTACAAGTTAATATGAATCTTTAGGGTCTAAATGAAAACTTTGTAATATACTTTTATTAAAAATTCTCATTAGTATTGTAAGAAAACACTCATTTTACCTGCTCAAAAACAGCTCTGTTTTCAGCACGCCGTTTTAGTGCATATGCCTTTAAATGATAATGAGCTTCGCTGACTCCGCCCCTCTGTTCTGTGGGCGCATTGACACAACGCACGTTGAGTGTTGACTTGACAACATTTGAGGGTTTATTATGGCAGCGGGATTCGCTCTGAGGACAAATCTGTGCAACCGTATCAGTTTGAACCGGAGTCGGACCCGAAACAAGATGGCAGCCCCGAAGAAGTTCGACAATTAAGGCTCGAACAGGACGTTTCTGAATGGTTGGTTTCTATTTTTGTATGTACTGGCAGGGTAACGTTATAGTTGTGAGATACAAACGCATGTGTTTAACGTAACTTACTAATGTAAATTATAGGTTAGTTCGTTGACAGATTTATGTTGAAAAACTTTTCTCTTTTTTTGTAAATGTAGGCTTGTCAGTGATGCGTGACGTTCTCAGTGTTAGGTACAACTATCGTGACTGAAAATGACATGAGGTCATGTCAGTAATGATTCTAGCAGTAGTTGAAGGATCCCTAAGAATTTGTTGTATGTTCATGTTTAGTGGAGTACGAAAATGTTTTATGTTTTAAGAAAACTTTTAAGTACATCTATAGTATTGTAACTGCATTGATATTCATGTTAATATTCCTGTTACGTTAACTGTAACACCTGCGTATTAACACATAACTATAACGCATTTTTCATTATAAACGTGGGATTATGAATTATATTGAGAACGTCGTAACGTTACATAGAATACATGCCATAATGCACACTGAGTGTAAACATTAGCCAGAATCATCGTGAAGCGTGCAAGGGATTTGCAAAGATTAATATAAAGGTTAAATATAAAGGTTACTTAAACGTTACACTCACTTCTTTTGGAGGTCCAGCAGGAACACGAATAGTTGGTACCGATTCCTTTTTCAGTAGCAGCTTCTTAGCAAAACCTGATTTATATTGACCCTCGCCTCGTTTAAAAAGCAGTCTGGTGAGAAATGATTTGCGCAAACATGAGCGCATTGACGTTGCTCGTCGGAAATATTCCCTTCATAAACAAAACTCAGCCACTGCGTCTTCAGCGGTTCGGATTTAGGAACATTAAAATGACTGCTGTGTTCCTTATTACACCCAAGAACAGAACACCACAATCGCTTAGACGGCCGCCATTCTGCTACAGTGTAAACAATGACGAACTATGATTGACATCTCACTCACGAGCGAGGGCGGGTCTGTGTTGAAACGCTGCTGTCAATCAACAGTCGTGGGAGGGGCGTGCGAGCTTGTGACGTCACAGGCTCGAACGGCTTGATTTGAGGCAGGGGAAAACATATAAGGAGATTAAAACAAAACCCCTGGATGGATTTTTATCATTATATGATGGTTGTGTACAGGCACTGCCAACACACATTTCAGTGCAATCAACTTTTAAAAGTGCATGTACCATTATATGACCCCTTTAAATGCATTGAATCTTTTTGTTTGAGAATTCTGATCAACTTGAAACAACAGCATTGCCACATCTGGATTTTACAGCAGCATTTACATTACTTTTGATTAAAGCTACATTGTTTCAAGTGCATGCTGCTTTTTTTTTGTTAACCCTTTCATGCATAGTGGTCACTACAGTGGACAGCTATTAAAAAAGCATTTTCTCGAATTTGCAAGGGTTTTGATGGCAAAGTTGCACATCAGTCTCTTCAGTGGACCCTGGTGCATCATCCTATACATTGCAACCAAGTTGCAAGCCGTTGTGTTTCGAGTTTTTCCCCCTCCAAACCAAGATGGCCAATGGTCAGTCAGACATGCCAAGTTGCTCCGGAATATCCACCCATTCCTTCTATCCTAGGAGACTCTTGTAGGTAAAAAAAATATTGCAGCATCAAGCAATATCTAATGAGTCATATGTCATATGACAGTAAAATTTTCCAAGTTTTGATTTTAGATTGGGAGAAAAATCTGATTTATCACCTGTCCACTATAGTGGACCTCATGCATCAATGGCTATAATTCATATTGAATATACAATTCATATGTGAATATTGTTTTTGAAAATACTTAATCTGCAGTGACGTTTTTTGACTGTAAATAAATGTATTTGTATTATTAGGCCTGGGACACACTGGCTGTGTGGCGTGCGCGTCTCAGCTGCGTGGCGTGTCCATTTTTATTTCGGCTACCATGTTAACAGGTTAGAGCTTGCACATTGCCTGCGTGACACGCGCGTCTCAGGCGCGGCATGAGCCGCACGGAAAACGCGTGCATGCTAGAAATAGAACTGACGCCTATTTTTCACGCGACACGCAAGCGTGTTGGAAGCGTTTCCAGGCAAAATAGAATAGGAAAAGATGTTTAAATGTTATTTTGTACACGAATACATATTAATAAATGACATTTTTGACAAATTCAGATATAAATAGGCCTACAGGCCTAATTTAAAAATAAATAGGCTAAATAAATAGGCCTAATTATCAATTTTCAAATATTTCACCAGAACGAAACATTCTGTAGTATATTTTGCTGTCAATACTGCTGTGCTGACTGTCTTTATCAGAAGGCTTTATATTTATGCTTAACACAAAGTATAGGGCTTGCACAACTCTCTCCCATATGTCGAACAAGGGTGATCCGTGTCAGCAGCGCCGCGTCAGACACGCTTCTGATGTGCAAAGACACAGAAAACGCGACGCAGCCGCCACGCAGCTGACACGCAACAGAAACGCCACGCTTACGCCACGCAGCCAGTGTGTCCCAGGCCTTAATGTTAATTTTATTGACATCGAAAAAAGTTATGTGATTACATAATTTATGTGACTTATGTATTACTTTACTCATTTCATCGAAAAAGTAATCTAATTACGTAATGCATTACTTCTTAGATCAAAAAGTTATCTGTTTACGCAATGAATGTTGTTTGTAATCCATTTATTTACTCGTAACATCAAATAGTAATCTGATTACGTAATGTATGTTACTAGTAATGCGTTACTTTACTCGTAACAACAAAAAGTAATCTGATTACGTAATGCACATTACTTGTAATTAATTACTTTACTTGTTAGATCAAAAAGTAATCTGATTAGGTACATGTTACTTGTACTACATTACTTTACTTTATTCGTAACATTAAAACCAATCTGATTATGTAATGCATGTTACTTGTAACACATTACTTTACTTGTAACATCATAAAAGTAATCTGAATGCGTTATGCATGCCCCAACACTGCTAATTTCAGATGAGATTGAAAAATACGTATCGCTAGGTTTTCTCAGAAGAGGCCTATGCTAGAAATGTGTCTATCTTGAACATAATCAGAATTATCAGCTAATAAGGGTAAATTGACATACTCTGGTACACTGGAGGGAGCATCTGAGTGGTTTCCACTGTTGTACCTTGACAGGCAGTAGACATTTCTGATGGAATCACGTCCTCATGTTCTGATATCAAAGATACACGAAGTGCAACTTGTATGAAGATCAATTGCTTTTGCAATATTTCGGATTTATATTTTTTGTATATATTTTATAGTTTTCACATGATTTGATATAATTGTATTGATTAGTTTGTTAAATACACATACTTTATCTGTTTGATTATTGTATTATGTTTAATATAGTATCTCTTCAGTTTAAACCATAAATGCATGCTGTCCACTCAAGTGGACACCTGAAAATCTCTTTGGAAAATTTGTAAAAAAAAAAAAAAGAATATAAAATCAAATCTTGTTTTTCATGCCCTAAGAGCAATAAAAACATATAGGAAAAAAAATCCTGACTGAGGTTATCATAATTCATGCAGTCTCTTCATATTTGTGCCCTAATTTTTGGCTGAAAACCAACAAAACCCCTTACCTTTATACCATTTTTAGACATGTTTCAGTGGCTAAAATGTCTCTACATCCTGACCAAAAATGTATATGCATTTGTGATTCGTGCTGGCAAAAGAAGTCTGAATGCGCATGGGCTAATTTCGAGCTAAAGGCAAAGCAGGTGAAAAATATCAATTTTGGTCAATTTTGAGGTTTTCACAAAAATTGGTTCATTAAGCCCTCGTCCAGCGATCCCAATGCTCCAGATAGCAATCAAACATTAAAAGTATCTTTATTTGTGTGTTTTCTGAGGAGTACCTTTGCTTTGTCCATGAAAAATGCTGTTTTCTCTGCTCGCTTCTCTCACTTCCCCTCAGCACAGGTTTGGTATTGTTATAAAGTGCAATATTCCAATTTTGTGAATATTCATAGTGAATTCTCGATGGCATGAGTCTTAACCAATATACACAGAACTACAGTATATCAAAATATCTGGCAAGTATTTACGTAAACATTGTCTGTTATGTTATAAATAATCGTTTGGTTAACTGTTGGGGAAAATCATCTGTTGTGTAACATTATATTACATCTGTGCGGTGCAGTGGTGAGATGGGTAATCCAGGGATTTTAAGGGATGGTTGCTAAAGAATTTTGTTTTGGAACCTAACTCAATTTTTCTCTAAAATGACTTTGCATCTCTTCAAACCGGTGTGTGTATCAGTTATTTTTTGTCTGATTCCAACAAATCATACTTAATTTTGAAGTTTTTTTTTTTATAACGTTTGAAAATGTTCTCAATGCGACTCATTTTGCCAGCACGGGTTACTAGGGTTCTCGCATTGCTAGACCTGAAAATGGTTAGTCATAAAAGTCATAAAAAGAAGTAATAACTATTAGTAATAACTCTAATAATTAATATTGTCTAGAAAAGGTAATCATAGGCTGAAAATTGTCAGAACAGGAGGACATTACATGTGCCCAGGCATATCACAGGTGTTTGGATCAGTGCTAAGCACAGGGCATCGTGACAAGGCAGGATTATGAGTGTGAGAAAGATGTCTGTTCGTGAGATGTGTACAGGAGACCGTGCCGTCAGCTTCCGGTTTGTTGACTCTTAGGGGAAATGGAGGATTACAGGGATCACATTATTGAACAGAAAACGGAGATGAAATGGAAATCTGTGATAGCACAGGTGCATTTCAGAGAGCTCATTGCAATATCTGTGTGCTTCAATAAAAATGCTTTTCAAACCTTCAACTTTTTTGTGTCAGCGTAAAACTTACTGTCAGGTGCACCAGCTCACTGAGGCTACACACACACACTCTCCTGTGCTACACTCATTTCAGTTCATTAGTAATGTTGTCACGGCAATGGCCTCCATAGAAACCGTCGTCGATCGATTAGCATTGATATGACCTACTCCTCTCACTGCCTCCATTACATTTTCACACTGTGTTACGTGTGTGAGTGTGTTTGTCTGAGGTGGTTGTGTGTGTGTTATCTGACAGGTTCACTGAGTGGATTAGCTGTATTTGGGGATGCAGTTAGTCTCTCTGTGATCTGATTTACTAACTGCAACTGGATGGAGAACTCTCACTCTTTCAGCCTCTCTGTAGACTTGCATGTATTTTATGTCATTTTAAGGGTGTTAACTTTTTTTCCCTGTTTCACAGACTAAAATACATGTTTGATCTGTATTAACTGAAAGCAACTTGCACTAATATATCTTAAGGCCTAATCCTGGCTTCATTTTAACCCTCATAATTTTTAATTACATATTTGATGACTGTTCATCAAAAAATCTGAGGTTTGGTTCATATTATTTGAATATGAATCATAATTTTATTATTTGAAAATGTCAGTATTTTTGGATAATAAATTAAATGTGTGAGACGAGGTATAATTATGATCAGTTCATTCATTTTTTTTTATCCAGTGCTTTGAATTTATTGTACATTTCTAGAGTTGTAAGATGCATAATTTTCTTCATATTATTTCTTCATATTTATTTGTATTTAAAATATGACTTGTATTCAATTAAGAAAGATCCCAGATAGTGACTTTAAAACATGTTTGTTATCAGGAAACAGAAGAGGAACTGGCTGAAGCGGAGGAATTCAAGGAGGCCAGAACAGTTTTAGAGTCGGTCAAGCTGGAAGGATGATGGACACACACACACACACACACACACACCACACACACACACACACACACACACACACACACACACACACACACACACACAAAACACACACACACACACACACACACACACACACACACACACACACACACACACACACACACACACACACACACACACACACACACCACACACACACACACACACACAGATGCTGACATATACGACATCCCAACTGTCCATTCCATTTCTTCTGAAGCAGGACCATATGTTTACTGGTTGCTTATGTTTGCATTTCATTGAATTTTGTATTGATTCATAATTTAACCCTGTTTCCCCTAAGCCTTGTGTGATCTAATATACACAATCAAATGAAATAAAGTTTCTTTTTATTATTTCAAACCATTCCGTTTCATCATTGATTATAAACTTATAGCTAATATTGAAGCTCTGTATCTCCAGTCTATTACTGTGTTTTACCTTATTTGTGCATTTCACATTTATTCCTGCGGCAGGTGCGTGTTGTTTAAGACTTATTAAGAATACACAAAGCTTAATTAATATGTAAAATGCAGGCCTTGAGTTATCATATAAGATGCCATATGTTTCCCTTCTCATAGGACTGCAGTAATTAATGCAGAATGTGAACCTGACGGACGGGCTTTTGCTTTCCTGCATGCCGAGGGAGACGGGTAGGCTATATAATAGCAGGAAAAACGAATGTATGATGAAAACATATTTCCAGCTCTCCTGAAAGGACACTGACCTCCGCTGGCCAGATTCTCTCATGCAAGCATGAGGCTCTTGAGCTGCACGCGCACGTGCTTTGACCTATTAGCTGCAGTAACATGGAGTGCATAAATATATTTTTGCAGTGCGACATAATTGCATGATTTGAATTCTGGGTGCATTTTGTGTAGGCTATGAATATTTGATAATGGAGGGCCTGTTTCTGATCCTTTGGGAAAGATTGCATCAAGCTTTTCCGTCTCAATCTGCATTATCAAGGTAAATCCTGAACAAAAAACCTTTTGAGATATAGCATACAGGGGAAAGCTCTTCAGTCTATATTGATATGGTCTTTATAATAACTTAATATTTCAATGATTTTTTTCTTCTTTTTTACAGTGGTCCCAAATACTATTTGAAACACTTAAGTCAAATTTAAGCGTATGAATGTCATCGCATTAGAAAACAAAATGTCAAACCAGGTGACTACATCTTTCCTAAAAATAATCTCATTTTTAAAGCGAACCAATTCGGAATACGAATTTTATGTTTTAACAAAAACTGATTGTCAAAAGTAAGTGGGACATCAGTTGTGTGAACTAAAAATGATTGATTCACAAAAAAAAAAAAATCCGTGATTTTTTTTTTTTTTTTGGGGGGGGGGGTTTGATTTAAAATACATTTTAGGAACATAGGCCTATATCTAAAAATGAAAAGATAACTTGAGCCAGCATTTTTTTTTTGTTGGCTGTTTGTTTGAAGATGCCTCAAAGCAAAACAACTAAGTTCCCTCTAGCGTTTTCTTTAAAGGAAAAACTAGATTCATTTGAGATTTTGCAGTAGCCTAACTTATGGAACTTTTGTAAATTCTACAAAATATTTATCTTGCGTGGCAATCTGAAGAACATTTTTGTCCATATTTGCAGATATTTTACAGCCTAAAATAGCCTATCTATTTCTCCAGGCATGCACTGTTGTGATTAATTTGTCCATTTTCAATGGGTGTTTCCTCACTGACAAATAATTGAATGGGTTTATATCAGGTTCATCCCAGAATCGCATTTCCAAAGTCTATATAGTTCCGCCTAATTCGGAGTGTTTTAAAATGTTTTTTTTTTTTTTAAGTTTTTATTTTATTTGTTTTTTAAAAGTTTTTTTTATAAAGCCAAGGAGCAGATGAATTCGGGTTCCATTTGGCTTGGTCTTCATTCTACAGATTTCGATAATTATCGGGTTCACCCCGAAGCCTCATTATGGCGCTAATGAGGCGCCGCCACTCCGTGACACCCAACCGCTCCATCTCGTTAAGGAAATCGCTCTTCAATGCTGATTATTTTATTTGGAGCCATAATTATATTTCTTTCGGATAAATCACGGTCTAATCGAGTCCGTTCGGAGGGCAGCGCCTCTAATTGGAGCATGAGATGCGGCGGCGGGCGCGCGCTATACCTGAGCCTGCTCGCGCGACCGGAGGAACCGAGCACCTGATGGATGTGGGGGTGTGTGGGGGGTTCTTCATCACCCCTCCTCCTCCTCCTCCAGCTAAAACACAACAACTTATTACCTTTAATCCCCCCGACTGTCACCGCATCACCTGCACGAAACAAGAATCTAATTTGTTAAACTGGCATTTCTGCAGATGGACGATCGATTTTCTCTTTAGAATTCTCTAATTGAGTGAATATAGACGCCCCGTGAATCACATTCCGGCGTGGAACTGCATGAGCGGAGAAAGAGGGCGTTATGCCGCATCTGTAAGGGTGTGGTGGAGCAGGTTTTGCCTATTGTGTGTGGACAGAATGTGCCCACAAGGACAGACTTGAAATCGCTAAGTAGCCTAAATACATTTTTAATGAAAAAAAAATCTAAAAATACAGAAACATTTGTATGAGGTATTTAAGCAATTGGGAGTAAAATAGCTAAAAATGTTCTCTTCAATAGGCTGGTTACACGAAACTCGGATGGAAAAGTGGTTTAAAAATAGCCTATTTCCCCCAAAACTGCATAATAATAAATTATTGTTGTTGTTACTGAAACTGTTTTTATGGCTGAATAAATAATTATCTATATTATTGATATTATATAATTTAAGTGTGTGTGTGTGTGTGTGTGTGTGTGTGTGTGTGTGTGTGTGTGTGTGTGTGTGTGTGTGTGTGTGTGTGTGTGTGTGTGTGTGTGTGTGTGTGTGTGTGTGTGTGTGTGTGTGTGTGTGTGTGTGTGTGTGTGTGTGTGTGTGTGTGTGTGTGTAAAATCTTTTCTTGACGTACTATACTTAATTTTAAACGCGACAAGTTGATCGACTGAACTGGGTGATTTTATATTTTATCATAAATAAAGTTGGCCTAAATCATTCCTTTATGATCATTTATTAATTATTTGTTATACGTTTTAATATCTTTGTTTTTAATTATATTTTTAAGTTTCCTTATATGTGCAAATGGTCGAGTTAGTAATTATTAGTCTTTTGTCCTCAAATTGACACCTAACGAGTTTCTATATGTTGGTGTAGAAGGAAAATGATGTGGCCTGTGTGGAAATGTGTAAAGTGCATGTCAGTGTATACCTTGTGGGCAGGGGCGTCGGACTGGGGGGAAAAAGGGTACCGAGTACCCAGGGCCCGAGGCAGGGGTGGGGCCCTTAGAAGTCAGTTTTCTATACAGACATATACATGCACTAATATTTGTATAGCATTAATGTACAAATAAAAAAGATTCTATGCAAAACTAAACTTGTAGTTAGGCACTGGTTTGGTATAAAAAAGTTATTTTCATGCTGTGTAGGGCCCCACCACCCCTCTCGAATCAATGTAAATGGTACGACCCGCAGGTTAGGTGCTTCTGCTGCGGACCTGCGGTGAATCAGTTGATGAGACAGGAGCTGGTTTGAGCCGTGTGATAGGAACTAGGAAGACAGGGGAAGATTCATGTCTTTTCTTAAGAAAGGAAAATCAGGGGCTCAAAAACGAAAAGAAAAGAAGATTAAAGAGAGAAAGGCAAATGAGGGAAAGCAGTTGCTCACTCAGTTTTTTTAAAAGAAAGGTGAGCTCCAAATGCATCATCGAGCATTGACATTGTCTCCAGCTTGTCTCCTCTTCTGCTGCAGTTCTCCCCAGAGTCAGAAGTTTACATTTATATTTCCCTTTATTGTCAAAATCTAACACCCGCGAAAACACAGATCGTTAGCGCCTATTTTACCGCATTGTTATGCAAATTAGCTCTAGCACGCGCTTACATTATAAGTACGATTTTTCTCAGTTTAA
Source organism: Chrosomus eos (assembly GCA_036326025.1). NCBI lineage: Eukaryota > Metazoa > Chordata > Actinopteri > Cypriniformes > Leuciscidae > Chrosomus > Chrosomus eos. The sequence goes on from CM070834.1 coordinate 10,114,513, forward strand.
TGCATCTTAATGATTGAAAATGACTTATTTTAAAACGTAATTCAAAGACTGAATGTCTAGTTTGGCGGTTAGTGTACCCTGTGATTCTATAGTCTGCATTTATTTTAAACAGACAAATAATCGTCAATATACTTGAACTTAGCCTACACTTTAAAAGGTATGGTGACAATAAAGGATATTTTAGCAACCATTTGAAGCCATATATTTCAGTTTCAGACCTGCTAGACCTTTTGTCATCTCAGTTAGTACTTTTGACAATAAAACAAAAATATATTAATCAGAGTGTGGCTTATTTTGTTTACATTTTAAGTGTTTTTATGATAAAAATGCAATACCCTACCCATTGGTATCACTATGGTATTTGATATGGGGGCCCAGCAAGATGGTTTGTACCCAGGGCCCAAAATTTGGTGCTACGCCCCTGCTTGTGGGACAGATGTGATGGTGGATATGAAGGCCATAAGATGGTGACAGTCTAACAAAAGCTTCGTTGAAAATCACTCCACAATGAGGAGTGAGGGAGCAGAATCCTCTCAGCTCCAGACCGCGTTCAGAATTACATTTGTTTTTCTTGTGATTTTATTAAAAGTCACTCCTCATCTCCAGAGCGCGTGAAAATGTCTACTTTCCACTCAGATGCGCCGCATTAACTTGCAGGGCGCGAGTTTGTTTGTTTGTCTATTTTTATTTATATGCAGTGTAAGATTGATGCGAGCTTGTTAACGCTATCTGGTGGGAGAGAGAGAGATGCAACTCAGCTTTGCTTCTGAATCACCTCCCAAATTACTCTCTCTCTCTCTCTCTCTCTCTCTCTCTCTCTCTCTCTCTCTCTCTCTCTCTCTCTCTCTCTCTCTCTACACACACAACACACACACACACACACACACACACACACACACACACACACACACACACACACACACACACACACACCACACACACACACACACACACACACACACAGTATCATCCATGCATAACTTTTGTAATCCCTGTGCGCAAAGGGCTAATAAAGTAGCTTTATAATATGAATAAATATACATTATTATTATTATAAATATATATTTTACAAATATTAATTATTTGTATAATTATAAATAAATATTAATAACTTTACACTGATTTATCAATCCCAACATGTGTAAAATGTTTTGTGTGTCTTTGAATTTATTCTAAAATGTTATAGTTTTTAATGCATCAAATCCGATTTAAAGGGAAAGGTGCACTTTAAAAAATATTGTTGGTTTAACTTAAAGTAATCTGATTGCCTTAAAATTGAGTTCATTGAAATTAAATTTTTTAGTTAATACAATGAAGAAGATTGGTTTAATCAACAAACTCAAAATATTATGTTTTCTGAACCACATAAATTATTGATTTGATTTGACAAAAGGATTTTTTTTTTTGATAAATCATGAATGTATACAGTGTAGAATTACTGTCAATTATTTGGATAAAAATACAATAAGGAGCTCTGTCTGTTGGCCTAATTTTTGATTAATTAAATTATTATTATTATATGGTGGTGGTTTGATATTACATATTACACATTATTTGTAGTGTTTTGTGTGCATACAAATCACAATAAACAATGTATATTATTAGTGTACACAGTAAATATATAATAGTATTAATATAGATTTGTGTGCTCGTCTGCTAGCATATGGCTTTTTGTTCGATATGGTTTTATAGTGTTGATTCTTGAACTTTAGTTGTAATCTCCACCTTTAGCTGGAGCTCAGAGGACCTAGAGAATTTTTTTTTTTTTTTTTTTCATTACTGGTGAGGTCAGGAAACAGTTGTGTATCCCCCTCAAATGCATTTAATAAAATGTTTTGCTTCGCTTCGCGTTTCACAAATAAAGCTTGAAATCCCCTTGCTGGCTGCAGGCCGGGTATTGGTGTACAGAAATTCAATCTGTACATTTTACGAGGTAAACAGACGGAATGAATTGCATTAGAGCAAACCAATGTGTTTTCAGACAGACAGTTTCAGCCCTTGCTCTGTTTGTGTGCAACAATCTAAAACTTATTTATTAGGGAAAAACACTTGATCCGAGGCACAAAACCCCTCTTACAGCCGAATAAAGGCAAACCCGCGCAGTAAGACGATATGGGAATTTTAATTGAGGGTCTCAGCTTGCCTTGCACACTATGTTTATATCTTATGAAGTTCAGGCAGCCCTTCATTCACTCATAAGCATTGTTAGGCGTCTGTCGCACTTTTAGTCGGTTAAATATGACCTGCTTCTCCAGAAGAGTGATTCACTTCTGTTTGTACAGCTATAAAAGGATCGAGCCATTGAAAAGTCGTAAAATGAAGCGCGCTATCAATCACGCGGCAACTGTGTTTCGGGCCAAACAATGTAATGATTTCAAATGATCGTTATTGTTGAGGTAATGTATTTTTTTTTTTTTTTTTTTTTTTTTGCTATGATACGCGAGGAAAAATACACATGTGAGCAGCGATGACAAAAGTGTTAGTTCATGCGCATCATTTTTAAACATACTCTTAAAAATAAAGGTTCCACTTAGAACCAGAAATGATCCGTTGATCTTGACGTTTTTAATCTCCAAAGAACCAAATATAAATAAATCAAGCTGGCACTTGAAAATAAGATGATTCTTTGAATAGAGCAATTGAGGAACCTTTATTTTTTAAGGGTGCAGAATGAAAATTATTACAACTCCAACAGGATCAAATAACAGAACCGTGTTCGATTTATATTTACGTCTCTGGTATAAAGCCATGATATCCACATCCCAATTCAAAATAAAGCCCCGTACAAAGAACAGTCTATTTCCTGGACAAAAGGAAAGTGTGAGATGAACACAAACCCGAGATCTTCCATTACTCGCCCGGTGCCTCGTTCGCCTTCTCTGACATTTCGGATATCAAAACGCAGCGCAAGAACAATTGTTTCCAAATTGAATCCGCACTCTCTTCCTTTCCTCATTTTCAGCGAGGCATATACATTTCCCCGGCGAGTCAAGAGTCGCGTCTGACCGGCGACTGGAGGCGCGCACTCTTGTTCTTAACACCAGATTGGTGGCTTGTCAAAAAAAAAAAAAAAAAGAGTCGAAAGTTTCTCGCTCGGACGCGTCCTTTGTGCGCAGTGAAAAGACACTATTCACTCTTGCAAATAAAAGAGTAGCCTTCTTTAAACCATCCCACTGACATCTGCTTAGAGTCTGTTTGCACTGCTATTTTTCATCGGTTCCATGTGTGACAAAAGCTATTGTGTTAATTGGAGTAAATGCAGGTTCGTTTATTGGTTAAACGGGCTGCTCTGGCAGTTGAGTGTTCTTTGCATGAAATAAATCAAGTTAATTTGGGGCAATTGGATGAAAAATCAATGCAACGAATACAATTTGTCAGCGTAGAGTGTTTAAAGTCAAAATGTATCTATTTTGGTGCGAAAGTCCTCGCACTCCCCCCTTTCCCATCGTGGGGGTATCCCTGTTTCTGGAAGCACATTTCTGACTTTGACTTTCCACCGAATTATGCACCTAATTTGCTCACATATCATTTAGCTACTCCAAGTTCCTCCCGCCGTGACAGTCGGGCCTAAACACTACTAAATCAGCCCTAATTTATACTGATCCCGCTAATAATCGTAATAAAAAGCTTATAGATTTGGCACTAATTACATAAAAGCCTAATGATGTTGAAAATTACCCTGGTTTGAGATATATGGCTAATCTAAACTTTGTTGTTGGCTGCCCCGGGCTACTAGAAACATTAGAAGAGGTTCACTTCGTCTCCAAAAGGCGCGAGTTGGACACGCCAAGACACGAGGGCCCTTTTTTTTCCACGAGGAAACGTGAAATTATCACTAACGATTAAGTGACAAAAGTGGAAAATATCAGGGCTGCAAAATTAAGAATAACCTTATAATTAAAACGCGACGGGGTCATTTGGAAACCTGCTCGTTTTTTTTTTTTAATCTAATATAAGCGCATAAAACACAAGCAAATGAGTTCACATAATAAAAGAGAGCGTGGTTTAATCGTTTAGTCCAGTAATAAACTTTGGGAAGCCATTACTAAACCATATGGATTTGATGAGGATGACACGTTTATATAACAATAGTTTAATTCGCTGTTTCTCCTCAAATAATCAGGGGCCCCTCAATGATTCTGGCATCACGCTCAATTAAACCAATTCTGAGGGAACGAGGGAGTTTCTCGAAGAGCTTTCTGAAAGAGGTCATTTTAAAGGTTATAATTTGGGAGTCGTCGGGATCAAAAACAAGGAGAGATGAACTTGGGAGGGTAGCAAGAGAGGCTTCGCGCATCTGACACCTCCAGGCTTCAACGCTGATTGGCTCTTATTTGAAGGAGCTCATGGGTTCATTCAACTATTAAGCGCCTCCCAGTTCCTCTAAAGGACATTATAATGCAAGGAACCTCCTTTTTAACCACAAACCGAATTTGCTTTCATTTAGGCCATATATATTTTTTAAATAGTTTAAAGTCATAGAGATTTTTTTGGGAAAGCATTTCGCCCTGGAGCGGTGCGCGATGCTTTCGCACGCCGACCTGCTGGATGCTCGCCTCGGTGAGTTATCAACGCCAAACTCCGGTCTGCAACTCTACTGTAAGCTGGAGGACTCTTTTCATCTAAATCAAGCAGTGAAAATTGACAATTTGTCTCTTATTTTATCTTAATTCGATTTAAGCGAGCTAATTCATTGGAGAAGTAATCATTATTATTATATTACGCAGTAATTTGATTTAGTCGTTTTCCAAGATATTGAGGAGAATCAAATGGAATTAGTTCTTTTAAAAGATATCATTCTACTGTGTTGTTGTTCTGAGCTAGTCTTAACATATTTTACCATTATTTGCACGTTATGTATTTAATGCTTGGTAGATGTTTGCATAAGAATAATGCTTGCTTGCGACTGTCTAGAAAAATGATATTCTGCACTAACGCTTGTTTCTTTTTCAGCAATGCTTGGTGTTAGTTTTGACCTCACTCGGTTTTGTCCAATTCTTTGTTTCAGGGATGAAGGATGCCGCGGCCGAGCTTCTGGGTCACAGGGAGGCTTTGAAATGCAGGCTGGGCGGCGGCGGGACTGACCCGGGACACCCTGGAGAACTTGCCCCGGTCTCCGATGCAGTGGAAGGGACCACCCTTCTTCCCGGAGACGATATCAACAGTGCTGGATCCAATCCGTCGGGTGTAGCGGTGAACAGTAAGGAACAGGAGAAGCAGCAGCAGCAACAGAACCCCAGCCAGTCCGGCGGGCAGCAGAGTCAGAGTCAGAAACAGAAACGGCACCGGACTCGCTTTACTCCGGCTCAGCTTAACGAGCTAGAACGCAGCTTCGCCAAAACTCACTATCCGGACATCTTCATGCGGGAGGAGCTCGCGCTCCGGATCGGCTTGACGGAATCACGCGTGCAGGTGAGTGGAGAAGGATCGTCACAGGTTTCAGATTGTTGTAATAATATGATAATCATTGCTGAATCGACAGTAACATTTTATTAATATATATACATATAGGCATATATCAGATATTTCCATACAATAGAGAAGGTTTTATTGTAAGCTGCCTGCAATTATTATGTTTGAAATGAAAAAATATATAAATCTAAAACAAGATATATCCGATAAAAACAAATAGGGATTTTGGTCGCGTTTTTATTTTTTTTAAATTGGCGTCTCGTCTTTTTTCGTTATTCGGATTATATTTATTATAAATGCCGTATATCAAGTAGGCTTTTGTCTATCGTGGACATTATAATGCATGCTAAATATTTATCATATATTCAAATACTAATCTTATGTTCTTAAAATACGAAGGCTAGAGCACTACAAACAGCAGGAAATTATAACGCGTTGTAATTTATTTCCAAAAAGACCCAAAATGTAGCCTTTTTAAAATGTTGTACATCTTTTATATAATTTCGTTATATAAAATGTTAAATATAGCCTAGAGTAATGATCATTTGCATTTCTGTTTGTTTACACGATGAGCCGAGATTTCAAGTTTGTCGGCAGAACGTGCAAATACAATTAGCCTATGAAAATAATCGTGTAAAATTGTTGTTTTATGAAAACACTCTTCAAACTCGTGAAAACATATCCGAATGAGCTTTATCATCAAGATTAATGCATGACAAAATCAAAATAATTTAAAAATGAAGAGGAACTGTCGTAACTGTTAAATTCATATTGGTATTCAGCGTAAATATATTTTTAAATGCGACAGTAGAATGTACTAATTATTTATTTTGCATATTGTGTCTTTTTTAATATATTATATAATAAACAGTATTTTAAACAAAATAATAACACAAACATTATTTGAATCCCAATCACACGAATATACAATTATGAATCCTGTTTATCACCTCCACAGCCCAAAATACCATAATCATAAAGGTTTAAATTCATTTTGTTTTTGTATTATAAAAATTAATATTGCTGTTACATATTACTAGGCCTGTTTTATTTGATTCAGATTAGGTTTATCAACATTTCCTTAGCTTTTGAATGGGCACCCATTTAAAACATGCGGCGATTCTCATTATTTTGTCGTTCGGGTCGTTTTCCTTTTATCGCAGCCATCGGAGCAGAACGATATCTTAATCACTTTGATAAGATTATGACTCGTGCTGCTCCTGTGATTGGTGGTCAGTCGCAAATGCAGCGGTAAATGAACCCGCGAGATAAATGTAAGAATCAACGAGCGCGCGCGGCATTCCAGCGCGCTCCCTCTCTCCCTCTCTCTCCTCCTCTCTCTCTCTCTCTCCTCTCTCTCTCTCTCTCTCTCTCTCTCTCTCTCTCCTCTCTCTCTCTCTTCTCTGATGTATACAGGCTCATTATATATGTATAGCTTTTCAAGTTGATAGTGCAATAAAATCAAGACCATTATTATCAACCAATTTCAGAATTATTTATAGCTTAACAGGCTTATTAAGCTCAATGCGTAAGACTGTTCTGCGTAAAATAATAATAATCATAATTAGCAGGTCTGAGCTCGGAATCGGGTGCAACTATTTTACTTGCATAAAAAAATAAATGAGTGCCACTATGACCGCGCGGTGATCTTCTGTAAGCACACCTGAAACAGCACACTAGGTTTGTTTTGCGGTCTCGTGAAATAGGTCTGTCAGCGTGCACGTCTTAATGGCTTGCGCACGGATGCTGCTCTGTCTTTTTTTAATGGTATGAGAAATTGCATTTTCTTTTATCCTCTGAAGTGTAATGCATTTGAGTCCGGATTTCACGGCTGGCTGCGTGGAGCGGGATTCGGGGGATCTAATTACCCTCTTCATTTTTTTCTTCCCCTTTCGTTGGGTCAGAATCTGCTCGTTAATCATTGTGAGCGCGCATGAGATCTCTATAAACCCGAAGGACCTCGGGAAATAAACACCGTGTGAGCCATTTACCGTGGGCCTTTTTACCCACTGGTATTTTAAAATCGAGCACATAATAATGGAGAGTCTAAATATTATGATTCCTTATCATTTCAGTCAGCATTTATAGCGCAATTTTGTGATGTCGAGAGGTTTATCAAGCAGAGAAGCAAAAGACAAACAAACACTTAATAAAAACAAGACATGTTTGGCTATATTTTTCTTTCTTCATTTTGAATTACTAATAACATACAAACAATAAACTATTGCATAAGTGCCATAAGAATGCAAAATAATTTGTCTGGTGTGTAAAGTTGTATAAAGATAATTGATTTTTGATCTTTAAAACAATTCGTTTTATTTTATGCGTTTAATTCTCTATATTTTGAAGAACTCAAAAGCCAAATTGGTTTTTGTTTCACACACACACACACACACACACACACCCCACACACACACACACACACACACACACACACACACACAACACACACACACACACACACACACACCACACACACACACACACACACACACACACACACACACACACACACACACACTATTGTGTTTTAAGATGTATTATTGTCTTATTTTATAGTGAACATTTGGATGAATTTGTCTTTTTGTTACTCTTTTCAGTCACAACATTTCTCATTGGGAGATCTTTGGAGGCCATGTTAAATTGATGTTTTGTTCAAATTGCTTGTTAAATGCATTTCTAATGGTATGTAAGCAGCATTTTGAGAGCTCTTTTTTTGTTCCCTCTTCTTCCAGGTTTGGTTTCAGAACCGACGCGCCAAATGGAAGAAGCGCAAGAAGACCACGAACGTGTTCCGCGCTCCGGGCACTTTGCTGCCCACTCACCACCACGGCCTACCGCAGTTCCCCTCCGCCGCGGCGGCCGCGGCAGCCATGGGCGACAGCTTGTGCTCTTTTCACGCTAATGACACCCGCTGGGCGGCGGCTGGGATGCCGGGAGTCTCACAGCTGCAGTTACCACCTTCCTAGGCCGACAACAAGCCATGGCACAGTCTCTATCCCAGTGCAGTCTTAGCGCGGGACCGCCGCACAACTCCATGAGCCTGTCCAACATGTCCTCCAATGGTTCCGGTCTCCAGTCCCACCTCTACCAACCCACCTTCCCCGGTATGGTGCCCGCGTCGCTCTCTAGCCCCAACAATGTGACCGGCTCGCCTCAGCTGTGTAGCTCCCCGGACTCTGACGTCTGGAGAGGAACGAGCATCGCGTCCCTGCGCCGCAAAGCGCTCGAGCACACAGTGTCCATGAGTTTCACCTAATATTTTGACGTGCTGTTCACCCCCTGTTTCTCGTCCACCCTTCATTTCTGGCTAAGTGACGCACAAGGAAGTGTAAGGATACGACTGTCCTCTAGTAAACACACCACACACGAACTGTGCGCTCCTGATGGAAATAAAACCTAAAGCGTCATAGGCTGAAAAAAGGCATATTTATTTATTTATTTATTTATTTTATTTTTATTAGCACTTTCTTTTCGCAAATTTAACTGTGCGCAAATGTCATCTCCCTGGACAGAAAACAATCTGCACTTTTGCAATGTATTTGTTTGCATTTGATCTCAGAGAACAAGCCGAGCGACGGTGCACACGTTTTTAGAATTATTCTTATTATCATCTTTATTATTGTTATTCTGGGAGAACTCGTTTAAATTTTAAGACAGTGAATGAAAGAAAGCAAAATATCTCCAAAAGAATTAAGAAACTTGACTGCATGTGTCGACCAAGGTAAACAACATCAACAACAACAACAATGGGGAAATGTCATTTAAAAGAAAAGTATGACTTTGTTATATGCTGTTATATAGGATGTTTTGTGTAGATAAAGCATTCTTAACCTGTTCCCATTCGGTCAGTTTGTGATATGTTCTAAGTTAATGTATGTGCTTATACCAATATAAATTTCTTAAATGTTTGATCTTCTTCTTAACGGCTGTTTTGTTTCCTGAACATGTTTATAACGATTGAATGTAAATTAACGAATAAAATCATTTTCAATATGTCATTATTGACAGCGCGCATCTTCTGTTGTTCTTGGGGACACTGTGGGGGAAAACAGATATTTTTTTGTGAAACGTTTGTTTGTTTAGGATTGGGTAAAAATTCATACACCTTTAGGCCTAATGTAGTAAAAATACATATTATTGTAGCCTATTAGCTGCTTACCGGACTTAGCCTATGCCCAATGCACGTTCAAATATTTAGAAATGTCGCAAACCTAGCCTATATTTTAATATTTAAAATAATATTTTGAATGTAGATAAACTATTGATCTGCATTATATAATTTCAGCTAATAGCTTATTATTGAAAGTTATTAAGTGTTTTCAAATCGAGTCATTATGTCTCCCAACACATTTTCCTCTATTTGGCGACGTTGCAGGGGTTGACATTAACTCGCCCTCTGATTGGTTGTTGGGCTCTTGGCATTATGACCTCATAGATGAGAAATCAGGACTCAGCCAAATACAATATCAAGAGCGCGCCATCACTGTCTGCGATAATAATAGGCTACAATCATGTACAATGGCACAAAATGACTGCTGTACGAGAGCTCCTCAAATAATTCACACATCCAGACCAGAACGCCAAAATAAGACATTTCTTATTATATTGAGGCATTTTAGGTATATAGGCATATTCTCACGTGAATTAAGCTCATACCGCCTACACAAATGGACCGGTAAGATTAACTTTTATTTATTTAGGCTATAGAAATAATTGATCAAATTCCTAAAGAGGCATAGGCTGATGCTGAAATTATCTGCATTAAATGAATTAAAATGGCTAATTAAATCATAATGCTAGAACGGTGTTGCATACATTTATAGCTATGACAACATTGTCAAATCTTCAGTTATAGCTATAGATTGTGGCCTACATTATATGAGGTTAAAAGCAATGATTGCCTATAACGAGGCATTGTAAAGTATAGATTATTATCAAGAGCTTTGAAATCAACCAACATGCAGTGGAACTGGTCATGTTAGTGTTTGAAAATAAGGAATCATGTTGATAATGGTTCTCCTGCATGTTTGAACGCGTAATAGTGAGGAGGCATGTTGTATTTGTGACCGCGTGCATGCGTCTAAAAGAGAGATCAGGTGATACGGATGTGCTCCTTGCAAACAGATGCGAGATGATATTACATAAATATTATAATTTGTTTCAGTACCTGCCGGGTTAATTAGTTTGTGGAAATGCGAAGGCCGTTCCTCGTTAGTTAATTTGTCACACGCTGACGAGAGAGGCGAACACTGACCCACCACAATGCATTGCGCGAGAGAGCCGAGCGGAGAATGTGGCCTGCTTACCTCCAATCCATCTCTGGCAAATAAATGAAATCAGTCAATAAAGCATCGGAGGGTGACTATAGCTTTCTCTGTCTGGGTTATGAATGAGAACTCATTAATTTTCCAGGCCTAAAGAGTGTGTGTGCATCAGTGTCTGCGCGCGTGCATGTGGCATGTGGACGTATGTGTGAAAGAGAGACTATAGGCATGCAGTTAAGAGAGAGAGAGAGAGAGAGAGAGAGAGAGAGAGAGAGAGAGAGAGAGAGAGAGAGAGAGAGAGAGAAGTATAAAGCTGAGTTTACATGCTGTAAAATTACTTTAAGGCATAATTAAAAAACATGCAGCATGACTTGGGTCATGTAGGTGTAGCCTACTACATGTAGACCTATAAGTCAGTATTAGCTACATTAAACTGACTTAAAAAAAAATTGTTGAATCTTGTATAACTTATAAAAGTTGCAAATTGCTTTAAGGGATAGTTCACCCCAAAATGAAAATTCTGTCAGTAATTACTCATCCTCATGTTTTTCCAACCCCGTAAGACCTTCGTTATCTTCGGAACACAAATTAAGATATTTGTGATTAAATCTGAGAGCTGGATCACTCCTCCATAGGCTTCTAAGGGATTGAAACTTGACAGCCCCGAAAAGTTATTAAAGAAATCGTTAAAATAGTCCAAGTGACTACAGTGCTCAATCTTAAGTTTATCAAGCGACGAGAATACTTTTTGAGCGCAAAAAAACAAACAAAAATAACGACTTTATTCAAGTATTAATTTCCTTCTCTGTGGGTCTCGAGATATTCACGTAGTGTTATTGTGCATCGCTTCTGTGTTGAACGTCACACACATCACACACATGACCAGCATCGGCCAATAGTGAGCCTACGTGTGACGTATGAACACAGAAGTGCTGCGCTATTACACTACTAAATATCTCAAGGCCAACAGAGAAGGAAATGAATATTTGAATAAAGTCGTTATTTTTGTTTATTTTTTGCGCACTGTAGTCACTTGGACTATTTTAACGATTTCTTTAATAACTTTTCTGGGTTTCAATCCCTTAGAAGCCTATGGAGGAGTGAGCTCTCAGATTTAATCACAAATATCTTAATTTGTGTTCTGAAGATGAACAAAGGTCTTACGGGGTTGGAAAAACATGTGGATGAGTAATTACTGACAGAATTTCCATTTTGGGGTGAACTAACCCTTTAATTTATTTGATAAGTTAAAGCAAATTAAAAAACATTATGTTGTAAAAACTTATTGTTCATTTATAATTTTTTGATGCAATGCAGTCAACTTGAATTAGGATGTGTCTGAAATTGCATTCTAACTTGAGTAGGTGCTTATTTAGTAATCATACTTCACGACCACTAAAAAAGTATGTTCTAGTAAGAGTGTGTGTAGTGTGAATGTAACGGATGTACTAGATTCGCCATGTTGTCATTATCATGTGACTTATCAGCGTCAGTTGCGTTGCTTCACTGCCATTCATAAATCCTTTCCCCCCCCCTTATGGGACAGTAAAGTGTCCATCGTATGCATACTTCAGAATCTCATCGGAAGTAAGCTAGGTCAACCGGTACTTTTTGCCTCTTTAAAGAGGATTGCGAATTCAGACATAGGCTACTTTTTTTTTCAAATACTGTTTTTGCCTATAGGGAAGTATGTGATTTCGATGCAACCAAATGACCTTTTCCAGGATGATGAATAAATCAATTGTAATACAGCCTAATAGATTGCTGCCATGATGAGAAGCAACAAAAGTACAGTTGTAGTACACAACAACAGAAAAACATAAAAGGAATCTTCCTGAGATGCATGTTTGATTTAGTGTCTAAGACAAAGTTATTAGTGCTGTCAAATCAATTATTCGAGGTGTTAAGTCACCTAACATAAAAGTTCATATATATATATATATATATATATATATATATATATATATATATATATATATATATATATATATATATAGACACACACACACACATACTCACATACCTATATATTTAAAAAACTTTTGTTATGCAATTAATCGTAATTAACCGATTCGACAGCACAAAAAATGATCACTTTGTTGTATCAGAAAGCATTAAAAAATTGTACAACCCTGATTTTTACCTTTTCTAAAGATTTGCCATCTATAATGTTGTGGGTGGTTGCCCAGGCGTTCCTATGTGTTTGCTATTTTGTTCATGGTTGCTAGGGGACTGCTTGGTGGTTTCAGGAAGTCAAACTGATTCTGGTTAAAAAATGCATGTAAAAGAAAATGCATGTGCAATAGTGGTTTACTGGCTATATTTTCCACCGGTATTTGCTTGGTAGGTGAAAAACCTACACACTACACACAAATCCCCCAAAGTGTTGCTGTTGTTTGTATGTGTGTGTGTGTAAAGCAGAATTTAGTGTGTGGGTAATACAGGAGGACAGGGTTGTGTGTTGCTCATAAACGAGTTCGTCTTCTCTACTCTGTCTCTGTATGGGAAAGCCTTATTGAACATCACACGCATTCCCCCTACAGTTTATAGCTGAAATCAGCACCTTTTAGAATAACCATCTATTCTGCTCTCGCTGGATGGACAGACCCAGAGAGAGGAGAGGAGAAGGAATGAGAGTGTGTGAGAGAGAGTAGGATCTTCCTTATTTTCTGTTATCTATCTAAACTGAGAATAGTAAATTGATTGAGTCTGACATGATACTGCTATAGTGACCAGGTGTTGAGGCCTATTTTGAGCACAAAATACATTTTTCAAAGCACTCTATTGAAATTCCTTTTTTACTGATTATTTCCCTCCTGAAATGTTCTGCAATTCATTCTGCCGATACAAATGCATGTTTTGTAGATGAAAACACAATTAAAAAAAATATATATATTTTTTTTGATTTGACAGACAATGTAATTTTGTAATATTTGTAATTACATTGTAATTATGTGCATATTTAATTAAGGCTAACACACCAAGAACGAAAACTATAAAGATAACTAGGGGTGTGCGATTTTATCGATTCTGCGATATAAATCGATATTTTTTCCCCAAGAAAGTATCGATTTTTAAGCCGCGAGTATCGATATATAAGTCCCATTCAACCCCCCCGTGTTTAACTTTGCTCGTCAAGGGGCCGTTCACATATCCTGTCTTTTCCGCGCTCAAGTTCGTTATTTCAAATGTAGGCGTGCGGCAAGCGCGCTCATAATTGAAGCAACGCGCTCATTTTCTCCAGACGCAGCGAGATGAAAACACCTCAACTTTTCAGAATGGCGCAAGCGCACCGTGACCGCAGTTCATGTGACAAGAACCAACCATCAGCTTCACCCTTTCCATAACAACATTAAAAGCTCGGTCAACATGAAGCATGGGGGTGCACCCAAACACTACGGTTGTTTTTCTTTTCTCCGTAGATAAATCTTGTAGCAGAGCTATACGACAATTCACCATGACGTTACAACAGTAACAGACGTTCTTCCGGGTGGCAAAAGCTGAAGCGTTCCTATGGCAACGCTAGTAAATTGCTTGGAAGGGAAACCAACTGTCGACAGTAAAAATGTAATAAAAATAAAAAATGTAATTAAATATAATGCGTTTTTTTAATCATAATAACAACTGTGTTTAATGATATAAGTAAAAAATATAATAAATATGTAATATAGTAGACCTACACATAATTAGCAAAATACTCTTTAGCTCTTTTTTTCTAAGCAAAATAACCTCAAACACAACACGTTTTCATCATTGTTTCAACTTTTATCAACAACAATGTTTTTAACTAAGTAACTGTTACAGTAGCTGGCTGGATCTCTTCAGTTAGTCAGTAGGAGCCGCTCGCGTTCTGCCACCCGGAAGTATCTTTTGCCTATTGTTTACAAACATTCTGATGCCCTATAGCAAGCGTTTTTAGGTCATGGTTGCTTAGCAACGACAGACGCCACGGGAAAATCGGACCTAATTTTACTATTAATAATAAAAGATAAGCTAATGTGCATTGTACATGTCTGTAATTTATCTTTTTTGACTCATTCTTTTTATAAAAATGATTTAAAGGCTGAAATATGTGAGGTTTATCTTTTTATAAAACCTTTTTTCTCAAAACTTTATTTGCACTTTTTAACTCTCCATTGTTAATTGCAATACTGCACTTTATTTACTTTTCAAAGGCTTGCAAGCTACAGTTTGCACTGTTTCAATAAATGGAACTAATTTTCTAAACACATCTTTAATTCATTTTGTCCAGCATGCAAGCTGTAGACTCTGTCCAGACATATATTGTGTAATTGATGTTTTTAGTTTTCAGTTCAATTAATTCAATCCAAGTAAATGGAACACTCACAAGATGTCACCAAAATCACTCTGTCCCCTTTAAATCTTTCAGAAAATGATGTAAGTGTATCGAATAATATCGAATCGTATCGAATCGTATCGTTGGCTGAATATCGTGATATATATCGTATCGTGAGCTGAATATCGTGTATCGTATCGTATCGTGAGATTAGTGTATCGCTACAGCCCTAAAGATAACTATAATAGTGTCCACACCAGCGGATGATATAGGCCTAGCTTTAAATGCTCGAGCTCGTTACAGCAGGATGGATTCTGATTGGCTGTTAACTTTTTTATCTGACCAGTAGGCTATCAGCTGGATAAAATCGTTCTGAAAGTGATTCTTCTAACCATATCGTTTCTCTGTGCCGTTATCTTTATAGCTGTGTGAATAATTCTGCTATTCTTTAATATTGAGAATGGTTACTTTTTAGAACATTTATCATTATCTTTTTAGTTATGTCCTTTGTCGGTTGGATTCTGATTGGCTGTCAGTGTTTTTATCGTTCATCAGCTGGAAAAATCGTTCTGAAAGTGATATTGTTGCTCTATTGTCGTTGTAACTTTTGCGTAGGCAATGTCAAAAATGTAAAAAAAAAACAACTTTTTTTTTTAAAAATTATTTTACAATGTTTCCTGGGTTGCCCTTATAATTATAGTATGTTTTTTAGATCAAACCTCTGATTTGAACACTCTGTTTGAAGGGGCGTGTCTGCTGTGAGAACCGGCCACTGCTGTGATTGGCTGACACGCTTGCTTATGAAATAGCCATGTATTACATGTGAAACTCTCTCGAATACTTTTACTACAGATATTATACGTTTTTACTAATACAGCTATCGAGATTAACGAATTGTGAGATGTTTTTAAAGTATTTAGATCTATTCCCATCACATAAAATCTTGCCGGGATGAGCATTGAGCAGATGACAGTCTGTTGATCGCGACTGAATATCTTATCATTGCAACGCAGTTTCTGCACTCTCTCTAATGCTTTCACCAATGCAAACACGATGATGTACATACAGTAAGAGCTTCGTTGTGCAGGCACGTGCGTCATTGATTTCATAACGAGTTGTCCGCGCTGTGTGGAAAGATTGTTCTTTGATGCTTTCCATATATAATTTGTTCACAATTTAAATAAGTTTATTTTCATACTAAAAGAAACGATGCGAAGTTGATATTTTTGTCACTGGCATGACTTACTGATGCATATTGAACGATTTTGAGAGAAAGATTACCTGTCTGAACTTGAACTTGAATTGTTGCTTGGTAGCTCCATGATTTATTTTCAGACGTTCATCGAGGCCAGCTCTGTATTGGCCCGAGTTGAGGAAACAGTCTCGGTGAAATGTTTGGACCTTACAAAACTTTGGGAAGTTGTGTCGGCGCATTTCCAGAGAAAATAGTTCGTACTTCCTAGCTCATTTTGTCAGGAGGAGCCAAATTCTCTGTGTGGGCAAATCAGAGAAAGGGGAGGTAACCTTTCCTCTTTATGATGTCATATTATGTCATACCACATAAGGAGGAGATTTAAGATCAGCGTGTCTGAGCTGCAGAGAAGAGAAAGATAGCCAAAACTCGGTTGACACCGATTGAAAATTATAGACACAATACAGGCTATAGGGCCTAGGGGAACTAATATTAATGTTAAAAAACATCAGAAAGTGAAAATTTCATGATGTCAGGGGATCTTTAGTAGGGTGCTGTAGTTATGCTGATTGTCATGTTTTATGGTTCACAGAAAAAAATCGTCAGAAAGTGATTCCAAGTTCCCAACGATGTCCTTACCGTGTCGTCATCATTATAACAGTTGTTTGGAGTTCCCTGTTAGCACAGAATTAGACTAAAGATGTCAGTGACCAGGGGCACTAAAGAGTCTTAATCCACCACTGGCCCTTGGTGTAACCGGCTACAGTTGATTTCTCTCACATGTGTGGATTCTAGGCTATATATTTGCGCATAGGCCTTACTGATGATTGCAACATTGCATTTTTTTTAGGAAATGTAAATGAACTTTTAATTGCCAACATTTCTTTCCATCCCTACTTTCTTGTGCATTTTGAAATTCCTGTTGTTTCGTGGCCCTTGTTCAGATAACCAACACATATCCCTCCATCTCTCCCTCCCCTAGCTCTCTCTCTGCCCTTGAGTTTTTCTATTACCTTGTGGAAAGCACCTCGCCTGGCATGACAAGCGCAGCGGATTGACACTAAATCAGAAATCAACGCTAGAGCTCAGCATGAAGGTCACACTCGCTCACACACTCGTCTCTATCTGAGAACACACGCGATTCGCTCATCTGTGAGTGTGTGGGCCTGTTCTCTCTCTCTCTCTCTCTCTCTCTCTCTCTCTCTCTCTCTCTCTCTCTCTCTCTCTCTCTCTCTCTCTCTCTCTTGTGTGTGTGTGTGTGTGTGTGTGTCGAAGGGTCACACGGGCCCTGTGGGATTTTGAGAGGGGCCACATCTCTGTAAGGTGAAGTGATGGTAATCCTCAAATAATTACTCTGCATACACAGAGTCCATCACTCTCATTCTTTTGAAGACCTGAGGCAGAATGTCGCCAGAGAGAAAGGCCTGCTTTAATCAATTTACTTGCTCATTCAGTAAGTGCGATATTGTGGCCAAATGCCATAATGTTGCCTTTATGCGTGTGAATAATACATTTTGGAAGAGATCATAGACATTTATGCTCGAATATACTGAATTAATCCCTGAAACTGTGGATAACCTCGTTAGATTAGTTCACAGGCATGTAGCAGGACATGGTGTTCGAGTTGGTTGGTTCATACTGCCATCTAGCGGTTCTGTGATGAACCACAAGAACAGCAATATTTCAAATAATAATAATGCAGGGCTAAAACACCTTTAAGTTTAATTACCTGCAACAAATTTCTTACAGGAAAAAATACACATAGTATTGCAGTTAATGTTTTGATATATATACACTACCGGTCAAAAGTTTGGGGTCAATACGAATTTTTTTTTTTAAAGAAATTAATACTTTTCTTCAGAAAGGACGCATTAAATTGATCAAAAATGACAGTAAAGAGATTTATAATAATGCAAAATATTTATTTTTTAATTAAATGCTTTTCTCTTGAACTTTCAAAGAATCCTGAAAAAAATGATTCACGGTTTGCACAAAAATTAGAAGCAGCAAAACTGTTTTCAACTGTGATAATAATCATAAATGTTTCTTGAGCATCATATCATCATATTAGTATGATTTCTGAAGGATCATGTGACACTGAAGACTGGAGTAATGATGCTGAAAATTCAGCTTTGATCACAGGAATAAAATACACTTTACTATATTCACATAGAAAACAGCTGTTTTACATTGTAATAATATTTCACAATATTACTGGGTTTGTTTTGTATTTTTAATCAAATAAACACAGCTTGGTGAGCAGAAGAGACTTCTTCTAAAAACATTAACAATCTTACCGACCCCAAACTTTTGAACGGTAGTATATATATATATACACCAAAATTAATGTTTTTGTAATAAACCATAATACCAGCAATACAATTCAAAATAATTATGATGATAAAAATAATAAAAATATAATAAAAATAAAAAATAATAATTTAAACCATAATAAATGAACTACAAGAGTTGCAGCAGGACAAAAATACATTTAAACACAATATCACAGATTATTGCTTAATTTGTTTGTAAATTGAGACTGGGCGGAAACAAGCTTCCATAAGAAACCGACTTGCAGCAAATGATGAAATGTTAACCTTTGGTGTTTTTCACTTCGAAAACACTGTGGGTCACGTGTGTCCCATTGAAGCTTCCGTAGTTAGTCACATGAGTTCGCAGATTGTTTATAATCAGCAGCTGATATGTTGCTGTCATAGATCAGAGACAAATCTGGTCGAAAATGCTCTCAGAGTGATTAAATATGATTTTAAATGAACGTTTCCGAACATCGACAGTGATTTGACTCCTTTATCCGGTGTAACTGAAGTGTTTTTATTTGATTTGATCGAAAGCAGAACCGGAGCAGAACTGACACATTGTATCAGACGCGTCCTGTCAGTCATATCTTCACATCTCGCTACAGTGTTTCGATGTGTCACAGTTGTAAATACATTCCAATAGAGATTCAGGTGACGCGACTGATTTTGTGTTTTAATAAAGAATATCCACAGAACGCAGCGCGCGTCTCCGCCAGCCGGTTTCGCAACATGCAGATACACTGATTTGTCGTCTTATTTATTTCCATTCAAAATCCGTTCGTTTGCATGTAAAATCAGTTGGCTTTTTAAAAGACTAACGTTAGTATGCTGCGATGGATTCTTGGGGGTCGAGAGGCGCAGGGGACAGTGGAGGTGAGTAAACAATAAAACAGATACAGTGGATTTGGGTCTTTCTATGAAACTGCTGTCTTTTGTGTTTCTCTTTAAGATTATATTACACAGATAATGCCATTAAGTGTTTATAAAGTGCATTGTAACATCTATCAATATATGTAGAGATATATAACTATGCCAGGATTGACCGTTCAGACTTGCTAGTTGTAGCTTGCATACATAAAGTCCATAAAGTCATGCAAGATGTAAAAACAACAACGTTTTCATCAAATATCCGTAGTTTTTAGTGATGATGCAGTAGCCATTACAAGCTATATATATATATATATTATATATATATATATATATATATATATATATATTATATATATATATATATATATATATATAAATACACATACAGTACCGGTCAAAAGTTTGGAAACATTAAGGTTTTTGAAAGAAGTCTCTTAACCTAATTTGATCAAAAATACAGTAAAAACAGTAATACTGTGAAATATTATTACAATTTATATGAACTGGTTTCTGTTGTATTATATTTTAAAATTTAATTTACTCCTGTGATCAAAGCTGAATTGTCAGGATCATAACTCCAGTCTCAGTTTCACATGATCTTTCAGAAATCATTATAATATGATGATTTGATGCTCAAGAAACATTTCTTATTATTATCAATGTTGAAAACAATTGTGCTGCTTCATCTTTTGGTGGAAACTGATTTTTTTCAGGCTCTTTAAGGAATAGAAAGTTCAAAAGAAAAGTACAATTATAACTTTTTATAATATTTATTAATTTCATAAATTTCTTTACTGTCTTTTTAAATCAATTTAACGTGCATTTGCTAAATAAAAATATAAACTTATTTTATATATATAAAAATCTTACCTAAACATTTTTTATGGCATTGTACCATGATTTAAAAAAAGGCAGCTAAAACTGTTTTCAACATTGATAATAATAAGAAATGCTCTTAAAATGAATTCTAAAAGATCATGTGACACTGTAGACTA
Organism: Chrosomus eos; assembly: GCA_036326025.1. Classification (NCBI taxonomy): domain Eukaryota; kingdom Metazoa; phylum Chordata; class Actinopteri; order Cypriniformes; family Leuciscidae; genus Chrosomus; species Chrosomus eos. The sequence goes on from CM070834.1 coordinate 10,134,864, forward strand.
AAATAATGGCTTCTGAAAATTCAGCTGCATCCATAAATAAATGATATTTTAAAATATATTACAACAGAAACCAGTTAATTTAAATTTGAATAATACTTCACAATCATAATGTTTTTACTGTATTTTTTTTATCAAATAAATGCAACCTCAGTGAGATTAAGAGACTACTTTCAAAAACTTTAAGAAACCTTAATGTTTCCAAACCTTTGACCAAAATGTGTTTTATTTAATAATGCAGTATAGAAAAGCTAGATACAAAAAAAAAAGCTGTTATAAAAGTCACAAAAACTCCAGTTTTGTATGTCCATTTTGTTGCCATTATTTACCAATAAGCAGAAGATGAGAAGCAAGTTTCAGTGTCCAGTTCTCTTAAAGCCTGTTCTCCGAGAGACGGGCCGACGCAGTCCAGCAAACAGTCATTTCAGCACATTCTGTGCTAGATTGAAGCAATGATTCGTTTGTCTATTATATTCTCTCCGTGGGCAGAAGAGCGCGGCGCTGTTCATTGGGGAGGAACAGCCCAAAAACTGTTTCACGGAGATGCAGGTGCTGAAAGGACACTTTGACATTGTTCGATTTCTGGTGCAGATTGATGACTTAAGGTAAGCAATCCTCTTCTCCTCTGACCAGTGATTGACAGCTAAGACCGAGTCAAAAGCAAACTCACACAGCGTGACAAGAGCTTAATCATCACAGCTTCAGGGAGTTTGGTGTGTGTGTGCACTTCAATACTTGATAGTGTCCATCGGCTCTGGGCCCGTCCGCATTAACCGCTTTTAAAAAGCTCATGTATATACAAACACACAGCGCAGGGCAGGGTTTATAGTTCTTGAAGAGAGTGTGTGTGTGTGTTACGGCCGGCTGCTCCTGCTGATCTGGGTTCAGTACGAGTGTTCAGGTGAAGGCAGTGTGCAGAACGTCACTGATTGCTTTTAGAGTCCGAGTCCTGTTTCTCTTCTCCAAACCCTTTCATACTTCCTGTGTCTCATCCCTTTCTCATAGTTTCATTCTCCTGTTCTTCCTGCAGACAATTCCTTTCTGAGCTCCAGAGGTCAAAGGTGACCTCAGCAATTGTTTAGATCCAATCAGAAGAGAAGAACTGTCTAGTGCATGCTTCTTATTTCAAGCAGGCGTCGTTGGGTGCACTTTATTTTACAGTTTTGCATGTACGTACTATGCACTTATTGTAGTAATGACACTAACTAATAACTAGATACTAATCCTGAACCTAACCGTTAACCCATGTAGTTCGTTACCTTACAGTGCTCAGTACTTAAGTACATTGAAAGTGCATGTACTGTAAAATAAAGTGCTACCGTGATGTTTGGTATATTTTGTGCTTTACGGTTTGATTTATTAGTTACTGCAGATAAAGTCTGTGTGTGTTCTGTGACCGTCAGGTTTGCGTCCGCTGGAGACGATGGTCAGGTGCTGATTTGGAATGTTGAGGTGAGCAGAACTGAACTTCGGGAATATGCTAATCATATGTTAATGATATGGTAAATACACGAAAAAGGTCAGAAGTCAGTCTGGTGCTGGTTGATTGTCTTTTGGCATAAATAGTATAATAACTAATATTTATAATAATACTGCCTATAGAATATTATTTAATATTGGTATTAATTAATAATAATTAGTGCTGTCAAATTGCGAGTAATCGCATCTAACATAAAAGTTTTTCTTTACTTAATATATGTATATATATATATATATATATATATATATATATATATATATATAATATATTAAGTAAAAAATTTATGTTAGATGCGATCTGTGTGCGCGTGTCTACAGTTTATACACACACAGACATAATTTATATAAATAATATATATTATAGTAATAATATATATATATTACACACACACCATAATGTAAACAAAAATGAATGTATGTTAGATGTGATTAATCGCAATTAATCGTTTTGACAGCACTCGTGTGTGTATATATATACAGGTGAAACTCGAAAAATTAGAATATCATGCAAAAAGTTATAATTTTGATGATTATGGCTTACATTTTATGAAATCCCCAAATTCAAAATCTCAGAAAATCTAGAATATTACATGAAATCAATAAAAAAAAAGGATTTTAAATACAGAAATGTCGGCCCTCTGAAAAGTATAATAATGCATATGTATATATAGTTATATATACTAAATATATTAGTTTCACCTTTTAATTTGAATTACTGAAATACATGAACTGTTGCTCAATATTCTAATATTTCGAGTTTCAACCTATATATTTTTTTTTGTTTGTGTGTGTGTTTCAGACTGGTGATTGTTTGTTGGAGTTGCGTGGCCATACGCAGCAGATCACTGCTAATGACATCATACACCATCATCAGAGGCGGAAACACACACACAGCGCTCATTACAGCATCATCAGACCGAACACTCAGTGTATCCTTTTATACACGCACCAGCTGCTGAAGTGTGTGTGTGTGTGTGTGCTTGCTTTGTGTTGACGGTTGTCCTTAATTGTACAGCAGTTATGGGATCCAGACTCAGGAAACCGAGTGCAGAATATATCTGATCTCCAGTCCTCTGTGAAGGTACAGTATTGAACCGTGTGTGTGGCCACCTTCCTGTTTCAGTGGGCAGATGGTTTGAGTGTGTGTAAACAGGTCTGTTCCTCTTTCAGTGTGTGTAGGTGGATTGATGTGTGTGTTTTTCAGTGTTTGCTGGTGTTGGATCGCTTGGACGTGTGGCTCTCGGGTGGAAATGAACTGTGTGTTTGGAACAGAGACTTTGAGCTGCAGTGTAAAACAGTTCATCACAGTGACGAAGGTAACACACACACCACACACACACACACACACACACACACACACACACACACACACACACACACACACACACACACACACACACACACACACACACACACACACACACACACACACACACACACACACACACACACACACACACACACACACACACACACACACACACACACACACAACACACACACACACCACACACACACACACACACACACACACACACACAGTACTTTCAAATGTCACTTATGGTCACCAAGGCTGCATTTTTAAAACTCTAATATGGTTAAATATTATTACTGTTTAAATTAACTCTTTTCTATTTTATTAGATTTTAAATTTTAATTTATTCCTGTGATGTAAAGCTGAATTTTCAGCATCATTCCTCCAGTTTTCAGTGTCACATGATCCTTCAGAAATCAATCTAATATGATAATTTGCTGCTCAAGAAACATTTCTTGTTGAAAAGAGCTGTGCTGCTTAACATTTTTTTAAAAAAACATGAGAGATTCAGATTTTCAGGATTCTTTGATGAATAGAAATATATTTTGAATAGAAATATGAATAGAATTCTTCTGTAGCACTATAAATGTCATTTTTATCATTTTAATGCATCCTTGCTGAATAAAAGTAATAATTTCTTTAAAAAAAACCCCAAACTTTTGAACAGTATATGTACAGTGTATTGAAATGAACTAATTTTCTGCTTCATTCTGAAGGAATCTCAGCTATGCTGGAGCTACCGAAGAACTTTATTGCAGCTGCCATGGATAAAGAGATTGGTAACTGAAAAATAATTTTTCAAATGTTGAATACCTAAAAAAAATTGGAACTTGTATTTTAAAGTTTTAAGTTTAGTTCAGTTTAAAACGAGTAGTACAAACTTTTATGTTGTAGCTGCAGAAGTTTTCTCGTAGTCAAACGAATAATTATAAGTGATGTCTGATGTTGCAGTGATTTTTAAGTTGAGCGTGTCTGGCTCAGACATTGTGGTTATGGCCATGCGTCATCTAGCGGACCATCGGGACACCATCCATTCTCTCATCAACATCAACGGTGAGTCATCAGTTGCGAATCAATCCTATTTCCATTCCCCATACACACATTAAGATAGCTTTGCATCTCATGTATTGTCGTATTTAGTGATGCTTATTGTTCATCTCAGACGGCTTGTTTGCGAGTGGCTCTCATATCGGTGAGCTCATCATCTGGGATTCAGTGGATTGGACGATCCAGGCTTATGAGCACATTGTGTGGGAGGAGCCAGCAGTAGACAACCAATCAGAGGTCAGACTGACTCATCAGAAACCGATCGAGAAGTCCATTCAACACATGAGCTCAGATGGAGAGGTAAAGGAGCGTTTCGAAAAGGGGTGGTATGATTGATAGTATCATATAAACAGTGAAAGCTCTGTCTCAGTTTATAGTGGCAGCTGTAGGCAGTGGTCTGTATGTTTATAATGTGCCGATGAAGAGCGTGGTGGCGTACAGGAAGATCGCCCATGATTCCAATGTCTTGCACACCATGCTGCAGAAGGACGGGTATGAAAGGCATTCAATACTTTTTCCAGAACATCTTTTTCCAGAACATCTTTTATGAAGCGATTGAGTAAAGAAGAGTGTGTGCTGTGTGTTTAGGCAGTTGATGTCGTGCTCTGAGGACGGCAGTGTGAGGATGTGGGAGTTACAGGACCTCCCCCTTCCTGCTGAACCCGCCTCCTCAGGTGAGCAGGACACGCCCCCTTCACAGCGCTTTACATCCAGCCGTTTATACCTTTAAAGCAACACTATGTAACATTGTTTACCTTAAAATAATGTTTCCAAAATCTTATCAGTGGTTCATCAAGTCGTAACGGGTGAAAGGCACTTCTGCCATAGCATGACGGGGTCTGTATCGCTTTTACTGGCACTATGTAACTTCGGGGTTCGGGTAGGAACCCGACCACAAAAAGAACTACAAAATTCGACTGCTTTACGTCAAGCGCTACAATAGTCATTATTTCGTTTTTCTTCGTTTCTGATGTCGCAATACATCATCCTTTCATGAAATCATGTAACATACTCTACCTTGTCTGTGGACATCGTTCATTCTAAAGCCGGTGCTGGGTAAACAGCGAGCGTGCGTGCGACGGTAGGCTAAATTATTTACGACAGCGACAATGGACAATTTCGTTTCCAACCAGTAGGGCGACCGAAGAGGAAAAGTTACTTGGTGTTACTTTAAAAACCCTCACCGCTTTCCTCTTTCCATCACAACCCACATCCTTCCTTCTCTCTTTCTGAAAGTGATCCAGATGTTCTCATATCATCCTTCATCTCGCCATCCTGTGCAGAGGATGTGTGTGTTTACGTACATGTGGTTCAGTCCAGCTGCTGTAAAATTATTAACTGAGAGACGTCCAGTACGACCAATATTTAAATGGAAGAAAAACAGCTTTGTATTTTTCTGATGTTTTTCAATTGCCCATAATAATAAACTATGATAAGAAATATTATAATAACATAAGAAATGCTAGTATATAATGTTATACTATTTCTAATTATTACTCAGGGATACTTGATTCTGATTGGCTTATTGCTGCAATTGTAATTTTGGGATAATGCCTAGATGACTATATCACTTGCTTATATAACTTAAATGTACATTTAATATTATAATTTAGTTATAATGGTAACACTTTACAATAAGACGAGTTAACATGAACTAACAATGAACAATAGTTCTACAGCATTTATACATTTTAGTTAATGTTAATACATTTTTTTAAATCAAAAGTTGTGAAGCTGTGAACTAACATGAATGTATTTTTTAACTAACGTTAACAAAGTTTAATACATGTTGTAAAATAATGTAAAATAATGTTAACAAATATGACTGAAAACAGCTTTTTCCAACTGAAGTTCTAAATTAAAGCTACACTGTGTAACTTTTTTTAGTTTATTCTTAGCTAAAAACACTTAGTTCTTTCAAAAATATATGTGCTCATTAATGTATATTTACTACGTAAGTAATAAAGTATTCTCGTGAGTGTATAATATGCCATTGAAAATACATACGGGTAAGGGGTTCTAATGTCGATCGCCATGTTGCCCCTCCATCTTGAAAGTACATTAGCCAAAGAGGGACATACCCGTTAATTCAAGCTTCGCCTTTCGCGTTCAACACTTGATGGCACCGTGTCGAGGAGGTCGAACTGGAAGCCATGTTAATCTTGGACTACATTGGCCACCGTAGGAGTTAAAATGAAATTGGAATTGAGAGGAACAGAAACTAATATTCACTGGATGGTCATATACCTTTTCACCGCTAGATGGGGGTAAAAATCACACAGTGTAGCTTTAATCATAATGATTTTACATTATCATAAGGTCAGTGTATTTTTCGAGTGGTTTGGCTGATTGAGATGTTTGCTTTCTCTTTCAGGTTTTTTTGGCATGTTTGGCACTTTTGGCAGGTCCAGTAAGCAGTCATGCCCTCCTGTCACGAAACTCCCAGAAGTCCCTGGTCTGCGCTCGCTGGAACTGAACGGCGATTTGATTGGTCACTCTGGAGCTGTGCAGGTACAGTATACAGTATGCATGTGGGTGGTTTTTCTTCGACTAGTGTTATCGACCTCGTTTCATGAACTAGTTTTCGATGAAAGCTTTTGATTATGAGTGTAGAAACAGTGTGTTATTAGGAGTCATTGATCCTGGATCCAATCCTCGTTTTGACCTGCAGTTTAATTAAACTTTCTGACAGAGTGAAGGATGTGATCTACATACAAGTCAACTTTCGCAGTCTTTCACCAGCACACCCATCACATTAGCATTATATTATCAAGTCATATTGCAGGTTTCGCTAAACTTTTTTTTAGGCATGCATATAAAAACAAGAGAGGTGAATAATTGATGACTGTTTTTTTAAGGTATGTTCAATGTCATATTACACATTCAAATCTGAGCTTGCCAGGATTTTTTTTTACTTTAAATATATATATATATATATATATAAAATATATTACCGTTCTCTGATTATGGAAATGTTATTTTGGCCAAGGCAGTGGAAGCTAACAGGAGCAGATTTGACTTACGGTAGCATTTTTAACCCTGAAACAGAAACGTCAGAAAGAGGATGAGAGGGGTAGAGGACAGGAAAAGAGGCGAATTGAGACTTCATCTAATGACCTACACTTCTATTATTAGTTGTGTGTATAAAGTTTAAGAATGTTCTAGTTCCTGTAGCTGCTAGAGATTTGGCTCCAGCAATGCCAAGGTCACGGGTTCAACTCCCAGGGAACTCGTATAAAATGTTAAAAAACGATAAAATGTTTGCCTTGAATCTACTATGGCATCATATAAATGCAGACACTTTTAGTTACGTAAGCTGGATTTCATGCACGTTAGGTAATTTTTTTCTTTAGATTAAAATATCCTTTATTTTATTGTCATTTGTGTTAGTTCAGGTTAAGGATTTCTTACTCAGTATTTTTGTCTTGCTTTCCAGTACAAATAAACTTTCTTAAATAAAGATGTATTTACATTACATTACAAAATGATTGAAAAAATGTATCAAGATTAAGTGAGTTTATACTAAAAACAAGAACAAATATCTGCCAATAAGGTCCGAAAAATAATCTTGTTTTTCCTTAGAAGTACGTTTTTTTTTTGTAGATATTTGTTCTTGTTTAATCATAGAGTTATGATTATTACTTAATCATAATATTACTTATTAATCTTAATTTTAATAAACAAAGTAATTTTGCTTCTCAAGTAAATTTCTTCTTTTAGAATTTTTTGATATTTTGTACTGAAACAAGATAAAAATACTAAGAAAGATAATAATTTATTTAGTGCATAATCTAATTTGTCAACAAAAACATTTTAGTTGCCGTGAAAGGTCAAACCAAATATTCAAACGTGCCAATTCTTTCTGCTTATGTTTTCACATAACTTACAGTGAGTATAACTAAAGCATTTTACGAAGTGGCGATTTTGTATGAATTACGATGACCTAACCATCAGTGGGAATATTGAAATCATATTTAATTCACGAATTAACCACTAAAACATAAAGTAGTGTGTTGGAAAGAACTTATACAACCTGATGAATTTTTGTACCTTTAACCCAGAATATGTCACTCGGTTTATGGCTCATCTTAATGGCATTTAACTTACGAATAACAAAAATGTATTTATCCACCTACTTTTTTCCAACGGCGAAGCTATCTGTGAATGTGTGAAAACCAGTGTTTATAACTGACAATACATTAAAATAATATGGTAATAAATACCAGTTTGCAATATCAAGCAGCATAACAAGCTGTTTTGTAAGCTGTAGCTAAAAATAACTGAAAGGCGGTCACCGTGATTTTGCCAAGACATGTTCCTGGATCAACATATTTTGTTGAGCTGAAACAACTTTCCTGTCCTAAGATTTAGTCCTAACCCTATCCCTACCATAAGTCTCCCCTAACACTGATGTAGAAGCACCTAACCCTGCTTTTAAGCCTAAACCCTCAAATCTGATTGGTTGATTGGAATGTTGTCCCAGGATCAACAAAGATGGGATACGTTATGTAACTAAAGGACTGGCTTGTGTTCCAGATGTTCCTGAGTTTTAAGGAGAAGGGTCTGGTCACCTGCTCCACGGATCACCTGCTCATCGTGTGGAAAGATGGAGAGATGCAGTCTCAACTCCGCAGTCTCGCCGTCTTCCAGAAACTGGAGGAAAACCAGGAACTGTGACCTAACCTGCAAACATTTCCCCCATCATCTTCAGGTCGTGTTTTAAATACGAGCGCCTTTCTTTGCCTTACTAACCGTCTGCAAAGCCATGACACATCAGAGTTTGAGCTTCAGATTGTTTCAGTATGATACAATGCTTACAATGTTGTGATTTTAATTTGTGGGTTTTAAATAAGAGTCTTTTAGTACAACTTCTGTTGATTTGTATATATTGTGTGATTGATGTAATGTGTGTGTAATTTTAAAACTGATTTTTTAAAAGTGCAATGATAACAAATTATGTTTTCTATAATGCTAACTTATTTGTTAATGCATTAGCTAATATGAACTAACAACGAGCATGATCATTTTGTTACAGCATGTACTATTAACCTTTGTTAATGTTACTTTATACAGTTGTTCATGTTAGTTCACAGTGGATTAACTAATGCATACAACTTTTGATTTTAATGTATTAGTATATGTTGAAATGAACAATATATATGTATAAGTATTGGTCATTTTGGTCATCACCAAAATAGTGAAGTGTTGTCAATGTGATTCTTGAATACCTCTTGAATGTATGCTTCTGTATTTCTGACGAAAGTGCAGTTGATTAAAGTTTGTCAATATAAAATCAGATCACAAACACGTTATTGCAAATTTTAATTTTGTGTGTGTCACAAACACAATGGTTTAAGAGTTGGAGTGAAATCTCTAAACGACAGCAGATGTAGAGACAGAATCAAACAGAAACAAAGCAAACAGACGTTTTATGCAGTTATTTTGTACAACTGACAATACAAAAAAAAAAAAAATCCTTCGACAAAGCAACCTGTTGAATGACATGTGACCACTTTTAGTAATGTATTTGTTCAATAAAAAATACTTCATATACATTTGCGCAAGAAAAATGATAGTGTGCATTCCCAGTACTTCAAAAATACAGTAATTGGCACAGAATCTGCACCCAGTTCACGCTCGCTAATCGACCAGGCTGCGTCTCATCCGGTTCTCAGAGCAAGACAAAGCAAACCCTCCCTGGCTGTGATGTCATGGTGAGGTCATAATGGTGTGCCAATAAGAGAGCCCTTTGATCGTTCGAGAGGGTGAAGTGTGAAGGATGAGACTTTGAAAAGAATTCACAACAACGTTCAATATATGACCATAGACTAATCCGTCATGAATTATTTCACCTTTTTTTAATACTTTAGGTAGTTTTGTAAAGTTAGTAAGGTAGTAAAATATGATGTACTGACAGTAGCTATGTTTCCACCCAGTTGTAGGGCTGTAGCGATACACTAATCTCACGATACGATACGATACACGATATTCAGCTCACGATACGATATATATCACGATATTCAGCCAACGATACGATTCGATACGATTCGATATTATTCGATACACTTACATCATTTTCTGAAAGATTTAAAGGGGACAGAGTGATTTTGGTGACATCTTGTGAGTGTTCCATTTACTTGGATTGAATTAATTGAACTGAAAACTAAAAACATCAATTACACAATATATGTCTGGACAGAGTCTACAGCTTGCATGCTGGACAAAATGAATTAAAGATGTGTTTAGAAAATTAGTTCCATTTATTGAAACAGTGCAAACTGTAGCTTGCAAGCCTTTGAAAAGTAAATAAAGTGCAGTATTGCAATTAACAATGGAGAGTTAAAAAGTGCAAATAAAGTTTTGAGAAAAAAGGTTTTATAAAAAGATAAACCTCACATATTTCAGCCTTTAAATCATTTTTATAAAAAGAATGAGTCAAAAAAGATAAATTACAGACATGTACAATGCACATTAGCTTATCTTTTATTATTAATAGTAAAATTAGGTCCGATTTTCCCGTGGCGTCTGTCGTTGCTAAGCAACCATGACCTAAAAACGCTTGCTATAGGGCATCAGAATGTTTGTAAACAATAGGCAAAAGATACTTCCGGGTGGCAGAACGCGAGCGGCTCCTACTGACTAACTGAAGAGATCCAGCCAGCTACTGTAACAGTTACTTAGTTAAAAACATTGTTGTTGATAAAAGTTGAAACAATGATGAAAACGTGTTGTGTTTGAGGTTATTTTGCTTAGAAAAAAAGAGCTAAAGAGTATTTTGCTAATTATGTGTAGGTCTACTATATTACATATTTATTATATTTTTTACTTATATCATTAAACACAGTTGTTATTATGATTAAAAAAACGCATTATATTTAATTACATTTTTTATTTTTATTACATTTTTACTGTCGACAGTTGGTTTCCCTTCCAAGCAATTTACTAGCGTTGCCATAGGAACGCTTCAGCTTTTGCCACCCGGAAGAACGTCTGTTACTGTTGTAACGTCATGGTGAATTGTCGTATAGCTCTGCTACAAGATTTATCTACGGAGAAAAGAAAAACAACCGTAGTGTTTGGGTGCACCCCCATGCTTCATGTTGACCGAGCTTTTAATGTTGTTATGGAAAGGGTGAAGCTGATGGTTGGTTCTTGTCACATGAACTGCGGTCACGGTGCGCTTGCGCCATTCTGAAAAGTTGAGGTGTTTTCATCTCGCTGCGTCTGGAGAAAATGAGCGCGTTGCTTCAATTATGAGCGCGCTTGCCGCACGCCTACATTTGAAATAACGAACTTGAGCGCGGAAAAGACAGGATATGTGAACGGCCCCTTGACGAGCAAAGTTAAACACGGGGGGGTTGAATGGGACTTATATCGATACTCGCGGCTTAAAAATCGATACTTTCTTGGGGGAAAAAATATCGATTTATATCGCAGAATCGATAAAATCGCACACCCCTACCCAGTTGTAAATTTAACATGCACAAAATTGGAATATCGCATAAAACATCGTTTCCATTCCATTTGTTCAAGAGAACAAAATTGGAAATTGGCGCAAAAAAAAAAAAAGTAATAAAAATGGAAGGTGCCACTGTGGCATAAATGACGTGTCTCAGAGTGTGCACACAACGCAATAAACGCTGTCATGATATCTTTCGTTCAGATGCTGGTGTTTGGGAACGCAATCATGTGAGATCCTTCTGAGAGGAGTTAAACCAAATCATTCTGATGACAGGAGTTTCAGAACGACCAAACCAACATTTGAGCTGCTGTGCGATGCGATTGGTCCACTGGTTATTTCAGTTATCCAATCACATCATCTGTTGAAGCAAAGTCACGTGAGTTTGTTGTTGCACATCGAAGGATTTATTTGGCTAATCTGTCTCCATCATAGTTTATGCACACGTCTTCTTATTGGATAAAAATGAATCCACCTCAATTGAGCGCATGTATTTTATGCACAATCATTTTTATGCACAAAAATAGGTGGATGGAAACACAGCTAGTTAGTGATAATGGTTTTAAGTACACTACTGTAACTGCGAAAATTGCTTTGCTGTTTAAAAATAAAAGGGATGAGTCAAAAGGATTTTCTATTGTATTCGAAATTATGCCCCAAATAGTGTTGACAAATCTTGTCCTGAATCCAGACTGTTTCTTTACGCACATCATCACTAAACATTCAACAACAAAAGCCACCAGCAACTAAATTATCCAACAACCTCCGGAACAACTAATAATCCTCATGTTTATATCACAATGGCCCTTTGAAAAGAAACAATCACATGGTCACGTCATATTTTAAATCTGCTGTAGAATCTCATCATCAGTGTTGCGTGAATGAGGACCGGTTTAACCCACCACGTGTCTATAACAGAGATTAAGGCATCGACTTCACTTTGCTCTCTACACTTTACATATGCATATCTTTAAAAGAGTCCATATAAATTCATAGTCAAAAACATCTGACTTTCCCTGGTTACGTTTTGTACTTCAAATGACCTATAAAGCCCGAGTGTGACAATGCAATGAAATGTTTTGTTACTGAGCAGGATAATGCAGACCTACAGAAGACAGGAAGAGAGGATGAGCGGGGTGGAGGACAGGAAAAGAGGGAATAGACATCATCTTCTGACCTACACTTATGTTCTATGGCTTATCTCTGTCGGCTCCAAACCCAGAATCAGACCAGATCAAGAATCTCCACTGGAATTTGTTCATCGTGCAAATGTCATTTTAACCGTGTCATTTGATTTCGCATTACAGGATGTCAAAACGGATCAAATTTACCATTACACAATAAATGAGAGCATGTCGTGTCTGTAAATTGGGCGCATTTGTGTACTCTACCAGTCAAGTTTGGACAAACCTACTTATTCTTTATTTTTTACAATTTAAAAGAATGTTTTTCAAGTGTGTCCAAGCGTTGACGGGTAGTGTCATGAGAAACTTGTTTGTTGTACTTTCCTTGATTTCTGATCATAAGGACTTTAGGTAACATGATTAAACAGCTATAAAAAAAATGAACAAAAACATTTCTCCTAAGAAATAAACAAACACAAGCTCATTGATACTTTTTAATTCATATTTATGTGAAATGCAACTACGTAACACCATCAATATAAGTTAAAATTATAGTCCAAGTTGTTCCCTATTTGAATTTCTTTCTTCTGCTGAACACAAAAGACATTTGTTTGAAGAATGTGTGTAACCGAACAGTTGATGGTCCCCATTGACTTGAATGGGGGAAAAAAAAACTGTGGAAGTCAATGGGGTCCATCAACTGTTCTGGTTACACACATTTTTCTAAATATATTTTGTGTTCAGCAGAAAGAAATTCATACAGGTTTGGAACAGCGTGAGTTTTTTTTTGGGTGAACTATCCCTTTATATAATGCATATAGTTCTTTAGATTTACCACTAGATGGTGACAAGAGCATCCACCATAATTTGTAATGCAGCATTCGTATCTGTAGAGCCCTAAAAAATAAAATAAAATGGCATGCATATATAGTATATTATAAAATAATTCTTAATGCATTTATATAATAAATCAGTTCTTGTATAAAATTTTGACCACAGTTATAGCTAGCTTTAAACACAATGCCTTTAAATTTATAAATCATTACCAAATTTCATGTGTTAAATCATAGTGTATACAAGTGGTTACACTGAAACACTTTTTTTATAATTTTATTTTTTTTTAATTGGAAAAAATAATCCCTGACATCATCTGGTAAAAAAATATTATCTGATTTAGACCAAAAGTAATGATTTAAAAATGTTAATATTGGCCAATAATACCCACTAAAATACATGCATTAAGAATACCTTATATAATACATTACATATAGAGGCTTCAAAAGTGCTACCAAACCCACTGTTCTACCCTTGTAATCACATTAAAGCAACAAGAAAAAAAAGGGAGGGAAACAGATAGAATCAGGAAGGATGAGAGAACAGGAAAGAGGAAAATCAAAACCCTGCGAGCTGCTGAATGTGCACCACATGCCTTTAACTGCACAATGCTTAAAAACACAGTCACTGAGATGCACTGCCAACCCAAGAACAACAAAAACAGCTGCTGCACATTACAAGGGCATTGTAGAATCAGACCCGTTTATGTCATTATGATGTCATCGCACACGTCTAGAACGGTCGCTGTGAAGTCACTGTAAAGATGAAGCTCCTTTCCAATCGCGTATACACACTGTATAAAGAGTAAAAGGCTGAACGTCAACCGAGTTATAAACATTTAATAAATTCTTACTAAGCCTGTCTGCGAGCCAATGCAATTCAGCTACGCGTCCAACTGTGTAATCCAGAAAAAATGAGGTGCCCAAATAACAAATGACACTAACAGCTACACTTAAAAAAACGATTAGGTTGTTCTTTTTCTTAAAAACTTCTCACCAATCGGTCAGTGTGACAGATTTCAAGAAATCTAAATTAGTTTTTTTTTTTCAGTCGAAACGGCTTCAGCCAAACATCTGTTTAAAACTCATCATCGTGTTTGATTATAAACGTACTTTGGCAATGTATGCTTTTTGGCCTAGAAAAGGTGAACGTTTGAAGCTTGTCGACGATGTGTGTCTATGGTAAAAGCAGAACCGAGATTACGAACGCGATATACAGCTGAGCTCATTTTGTAAATAAATAATACTTAAAAATGGTGTAACACGTGCGAGTTCTCCAGTCAGCATGAGCAAACGTCAGTGTGTCAGTGGTCTCGTTATGAGGCTGTGCTGGAGTTTAGGTTTACACACAGATTAGGGAATGTTGCATCCGTACGGACCATTGCGTGAAGTAGGAATGTTGACTGCCATGTGTAAAACGTTCTCATATGCTTCACATTTATCACTAAGCACATCATAACATACACACACTCGTTCTTTCGCTCGCTCACACACACACACACACGCATCATCAAGCTTCACGTTATTACAGTATGTGTCTGGATATACAGTGTTTCTGAGAAATATATTCTTTGTTATTATTGGCTATTTATATCAAAATTATTGATTATTACACACCAGTCCTTGGAGTCTGAGAAAGGCTTGAGTCGTTCTGATACAGAAAACGCTGGAATAATGATAGCCCACAGCAGGCTGATCCGTTGCAGTTTTTACATTCTCACACACTGAATCGTGTTCAGTGCTGATCAATACCAAATTCATTGTCCGAATACAAGCAAGTCTTCAGTTCTTCCGGTTTGGCAACTTGACATTTGCTTCTCTCGACACTATTCTGTCGAAATATTCGATCTGCTTTGAATTTGATCAAATTAATAAGGGGGAACATGTGGTAGGACCGAAGGGAGTGCCTCATG
Organism: Chrosomus eos; assembly: GCA_036326025.1. Classification (NCBI taxonomy): domain Eukaryota; kingdom Metazoa; phylum Chordata; class Actinopteri; order Cypriniformes; family Leuciscidae; genus Chrosomus; species Chrosomus eos. The sequence continues at coordinate 10,150,031 of CM070834.1, forward strand.
GCTCTCTACTGGGTCCTTTGTGGTTTCCAAAGTAGTTTAGTCCCACTGACACAGTTTTCCTCCTTATAACTGCTTGAAAGTCCAAATAAAGCCATTTTGGCATTTGGATCTATGACCCCACATATCTGTAAATATTATATGTGTATAGTTACAGACCTCTCTGAGCATACACGTTTCAGTCCCAGTGTACATCCCATAGTTTAGCGGATATTGTATTACAGTCCTCTGCTGGACTAAGATCAGTCTTTATCTTCTTGCGTCAGTCATAAAAAATATCATTAAAAATAGCTGAAAGAGCACAGAAAAAAAAGAGATGTGAAGAAAGTAAAAAGATGCTGGAAGAGGACTGTATGCTGATAAAGTGCATTCATTTTGTCGTTTGTTTGTGTTTTACCCTTGTTACCGGGCGATTGTCGCTAGGGTTGGATCGTCATTGGGAAAACAGGGCTGCTGATCTGTGTTCAGTGGATGCAAATCTTTGAGGCCCAGCAGAGATGCTACATTCAACCTCTGACCTTTGACCTCGAGGATAAGGTAGTCACGAGGGTTCACGGAGGAGGTGGAGGCCGCAGGCTTTTACATTTCATCTCATCCAAGTTCTTCCAGTACTTGTAGTTCTCCGCCAAATGCTCCATCAGACCTGGCAAACTGGCAAATGCTAAGAGAGAGAGAGAGAGAGAGAGAGAGAGGAGAGAGAGAGAGAGAGAGAGAGAGAGAGAGAGAGAGAGAAGAGAGAGAGAGAGGAGAAGGAGAGAGAGAGAGAGAGAAGAAGAGAGAGGAGAGAGAGAAGAGAGAGAGAGAGAGAGAGAGATTAGGTATGGGCAATTAACAATAGTTGACAGCCTGATCTGATAACTGTAATTTATATTTTTGAAAAAATAATCATTTTATTCAGCTTGCATTAAAAGTGACAGTAAAGACATGGTACAAAATATTTATATTTCAAATAAATGCTGTTCTTTTGAACTTTCTATTCTTTAAAGAATCCTGAACAAAATGCAGCACAAATGTTTTTAACATTGATAATAATAAGAAATGTTTCTTGAGCATCAATTCAGCATATTAGAAAGATTTCTGAAGCATCACGTGACACAAGACTGGAGTCATGAAGCTGAAAAATCCCGCTTTACATCAAAGGAATATATTACATTTTAAAATGTATTAAAATAGAAAACAGTTGTTTTAAAATGCAATAATATTCCACACCATTACTGTTTTTACTGTATTTTTGATCAAATAAATGCAGCCTTGGTGAGCATAGGAGTCTTTTTTCATACCAGTAAGCAAATGTTGTTCATTCTAATGTTTTTCTTTTTCCTCATATTACCATCTGTTCCGTTGCATTGGTTTCTGGCAGACGGACTACAGACGGTAGACTGTGCATGTTTTTGTTTGCATGAGTGTAAATATGGCAATTTGTATGTTCACACATATGCACACACTTTCAGATCCTCCTGAATATGATTATAGAGCCCACCGCTGAATCTGTCCACACACACACACACACACACAACACACACACACACACACACACACACACACACACACACACACACACACACACACACACACACCACACACACACACACACACACACACACACACACACCACACACACACACACACACACACACACACACACACACCTCCTCTATGATAAACTGACCTGATCGTGACCTTGGGAACTAAATCTGCGGAGAGCTCAAGAGATTCTGCTTCACTGCATCCTGACCCCAGACTACGGAAATCAAATACACACACACAGATGTACATTCTCTCTCTCTCTCTCTCTCTCTCTCTCTCTCTCTCTCTCTCTCTCTCTCTCTCTCTCTCTCTCTCTCTCTCTCTCTCTCTTTCTCCAAACACACACACAACACACACACACACACACACACACACACACACACACACACACACACACACACACACACACACACACACACACACACCACACACACACACACACACACACACACACACAGAGTCACCCCTGTCCCTCTCCGCGATTTTTAAAGTTTCCGTGACATCATGGCTGTTGCGTGTACGCAGGTTTATTCTCTGGAGTTCAGCTTAGTGGGAAACACTGAACCTAAAGTTTCCAAAGCTCACCACCACAATTATCTTAACCTCTGGATAACATTATCACAACCTCTCAGCAACCATCTCACAGACCCTCGTGCTTCATCCCTCCGGTCCAACATCTTCTGCTGCTAATGGACCATTTCATCTCTTTTAGGAGAACCAGATGAGTCAAAAGATGCCTGGGAAAGTATTCTCTCACTCTCTTAAACTCACACAACTATACTGTACATATGAATGGTGAATTTTCCCCATATTTGTAAAGCCTGGATTTTTTTCATAGAGCTGAGTGAAATATTTACATTTTATGCACAAAGGAAATAATGTGTTTGTTTCTTCACAAACATTGCAGCGATCTTAAGGCAAGCTCTATTTGACCAGTTCAAGACCATTTCTGGCAACATGCGTTTTTAGTCACTCAAAATGTACAATAATTTTTCTTTTTTTAATCCCTGAATGGGATTTTACCAGTCTTGTGTAAACTATACAGTATGATGATCAACATTGTTTATTTAAGTCTGTGTACATATGAATAAAAATGACTCTTTTCTTTCTTGTGTTTGGAATTTAGTGATTTTTGTTGTCGTTGCTTTTTTACTGTATTTTAGTCGGACAAAATTTCTAATCTTTCAGTCTTGGCAACTGTGGCTGTGAGGACGGTTTATTAGTTGACAAACTAAAACCACAAAAAATAAGCGTATAATAAAATAAACATATAATAAAATAAATAGATAAATAATAATAAATAGATATAAAATAGAAAATCCTGTAAATATACCATTTCAGCTGGTTGCCAAGGATTTTTTTTTCTTTTCATTTAGTTTACCTTGATATATTAAAGGATTAGTTCACTTTAAAAAAAACTTTTGCTGATAATTTACTCACCCCCATGTCATTCAAGATGTCCATGTCTTTCTTTCTTCAGTCGAAAAGAAATTAAGGTTTTTGATGAAAACATTCCAGGATTTTTCTCCTTATAATGGACTTCAATGGGACCCAAATGGTTCAAGGTCCAAAAGACAGTTTCAATGCAGCTTCAAAGGGCTTTAAACGATACCAGACGATGAATAAGGGTCTTATCCAGCGAAACGATCGGTTATTTCAAAAAGAAATAAAAAAGTTAAAGTTTTATTAGCACAAATGCACGCCTTGCTCAGTTGTGTGATGCGCGTTCGTGACTCTCCTGTTCGAACTCGTTCATCAAAATGAACAAATCTTTTTTCGAGTCATTTATGAAATGGACCTTGAACCGTTTGGTCCCTATTGTAAGGAGAAAAATCCTGGAATGTTTTCATCAAAAACATTAATTTCTTTTCGACTGAAGAAAGAAAGACATGGGCATCTTGGATGACTGGGGGTGAGTAAATTATCAGCAAAAGTTTTTTTAAAAGTCAACTAATCCTTTAAAACAACTAAAACTAAAATGAAAATTGATAAATTATATAGATATTAAAAACTAATAAAAATGACAAAAACACAGCAAAATTATTAAAACTTAAACTAAAGTTAAAATGAAAGTAAAAACATAAAAAAAAATCAAAATATTAATAAAAACCATAAGAGTATCTCTGTGATACTAAAATAACAGTACTATGAGAATGAAAGCAAATTTCAAAGCAAATTACATACATATTGAGATAAATATAAAAATACTGCCAAAATTTTGATCTATGTGGCATATCCCTAATTCCGAAAATGGTCAGAAATCAACAATGTATTGCATATGTGAGTATGTGTATATTTACCATCCCAGGCATCAAACATGTCTGTGATGAAATAGTCGATAAATGAGATCTGGGATTTAGGAATGCTGCAGGTATTCCGGTCAAACACTGGCATGACAACCGGCAAACCTTGTCTTTTCTCCTCATCAGTCTAGGGACACAGGGAGATTACAAACACAGAAAAGAAACCATTAGTGGAGACATGGTATTGTAAAAAAACAACAACATGGTATTGTAAAAAATACTTCAACATAATTTAATATATACTGTATATATACACACACTACAGTTCATAAAAGTTTTTTTTAATGTTTTAAAGAGATTTCATTTTTTTAATCAATTTAGATCTGTGTGTATTTTTTTTAATCAAAAATACAGTAAACACAGTAATGTTATTAAAATGTAACAGTAATATTATTACAATTTAAAACAACTTTTCTATTTATATATTAATACATGTACAGTGGTGTGAATAAGTGTTGGCACCCATGCTAAAGTTGCCTAAAAAGAGGAATAAAAAATCATCTTTTGGATATTGATCTTAATGCCTTAATTAGAAAAATGAGGAAAACTCCAATCTTTAAGGACACAAATTTTCTTTGTGAATGAATAATGTATCATAAATAAATAAATGTTTTTCCTTAAAATACAGGGTGCATAAGTCAGTGCCCCCCTATGTTAAATTCCCATAGAGTCAGGCAGATTTTAATTTTTAAAAGCCAGTTATTTCATGGATCCAGGATAATAGGCTTTCCCTATTAGAGCTATTAGGCTAACTGAAGAAAAACCATGCCAATCTCTAGAACTTTATCAGGATGCCTATTATCCTGGATCCATGAAATAACTGGCTTTTAAAAATAAAAATCTGCCTGACTCTATGGGAATTTAACATAGGGGGGCACTGACTTATGCACCCTGTATTTTAAGGAAAAACATTTATTTATTTATGATACATTATTCATTCACAAAGAAAATTTGTGTCCTTAAAGATTGGAGTTTTCCTCATTTTTCTAATTAAGGCATTAAGATCAATATCCAAAAGATGATTTTTTATTCCTCTTTTTAGGCAACTTTAGCATGGGTGCCAACACTTATTCACACCACTGTATTTATTAAAAAATCCTGAAAAGAAAAAAACATCAGTTTCAAAAAAAATATTATGCAGCACAAATGTTTTCAACATTGATAATAATTTCTTGAGCAGCAAATCAGCATATTAGAATGATTTCTGAATAATCATGTGACACTGAAGACTAAGAGTAATGATGCTGAAAATTCAGTAAAATTCAGAAATAGAAACAAAGCAAACAAAGAAACATAGTGACAACAAACGTCTGAAAGGTATTGTATAAATATATATTTTCACCTTAATTTTTCATCAAAATGCAGTAACATCTTAACATATCTCATGGTCCAATAAAATCCCGATGAATAAAATCAAGTCTTGCCCTACATTATTTACTACTGAATACTCTGAACTTCCCGTTTCAATTGGAAATACATAGTGTTATGAAAGTTAAATGACAACATAAAATTCAAAAGACATTGTAAGCATGTGCATGAGGGAACGCGGGTGCATATGTGACTGAATGCGTTTACCTGAGCAAAGTACTCCTCTGAAATGCGACCAGCCCATTCGATGCAGTTCTCCAGAGGTCTGCAGGGATTGGCCACATCGGCACATTTAATCAGCATCCGTTTAATTAACAGACGATTCTCAGGAGAGTTGCGAATACTGGCCTGTCCCTCACAATCACTGCCTTCACTCTGTTTTACATGCAGATCAGCAGTGGTTAGATGTCACTCTTACATGTGTACAGTATGGAAACACAGTAACGTGTGTCTTACATTGGAGCTCGTCTCCTCAATGGCACTCATGGGTTTGTTGATGCTGTTTACGAACTTATTGACGTGTTCAAAGTGTCGAGTCATTTCTGTTGCCAACACCATGTCAATTATGGCTTGCCGTAGGGTCCGAAACTGAGTCCTGAATAGAGTTTGAGAGAGTTTACTACTGGACCAATGTGAGTCATGTAAATGTATGATTAAGCAGACACTGATACCTTTCCATGTTTTTGAAGATGTTGCACTTGCTGTCTCGTACAGTAAGCTGGAATGCGAGCGCGGCGTGGTGACTCTCCAGGACGGCTGTGTCGTTGTACAGAATCGCCAGCTCACTCCCCGCATTGCACAGGAATGAGTTGGTACGGCCCGGGTGGTCAACGTCATGGACCGTGGCTGCCAATAGTGCTGCAACCTCATCTAACTGGTCGAGACTGCCCTGCAAACACAGCAGAGACACTTTGAGTGTAGGCAAGTTCTAAAAGTAACCCAATTTATTTTTTACTGATTAATCATTCTGATATTAACAATGTCAGTCAATAACTGTGGAAACTTAAATGGCTTCGTCAATTAATAATGCACAATTTCGGTTTCAAATATTTTAGAGCGAATTTCGAATAACTATAAAGATTTAATTCAAATTAAATATTACAAATTAATGTTGAAATTATGATTAAAATGTTTAGCACTTGTATTCAAATAATCAATTAATATTATTTTTATATTATAGATATATAGATAATATACTGTAATATATTTATATTTATTCAAATAATATTGAAATTTTGATAAAATTCGGATTCAATCCAGTTTACATTTAGATTTTAACTAAAACAGTAAATTTAACATTTAATTATAAGGAAATTATTTAAAAATAATTTTGTACTTTTTATAATTTAACAAAACGAAAAAAGAAATTTATAACAATGTACAATAAACTCTTGAATAATTAATCAAACTCAGGCCTGATGAATGATGCGAGTAAACAAAACAAGCCTCACTAAATCATTGGTTAAAGCACTTATAGAGGGCTCTCCTTTCCTTTGCCCAAAGTATAAATTGAGACGTTTCTGTGGTTGTCAGGGTCACCTTGACTCGGTCCTTGCGCAGGAAGTAGGCTGTGGCGTGCAGAACGTCTGCAGCGTGTGTAGAATTGTGGTAGGAGTTGGAGGCGTGGTAATTAGCCTCGATCACCTGCAGCCACGAACGCAATGTGGCCTCTGTGCAGTTCAGGAACTCACACACGCCAAAAGCAGAGAAGATCTTCAGACCCAGGTATGAGAGCGGCCTGCACACACATGCACACACACAAACTTTTCCCATCAAAATTAAAGTTTTACACCACGAAATGCACAGAGTAATGATCTAAGTAATGGTACCGCTTGTGTGTAGCTGCTTCCAGCTCCAGGATATTGAATTCCCAGCATTCCTCCTCATTGAGCAGCTCTGCGATGGATGGCGGGATGTCATTTAACGGCACAGGCACTGCCAGCTGACTCTGACTCATATCTGAGGGGGTCCAAGGTTCAACGTCAAGATGGAATATGGCAGAAAGAAACAAAAACATAATTCACACCCAAATCATCATCAATCAAAAATGTACAACAAACACCCTGAGTGGCATTTTACATGTCTTGAGTAAAACAGACATTTAACATTCATTTGTAATACTTAATAGAGGTAAAAAATCCCTGTGAATTCTGAATAAATAATTAGATATTCCTATTATATATCAAGCATTATAATTTCAATTTGAACACACGTTTATGTATTTTGAAATTATTTTTTTGTATATTATATTAAATAATATAATATAAGCTTTTCATTTTCTAGCCATTTTCTGGATAATCTAATTGTAATTAATAATATTTAAGTGAATATTGTATCCCATGATGCTATAATAGGTATGAACCTGTAAGAAACTGGAAGAGTGGGCGAAAGGAAATGAACATTTGAAGTCTCTCTTTTAAAGTCAGCATCACCATCCGAGACGCAAACACACTGAGTCAATCACCTCGGTATAGTCTTGAGACTCAAGGTGAGATTTGTAGTCAGATCAGCCCGTAATGCTGCATTCCCTCAGACACTCAGCAATATGTATTTTTTCTAATGTCAGATATGCATCTAACACCACAAATCTACGCTCAGGTTAGTAACGGACTAAAATCTAAAAATTTACACAGCTTTGGTGGAGCATTGTGGCACGCCGACTGACATTTTAGAGCTCAGACTAACACATTGGCATTAGTCAGTGTATACTTAGACTGTAGAGGCTAATAATGGGTTTTCCGTTTAGAGCAACAGTGTGTTGTTAGACCAATCTAAATAGGGTGAGCCTCAACCTCTGATTATTGTAATACTATTCTAACTAAATGTACATGGGAAACCACGGCATGATTATACAAAGTTACCATTAGAAGAAGATAAGTTGCTAAGCTTGGTTCTATGGTAATGGTCGTGACCTCTGGTTAGATATATTCTTACCTTAATTAAGTGTGTTCAGATCTATGGGAATAAATAATATATTCTAGAAGGAGCATATAGAGTACGACCTTCTAGAATATTAGTCAATCACCTCTGTCTAGTGACCAAGACTGACGATTATGAGATCGTATACTCGGCTGGTGTTATACTGTGGAAATCTGGATGAACAAGTGTAATTTCAATAAAGAGTTAAATAGAATAATCAAATGCGTAGATAAAATATTATACAAATGACAATAACCAATTGGCATTCAACCAAAATTCGAGATTGTGATAAAATGGAGTCAGATAAAAAGTCCACCTTTTATTTATTGGAAAATGTCATTGGGTTGGGCCTCACAATTCAAGAAGGAAAAAAGGGCGAATTTTTAATTCATGCTGTCTTTAATAACAGTTTATTCAAAGCTAGTTTACAACATCCAACCTGTATTATAATAATACTTTTCAGGGCTAGAACTTACTTTGTAATGCACTTTTGGAGAAGACGTACTCGTTTCCAGAGAGCCTTCTGAGTCCATCCTGAATTAAAGAAAAATACACATCAATATATCTGACTGAAATAAACGAGAAAAAGACTCGAGGAGGAAGCCAAAATATCGTTTCCAGCCAACATAATCATAACAACACACTTAAGCACAGCACTACCACGCAACCCATAACTCACTCGCGCTTGCACGCTCTCATGAGAAAAGCCATTTATCAGGCCTGGAGGATATTAAACACACAGAAAACAGATCCAGATTCAAATAGACTCATCCAGCACTTAAAACAAACTCTGTCTGAGATGTTGCAGGCGTAGGATAATAGAACTCTACATGCATAAATATGACACACACACATCCCGTCTGTAATGATCACAGGCTTCCAGCTGCACTATCTCAACCCGGATATTTCACTGTGTAATTGACCTCTGACCTCTCCCTCAAAAGGTCACCCGCCCAAAAGGTCATTTAAACTCTTGAGATTTGTGCATCGCATCTGCTTGACCTTCATGTAACAGAAAAAAAGTGACAATTATGAAAGGAAGTGACCTGAATCTGCATTTTAGGATTCAGAGCTACACTACCGTTTCAAAGTTTTTAAATGTTTTTCAAAAAAGTCTCTTAGGCATTTATTTATTCAAAAATACAGAAAAACAGTAATATTCAGCTATAGACACATACTGTAACTGTTCTGTATATTCAGCTATAGACACAAATACACTCATTTCATCAATGAGGAGTTTTGTTTTATACGTTTTTTCGTCCCAAGCGAACGCTCAACTCGTGTACCGCCGCTTAAAGTAACACCAAGTAACTTTTCCTCTTCGGTCGCCCTACTGGTTGGAAACGAAATTGTCCATTGCCGCTGTCGTAAATAATTTAGCCTACCGTCGCACGCACGCTCGCTGTTTACCCAGCACCGGCTTTAGAATGAACGATCTCCACAGACAAGGTAGAGTATGTTACATGATTTCATGAAAGGATGATGTTTGCAACATCAGAAACGAAGAAAAACAAATAATGACTATTGTAGCGCTTGACGTAAAGCAGTCGATTTTGTAGTTCTTTTTGTGCCCGGGTTCCTACCCGAAACCCGAAGTTACATAGTGCCAGTAAAAGCGATACAGACCCCGTCAGACTATGGCAGACATGTCATTTAACTTATTTTAAGTCGATGTACCATCACAAGGGTCTTGGAAATATATTATGAAGGTTGAAAAACTACTTAGTGTTACTTTAAACTGTGTTTCCCTGTCCTATGCTCTTTCTGTTTGTAATAAATTTCTTCAATAAATGTCTCACATTACAGTAGGCCTGTAACAGTCATGATATTTGTGGCTTTACAGTTTGTTTTAAATTGCTTACAATAATGAGAGGAAAAATAATTTCTATCTTTCTGAAAAAATTTTGTTTGGATTTCTAAGTGATCAATTTATGTATACGTGTTTTCACACGAGCGTATGAAAATAAATGTGTAGTTTAAATGGCAGTGTTTATACAGTAAATGAAACACAAGAGCTAGTTTTGAATGATGCGTCTAATGTAGAGAACTGTGTTAAGCATTTTAAAAAAAGTTTGTTTTACAAATGCAAACTGAGTGTGAAGCATATAATGTGCTTGCAGTTTTGCAAACTTGGTCTGAGGATTGGATATACGAGTGAATGGTTTCACTGAGTGAGCCTCAAGTACCACTTTTAGTGTCTAAGCATTTTAAAAAAACTGTAAAGCTATTGTAAAGTGGTATACATAAACATGACATGACTTGATTGGATAGTGCTGAATTGCAGAGCTGGTTCAAACACACATCACTGTGATCAGATGCTTTCTTTACTGCTGCTGTTTTCCCACCGCTGTTATTTTTCTTGTATGTTTATTTTGTTATTGAAAGGAAAGTGCACAGCACTTACAAATTCACTTAAACGGCGCTCTCATCAGTGTGGACGGCATTGGGATGTTCATTAACAGTATACCACAGCAAAGGTATTTACAACTTCCTCTAAGCAAAGAACGCCATAGTAACACTTTGGATCTGTTTTCTGTCTTCTCTCAAAAAGTGGCCATGATTTATTACATGGTCAATAAGGGAGACTCCCATTTCATTTGAAAGTCTATACCTTCTGTGTCTCTTCACTCCTCTTTCATCCTGCTATTCTCTTCCTTTCTGTTCATGTCTTCTTTCAATTTCTCCTCTTATACTTTCCACAACACCACTTTACCAATCTCTGATCCCTCTCCTTTTCCCTATTCTCCTCTTCCTATACCCTCTCCTTTCTTAAAGAGCCCCTATCATGGATTTTTGAAAATGACTGTTCATGTAGTGTGGAATATAGCTCTAAGGGAATGAAAAAATCCTCCAAAAGATGGTCTCCAATGTATTTTTTTTTTTAAATATGTGAAATGTTTGTCGCTGTTACTGGAGTTATCATAAAGAATAGAGCAATATCTTGTAGTACTGCAGTGCTTTATCAATATGTTTATGCGTTGGGCTAACGCAATCAATAACTGACTGGGTCATCTGACCAATCACCCCGATTAGTGTTACGTAAAGGAGGGGTTTGAAAAAATGAGTCGTTGAACGAATCATTTGAGAGTCGGTGAGCAAATCAGGTAAAAATAAATGCATATTATAAGACAACAAAAGTGTTTTTTGTCATTGTATGCATGCAAAACTGTTGTTGGGGACTCCCAGAACAATATTAGGAACATTTTACATGCCATTATAGGTGCCCTTTAAAGGGCTCCTAATATGATTTTTCACTTTTTCCACTTTAGTTACTGTGTAATGTTGCTGTTTGAGCATACAAAAGATCTGCAATGTTACAAAGCTCAAAGTCCACTCCAAAGGGAGATATTTTATTTAACAGAATCCACTTTTTAAGAACAACAATGCACCTTTTCCAGATCTTATGAAGTCATAATGTTCCTCATTTAAATAATCCCCGCCTACGGAATAAGCTGTTGGCGAGGCCTGGTTGAGCTTGTTCTTATTCATATTTTTTTATTTGTATAACAATATTTGTTACTTTTTTAAAATAGTTTTAGGTAACACTTTATTTAAGGGAAAGTAGTTACACGTTACTACATGTACTTACTATAGTAATAACATTAAATTATGCATAATTACTAACCCTAAACCAAACCCTAACGTAACTCTATAGAGTAATGTAGTCAATTAATATTACTTAGTACTTATTTGAGTAAGTACAATGTAACTACTTCACCTTAAAATAAAGTGTAACCAGTTTTTATAGTTAGTTTTTATATCATAGCTGTGCAAACCATTTTGAAAATTGCATTTCCTGTAAAGTGAAATCATTTCATGTGCAATTCAGAATATGACAAATGATAGTTTTGTTTGTTGTGTTTGGAAAAATTGTATAAATGTTTGTGATTTTCGCAAATTTTTTTCCTGATATGTTAAAATATCATTTGATTGTCAGCTATTATAAAAACTACTGTCAGGACTTACTAAAGACACGCAGTAAAAAATTAGCATTTAAAAAGCGTGAACAGTTATTTTTTGAAGCAGCTGACCTTATTGCATATGCATTTGTAGGAGTTTCTCTTGCAGATGCAAAATTTATGGAGGCAAATATTGAAATGAATCATTCAAGGTGATTTACTAATTTGCTCGTCGAGATTTGCGCTCGTCAATTCACTGGTTTTTGCGACATTATTTAACACCCAAAATAAACATCCAATTTCCGCTGCTCTTTGGTAGATTGCTGTTGTCTGTGTCCTTTAATTTGTGCGTTGTCAGTAGATCACGTGCAGAACTTTCCATTCTCATGGGATTACGCTCTCACACTATTTTGCCATGTCTCGTAAATCTGGCCCTAACAATTAAGCAGTTTTAAAAGTATAAACAAAAATGTAATTTTTAAAAGTACATGTCATAATTTCTAGAAAGAAATATTTTGAAATATTTAAAATTCAAATGCTAATGAAATGTTTTATAACTGAGTATAATTAGAAATTTCAATGAACTTTGTCCTTGTTCTTGGCCTGATATTACCAAGCTTTCAAGGACTGTGGGAACCCTGCCAACTAACAATCTTCTAACTTGTGTCTGCAGCCAAACAGTAAACCATTTAAAACTCCTTGGTATTTGTATCCAGCTATATCAGGAAGCTGATAATTTGAGCTTCACTTTTAATCACTGCATCACTGTTCATTGACATACTTTTCAACTTGTATCATTCTGCCTGAAATCCCCAACTCTCAAATCAGTGACTCTGTCCATGTATAACCTCTGTCCATGTGAAGACTCCTTCAGTCTAACAACTCTTTTCTTCTCTAAAACATTTTAAAAGTGGACTACTTTCAAAGGGGGAGACATGGGGATGTCAGACAGCGAGACTAATGTGTAAACAAGCGCGGCACTGTCGTCACAGACTGCTGGCGAACTGTGAAACAAACTGAGCCAATGTATCTGTGCCACAAAAATAAGAGCATTCACATCTACTGACTGCCATTGACATACAGTCACACACTCGAAGAACTTTTTCCTGGCAGGGCCAGTCTGAACATCTCCCGTAATGATGATTCTCGGCTAAAAAAATCTGCTCTAGTTTTTATTTGCGTAAAGGAAATAAGTCTGTGGAATGTCTCGGCTGTTTAATATTGATCTATATATTTAATATTGATATTGATTTTTGTACTGTATGTTTGAAGAGGATTTTAAGGCTATTTCTGTGTATCATGTGGTTTGAGATCACTTGTAGTCTGTTGTGCCATTTAGTTCCCAACAAGAGTCATATGATGGAAACAAGATTGTCTTGCAATATATAGATAAAATGATAGTAATAAAATAAAATAATAAATGGGTTTAGTAATAAAATATAATAGCTTTATGAATAAAAGGTGAATGCTTGTAATAGAGTCAGTATTAGACATGCTAGATGACCCATGAACCTCCACTTACACTCATGAGCCCCCCCACCAGGTCATTGGTGTGGGGGTCGTCTTCTTTTGAGGCCAGTTGGGGTGAGTAGAGTTCGGTGGTCCGCAAAATCTCCAGAACACGATCCAGAGCTTCCGCTACTGTCACAGGACTGCTCTCCTGCGCTGCGTTAATGATATTTATCACCTATAAAGGCAACAAAATACAGGCAGACTGAAGACAGAGGATGAGAGACAGACAACTACAAACCACTAATCAAAGGTTTAGATCCATAAATATCCCTGAAAAGAATTTCCCCTTTTGACACCTCCATTGCTTTCATTGTCACAAACAAATCCTGAGTCATGTTCAAGTAGTCGTAAATATACCACAGCAGACAGTCAAAGGGGTTCAGCGCGTGTCTCAGGGGTTTGTGCCAGCTGAACTGAATTACAACTGAAGTGGCAGAGAGGATTCAAAGTTAGCATTTAAATTTTAATGGATGGATATAAAATGTGAAATGAATTAAAATTCTGATAAATCCTATTATATAGCTAGAAAAATCAAAGTTTGTAAAGACTGAGTATTAGCTTGACAAAGGCTTGTTGGAAAGTTTGAAAAGTTTAAAAAGCCTTGAAACGATAGATAGATAGATAGATAGATAGATAGATAGATAGATAGATTAGATAGATAGACGATAGATTAGATAGATAGATAGATATATAGATGATAGATAGATAGATAGATAGATAGATAGATAGATAGATAGACAGACAGACAGACTGATAGATAGATAGATAGATAGATAGATAGATAGATAGATAGATAGATAGATAGATAGATAGATAGATAGATAGATGATAGATAGATAGACGGACAGATGGACAGAATGATAGATAGATAGATAGATAGATAGATAGATAGATAGATAGATAGATAGATAGATAGACAGACAGACAGACTTATAGATAGATAGATAGATAGATAGATAGATAGACTGACAGACAGACAGACAGATGGACAGAATGATAGATAGATAGATAGATAGATAGATAGACAGATAGATAGACAGATAGATAGATAGATAGATAGATAGATAGATAGATAGATAGACAGATAGATAGATAGATAGATAGATAGATAGAGCAGACAGATAGATAGATAGATAGATAGATAGATAGATAGATAGATAGATAGACAGATAGATAGATAGATAGATAGATAGATAGATAGATAGATAGATAGATAGATAGATAGATAGATAGATAGATAGATAGATAGATAGATAGAAATATAGACATACGGACAGACAGATGGACAGAATGATAGATATTTAGATAGATAGACAGATAGATAGACATAAAGCTAGATAGACACATAATTTTCCAGAATTTCTGTGAATTGCAATTCAGTAAATTCCTCTTCCTGTCATCCAGTCAAATTTAACAGCTTTTTGTTTACTATAGTTTTTGATGTACTACTTCTTGTCAGATGATTCTGTATTGATGCAGATGGTTATAATGGTCTATAAAGGTCTGAGTGTAGAAGTGGTTGTAGTGATCTTTAGTGATGTAGGGGGGTTATAAAGGTTTATGGGCTTTGTGTATTCAAGTGTGTATAATAATGCAGGTGTACCTTAGTGATTGGAGCCTCAATAGTCATGGAGTGGATTCGGGCCATAGAGGAATATCTGCGATTCTGTAGACTGGGAGCTAAAAGAGAGAGAGAGAGAGAGAGAGAGAGAGAGAGAGAGAGAGGAGAGAGAGAGAGAGAGAGAGAGAAAAGAGAGAGAGAGAGAGGGGAGAAAATAGCTCTTTAAATAGATCCGTCTGCGTCAGAGTGCACCGAGACTGTGTGTGTGTGCTGATGACATCAAACTACGTCACAAAAAGCCCCTCTTAGCCAGAGCGCACACACACACACACACACACACACACACACACACACACACACACACACACACACACACACACACACACACACACACACACACACACACACACACACACAACACACACACACACACACACACACACACACACACACACACACACACACACACACACACACACACACACCACACACCTCTCTAGTTTTTCCTGGCTTTTTCCCCATTTCTCTTCATAATTACTAATAAACTGTTAAAGGGATTCACTTTCCCTTATTTATGGTGTATTCTGATGAAACGCATCCTCTCTTTCTCTTACCATCGCTGCTGTGAGAGCTGATAGATCTGACGTCCACAGATTCTTTCCTCCGGTCCTTGTGACGTAAGGAATTGTACTCTGGATAAATACAAAAGAGGAATGAGTGCACACGTACATAAAGAAGTAACTACATTAATCATCCCTTACACAGCCAACCAGCATCACTATTTTTACCTTCATTATCATCATCATCATTACTATGATCATCACAAGCACAGCAGAGATTTCATGAAGCAACTGACACAATTCCCTTTCTCAGAATAATAAAAAAGACTAGAAAATTCAATTATTTTAAGATAAAAAAAAAAATAAAAAAGGAGCTTTTTGGCAGCAAACACTTAATATGGGTTTGGTTCATACAGGTTCATATTGGTTCAAAATAAAATATCAAAAGGATAAACAATGCAGATTTATTTTTTACAGCCATCTTTGATCATATTTACGAAGGGGGGAAATAATTCTGACCAGCACTGAATATATATATATATATATATATATATATATATATATATATATATATATATATATATAATATATATATATATATATATTTTTTTTTTTTATTAAATTATTTAAATGAATCCATTTGTATAAGGACCACTCTTTAATAAAAAAAATATTTTTCATTTTAAACCATTTTTTTATTGTAGCATAAACAAAAATAACAGTGATTCTTGCCCTAGAAAACAGCACAACTGATGTGAAATGGTGACCGCTGTTAATTTTATTGAGTCATGTAACATACGCACATGCAGGCAAAATTATTGGCAAGCAAATTATTATGGCTAATTTTACCAGTCTGACAGTCCCAGGGTGCACTGCAGCCATCTGTCTATTCTGCACCATGACCTATCTCTCTATCTTTTCTCTCTACTTCTCAATGCAACATTGATCTGTGCAATTTCAATCATGCTTTTGTTTGCTTCACAGCATGTCACACAAACCAAATCTATAAAGACCTGTTATGGGTTCCAGTGTGCTAATTAAGCAATCGTGCATGAGGGATTCAAACACAAACCGTAAACAACAAAAAAATAGATAAAGAGAGACGGTCTGGTATTGTACCTGATTGTGAGTTTTCACCACAGCTTTTGTCTTCTTTGCTCAACTTATGAACCTGCAAAAACAGATCTCTGATCAGCTCTCTCTTTCACACACACACACACACACACACACACGTATTTGTTTCAGCTCTAACTGATCTCAGTTCAAACTGTCTGGCAACAATACAACAATGACAAATGTGCAGATGATATCAGTGACAATAAGAGCGTGGCTCTTGGCCAGAATAAGCTGTAATATGCCATGGGGTTGTCTCACACTACCAACATTTTAGTAGCCCATACCAATGGTAAATGGTAAATGGTAAATGGACTGCATTTATATAGCGCTTTCATCGACCCAATGGCCACCAAAGCGCTTTACATTTTGCCTCTCATTCACCCATTCATACACCGACGGCGGTGTCAGCCATGCAAGGCGCCATCCAGCTCGTCGGGAGCAGCTGGGGTTAGGTGTCTTGCTCATGGACACCTCGACACTTGGTCAGGTGGAACCGGGGATTGAACCACCAACCTTCCAGTTTGTAGACAATCTACATGAACCACTGAGCCACTGCCGCCCCAATACCAGTCTTGATACTAATTTCAATACTATCACACAAATAGAAATGCTATTCTCTTTTATTTAAAAAGTGAAACATTAACACAAATATGAATGGATTAAATATGATTAAATTTTTTTTTTAAAATTCTTAAGTTTAATTAAATATAAATCCCATAGAAAAGTTAAGTCAGTAAGATTTTTTTAATTAATACTTTTATTTAGCTAAGATGGCTTAAATTGACTAAAAGTATCAGTAAAGACATTTATACTGTTAAAAATTAATTCTATTCATCAAAGAATCCTGAAAAAAATGAAGCACCACAACCATTTTCAACATTGATAATAATAAGAAATGTTTTTTGAGCATCAAATCATCATATTAGAATGATTTCTGAAGGATCATGTGACACTGAAGACTGGAGTAATGATGCTGAAAATTCAGCTGTCATTGCAAAAATAAATTATTTTAACTTACTTTCAAAAACATTATAAATCTTACTGACTCCAAACTTTTGAATGGTAGTGTAAATATGAATATAAATACTAATAAATACTTTCACAATAAAAATTACAGCAATTCATGTTTAATCACACATTGTGTGCATCAAAAAAACAAGCATCTAACAAAATGTTTTGTTGCCTGTCATTTGTTGTGACAAACATTGAACAGAGGATTTATCACAACGTCTGGTTTGTGCCCGATCATTGAGTTCACCTATGTGGAAATCCTGCCCGCTGCAATCCATTTAATCCTTTTAACATGATCAAGTTCTGAATGAAAGAAACAGGATTTTCAGTCTTAGGTTAGAGATTAGAGAGCACTGCCAAAAATGAATCTATGCAGTGCGATGGTTGCGCTATAGTAAAAGTTACATGCTACTGGCAGAAATAGAATATGGGTATATTGCATATACTTTCAACCTCATATATGTGCATAAACATACACTCAAAATAGATGCCATGTAGGTAAGAGGATTAAAGAGCCTAGTTACATCGTCCTGAAGGATGAGGTCACAAAATCTGATTAACCGAGACCACAGGTTTGATGACAAACACCCTCACTGCACCACAGGAGGAGATTTACTACATGATTACTGCATTACTTTCATCTCCATTGATCCAGAGGAACTTTGGAATGCGCATTTCATTTCATTTATTTCCTAATATCTGTCATGTTTTCCAGTTAAAATACCTACGAAAAATATCTGAGAAAACTTGCAGATAATAAAACTTGTTTTCAGAGAATACCATTAAAAAAATTGGTGTCAGTAAGATTTATTTTTTTATGTATATTGTTGAAAAAAGTACATTTTTATTTGATTAAAAATACAGTAATAGTGTGAAATACTATTACAATTCAAAATAACTGTTTTGTATTTGAATATATTTAAAAATGTAATATATTCATGTGATGTAAAGTTGAATTTTTCAGCATCATTACTCCAGTCTTTAGTGTCACATGATCTTTCAGAAATCATTCTAATATGCTGATTTGCTGCTCAAAAAAAAATTTTTTCATTATTAATGTTGCAAACAATTATGTACTGTTGTACTGTAACATGTAGTGACCCCAGACTTATGAACGGTGGTGTAGATATTTTTTTTTCTTGTTTTAAATATCCTTATAACGAGAAAAAAAGTATTTGCTAATAAGGAAAAATAAAATAAAATAAAATTCTCTAAAAACAAGCCATATTATTTTTGCTTTTTAAATAAATGTATCTTGTGTTAAGGAAGTTAAGATATTTTTGTTGAATAACAAGACAAAAACACTAAATGCCTCATGAAAGCTACTTAACAAAAGCTTCCACTGACCCAGTTGGATGGCAATAAGGATTTGATTCTAGTCTAGTCTACTATCCACTGCATTTTGACAGAAACTAGGGTTAGTTACCATGGTAGATTTTTGTAAGGCTTGTAACAGACACAGACGCGAGTGAGTGTGTGAATGGTGATACTAACACCAGTGAGTAAAGCTACAGCTATTTCACACACGCGTCAGTGTGTCTGTTTCTCACAGACCTTTCTGATCAGCAGCTCCACCTAATGCTAGAACTAACAGCAGGGTTTAGACTTGAGCCTGTGTAGGGTTATTAATAACCCTGACGCCCGTCTGGCTCTCTGACACTGGTCTGTCAGGATGGATGGTTTACCGTAGCTAACATTTCTGCCCACTGCCGTTCCCATGAGTCTTGCACACTTCAAAGTTTTTATGCTAATTTGGGAGCTCAATTAATAGCTTGGTCAATATTTATTGGATACTCACTGATTAAAAGGAATCTTAATGAAAATACCACATGGGAAAGTAGATAAGAAATGTACCTGTCTATGGTTGTCACCGTAAGGCCTCTTGATGGACACAAAATGGCGAATTTTTCTAGAAGATAAGGAGACAATTGACTTATTTATTGTAACTGACATACCTTTATTGCTGCCATCTACCATTTATTTAGAACAGAAAAATAAAGTATAATTAATAATATTAAATATTTCATTTATAAAAACTAAAACTAAATATTTAAATAAATGTGATTAATAAATACTAATAATGATATTATATATATATATTATATATATATATATATATATATATATATATATATATATATATATATATTTACTATCATTAAATGCAATTTTTTTTTCAAATACAAATTTTTCAATTAAATTACAAAATATAACATTTAAATATAATTAAATATTATAAATTATAATTAATTAAAATTTGTATCACTTTTTTATGATCACGTGACTTACCCTCCCTGTCCAATCACAGGAGTGATTCTGACATATTGCTGAATACTGTCCCCTGACTTCCTCCGTGAGAAATAGATCCCCTGCCATTCCTAATCAAGCAAACACAAACATACGTAAAAAAGAAAAATCAGCTAATAATTGAACAAATGTAAGTATTGTAAGGGTTATAACAAGTTGCATATTGCTAAAGTCAAATATGATCTAATATTATGACCCTCATAAATCAATGTGCTATGGCCGGCTGACCTTTCCTTTCTTGATGCAGGTGTTGATGGTGTCCACCAGGTCGGCGCTGTTCTTGTCACTCTTAGGTAGTTCAGTCAACTCTTTACCAATCACTTCGCCTCTGTGATAGCCCATCATCTTTTCAAACGCTGGATTTACATACTAAAAATACAAAGAAGAATAAAAACACCTGCATATCAACAAGTATGCATTAGAGAAATGGGAAAACATTGTGTATTATATTGTATTCTTATTTTAGAAAATATAAAAAAAAAGTCTAAATATACTTTAGACTATACTTTTACCATTTATACTTTTTAGACTATACTTAGTCTAAAAATAATTAAAATGCTTTAATATTTAGAATATTAATATTAATTTATTTTACCCTGTTAATATTTGTTTGTTTACAAAAGAAAATAATATATTTGAATTATATTTCAAAGTTGAATAAAAGTCTTCTTCTTAAGGTACAAGTGTATTAATCTGGCACTGTAAGTGACATAAACAACAAATACAAATTATTATTAATTCTGTTAATTAATACATGTTATGACAATTAATCAGAAGCAACATTTTATGATTGTTACATGATTGGATTTACAAAACATCAAAATCAATATTAAACTCTTGCTGCCAAAAATGACGTGGGTTCACTTTAGTTTTAGGCCATTCACTGTTCTCTAACTCAACTGGATTTGTTCCATAAGGCGGTCCTTGTAAGGATGTTGATTTGAACAAAAAGAGCCTGCTTAAATGTGACCAAAGCCCTCTGGGATGATCTGTTTGGATACCAAAACTCACTTGAATGACATGATCTTCACTGCTGATCTCCACGGCTTCCTGACACTGTTCTAACGCGGTAAACACAGAGTTACAAGCCCTGCAACAACAGAAACACAAACAAATATTATATATATTTTAAACCAGCTTCTTTAGTTCTGGAATTGAAGCTCATGCTTGAGACTTACCTCAGTTTGAACTGAGCTCGAACCTCTCCATGTTCTAACTGGATTAACTCATTGTAGCAGGCCGACACACTGCTGTTCTCCAGGTACCTCTACAAGAGAGAGAGGCATAGCTCATAGTCTCATACAGCACTGCATATATCATACAGTATGCATGCTGTCCTATTTTCTACTGCCTGCTAAAGTTAAGTCAAGATTTTCCAGCTGGGATCAGTAAACAAACGTATCTGCTCTGGGTATTTATATTGAGGAACATCTGGGAAGTCTATCGGACACGACATTGAACTGGGATGAATGTTGAAATGCATTGCAACTTGTAAGTGTAGTGTAATAGAATCACTTAAAGTTCACCCAATACGCCTTATTCACGGCAGCGCCATCTTTGATTTTTAATGAGAATGAAAGCGAGGCTGTGAGGGATAGACATGCATCTATTCAATGGGCTGTACTGTTATTTAATGTGTTTTCGGATTGTTCTGCTCATGAAACACTGGAAAAATATCTTTCCAAGAAATTTCAGTTGACAAAAAACTCCCGACAATATAAGCTGTGGAAAATTGAAAGTAATCTAGGAGCTTTATTCAGCTTTTTACAGCGGATGCCATTGGAAACACGGTAAGTCTATCCCTCACAGCCTCACGTTCATAACTGTCATGGCGCTGCTCTGAATAAGGTCTATAATACAAATTCTGTCAAATTACTCAACCTCATGACGTTCCAAACAGTAAGACTTCATCTTCAGAACACAAATGAAGATCTTTTTGATTCAATCTGAGAGATTTCTGTCCGTCCATTGACAGCTACGCAAGTACCACTTTGATGCGTCAAAAAGTTCATCAAGAGATTTTAAAAAACTAATCCATATGAATTGAGTGGTTTAGTCCAAATTTTCTGAAGACATGCTTGAGCTTCCGTTTAACACACCTGATGTGTGTGTTGATGAAAGTTTATATGTGAATAAAAGCCTAAATTAAATATGTTCATCATATAAAGCTATTGTGTTTTTTCAGAAAATTTTGACTAAACCGCTCAATTCATATGGATTAGCGTTGGGATCTCTTTATGAACTTTAAGAAGCATCTGTAGTGGTGGTTGTTGTAGCTGACAATGGAGGGCCAGAAATCTCATTTGTGTTCCAAAGATGAACAAAAGTCTTATGTGTTTGAAACGACATGATGGTGAGTAATTAGTGACATAATTTAATTTCTTTTGGTGAACTATCCCTTTAAATTAGCCTGGATGCCAGCCCGATCCCGCCCACAACATTTTTTGGTCGGGAAGTTCGGTCTGGACTCGATCCATTGAGGAGTAATTATGATCGGTTCAGAAATCGTCGGGCCAATCAAATTGCCAGGGCGGGCTTTATATGATGATGGACAGATGATCTGCAGTTAGGTAATCATCACGTCATCAAAGAGCGCTTGGTTTAAACTGGTTTGATGACTGCAGCTGGAGAATTGAGATGTATAGATTCTGCTATCGCGTCTGTTGTAAAAGAAATCGACAGCACATTAATTTTAAAAGACGAACAGAGAACTGCAATCAAGGCATTTGTCGATCGTAAAGATGTGTTTGCCATCCTTCCTACGGGATTCCTTCCTCGTGCTCCAACCGTGTTATAAAGTTAAGACAGGGCCAACAAATGAGAGCAGATTTGTTGGCTTGAGTATCGAGATCTAATCCTAAACGGAGAACTTGAATATGAGTATGACGAAGTCAGGCTACCTTTAAATAACTTTGTCTGATCAAAATTATATCTAAATTATGACCATGATCAAGGATATACAAGAAAGGAATGTTATGTACATGGAGCAAACGTCTCGGTTTACATATGGTAACCCTCGTTCCCCTAAGAAGGGAACGGAGATGTACATCATTGCTGATGAATGAGGAACACTTGTGAGCCTATCTACTTTGAGTGAAAACTAAACGAGCCAATGCACATTGGCATGCGATAATTGCGTTGCATCCTTGTTTTTCCGCTGAGGAGCCGGACTTGTGACTTGGCCATCCAGCGGAAGCTCAGCAACTGTGGTGACGGAACGTACGTCTCCGTTCCCTTCCTCTGGGAACGAGGATTACCATACGTAACCAAGACTTTCCCCTTTTTCAGCTTCACTATGACGTAACCAAGACTTTCCCCTTTTTCAGCTTCACTATGACGTACGTCATTGCTGACAAATGGGGATATCTACCAAAACGCCACGGCTGCTGGCCCTTCCAGCGCACCACTTGAGTCTTCTGGCCTGACCACAGTGTTGGGCAGAAAGTAGGAGCTCTAAGCAGAGATGGTCACTGCTGTTCTGCAAGACCCACAAGCCCCTATGACTTATTGGATAACGCTGGGAAAGCGTGCCCTTGGGGAAGGGAACGCTGCGGAAGCCACATCCTACCCCGGAGGGAGACACTGTGACGGTTACACATATGGACTAGCCAAGCAGGGTAGTAAAACATATGGCAGTCTCTGGGGTGGTTCCAGCCTAGTTATAGTGGGGAAGAACACCAGCAGAGACGACAGTCAAGGGCTCAGAGGAGCTAGTCGTGGAGGAATACACATATGGGGTCGCCACATGGACCGCTACATATGGACACCCAGCCTAACACAGGTTCCAATATGCATACGAGTGTATGTCTGCCGTCAGACGCTCCACAACGTCTGACTGCCGCAGGGGTGACAGAGGAACTCACAGGGTTAGCCATTTCTGGGGAACACTTCTGGAGCAAATAGGCGCATGTATCCGGCCCATGGGGGAGGGAGTGGCGTTGCAAGCCAACACTAAGAACAATGTCCTTTACGCTACTGGCCACTGGAAGATACCGGCTCTACACGGAGACTATAGAATCTACCGAACGTGTTAGGTGGTGCCCCTGCAGCTCTACATATATCCGAACGGGCAAGGCACGGCTTGGGCTTCGCAAGCCAAGGGAATGACATCCACTATCCAGTGGGCCATCCTCTACTTGGAGACAGCCTTTCCCTTCTGCTGGCCTCCGTAACAGACGAAGAAATGATCTGAGGTCCGAAAGCTTTGCGTAAAGCGATGCACACCAGCTGGTGCAATTATAGCATGCCAATGTGCATTGGCTCGTTTAGTTCTCACTCGAAGTAGAAAGGCTTCCAAGCGATCTCCATTCGTCAGCAATTACGTACGTCATAGTGAAGTTGATGAAGGGGAACTACTATTACAATATTTTTTAAATATATTTAATAAAATATTAAATATATTAAAAAAAAAAACTAAAAAAAAAAACTGGTAACCAACAGTAAAAATGCTGCCGATAAAATGTAACTGATATGTAACTCATGACAGATGATGTTCACCAAGATGGCGCCGCGGATGGCTGCCTCGGTGCGGAGCTCTCCAGTTATTGTGTTGTTTTTGTTTGTTTGTCCTGTGTTTAGTCATTATTTTCCTATCAGCTTCACCAAAGACGAACTACTGGACATTAGGAAACACACACCAGATAACTTTTCTACAGTTTTTGATAATTCAGACGTTTTGCTGGACATTCTCGTCGGAGGGGCAGCGCTGTTGTTCAAACGCGCGCTCAAACGCAAACGAGGAAAGCGAGCGGGCGCGCTGGTTAAACTCCGCGAGCGCGGCCTGCGCACTGCACTCCCTAGTATTCATCTTGCGAATCTCCGATCCCTTCCTAACAAAATGGACGAACTTCTCCTCCTCACCCGGATTAACAAGGATTTTTTAAACTCTGCTGCTCTGTGCTTCACTGAAACCTGGCTAAGTGAAGCCATACCGGACAACGCAATACATCTGCCGGGCTTCCAGCTGTTCCGAGCGGATCGCATCGCGGAGCTAACGGGGAAGACGAGAGGTGGTGGATTGTGTTTCTACATTAACGAAAGTTGGTGTTCAGATGTAACAACACTGAAGAAGATGTGCTCTCCTAATTTAGAGGCGATCTTCATAAACTGTAAACCTTTCTACTCGCCACGGGAGTTTTCCTCTTTCATTCTCGTGAATGTTTACATCCCTCCAGACGCGTGCGTGAGCGCGGCACTACAACAGCTGGCTGAACAAATAGCCGAAACGGAACAAAGGTACCCAGACTCTCTTTTAATAATTCTAGGGGATTTTAACAAAGCAAATCTTTCCCGTGAACTTCCAAAATACAGACAGCACGTTACATGTCCCACAAGAGACAGTAATATACTGGACCACTGTTACACCACAATAAAGAATGCGTATCACTCCGTTCCACGAGCAGCTTTGGGGCTATCTGATCACTGTTTGGTTCATCTTATACCGACCTACAGGCAGAAACTGAAATCAGCTAAACCTGTAATAAGGACTGTAAAAAGATGGACTAATGAAGCAGAGCAGGATCTACAGGCCTGCTTCGATTGCACTGATTGGACTGTTTTTGAAGCTGCTACCAACGATCTGGATGAGCTCACAGATACTGTTACATCATATATCAGTTTCTGTGAGGATACATGCATTCCTACCAGGACATTCTTATCATTCACCAATGATAAACCATGGTTTACTGGGAAACTCAAACAGCTTCGTCATGCCAAAGAGGATGCTCACAAAAGTGGGGATAAAATCTTGTATAACCATGCCAAGAACAGACTGACAAAGGAGATCAGAGTTGCTAAAAGAGCCTACTCTGAAAAGCTGAAAAACCAGTTTTCATCCAACGACCCATCATCAGTCTGGAATGGCCTGAAGAACATCACCAATTACAAGTCACCATCCTCCCGATCTGTGGACAATCCACACCTGGCTGATGATTTAAATTCATTTTACTGCAGGTTTGAAAAGCCCTCATTCACACCTCTCACCGGCTCTGACCTGCAGTTCACACATCCACCATCACCTCCTACACCCCCTCCTCTCCCCCCTCCTGCCATCCAACCTGAGCTTAAGGTCTGTGTGGAGGACGTGAGCCGAGTCTTCAAAAAACAGAAGACTAGGAAAGCCTCAGGCCCAGACGGCATCTCGTCTGCTTGTCTAAAAGCCTGCGCTGACCAACTGGCCCCGGTCTTCACGCAGATCTTCAACAGATCATTGGAGCAATGTGAAGTTCCCTGCTGCTTCAAACGCTCCACTATCATTCCGGTCCCCAAAAAAAACCAAAATCACTGGACTTAATGACTACAGACCTGTCGCTCTCACGTCCGTGGTCATGAAGTCGTTTGAAAGACTGGTGTTGGCCCACCTGAAGGACATCACTGGACCCCTGCTGGATCCTTTTCAGTTTGCTTACAGAGCAAACAGGTCTGTGGATGATGCAGTCAACATGGGACTGCATTATATCCTGCAACATCTCGACACGTGTTCCAACCCGGTTTAAAAGATAAGAACAGGGCCCAACAAATGCGAGCGAGATTTTAGTATGGCCTTGAGGGGTATCGAGATCAAATTCCTAAACAACACTGGAGAACTGAAATTTAGTGGATAGCCGAAGTCAGGCAGACCCTTTAAATAACAATGTTCTGCAATAAAAACAATCTTTAAAATATAAATCGAAATAATAAGACACATACACACAGGAATCAAACAAGAAAGGAATAAAAGACCAATGACCAAACGTCTCGGTTTACATGATGGTAACCCTCTGTTCCCCCTAAGAAGGGAACGGAGATGTTACAACAATGCAGAATGAACTGACTGAACACTTGAGATCCTAACTAACTTTTGAGGTGAAAACTCACACGAGCCCAATGCACATTTGGCATGCGATAATTGCGTTGCAACATCCATGTTTTATTTTACCTCAGAGGGGAGCCTTACTATGTGACTTGGCCATGCCAGCTGAAGCTGCAGCAACTGTGTTGACGGAACCGTACGACTCCGTATTCACCATTTTCCTTCCTTCTGGGAACGAGGATTACAGAGACATCACGTAAACCAAGACTTTCCCCTTTTTTCACATCTTCACTAAGACGTAACCCAGACTTTCCCTTTCACCCTTTCCTCCCCTCCCTTTTCTGCCCACCCATCCCCGACTTTTGTCCTCTATCCTTTTTCCGCCCCCCTCCTCCCCTTCCCTCCCCCCTTTTTCACCAGCTTCACTATGAACGTACGTCATAGCTGACAAATGGGGATATCTACCAAAAACAAACGCCAAACGGCTGCTGGCCCTTCCCAGCGCACACACTTGAGTCTTCAGGCCAGACCACTAGTGTTGGGCAGAAAGTAGGAGCTCTAAAAGCAGAGAAGGTCACTGCTTATCAGCAAACCCAAAAGAGGGGAGCGCCCCTATGACTTATAGGATAACGCTGGGAAAGCTAGCCCATGGGAAGGGAACGCTGCGGAAGCCACATCCTACCCCCGGAGGGAGACACAGTGACGGTTTACACATATGGACTAGCCAAGCAGGTTGAAGTTAAAACAAATGGTCAAAAGTCACATGGTGGGTTCCATCCTAGTTATAGTTGGGAAGAACACCACATAGACGACAGTCCAGGGCTCAGAGGAGCTAGCGTGGAGGATGTTCACCAAGATGGCGCCGCGGATGGCTGCCTCGGTGCGGAGCTCTCCAGTTATTGTGTTGTTTTTGTTTGTTTGTCCTGTGTTTAGTCATTATTTTCCTATCAGCTTCACCAAAGACGAACTACTGGACATTAGGAAACACACACCAGATAACTTTTCTACAGTTTTTGATAATTCAGACGTTTTGCTGGACATTCTCGTCGGAGGGGCAGCGCTGTTGTTCAAACGCGCGCTCAAACGCAAACGAGGAAAGCGAGCGGGCGCGCTGGTTAAACTCCGCGAGCGCGGCCTGCGCACTGCACTCCCTAGTATTCATCTTGCGAATCTCCGATCCCTTCCTAACAAAATGGACGAACTTCTCCTCCTCACCCGGATTAACAAGGATTTTTTAAACTCTGCTGCTCTGTGCTTCACTGAAACCTGGCTAAGTGAAGCCATACCGGACAACGCAATACATCTGCCGGGCTTCCAGCTGTTCCGAGCGGATCGCATCGCGGAGCTAACGGGGAAGACGAGAGGTGGTGGATTGTGTTTCTACATTAACGAAAGTTGGTGTTCAGATGTAACAACACTGAAGAAGATGTGCTCTCCTAATTTAGAGGCGATCTTCATAAACTGTAAACCTTTCTACTCGCCACGGGAGTTTTCCTCTTTCATTCTCGTGAATGTTTACATCCCTCCAGACGCGTGCGTGAGCGCGGCACTACAACAGCTGGCTGAACAAATAGCCGAAACGGAACAAAGGTACCCAGACTCTCTTTTAATAATTCTAGGGGATTTTAACAAAGCAAATCTTTCCCGTGAACTTCCAAAATACAGACAGCACGTTACATGTCCCACAAGAGACAGTAATATACTGGACCACTGTTACACCACAATAAAGAATGCGTATCACTCCGTTCCACGAGCAGCTTTGGGGCTATCTGATCACTGTTTGGTTCATCTTATACCGACCTACAGGCAGAAACTGAAATCAGCTAAACCTGTAATAAGGACTGTAAAAAGATGGACTAATGAAGCAGAGCAGGATCTACAGGCCTGCTTCGATTGCACTGATTGGACTGTTTTTGAAGCTGCTACCAACGATCTGGATGAGCTCACAGATACTGTTACATCATATATCAGTTTCTGTGAGGATACATGCATTCCTACCAGGACATTCTTATCATTCACCAATGATAAACCATGGTTTACTGGGAAACTCAAACAGCTTCGTCATGCCAAAGAGGATGCTCACAAAAGTGGGGATAAAATCTTGTATAACCATGCCAAGAACAGACTGACAAAGGAGATCAGAGTTGCTAAAAGAGCCTACTCTGAAAAGCTGAAAAACCAGTTTTCATCCAACGACCCATCATCAGTCTGGAATGGCCTGAAGAACATCACCAATTACAAGTCACCATCCTCCCGATCTGTGGACAATCCACACCTGGCTGATGATTTAAATTCATTTTACTGCAGGTTTGAAAAGCCCTCATTCACACCTCTCACCGGCTCTGACCTGCAGTTCACACATCCACCATCACCTCCTACACCCCCTCCTCTCCCCCCTCCTGCCATCCAACCTGAGCTTAAGGTCTGTGTGGAGGACGTGAGCCGAGTCTTCAAAAAACAGAAGACTAGGAAAGCCTCAGGCCCAGACGGCATCTCGTCTGCTTGTCTAAAAGCCTGCGCTGACCAACTGGCCCCGGTCTTCACGCAGATCTTCAACAGATCATTGGAGCAATGTGAAGTTCCCTGCTGCTTCAAACGCTCCACTATCATTCCGGTCCCCAAAAAAACCAAAATCACTGGACTTAATGACTACAGACCTGTCGCTCTCACGTCCGTGGTCATGAAGTCGTTTGAAAGACTGGTGTTGGCCCACCTGAAGGACATCACTGGACCCCTGCTGGATCCTTTTCAGTTTGCTTACAGAGCAAACAGGTCTGTGGATGATGCAGTCAACATGGGACTGCATTATATCCTGCAACATCTCGACAGACCTGGGACTTATGCAAGGATCCTCTTTGTGGACTTCAGTTCGGCCTTCAATACCATCATGCCTGATCTACTCACAGACAAACTGACCCAGCTCTCCATTCCATCCTCGATCTGTCAGTGGATCTCCAGCTTCCTGACGGATCGGCAGCAGCTCGTGAGACTGGGGAAACACACATCCAGGACTCTCACCACCAGCACTGGCGCCCCCCAAGGGTGCGTTCTCTCCCCACTGCTCTTCTCCCTGTACACTAACGACTGCACTTCTAAAGACCCCACTGTCAAGCTCCTGAAATTTGCAGACGACACCACTGTCATCGGTCTCATCCGAAACGGTGACGAGTCTGCTTACAGACTGGAGGTTGAACAGCTGGCTGTCTGGTGCAGTTATAACAACCTTGAGCTGAACACGCTCAAAACAGTGGAGATGACCGTGGACTTCAGGAGGAACAGCCCAGCACTCCCCCCACTCACCATCATGAACAGCACTGTGGAAGCAGTGGAGTCATTCAGGTTCCTGGGCACTATCATCTCTCAGGACCTGAAGTGGGACAATCACATTGACTCCATTGTGAAAAAGGCCCAGCAGAGACTGTATTTCCTTCGCCAGCTGAGGAAGTTCAACCTGCCACAGGAGCTGCTGATTCAGTTCTACTCAGCCGTTATTGAGTCTGTCCTATGCACTTCCATCACTGTCTGGTTTGGTTCAGCTACCAAATCAGACATCATGAGACTACAGCGGACAGTCCGGACTGCAGAGAGGATCATTGGTGCCCCCCTGCCAACCCTCCAGGACCTGTACTCTTCCAGAGTGAGGAAGAGAGCAGGTAAAATCATCACAGACTCCACTCACCCTGGACACCACCTGTTTGAACTGTTACCGTCAAGACGGAGACTCAGATCACTGGCCACAAGAACATCTCGGCACAGGAACAGTTTCTTCCCACAGGCCATTTCCCTCCTGAACAGTTAACATATCTCCCAAGGCATATGCCTTTAAGTGCAATACCCCCACTGTTTAGTGCAATATCTCCTAAACTCAGGTTATTTATATTTATATTTATTCATACTATTCAAAATACTGTATATATGTTCATAATCCGAAAATGTTTATTCTGACTAAACCCAACCGTGGCCTTATATTTTATATTTTATAGTATTTTCATATATATATATATATATATATTATTTTTTTTTTATAATTTTATTTTTAGATTTTGTATTACTGTTTCTTGTTGTATTTGTATCTGTATATGTGCACTGGAAGCTTCAGTACCAAAGAAAATTCCTTGTGTGTGCAAGCACACTTGGCAATAAAGCTCTTTCTGATTCTTTCTGATTCTGATTCTGATTCTGACAGGCCTTTAAGACTGTTTTGTACATATTAGCCTGAACAGGACATGAATGTTCAGCCCCCCCCCCCTGCTTGTCCCGCCCATGTAGAAGAGTAGAAATCCTTGTTTTAAGGCCCCAACATACTTCAAGCGAAATTTCGAACAAAATTAAGTTTGTTTCGAGAGTTCAAAACAGCTTGCCAAAGTGAACTTTCCATAAAAGTTTGCTCCGGTCAGTTAACACCTTCGAACTAACATTTGTCCATGATTATGTAGGTAGGTGTGCTCTGAGGCTCTGCCTTCTTTAGAGTAAAATACTCACTCTGGAGAAGCCAGCAGAGAGAAGAGGAAGGGCAGATGGTTCCTCCTGATCTGAGGGACTGTGTGAGAGAGAGAGAGAGAGAGAGAGAGAGAGAGAGAGAGAGAGAGAGAGATAGAGAGAGAGAGAAAGATCAGTAGGAGGAACATGATGGACATCTGTAACACATGGATAATAGATCCAAAAGTGTTCTGAGGAAAACCTTACATTTGTGGCATCACTGCCAAAATAACAGTGTGTTCAGAAGGCTTAGCCGCTCGGATCATCCTGTTTAAAAAAACACACACAATAATAAAAAAGTAGGTTTTTATATTTTCTGATTCCATCATGACTAATACAACAGTGAAATCAAGCATATTGTATACATTTCCCTCTCTCTTGCACACACACAACTCCAAAAGACTCCCTCACACACTCAGACATTCACTGGGAAGAAAAAGTAATTTGGCAACTACTAGATTTGGTAGAGAGTTGCCAGCTTTGAGTGTGCGTGCAGATGCATTTAAACCTCTGTGCAGGAATTAACATCAATCAAATTCAGACTATTTCCTTGCCTTATTTACCTGACATCCACTCTGGTGGGCAACCTGTAACTGGTCTTAAAGAGTTCTTAAAGATTCACAAATAATTAAATCTAATAAACCAATTTTTTCAGTGAAGCAAAAGTATGTCGTTGCAGCCCAATTTTTTCACACACAACCATTCAAAAATGTGGGGTCTGTAAAACATTTTTAATGAAAGAAGTTTCTTTATGCTGCACTTGTTTGATCACAGTAATATTAACACAGTAATATTGTGAAATACTATTACACTTTAAAATAGTGTGTTTTAGAAAACACTATTTTCTATTTAAATATATTTTAAAATGCCATTTATTCCTGTGATGGAAAAGCTGAATTTTCAGCAACATTACTCCAGTCTTTAGTGTCACATGATCCTTCAGAAATTACTCTAATATGCTGATTTGATTTTTTTGTTTATTATTATCAATAATTCTTAAAAATGATCAATAATTATCAAAAAGTTGTGCTGCTTTATATTTTTGTGGAAACCATGATACATTTTTTCAGCATTATTTGATGAATAGAAAGTTCAAAATAACAGCATTTGAAAAAAATATTTTCTCACATTAAATGTCTTTACCGTATAAAGCATTATAAAAGTATTCATTTCCTAGAAAAAACAATCATATTGACCCCAAACATTTGAACAGTTGTGTAGGCAAAATGTACATTATGATTAATTTATGTATACTTTAGGTATAATCAAAATGTCTCTGTGCGCAGAAATGTCCATGTAACTGTGTATAAAGAGAAGAACAGAACTGAACGTGAGAGAGATGATGGATGGTTTGTTGGACCCACCTGCAGACGGCATCAGCCTCAAAGTACCGTGAGTGCCGCCCATCAATGATGACGATCTCGTGGTGTTTATCCAAGAAACACTCCACCGCAGACTCAGGTGTTCGTGCGATGTTACACCTGAACCCCGCACGCTCACATGCCCACCAGAAAGCATCGCTCTGACTGTCCTCTTTAGCGAAGACCAGTAACACCTGAGCGAGAGAGAGACGGAGAGAAAGAGAGAGAGAGAGGTGCTGTTGTTGGTTGCATGTGAAAGGTCAACAGTCTTTCATCCTGTTGAGCATTGTGTAACCATGGAGCTGCGATGTGAAATTCCACATGGGCCAGGTCGTTCAGGACGCCTCTGTCGCCGCTACAGTACCTCACTCTGGAGGCCCACCGTGCAGCGTCGCATGTGCACCTACAGGGGGCGGAGTGACCTCACCCGCTCACACACCATTGCCGCGGCACCTACTTATGCTATGCCCTAAAAGTATATACTCTTTTTGTGAAGAAAAGGTGTGTAGTAGAAGAATAGGCAAGCTTTGGGACATACTACCAAGTCAGAAAATTGCATTCTTTCTGTCACATAATTTACATGCTTTCTGTCACATAAACAGGTCTGTCAATCATCCTGTCACAGTTAAAGGGATAGTTCACTCAAAAATGAAAATTTTGTCATCATTTACTCATCCTTCTGTTGTTCCAAACCTGTATGAGTTTCTTTTTTCTCCTGAAAACAAAAGAAGATATTTTAGAAAATGCTGGTAATCAAATAGTAGCCATTGACTTCCATAGTATTTTTTGTTTCCTACTATGGAAGTCAATGGTTATAGTAAACTCTTTGATTACCAGCATTCTTCAAAATATCTTCTTTTGTGTTCAGCAGAACAAAGAAACTCATACAGGTTTGGAACAACATAGGATGAATAAATGATTTATTCATTACAACTAGTTGTCTGTCACGTGACTATGTGTCTGCCTGTGTTGTGGGTTTTTCGCGTGTGTTTTCGCTTTTGATAACTTACAGCGATGGAGATATGAGCTATGTGTCATCTGAAGGTTTTAGATCCAGTCACTGTTCTCCACCAGAGCTGCTTCTGTCAGTTTTGTGGGCTACGCATGACTGAAATGCTCCGCTCTCTACTCACATATTACATATTTAAGCTGCTGTCGTTTAATGAAGATTTGACGAATGAACTGGCGGAAATCTAGCCTGGTCCCACCAGACTCTCGTACATTTCATTTGTACAAGAGTCTGGCACCGTCCATTGACAAGCATTAACTTCCTTGTAGGCGGGGAACTCTATTGAAGTCTAAAACTATTGGATCTGCCCAGAGTCACTCTATCTGCTATCACCAATCGCTAACGTTTGGTCGTGACATGTGTATTCCCGAACCCCGTGGGGAGGATGGCCACCAACAAAACAAAGCAAAGATTGTTCTTGCTCCGGCTTTAACTTGCGAGCATATTCGGCAGCGTTGCCACAATGGACCGAATGGCTTCGCTCGCTCGCATCTTTCTTATTTTGAACTACAACTCAAAATAACGCACGAGTCGACATCAACGTCATCGTTCTCAGCCACTCCCTCTGTTCGCTGATTGGCCCGGTAAAAAATTGATCGGAGAAAACCAAAGTCTACAGCACAATCCCAGATGTAGTTCTGAAGGAAAATGAAAATTGAGCGGAAGTACAAAGGAGGGCGGAGTCAGGCTAGCGGAAATCATCATAGTGATTTTTTTCTTTATCATAGTCTTTATCATAGTCACCGTTTCGTCACATCCTGCTCCGATTAGCATTATTGTCAATAGAAGGATGCCAGAAGGATCACTGGACTGATTTAATGACTGATTTTGTTTAATTTTGCATTATATCACCACCCATTATTTTCTACAGTATAATGCTATCCAACATTGCACTCAAACACTCAAAGGATATCACTCGTTTACGATGATCAAACCATTTTTTTTTTTAAATAATCATCTATGTGCTGGAAATATTCCTTTATTTAAACAATTTCAATTTGATCTAATTATTGATGATTGCATCATAAAGTGCATGAAAAAATGTGAACATTATTGTTTAACACATTAAGTTTCCCCCAAACCTTTTAATTGCATCCCCCAAAACAGACTTCAGTTGTAAGTAGATTTGTCTAATTCTAATGCTCTTTAATGTGATATTTTGTTTGTACTGTATTCTTGCAATAAAATAAGGTGAGCAGACTGAAGTATTGCGCATACACGTACAGTATGGCTTGCGCACTCCCCTTTAAATCACAAAATATGCATTTGGAATATTATGGCACCTTTTTTCTTTGTTTCACAATACTCAATTAATAAACTGAGGTTGGTATCTTTAGAAGAAGTATCTGTGCTGAATTTTAAATAAATAAATCACAACAATCCCGTGCTATGGGCTATTTTTACGCTCCTAATTTGAGCTTCCGCTTTTCGAACGAGGAAGTGTGATAAAGACCTATTGCCATGCCAAAAGTGATAAGACTTTTCAGTTTTATGGATGTCGCCATCTTTTATGTTACTTTGGTCACTGTCACTATGAATACGGCTTGACTCCTCTTGCATGTTCATACAGACAGTATACGAGGTGCTACTTTAAGTTGCTGTTTGAACGGGACATTTTGAGACTCACACCTGAAAGTAAATGCAGTTGGAAATCCCAAAACCACAGTGTGAATGTAGCCATATATATACTCCAATAATACTCAAATAATTGTATTAGACAGAAAATTGATCCAGTCATGGGTCTTGGATGAGGAGAATTTGCTTTGCAATGTATTTAATAACTCAGTCTCAGTGCATCTCTACTTAACCGTCGGTCTCACGAACACCATGTTTGCCATTTGCTCTTTTCTAATGGCGGGGACACACTTAACAACTAGCTGAAACATTCTAAGACTGAACTGAACACACTTACAGACTGTTTCCAATGACTGGAGCAGATTCAAAACACCGACTGTGAACACCGACCGAATGCAACTGTCTGACTCTGCGATTGGCATATCAGCCAGTATCAATTACATTCTAATCGCCTTACAGGTTAAGTGTGTTCCGGCTTAAATAACGCATCTTATCGCTCTATCGGTTTCTAATTATTTTTTATATAATCTACATATAAATACAATGTTACTTCTTTGTTACTTATACAACCTCTCAGACCCCTGACTTATATGAGATGTACACCAAATCTAGGTAAAAAATTTCTGTAACCGAAATAGTGTTATACTGTCTTGGCGGATTTGGTGACCCTGCTGTATATCTGCACAAGTTCACATCAGACCAAAAATGCTTTCTAAAATACAGAAGAGAGAAGTTTAGACTAGAGTGAATTTGAGGGGCATTACAGATAGCCTGTCCATTAATATTAATATTAATAATAATAATGTTTTTGTTACTTGAAACAAAATAAATGTTAACTGGGATATAGGCTATATATAATACATATTTTAATTTCAGGTTGTTGCCAAAGCAACATTTCTCATTTTCATTTAGTTTAACTTGAAGTGCTAAAATAACTGAAACTAAATTAAGCAAAACTAGTAAATACAATTAATAAAAACTATATTAAAAAAAAATCATAAACTAATAAAAATGACAAAATCACTCAACAAAATGAGTAGGCCTAACAATTAACAACAGAAAATATATTAAAAAAATGTTAAATATTAACAAAAACTATAATAGTATATCAATGATACTAAAATAACACTGGAACTTAGACAGTGTGTAAATGGCTGGATTAGTTTAATTAAATTAGTCAATTTAATTTCAAAAGACCCTAAAAAAAGGATGACAGCTGATTCATTTGTAAAATCAATCTTGATTGATTTCCACAGTTACATCAGCTAAATCTGACTTTACATAAACAGATTACATAAACAGCCTCAATTTACCGTGACTGACAAGCGGCAGTCAGTCATTAGGTTAACATTACATACACTTTCTCTTTTTAGTTCCACTTTTAGTTAACCATAATTCCCACTATACGAACACTAATACAAATGCACACACACACACACACACACACACACACACACACACACACACACACACACACACACACACACACACACACACACACACACACACACACACACACACACACACACACACACACACACACACACACACACACACACACACACACAACACACACCACACACACACACACACACACAGGATAATCTGTCAATCCTCTGAGACATCTCAAGATTATCCCAGAGGTCATGAGCCCATGTTAAGAGGCCTTTGGTGCCCTCATTCACTAATTGGAAACAGGACAATGCAGAAGTTACAGTAATGCATTATGATGTCACAGAAGATTCTATGGCTCCATAGCATGTACACATCACTACAAAGGGCCCTGCAGTAATGCACTATGATGTCACAGTGTCATTCCACAATGTAATAGTGCAGAAGGTACACTGTAAAGGTGATGATACACAGAGCAAGTTTTTGAGCAATGTTGCTGGTCAATGTTGCCGTCAACGGGCAACCAGATGAGACACAGGGCCCACGGCCGATCTAAATGATCCAGATCATTGCTAAAAAATTTGCCCTGTGTGTCATCACCTTTAAAGTTCCAGATGTGACAACTGCATTTTAGCTACACGCTAAATTATTGTTCCGTGTGTCTACAGAACAAAACTTATTCACAAAACTGCTATGATTAACACCATGGTAACCATCTTTGGTATCCAACATTTTAACCAAAATAATATTAGTGACAAAAGACTTGTTGATACAGCTGATAGAGGCGTTTTTGGGTTTGTTAAGGAGTTTTTTAAGTGGGCAGGGTAGGGTTTGCGGTATTTTTGTAGCCTATTATTTTCAATATAAAACATTTGGACTTATTTTGATTTAATATGGGCTTGTTCTTGTTTGCTGTTTTTTTCTAGCAAGATCTGGCAACGCGAATGAGTCAAGGCTTGTCTTTCCCTGTGATTTTTTGCACTGTGCATACAAAAGGGAGAAATATCTCTGATGCATGTTTAAATATGTCGTTAAAAACTAGTTGTTCAGTTCAGTTCCGTAAACACTGCGTAGAGTTTTTGTAAATGCGGTTAATTCAGTTGTAGAATGCAGTTCTCTCTTACATAAATTACCAAACTTTGTGTGTACAGAACAGGATTAAGCACAAAAAGGTGAATTGACAATCAAATTAAGCTGCAGTGTGTACGTGGCCTATGACGATGCATTTCTGCATGGTTCCACAGTGACCTTCAATTATGCTTTTTAATCCCATACACTCATAAGCTTGAAAATAACCCAATCCGCACTGCAAAACTATGCTAACCTGGAAAAATTAAAAAATTGCTAGAAATTGTGTACATTATAGTGGTTGTCTAATTTGTTTCTGTTTTAATGGGTAGTGCAGACATTTAGAGAGTGCTCAAACAAATTGCTGAAATAAAAAATTATTTTACTCAATATACAATATTCACATTTTAAAAATGTTATCCACTGACAAGGCTGACAGATTTTGCCTCGAAACAATGAGGATCTAACACTTCTGATGCGCGCCAAGCTGACAAGATTATCAAGCAATGCCGAATTTCAAATTGGTCAAAATTTGGTGGTTAATTTAAATAAAGTCAAAGCACATCCTTTTCATTTAAAGAATTTGATCATTCACTTAAAGCCACCCGAGGGTTTAGCAACTCCCACATGGATTCAGTCTCAGCAATTAACCAATTAAACATGCACCTTTTGTTACCCATCCCAGATCAAAGCCAGGAGTTCTCAAACTTAATTATTATACAGTGATTAAGCAAATGCTTGCGTGTACTCCCGTAATCATAAAGCATGCCTAATCAATTAAAACTAAACAGCATTTAGCAACAATTTATTAAAAGTTGAACAAAAATCACATGTTTAATTTAATAATTTAATTTAATTTAATTTTAATAATCAAGAAGCATCAATCAAGCGTCTAATCAATTGATTTCATAAAACTTTATCAAATTATAATATTTTTTTAAATGTTTACAGTAACAGGGTCCTTTGAAATGTTGAATTTTTTTGTTTTAATACAAATTTATCATCAAAAAAGGCGGTGATGAAATTAAGGCTAGTCTTTTAAAAATGTAATCTTTTAAAATGTAATCAAATAAAAATTTAGCAAAATTTAGCAAATGGTTGCACAACAGAGGTTTCCTGTTAAAACTAAAACATGGAAGAAAATTGTGATTATTCCTTAAAAAAAATTAAGCTTTAACAATTGTATATTAATATTTCTGTTATAATTTCTTCAAGTTGAACCGAACTTCTATGGGTCACAACCCCCCCTTAGATAACCCCTGATCTAGACTTAAAAAGGCAATAAATATCCTTCCATTCAAAAGTTTGGGCTGAGTACGTTTTTTTTTGTTTTTTGTTGTTGAGAAATTAATAGTTTTATTTAGCAAGGACACATTAAATTGATCCAAAGTGACAGTAAAGACATTCATAAAGTTACAAAGGATTTCACTTTCAAATAAATGCTGTTTTGAAATTTCTAGAATCCTGAAATAAAGTATCATGGTTTCCACAACAATATTAAGCAGCACAACCGGTTTCAACATTGATATTAATTTCTTGAGCAGAAAATCAGCATATTAGAATGATTTCTGAAGGATCATGTGACACTAAAGACGAGGAATGATGCTGAAAATTCAGCTTGGCATCACAGGAATAAATGACATTTTAAAATATATTATACTAGAAAATAGCTCTTTTAAATCCTAATAATATCTATATATTACTGTAATATTACTGTTTTCTACACTATTTTTTTTATCACATAAATGCAGCCTTAATGACCATAAGAGACTTCTTAAAAAAAACTTACTGACTCCAAACTTTTGAATGCACAGGCATTAATTTCCCAGCAAACACACAGTGATTAAACATTAGGACTCTACCTGAATGGGCTCCTGGGTCAGTCGCATCGGCCCTAAACGCTCTTCAGCAGCAGACACCTGGGAGAGATTGAGAAAAACAGGTACGTTTTGTTGAAACAAGGTTACAAAAGGCAACAAATTGAAGAATGAATCTGGTTTTACCATCTCAGAGCCCTGAAGCAACATTCTGACATGCCTAGCCTGTTTTTAATCACGCATTGTTTGCTTGAATGTCCACCAGTACAACCATTTACGCAAACTAAGACAAACAATGTCAGTCCACCGACGAAATAATGTTTCACAGGTTGAACTAATGTTGACGTGCTCGCAAGATAGATGTAGCCATCCTAATCGGCATGAACTCCAATCCAACGGTGTTATCCCGCAAGGTTTGTAACCCGAGCTTCCAACACTTCTAACAGCAGTCGACGGATATGATGTAGATTGTCAAAAAAGTAGAAGGTTGTTTTTTATAGCGTTGTCCAAATGGTAAGGCAGCATTGTTGCAATGACAGAGAGCAGGTGGCTCAAAGCTTCCTGCGTCATCCACTTTAACACTACACATAAGCCTCTCAGCAGGAATCACACACTCACACTCACACACAAACACACATGTACAAAAAGCCTTCACAGGCTAAATACAGATCAAAATCACTACACTCTAAAAAATGGTGGGTTGTTTCAACCCATGGTTAGGTAAAATATATACTAACCCAACCGTTGGGTAATTAAAAAATGTCAACCTACGGTTGGGTTTGTCCATATTGGACCCAACCCACCATTTTTTAGAGTTTATAAATGCTACCCTATGTAACGCATATTTCATGTTGCAAGAAGAATAAAGAAATTAATATTAATATTTAGATACACTGCAACA
Organism: Chrosomus eos; assembly: GCA_036326025.1. Lineage (NCBI taxonomy): Eukaryota > Metazoa > Chordata > Actinopteri > Cypriniformes > Leuciscidae > Chrosomus > Chrosomus eos. Next base: position 10,190,503 of record CM070834.1, read on the forward strand.
CTGAATTCTTTCTTTTGATAAAATCAATTTACTTGAGAAAACTGCTTCTCTCTTTCACTTTTGTAAATGGGAGAGCATACATTTGCTTTTCTCTTACGAGAGTATCTCTCGTACTGCGTAATATCTTACGCTACGGGGAATACTCTTTTCCTCGAGATATTGAAGCCAAAAATTATCCTTAATTTTTTAATATGCAAAACGCTTTTGCAGCAGCAAGCAGACAAGGGCGAGACAGCTCGCGCGCCCATTGGCTGCCTTGCTGGAAAAGCTGCAGCCTATCGAGTGAGGCACTGCGTGACGTAATGACGAATGGGGGCGCTTCGCGCCCATCTCGTCATGTCCCACCAGTAAAGGCGTGGTCTCGCCCTATAATACCCTCGATAGCTGTATTTCCTCTGATTTTTCTACTCTTCACGCGAAGCTCACGCATCGCTGGATCCAGAGTGAGAAGCCGCGCCGTTGACTTGTAGCCTTATCAGCGGGACGTGCCATCTTCTGAAGTCGCTGGCCCAGCCGCCTTCAACCGCCGTACCTGCTGCGCTTTCCGGCGTACTATATCCTTTACTCTGCTAAGTGTGTGTGTTTGCTTACGTGACGCAACACCCATTTCTACTGTTCTAAAAGAGCTGCGTCTTTTTAAAGATGCCTTCCTGTGGTTCTTGCCGAGCACCACTCAGCGACGAGGACCGCCACGTCATCTGCGTGTCCTGCCTGGGTGAGGATCACGCGGCCACCGCGCTCGCTGACGGCGGATGCCATCATTGTGAACGCTTGCCTATGGTGACTCTGCGGACTCGCCTAGCTTCGTTCTCCGAGCCCGCATCCCAGCCCGCCGTGATGCCGCGCCGCAAGAAGCGCCGCGCCCAGCGCGCGCCCGAGCTATTTCCAGCCCGCCAAAGCTCGCCGGTTCGCCCGCCAGCTTCGCTCGAGTCGCTCCCAGACGGACAGCGGCCGCCGTCTGCCGCCGCGTCCGCACTTGAGCTCGACGAACTTACCGGAGACGGCATTGAAACTGAGCCGATGCGTCCGCTCTCTCAAGCCGTGGATTACATCGGCCTCGACTGAAAGGCGCTCGCGCAACTAACGCGCAATAGGCTGGACGGACGCTTTCTCGGGAAAGACGAAGCTCCGTCACAGTCGAGACCCGCGCCTTTCCCCCCTGAATGGTGAGATACATTTGTGGCTAACGCTATCCGAGATGACGGAAGCTGAGCGCTCCGTGTTCCTCGACGTTCTCGCTCTGCTGGACGCCGCCCCCCTCAGCGCGGGCCCCGGCCGAGGATTGAGATAAAGCCCGAGGTCTCAAGGCCTTCCTAGTCTCTCTAGGAAAGCGACGGTGTTCAGTTCCCGCTGCGGCCGGATTTCCACCAAAACTTCTCGCTCGTTCAGTTCCAAGCAATGTGACTGTTCCAGTGTATTTCGCAGTGAGCAAGCTGGTTCCACAGCCCGCTTGCCTGCGCACAAAGGCCGTCGTTTCGGCTAACTAGCAGCGCCGCCAGGCCCGAGATCAAACACCGCGCTCTCGCTCTGCTGGACGCCGCCCCCCTCAGCGCGGGCCCCGGCCGAGGATTGAGGTAAAGCCCGAGGTCTCAAGGCCTTCCTAGTCTCTCTAGGAAAGTGACGGTGTTCAGATCCCGCTGCGGCCGGATTTCCACCAAAACTTCTCGCTCGTTCAGTTCCATGCGTTGTGACTGTCCCAGTGTATTTCGCAGTGAAGCAGCCGGTGTCTCAGCCCGCTTGCCTGCGCACAAAAGCCGTTTCTATGGCTACCCAGATAAATCCAATAAAGAGTGCATTTTCTGGTGTTCCGGCCACGGCCAATGGTGTTACGAGTGTTGTAAGAATGCCCACGTCCCAGTGCCCATTCCCACACCCAGACACAGCCCGCCACGGTGCAGGGCTAGCACAAATAAAACCAACTCATGTTGGTTGTGCAGAAAATGTAGTGAACGCGCCCATACAATGCCCGCTTACACTACACGATGCGTGTCCCTTGGTTTCTGTAATAACGAAACTAACACACATTTAGTCGGCGCGAGCCGACAGTGCTCTCAGTGCAGTAAATGTGCCCGCTGTTCCGCATTTCCTCACTGACACGCCGAATCCCACGGGATTCACCCCCGCTCGCTTTCTATGCACAACCCGTCACAGAGAAGCTGAGCGCGGCCAGGCTGCCCGCTGTGATTAGCGCGCACCTCGCACGCTGTGAACACAGCGTTGATTCAGTCGGCGCGAGCCGAGTGTTCTCCGTGCAGAAAATGTGCCCGCTGTCTCGCGCCCGCATTTCTCACAGACACTCCGAATCTCACGGGATTCGCCCCCGCTCGTCTTCTCTGCACAACCCGTCACAGAGAAGCTGAGCGCGGCCAGGCTGCCGGCTGTGATCAGCGCGCGCCTCGCACGCTGTAAACACAGCAGTGATTTAGTCGCGCGAGCTGACAGTATTCTCAGTGTAGTAAATGTGCCCCATTTAGTAAATGTGCCCACATTCCCTCACACGCGCCGAATCCCACAGGATTCGCCCCGCTCACTTTCTCTGCGCGTCCCGCCATAGAGAAGCTGAGCGCGGCCAGGCTGCCCGCTGTGATCAGCGCGCCCCCCGCCTCGAACGCTGTAAACACGGTGCTGTGTTCCCAGTACACAGGGGCTCTCGAGCCGCCGTCCTGTCGCGGCCAGAGCCCAGATTTCATTCTACCCCTAGCTATTCACGCAGATGCGTGGTCAAGGCTTCCCGGGGTATCAGAATGGGTGTTGAACACTATAACGAGAGGCTGTTCGCTACAGTTCGCTCGACGCCCCCGCCGTTATACGGCGCGAGTCGAAACTACGGTGTATAGCGAAGTGTTTCATCTACTTCGAGCCGAGATAGCGAAACTACTGAGAAAAGGGGCTATAGAACCTCTATCTCAGGGCGAAGGGGGCTTATACAGCAGATATTTTCTGGTACCGAAAAAAGATGGTGGGCTCAGACCCATTCTAAATCTGCGACTGCTGAACAGAACGCTCGGGAAGCGCCAGTTCAGAATGCTTACGACCAGGAAAATCCTCGCGCAAGTGCGCCAAGGAGACTGGTTCATGTCAATAGATCTGAAAGACGCCTATTTTCAAATACAAATAGCGTCCCATCACAGGCGATTCTTGAGATTCGCCTTCGAGGGCCAGGCATATCAATACACAGTCCTGCCGTTCGGCCTGTCCATAGCACCCCGTACGTTCACGTAGTGCATGGACGCGGCCCTCGCCCCCCTGAGACTTCGGGGCATGCGAGTTTTGAACTACTTGGACGATTGGCTGATTCTAGCTCGTTCACGAACGGAGCTCATAGAACACAGGGCCGCATTACTCGAGCACCTCGAGGAGCTGGGCCTTACAGTCAATTGGGCGAAAAGCTCACTGCTCCCCAGTCGGAGAATTTCCTTTCTGGGAACAGTGTTAGACTCGCTATCCATGACAGCACGCCTGTCACCGGAGCGCGGATTGAATATTCAGCACGTCGCGAGATCCTTCCGCCACGGCTCTATAGTCCCGCTCAGAAGGTTTCAGAAAATGCTGGGTCTGATGGCCTCAGCAGCCTCCGTACTCCAGTTGGGCCTGCTCCGCATGCGCCCACTGCAGCTATGGCTAAAAGCACGAGTTCCCCCAGGGCGTGGACCGCGGGTCTATTTCGCCTCAGGGTCGACCTTCAGTGCGTTTCAGCTCTGAAACCGTGGAAAGTGACCGACTGGTATCAGTCAGGTGTGAGTCTGGGGATCGCCTCGGGTGTGAAGGTGGTGTCTACGGACGCCTCCACGTCGGGGCGGGGAGCGCTGCTCGAGGGCAGACCGCTAGCTGGCCTATGGTCAGTACGGGAGAAGCTCCTTCACATAAACTGCTTGGAATTAATAGCAGTCGACAAAGCGCTAAAGCGCTTCTGTCCCCAGATAATAGGCCACCACGTATTGGTCCGGTCGGACAACATGTCAGTGGTGGCGTACATAAATCGCCAGGGCGGCGTCAGGTCCCGAAATCTTTACAGGCTGGCGGAACGCCTCCTGGTCTGGGCTCAGCACAACCTGCTCTCGCTGAGAGCGGCGCATGTGCCTGGTCACCTAAATGTGGGGCCAGACAGGCTGTCCAGAAACAACGTCCCAGCAGGAGAATGGTCTCTGCACCCGCAGACGATCCAGCTGCTGTGGGAAACGTTTGGCAAAGCGCAGGTGGACCTGTTCGCGTCCCAAGAAAACGCTCACTGCCCGAGATTCTTCTCGAAATGCCGGGACGCGCTGGCCCATGTTTGGCCCCGCCGCCCCCCCTATATGCTTTTCCCCCTGTCTCACTCCTGCCTCAGGTGTTGGAGCGAATCAGGAGGGAGGGATGCCCAGTGCTACTCATAGCTCCGCTCTGGACAAACCAGTCGTGGTTCCCTGTCCTGATGCAGCTGACCAGCGCTGCCCCATGGCCTTTACCGTTGAGGAGAGACCTCCTCTCTCAGGCGGGAGGCTCGATTTGGCATCCTCGCCCGGATTTGTGGTCCCTGCACGCATGGGCCATCAACGGGTACCCGCTGACCTCCCAGAGGGAGTGTTAAACACGATCGCGCAGGCTAGAGCCCCGTCTACCAGACGGCTCTACACCTCGAAGTGGTCTGTGTTCTCTGCTTGGTGTCAAGCGCAGAGCTTTTCACCTGTAGACTGCGGGGTTACGGAAGTGCTTTCCTTCCTTCAGGAGCTACTGGATAAGGGCAGGACCCCTTCCACGCTCAAAGTATATGTGGCGGCCATAGCAACGTTTGTAAAACCGGTGTCTGGCCAGTCACTAGGAAAGAACGACTTAGTCGTGCGTTTCCTTAGAGGAGCTCGGAGGCTAAACCCTCCCAGGCCCCCTTCAGTTCCGACATGGGACCTTTCCACGGTCTTGGAGGCCATGAAAGGTGCCCCATTCGAGCCAATCCAGTCGTCAGACATCAAACACTTGTCTTTCAAGACAGCGTTTCTTATGGCTCTCGCTTCAGTGAAGCGCGTAGGGGACTTGCAAGCGCTCTCAGTGAGCGCGTCATGCATGGAGTTTGGACCTAATGACTCAAGGGTCATACTCAAACCGAAGCACGGCTACGTGCCAAAATCCCTCAACACACCGTTCAGGGCACAGGTGATTTCCCTGTCTGCCCTTCCGGTTCTCAATGAGGAGAAGGACGCGAGTCTCCTTTGCCCTGTCAGGGCACTAAGGGCTTATGTGTCCCGCTCGTCTGGTTTCAGACAGACTGAGCAGCTTTTCGTTTCGTTTGGCGGCCGTGCTAAGGGACTTGCCGCTTCGAAACAGAGCCTATCCAGATGGATAGTCGGTGCCATAGCGCTGGCTTACACTTCTAAGGGCCTACAGTGCCCTTTGGGTGTTAGAGCGCACTCCACAAGAGGCATGGCCTCCTCGTGGGCATGGTCTAGCGGGGTTACCCTGCAAGATATTTGTATGGCCGCGGGCTGGGCCTCGCCGTCTACATTTATAAAATACTATAACCTGGAGGTTCCCGCCTTGCAAGCTAAGCTTTTGGCGGTATAAAGTTCAGTGCTATCTGCCCGCTGTGCGGCTCAGATACTGAGTTTGACCTGCGTATTGCTCACTGACCGGTACAGCAGCTCATTAAAATGTCGACACACTTGTGGCCACCCAGTTCAGGCTGAATGTTCACCCTGACGGTATGGTCTATTTGTCACATGATCAGCTCCTTCGGATGCTATTTACAGGGAATGATGCTTCTAGCGTCTCTTCCCTCACTCTCTGTGAGTTTATGGTGATTATGCACTATATGCGCCCCGGGCTTCGGCCCCTGGGACTTTGGTGTTGGATCCCTACCAGCACGGCGTGTTGCATGGTGTTCCCCATAGCGTAAGATATTACGCAGTACGAGAGATACTCTCGTAAGAGAACGTACTCGGTTACTAACGTAACCTCGGTTCTCTCTAGAGAGGGAACGAGTACTGCGTATCTTGCCGTGCTTGGAATACGCTCTGGTTCGCTTCGGCGTTGAAAAATCAGAGGAAATACAGCTATCGAGGGTATTATAGGGCGAGACCACGCCTTTACTGGCGGGACATGACGAGATGGGCGCGAAGCGCCCCCATTCGTCATTACGTCACGCAGTGCCTCACTCGATAGGCTGCAGCTTTTCCAGCAAGGCAGCCAATGGGCGCGCGAGCTGTCTCGCCTTTGTCTGCTTGCTGCTGCAAAAGCGTTTTGCATATTAAAAAATTAAGGATAATTTTTGGCTTCAATATCTCGAGGAAAAGAGTATTCCCCGTAGCGTAAGATATTACGCAGTACTCGTTCCCTCTCTAGAGAGAACCGAGGTTACGTTAGTAACCGAGTACGTTTTATGTTAATTTTGCCCGTTGAGAGGTCATCTACAGTCAAGAGCTTCTATTCTTGTAACTATACACACACTGGTATTCATATCATTATGAGGACATCCCACAGACATAATGATTTTTATACTGTACAAACTGAATATTCTACCCCCTTACACTAACCCATTTTGATTAAACATTACAAGGACACAATGATGATCATTTATAAATAAATACTGCAATATTCCATTCTTACCATAAAAAAATACATAGATTACCTTTAAGGAGTGACAGTAAAAATGCAGTGAAGTGATGTGATGGTCACTAGTGATACAGAGATCATAAAGTGTTTGATGGCTGTGTCAATAAACAAACCAAGCATTTTACTTCTTCAAATATCTCTTAATTATCTTTAAGTGACTCCACACGCTTCATTTCAGTCTCTCTCTTGTCGTGTGCTCTTCAAAGCCTTCAGCTCTTCTCATGCTGCAGATCTCTCCAGGATAAAAGATCTGTGCTACTCTCCTAGATTTACACACACACACACACGCACACGCACAACACACACACACACACACACACACACACACACACACACACACACACACACACACACACACACACACACACACACACACACACACACACACACACACACACACACACACACACACCACCGAGGCACTGAACTTCTGGACTCAGTGGTTTTAGAAACTAGTCTTTGAAGGATCTGACTGTCCCTGTCAGGGAACTGGAAACCTGATATGATTTCTGCCTAATTTACCAGTTATAATTATAAACCCTGATAAATTACTAGAGCACTCCTTCGTGAATTTTTTTACTTATTTTATTAAGGACGTTGGTGGCAAAAACTAGGTTTTTATGTGTGTGAGTAACTGGTACTTTGGTGGAATCTATGGTTACCATGATTCATATCTGTAAGGGCTCCATGTTTCTTCTGGATATGTGACATTATGTAAAATGTTTTATTTTACAGACCAATGTAGTGCAAATCTGGGCACTGAATGTCAATCAGATGTCGACCGATATAGTATGTTTTAATGGCTGATGACAATAACTACAGAGGAAAGTTGCAATATAAATAATACAAATAATTACTAAAAGTATAATAATATTAAAGTATTTAAAGTACTGTTCAAAAGTTTGGGCTCAGTAATATTTTTTAATAAAGTCTCTTATGCTCACCAAGGCTGCATTTGACCCAAAATACAGTAAAAACTGTAATGTTGTGAAATATTATATATAAAAAAAACTTTTCTATTTTAATATAATTGAAAATGTAATTTATATCTGCGATGCAAAGCTGAATTTTTAGCATCATTACTGTCACATGATCCTTCAGAAATTATTCTAATATGTAAGAATGTGAAGATTACTTTGATAATTATAACAAATGTTTCTTGAGCAGCAATGTTAAAAACTGTTGCAATATTTTTGTGGAAAACCGTGATCATTTTTTTGGGTCAGGATTCTTTGATGAATACAAAGTTTTTAAAAAACAGCATTAAATTAAAGGGTATAGGTATGAAAATTGCCCTTCATGTAGTGTGTAACATAGATCTAAGTGAACGAAAACATCCTGCAAACTTTTAAACATGAAAGTTCACCGAATACAAAGTTATTGTCTCTCAAAAGTAAGAGTCGACTCTGAGTCGATGATATGAATCGTTCGATGAACGATGCTTTTCCTTTGTCTAGTTGACGTCAACTTGACAAGTTATTTGAATAAGATATGCCCACTTATTGCGTTCGGAGACCAGTGTTGCCAGGTCCGTATGCCTGCACTGTTTCCGCGGGTTGTTTGTGTAGTGCACGGGCTGACGCAATTGTTTTACCCACTGGAACATGATTGTTATTGGGGAAATACCCAGGAACGCTATTTGACTATTTTTGGCCGTGATTGGGTTAGTTTTGATGAGCAATTGGGCTGGTTTTGTTGTGCAGACCTGGCAACCCTGCCGGAGACGCAGGGGAAACTAACATCATGTCGAGACGTTGTTTTGAAGTGCGACGCAAAAGCAAACTTTTTTCATCTGCCCAGTGAGGAGCATTTGAAGACTAACGTTAAGTGGCTACAGTTCATATATACAACTATACCACAGAAGTATAGCCCGAATCTTGTTGTGTTCGCGTCATTTTGAAGATGATTGCTTCACAAACCTAAATGCTATGTATGGATTTGCGAGCCGATACTGAAGGTTCAGTACCGAGTTTATTTGGATCAGCTTCCTTCTCCGAATCACAAACTGTAAGTATTATTAATATTAATTGTTGCTTTTATGTTTTATGTATCATGCTCAATAAGTAGGCTATGTGTGTGTTGTGTACGCACAGCGCATAGGTCGTCAGTTGTATTGAAATATGTGAAGTGTTTGTCGTTGTTAATGGAGTTGTCATGAAAAATATAGCTATAACGTTACCTCTTAGTACTGCATTATCAATATGTTTATGCGTTGGGCTAACGCAAACAAAGACTGAATGTGCTTTTACCACTGACCTTTGGGATTGCCCTGTAACACGCAGATTAGCGTCACGCAAGGGCGGGGTTTGGAAAAATGACTCGCTAAACAATTCATATGGGAGTCGGTGAGCAAATCAGGTAAAAATAAATGCATATTATAAGACAACAAAAGTGTTTTTTGTCATGGCATGCTCGTAAAACTGTTGTTGGGGACTCCCAGAACAATATTAGGAACATTTTAAATGCCATAATAGGTACCCTTTAAAAAAAATAGAACTCTTTTGTAACATATAACATATAAATGTCTTTACTGTATACGTTTGATGAATTTAATGCATCCTTGTTGAATAAAAGTATTAATTTATTTCAAAATTTCTTTTAGTGTAGTCTAGGATATAAATTAAAATAATAAAAATATAAATATAATATAAAATACGATTGACAGAGAGCTATTCAATATTACTGACTATAATTAACACTTATTTTACACAAAATTCACTAAATATATCTAAACATTTGACCATTTTCTAGGATAACTGTCATAAAATAGCATTTAAAAATGCAATCAAGGTCTTCCACAGATTTACATTATAGCAATGCTTGTCTGAGGATATGAAGGACAGATGCTTTGTAAAATTACATAACTGCATTTATAAATATGATTAAGTTACTTTTGTCATCTTAATCTTATCTTAAACTCTTTCATCTCCTCTATTTTAAAGCATCCCTAGTCTTTCTCTCTTTCTCTCGTGGTGTGTTCCTCTTCCCAGGACATTGTGTGTGTTTTGACTCAGTCATGTGCTTTTATTGAGGACAAAACACACACACACACACACACACACACACACACACACACACACACACACACACACACACACACACACACACACACACACACACACACACACACACACACACACACACACACACACACAAAACAAAGGCCTTCCTTCACAGAGTACGGGGTCACGTTAAAATATGATCCCCACTATATTTAGAAACCCCCGGATGACAGAAGGCGAGCAGTGGCGGCTTTATTGATTTAGATTTGCTTATCACATGTTACATAAGATATCACCTAGATAGTGTTTCTGTCCCGTTGCCTCAGAGGAACCACACGCTAGAATGACTTGAAGATGGTAGAATTACATCCCATTCTCATTGGTGCAAACTTGAGGCAGACAAGGTTTTCTTCATTTAAGAAAAAACATTAATAATTATTTTAAAATATATATTATTTATAGCAATTGCGCTTTTACGTACTTAGCTTTAGACATTTTGAACAGTAAAAACCATGAAAAAGTCATCTCATCTTGTAACAAGCATTTTTATGTATTTTAATGCATGTTGTCTTAAAAATGCATCAATTAATGCATTTTAAATTATATATAATTATACAAGAAAAGTTATAAATGGCCGATCTAAAAATGTGTTCTGTGTTGTCAGTTAGTTTGTGTTTAATACCACCAACACATAATTGTCTATGTTCTATCTACACTCAATGCAATTTAGGTATCTAAATGGGTGAATGTTAGAGACTTTTAGTTTATGTATATAAAGTTCATCATACTACTCAGTAACATACACGGGTGATTCTTCAATTAGGGGAACTTTTATGTCCCCAGGTTATACATTCATGTTAAAAATACTATATTATAAAATAAATAGTTTAGTTATTTCAAATAATATTTATTGCACCACCAAAAAATGTTATACACTAAAATCAGAATGATTTCTATTTTTAAAAATGTTTTGATTACTAATATTTGGCTACTCAGGCCTTGTCCCCAACCCAGACTTTAAAACTTATCTGCTCTGAAAATGTGATAAAATGTTATCAGTTCATTAAAAATCACAATATATGTTTAAACAGTAACTTAAAAGGGCACTTGATGCATAATTCGGGTTCATATCTGTGCAATCTGTGAATATTTTTAACAATTTAGTATTGTCCACAACAATACTGTCATTACCGCGACAGTCTATGATTACAACAAGGATATTTTTGAGGGAAAGACTTGTTTATGCCGTAACCATGGAAATGAAGACTAGAAGGGGAGCACATGTCAGCCATGAAAGAACAGAGAAATGTGATGTCTGAAAAAGTAAGTAATTCAATCATGAATTCCTTCTGATCATAGAGTAGACTTATTCAGCGTCATTACCATAAATGCTGTAGCAGCAATATTTTGATAAATATATATAGATATATTCACATGATTTGTGTATTTAAAGTTCTTTTTTTACTAGCTGTTGAGTAATGTTAGCAAAACCATGACCTAGCATCTTTTTTCCTGAAAAAATTAAAAAATGTCATTACCGCAACACGTCATTACCAACACACGACTTGTTGTGATGGTGATGGTAATGACAAGTGATGGTGGTAATGACATGTTCTGTGTCACTATCTATATCATATTATGTGTTTATAAATTAAGTTAAAGAAGCATAATAGTGTGATTTTACAATGAAACTTAAGTGAGATGCCTTACTTCCTAAAAATATTTTGGAGATATACATTTTGTCAGTCCTAACACACAATGGCATGGCTGGAGTTAATTTTCAGGACACTTTGCTCATTGAGTGACTACACTACGCCTGTCATTTAAACTAGGGCCCAGTATCTCTTTCTCTCCACATCCCATCCATCTCCCTTTATCATCTCTAATTCACATTTTGAATGTTCAAATACATGTTTGAAAGCAAACACATTTCATTATTTCACATATCCACTCATCTCCTCACCGGCCGGATGACCCAACCCAACCAGATGAACGTCTCAGGTTACTATTGTAACCATAGTTCCCTGAGAAACAGGGAACGAGACGATGCGTCGAACGACACGGTGGGAACGCCTCTTGCGTGATTGCGTCTGAAGCATCTATGCCAACTAGTCCAATGGAATGAGAGAATGAGCGTCACGGGCGGGTGACGTCATGAACCAGGAAAGGATAAGAGCACTTCCGCTGCTCGCCGGCATTTAGCTTCGACAGTTGCCGAAGCAAGCCGATCGCAGGGACGCAGGAAGTATGGCAGGGGGACGCATCGTCTCGTTCCCTGTTTCTCAGGGAACTATGGTTACAATAGTAACCTGAGACGTTCCCTTTATCGAAAAAGGGAACTTCGAGATGCGTCGAACGACACGGTGGGAACGAGAATACCCAACCCGCCATAATTACAAGTACCTGAGTGTCAGTCTGTTGATCTAAGCACTCAGCACCTGAGAACCTGGGGCAGCATCCAGGTCCAAACTGTAAAATCTCACGAATGTGAGCGGAGAGGACCAGCCCGCCGCATCACAAACATCTTGAAGAGATACCCCCTGCAATATGGCTTTAGAAGCCGCCATACTCCTGGTCGAGTGGGCTCGGACCACCAAAGGACAAGGCTGGCCCGAGTACTCGTATGCCAGTGAAATAGCCTCGACTATCCACTTACTGACTGTCTGTTTTGAAGCAGGAAGACCTTTCTTAGGTGATCCAAAGCAAATCAGTAATTGGTCGGACTTTCTGATTGAGGATGTCCGATGTACATATGTGTCCAATGCTCGCACTGGACACAACAGGTGCAGTCTTTCCTGGTCCGCAGTTGCAAATGGAGGAGGACAGAAAGCCTGCAGCACAATAGGCCTCGGAGTCAAGGTTGGAACCTTAGGGACGTATCCCTGTTTTGGGTATAGGAACGCCTTGACCATCCCCGGTGCAAATTCAAGGCAGGTGGGGGAGACCGAAAGAGCCTGAAGGTCGCCAACTCTCTTTAGGGACGAAATAGCTAGCAGAAAGATAGTCTTGAAAGTCAGGAACTTTTCTGAGACCGAATCTAAGGGCTCGAATGGGGCCCTAGACAGGCCTTCTAGAACTATAGTCAAATCCCAAGCTGGCACCTTAGTGCGGATTGCAGGCCTCAGCCTCAAAGTGCCACGAAGGAAACGTGTAATCAGGGGGTCTCGACCCAAAGATATACCTCCCACCATAGTATGGTAAGCCGCAATGGCTGCCACGTAAACTTTTAGTGTGGAAGGACATAGACCTGACACAAAGCGCTCCTGCAGGAACTCGATTACTGTGTTGACAGAACAGTAAACCGGAACCCAATGATGTCGGTGACACCATAAGGAGAAAACTCTCCATTTAAGCGCATACAGTTTCCTCGTAGCCGGAGCTCTGGAGCTTAGGATGGTCTCAACAGCCTCAGCTGAAAGACCCATATCTACAAGTTGGGCCCCCTCAGAGGCCAAACCCAAAGATTCCATATCTCTGGTCGAGGGTGAAATATTGTGCCCCCGGCCTGAGACAGAAGGTCCCTCCTTTATCGGGATCTCCAATGGAGGTCCGTCTAGCAGAAGGATCAGGTCCGCAAACCAGATCCGACTTGGCCAGCGTGGTGCTACTAACAGTAGGCTTACTCCACACCGACGGACCCGCTCCAGGACTCCTGGGAGCAGAGCAACAGGGGGAAAGGCGTACAGACGTAGCCTCGGCCACGTCTGCACCATGGCATCCAGCCCCCGGGGGGGCTGGGTGAGTAAGGGAATACCAGAGGGGACAGTGCGTCGTGTTGTGAGACGCGAACAGGTCCACCTCTGCTCTGCCATATGCCTCCCAGATTTTCTCCACCGCCTCGGGGTGGAGTTTCCAGTCCCCTGGCCTCAGCTCCTGCCTTGACAGGATGTCTGCTCCTATATTCTGGTCCCCAGGAATATACACTGCCCTCAGAGAGAGTACTTTCCCCAGAGACCACAGGAGGATCTGGTGCGCCAGTTTGCAAAGCGGACGCGACCTCAGACCCCCCTGATGGTTCAGATAAGAGACCACAGATGTGTTGTCTGTTCGGACGAGCACATGATGGCCTCTTAGGTCCGGAAGGAAATGTCTCAACGCATCGAAGACGGCCATCATCTCCAGGCAATTTATGTGCCACGAAAGATGATGGCTTTTCCACAGACCCTGAACCGAGCGGCCTTCCATTACTGCTCCCCAGCCGGTGAGGGAAGCATCTGTCGAGATTACTACTCGATGGCAAAGAGCTTCCCACACCGAGCCCTGGGTTAAGAACCAGAATTTACATATAACTAGGGCATGAAAGCATCGCCGCGTGCCTTGATATGCAAAGTGGGTTTCCCCTCGGGGAGAACCTTCTGGTCCTGAGCCAGCACTGTAAAGGTCTCATGTACAGCATGCCAAAAGGAAGTCCGTTGGACGCTGCTGCCAATAGACCCAACAGTCTCTCGAACTGTTTTACAGTGCGTGACTGGCCTAGCCTCAGCTCTTCTGTGGCTGTTAGGATACTAAATCCCATACCACACCAAGGAAAGTGGTTCTCTGTACTGGAGAAAGTACACTCTTCTTGGCATTGAGCCTCAACCCCACATCTTTATATGAGCGAGAAAGACACCTCGTTGCCGAACCGCCAACTGCTCTGATTCCGCTAGAATCAGCCAGTCGATATAATTCAGAATGCGTATGCCCTGAAGCCTGAGAGGGGCTAAAGCTGCATCCATGCATTTCGTGAACGTGCGGGGTGACAAAGCTAGGCCGAAAGGAAGAACCCGATATTGGTATTCTTTGCCCCTGAAAGAAAACCTCAGGAACTTCCTGTGCTGAGGGAGGATGGAGATATGGAAGTATGCATCCTTTAGATCTATCGTGACGAACCAGTCCTCGGATCTGATTTGGGTCACGATCTGTTTGAGGGTCAGCTAACATGAACTTTAGTTTCTGAACTGACCGAATTAACAGGCGAAGATCTAAAAAGGGACGCAACCCTCCATCCTTTTTTGGAACAATGAAATAATGGCTGTAAAAACCCGACACTCTGACGGGTGAGTACACCTGTTCTATAGCTTCTTTGCTAACAGGGCCTTTACTTCTTGTCCCATTACCAGAGCCTGCTCGGGATGCACCACTGTGGGCAGCACCCCACTGTAATGAGGAGGACGAGAGCCAAACTGGATTCTGTATCCCTTCTCTACAAACTGCAGGACCCAATGAGAAATATTCGGCAGAAGCATCCACGCTGCCAGAAAATTTACTAAGGGAACCAGCCCCTCGAGGCTGGTCTCTGGTGTTACTGAGGGAGCCAAATCTGGAGCCTGAAACATAATGGCAGGAACTACCTGACCTGACTACTCAAAAGCCCCCCTCAGAGGGCACGAAACCAATGCTGTGCCGCAGCATAGCATCAGCGACTCGCTGGAGACCGCTGCGCCCTGAAGCACCGGAGGTGGCAGGGTTGGCAGGAGGGTCTCGTGAGGACCCCGAAATGGAACGGGCACCGTGTAATGAGGTGTACACCACTCTACTTCGGTCGGGGCTGTCCTCACAGGCCTGACGCCTAAACGTCAAGACCCTTGAACCGAAATTTTCTTCGCCTGAAGAACGGTCCTCAGATCCGGCTTAGACGACTTCGGTTGAGAGGGTTGCGTCTGTCTCCAGTATCTACATGGAGGAACACGAGACGCAGCACTCTCTTTCTGTGCACATAATATGATGAACTCGACGGCTGGGGCTGCTCACGCCCAGCAGCCCCAGGGGGGCTGGACACAGCGAGGGAGAAACCTTATTATATATATATATTTTTATATATATATCTTGTATCACCTAACAACGACCGCATGGAATGCGTCGCCGAAGAGACCCGAAGGCTCAAATTTCGCTATATCCAGAACCCCAGCAGATCGGCCTGATAAGCCTGGAGCATTATAATATAGATTTCTATAAATATTCTCCAGTTGACCTGCTGCCATATAAGCTTTACCTATAAAACCAAAGTAGTTTTGCTTAAACCTACGCGCTGCCTCGGCAAACGCGAGATCCCAGCCACAGAATCTTATTTTATTAAAATACACTCGAAATCTAAGCGGTGCCTCGGCAAACGCGAGATCCGAGCTAGATTCTGATTGCAACATTAAACCTACACGCTGCCTCGGCAAACGCGAGATTCTTTAGTATAGGCCTATGAGCAAAGCAGAGGCTTAAATGACGATGCTGGACCAGGTGAAAAAATAGCATTTTTCTATTTATTTATTTCTGTTCAGCCTGGGGCATCATATCATAACCTAATCTTTCAACCCTCTAACCTTGAATAAATATTTTACACGAGGGCTGAAAGTAGTGTATAAATACGGTTTATTCCACAATTTAAATATTCAGTGTGTAAATCAGGTAAAAAGGGAAGCCTCGTGGTGGAGATAATGTGATAGATATAAGAAAACGCTCGTCAAGTTTTTTAGGACGAGCGTCCCTTTTCTCAGCTGGCAATTAAATATATAATTTACTATCAGCACGGGACAAAACCTCCACCAGTTCATCATATACTGGGAAAATAGATGGCGAATCTAATTCAACAGTGTGTGTGCTTGGTTTCACTTTCAATATTCTCAAACACAAACCTCCTCGGAGGAGAATATGAAGGAAAAAAGGGCTCTCTCTCCCCGAGCAGAAGAAACCGCAGAGCGTGCTTCCAACAGCGGGGAGATAGAGCCGGATCTTCCGGGTAGGGAAGGAAAAAGGCCCGCAGACCCGTTTCAAACCCCTCCAAAAGATCCTTCTGCGATCCCCAGGAATGAATTCTCCGCGCTGCCTCGGCAAACGCGGGTCCTGAGAATCGCGAGCCTGTCACTATCATACAGAGTGACAGGCGAGAGCAGAGCATGCATTTCACAGAGTTGGAACTCAGCCCCCACCTTTTTTTCTTTCAAGGGCTGAGAAACATGCTCTACTCAAAACAAATGCAACAAAACTCGTGTGTGTCCCCACCCGTTTAAATAAACGCGGGCAGGGAGGAACACACTGTTTGTACATTTGTTTCGCCATAATGTTCCATACAATATTGCAACAGACAACAATAAATAGACAGAGACAGTCTTGACACAGATCGCTTGCTGAGGCAACAGAAGCTAAATGCCGGCGAGCAGCGGAAGTGCTCTTATCCTTTCCTGGTTCATGACGTCACCCGCCCGTGACGCTCATTCTCTCATTCCATTGGACTAGTTGGCATAGATGCTTCAGACGCAATCACGCAAGAGGCGTTCCCACCGTGTCGTTCGACGCATCTCGAAGTTCCCTTTTTCGATAAAGGGAACTGGATAATATCGTGAAAGTTCTGATCCCATCTGACTCCTGACATTATGCTGCCTAACTCATAATCATACACTGTTCATTCGTTGGCCAAAGGAGGACTGGCCCCCCGACTGAGCCTGGGTTCTCCCAAGGTTTTTTTCTCCATTCTGTCACCTGATGGAGTTTTGGTTCCTTGCCACTGTTGCCTTCGCCTTTTGGCTTGCTTAGTTGGGGACATTTAATTTTCAATTGAACAATACTATTACAACATTGTTTTCCTGTTATCTCTGTAAAGCTGCTTTGAAACAATTTGTATTGTAAAAAGCGCTATATAAATAAAGGTGACTTGACTTGACTTGACTATGCATTGTTAGTTTTAACCCAATGCAACTTTTATGAGTTTTTAATCCAAACATATAATATTTCACCTAATGGTAATAGTCATAGTTATGAAATGTTTATGAAGGATATTTTTATGCTGTTTTATCGCATTGTGACAATTGATTCTCTAGAAAATATTGCATGGTCTCTTCATGATTGAAATAAATATGTTCAAGTTGATGGTTGTCATATTTTTATATATCTCCTCACATCTGTCCATTTCTTTCAACAACTGTCACGTTTCTGTATGTTTAAGCTATGTTTTGTGATCTTGGTTTCCCCTGTCTTTGTGGTTTTTGGTTTAGCCCTGTTAAGTTTTCCCGCTCCTCGTTTGTGTTCAGTTTCATCACCTGTGTTCAGTTAATTATCCAATCATTCCAAGTGTATTTAAGCCATGTGTTTTCTCCCTGTGTTTGTCGATCGTCGTCTATGTATGGTTGTGTGTAAACCTTTGAAGTCCTGGAGTTTTGTTCTTGTTTCATTTTGAAAGTTTCATTTTGTTTATTAAATCTGATAAATTTGAAATTCCGTGTCCTCGTCTTCAGCCACCTGCACAGCAACCCTGACAGAACGATCGACCTTTAACAAATATGGGCCGAAGAAGGAAGAAGAGAGAGGTGAGCCCATTTGAAATCCCAATCCTCTTTCAAGAGGAGCTCTCTCTTGAAGAGTATGCGGGGCTCTATTTAAACATTTATAATGATGGGTCGATGGAGGAAGAGGAATTGACAAAAAGTTTCTGGGGTGGACTGAAGGACCCATTTGCCCAGATAATTCTAGTCAAGGACCTCCATCTATCCTTCCTGGAGTTCGTGGATCACACGTTGTGGGCGTGTGGATCAAACTACCTGGTAGAAGATCTACCACTCCAGCCTGCTCCAAGCCCGCCAGCGCCTGAGCCCGTCGCCTGCCCACCAGAGACTGAGCACACCGCACGAGAGTCCACACAAGAGGACACAGCGCTGATTGTGG
Source organism: Chrosomus eos (assembly GCA_036326025.1). NCBI lineage: Eukaryota > Metazoa > Chordata > Actinopteri > Cypriniformes > Leuciscidae > Chrosomus > Chrosomus eos. The sequence goes on from CM070834.1 coordinate 10,208,718, forward strand.
TGTCTACTGCTCTTCTGTGTGTGTGGGCAGCACACTCGAATATGGTTCATGAATCCAGTTCCGAATCCCTGATGTGCTGGCCCCGTCCAGTTCCGAGTCCCATGACATGCTGGCCCTGTCCAGTTCCGAGTCCCATGATGTGCTGGCCCCGTCCAGTTCCGAGTCCCATGATGTGCTGGTCCCATCCAGTACCGAGTCCCATGATGTGCTGGTCCCGTCCAGTTCCGATTCCCATGATGTGCTGGCCCCGTCCAGTTCCGAGTCCAATGATGTGCCAGAGCCCGTTGACCCAGAGCCCGTTGACCCAGAGCCAGAGCCCGTTGACCCAGAGCCCATTGACCCAGCGCCAGACCCAGAGCCCGTTGACCCAGCGCCAGACCCAGAGCCCGTTGACCCAGACCCAGAGCCCGTTGACCCAGACCCAGAGCCCGTTGACCCAGAACCCGTTGACCCAGCGCCCGTTGATGTCAAGTCAGTTCCCGATCATGAGCCTGTCCTCCCCAAGAAAATTTTGGGGGGGCGCCATACGCCTTCGCCGTGGCCGGCCAAAGATCCACGGAGGCCCGAAAAGATAACACCGCCATGGCCACCCGAAGGGTCTTCACCGCCATGGCCACCCGAAGGGTCTTCACCGCCATGGCCACCCGAAGGGTCTGCACCGCCCTGGCCACCTGAAGGGTCTTCACCGCCCTGGCCACCTGAAGGGTCTTCACCGCCCTGGCCACCTGAAGGGTCTTCACCGCCCTGGCCACCTGAAGGGTCTTCACCGCCCTGGCCACCTGAAGGGTCTTCACCGCCGTGGCCACCTGAAGGGTCTTCACCGCCCTGGACGCCCGAGGGTCCCACAGCTCCGCCCTGGACGCCCGAGGGTCCCACAGCTCCGCCCTGGACGCCCGAGGGTCCCACAGCTCCGCCCTGGACGCCCGAGGGTCCCACAGCTCCGCCCTGGACGCCCGAGGGTCCCACAGCTCCGCCCTGGACGCCCGAGGGTCCCACAGCTCCGCCCTGGACGCCCGAGGGTCCCACAGCTCCGCCCTGGACGGCCGAGGGTCCCACAGCTCCGCCCTGGACGGCCGAGGGTCCCACAGCTCCGCCCTGGACGCCCGAGGGTCCCACAGCTCCGCCCTGGACGCCCGAGGGTCCCACAGCTCCGCCCTGGACGCCCGAGGGTCCCACAGCTCCGCCCTGGACGCCCGAGGGTCCCACAGCTCCGCCCTGGACGCCCGAGGGTCCCACAGCTCCGCCTTGGTCACGACCACAGCCTGCTCCGCCTTGGTCACGCCCGCAGCCTGCTCCGCCATTGCCACGCCCGCAGCCTGCTCCGCCCTGGAGGCTTCCTGGACCTGCTCCATGCCCTCGTCAGCCTCCAGGGCGCCCACCCTCCCACCCCTTTGGATGTTATACGGCGCGAGGTCGCGCCTTCGGGAAGGGGGGAGGTAGTGTCACGTTTCTGTATGTTTAAGCTATGTTTTGTGATCTTGGTTTCCCCTGTCTTTGTGGTTTTTGGTTTAGCCCTGTTAAGTTTTCCCGCTCCTCGTTTGTGTTCAGTTTCATCACCTGTGTTCAGTTAATTATCCAATCATTCCAAGTGTATTTAAGCCCTGTGTTTTCTCCCTGTGTTTGTCGATCGTCGTCTATGTATGGTTGTGTGTAAACCTTTGAAGTCCTGGAGTTTTGTTCTTGTTTCATTTTGAAAGTTTCATTTTGTTTATTAAATCTGATAAATTTGAAATTCCGTGTCCTCGTCTTCAGCCACCTGCACAGCAACCCTGACAACAACACTAACCAGAAGTCATTATTTAAGCCTTTAAATTTGCTTTATGTATCAGTGCACGTTTCATTTATGTCATTACCAAAACAGTCATTACCAGAACAGTATGTCATTACCGCCACGTTGCTTAATTTACAGCAAACATACCTTTAAAACTGTTTTATGTTCAATCTTGAGGTGCTACATGAAAAGCCTAATGATATACTCATCCACCTATTCAAAGAAAAAACATCTAAAATGAATTTTCCAGAAATTAAACAAAAGTGTGCTTTGATGAACACAGAAGAACACATTTTGATCGTAAGAACAAGAAAATATGTGTAATTCGCTGAATGGAAACATTTTGTTTTTTTATACGTATTGTTAAAGGTTAACAATGTTTGCAAGATAAATGAGTTTAAATGATCTCCTTGATACATTCTTTGCATTATGAGACTTTTTGATGTTGTGATGGGAATGACGTTTTGCAGTGACAGTTGGCAAATAGATATAAAATACTCAAATTATGTTTAAGCTCAGTCGTGGCCATTAATATATCTTTACATCAAAGCATGTAAACATGGTCTTGACATAATTCTAACAAAATTCAACCAAATTTCAATAATCAAAATGTAAGATGGCAAAATAGCCCCCAATTGAAGGATCACCCACACACACTCATTGGCCACTTTATTAGGTACACCTCAACTGCTCGTTAACACAAATATCTAATCATCCAATAAAATGACAGCAACTCAATGAATTTACGCATGGTCAAGATGAACTGCTAAAGTTCAAGCTGAGCATCAGAATAGGGAAGAAATGTGATTTAAGTGACTTTGAACGCGGCAAGGTTTTGGTACCAGACAGACTGGACTGACTATTTTCCGAAACTGCTGATCTACTGGGATGATGCCAGAGGTCAGAGGAGAATGACCAGACTGGTTCGAGCTGATAGACAGGCAATAGAAGACTGGGAAAACATTGGTCTGTAACATTGGAGTGCAATAATATTCAGATGGTAGGGTCAGAATTTTGAGTGAACAACATGAAATCATGGATTCAAATCATGGATTCATCCTTCCTTGTTTCAACAGCAATTGTATGATGCTATCATGTCAAGTTGGATCCAAATCTATGAGGAATGTTTTTTAGCACCTTGTTGAATCTATGCCACTGAAGAGTTAAGGCAGTTCTGAAAGCAAAAGGGGTTCCAGCAAAGTAGCTGAGCACACACACACACACACACACACACACACACACACACACACACACACCACACACACACACAAATGTATGACTGCGATCTTAAGACCGCGTGTGATCCAGTGTGCTTCTTTTATCAGTGGTCTCCATCAGTACAGAGTCGTTAAGTAATCAGTCAAATATCCCTTTTTTAGCTACATTTGCGTGTAGCCAACACAACAAGCACATCTCTTACAAAAAGTTACCATAATTCTTACATCGTGACCAGGTAACTCCTCATTAGTCATTACCAAGGTTAGTTGCTTGGGGCTATAGAGCTCCGGAAGCTGACGTCACGCAATCTAAACTCCGCCATTTTGGCAGGCAAATCAGCAGAGCGCCAGAGCGGTTGTAGCAGTGATATCGAATTATTTAATGTCTATTTAAAATTTAAAACCAAATTTCAACATGGTGGACAGCTGCTGTGCACCTGGATGCCAGAACAGGCGGATGAAAGCAAAGGGGAAATCATTTTATCGTATTCCTAAGGGTCCTGATAGACGACTGAAATGGCTCACTGCAATAAAAAGAATTTCTTTACATCTTGATACTGAACTTTAAGCATGATGGAAGCTGTTGGTCAAGAAAAATGCAGATTATGACGCTGGTGATATTAAAGAAGTTGCAGTGAGCCGCTGTTGCAAGAAGCTCAATTTGTCACCCCACAAATGTTATATTAAAGTGAAATTGCAGCAAATTATTTCGTATCTACTCATTGTATACATTGCATATGAAGCATAACGTCAAAAACGCGCGTCTCATATGATGAGCAAACATTAGATCAGTCATACATTAGTTCATGCTGACAGAAAGTTCAGCAAAACGTTTCCTGCTTGATTGTCTGATAATTTATCTCTGACTTTTACCTTGCATACAAGAGTAATCGCTATAGCCTACTTGTCAATTCGGTAACACTTTATTTGAAGGGGTGTGCATAAGACTGACATGACACTGTCATAAACATGACATAACACCTGTCATGAATATGAAGGAGTCTTTATGAATGTTTATGACTGTTGTCATTAAGTGTCATTCGGTAAATTATGACACTTTTAATTCAAAGTTGACATTGTTAAAATGTCTTTGTTATGACAACTTGACATTACCCAAGACAAAAATGTCTTGATTATGACAACTTGACATTAACAAAGACAGAAATGTCTTTGTTATGACAACTTGATATTAATCAAGAAATCATAACCTGTCAACCTGTCACAAATATGTCATAACAGGTCTAATTATCAAACTTCAAGCATTTTGCAGGGTAATAACCCTTAATGACATCTTTATAACTAGTACAATGTGTTCCACTTTACTTGAGGACAAGTAAAATATTCATGACACAGTTATAATGGTGTCATGACGGCCAAACTTGTGACAGGTTGACAGGTTATGATTTCTCGGTTAATGTCAAGTTGTCATAACAAAGACATTTCTGTCTTTGTTAATGTCAAGTTGTCATAACAAAGACATTTTAAACAATGTCAACTTTGCATTGAAAGTGTCATAATTTACCGAATGACACTTAATGACAACAGTCATAAACATTCATAAAGACTCCTTCATGTTTATGACAGGTGTTATGTCATGTTTATGACAGTGTCATGTCAGTCTTATGCACACCCCTTCAAATAAAGTGTTACCGTAAATTCCTGACCATCCGAAGCTGCGAGCGTTCAAAGTCCAAGTAAAAAAATAAAAAAATAAATAAAGATTTGCGCGTAACTGCTGCTCACTTAAACAGTCAGAGATTATTTAAGGAACAACGCGTTGTACTAAAATTTAGGAGATAAAAAATTAAAAATGCATTACAAAGCTATTATTTGGCAGCACAAATAACTTGAGCCCCAAGAAGGGGAATATGGATGCTGCGTAACGTTAATTTAACTCATTAAACAGTTAAGTTAAACACATCACAGAATTACCGTTATCTATCCCTGATTCTAAAATATAAGAGCTTTTAAAGAGTCTCCGGAGTAAGACGAGGGAAAGTTGATGAGGTAACTTAGTTGTAGATCAGGATACTGCAGGTCAGGAAAGCTATCAGTTCCTTTATCAATACACATGGAAAGCACCCCGGGGACATTATAGGGATCTGTTGTGTTTAATCTATTAAGTTTTGTTATGTACAAGTCTATGTCTTTTGAATTAAAGTGCGCTGTGAACTATGTTGCCTTGAAACTCATGCTGCCGTCATTCATTCATTCGCGTCCCGGACCGCCTTCTACCTGCCAATATGGCGGTATAAACAGAGTAGGTCACGTGACGTCCGGAGCTCTATATGTAAGAATTTTCACGTAAACAGCTTGTAATGAAACTTTAAAAACAAGACCTTCCTCGACTTCCCCGAGAGCCTCTCTTCCATTCCATGACACATGAAACGAAATTTACAAATGCTTATACAACGTCCAGGAAAATACAGAAACGGCCATTCTGTAGTGTCAATGCGCTATGCAAAGAAACAGGATTAATTCAAACTTGTCTCAAATAGTCAGTATATATCTGAAATATATCCGCGCACTGGCGCGCAGCGCATTAAAAAATAAAGCACGGGATGTGTTTAATGTTTAAAAGAGTTAATGAGACCAATAAGCCTAAAAAGAAGCTTGAAGCGCTACTAACGCTGCTGGGCTCAGATCTGAAGTGTGCGCACAGAAAGCTGCCTTTCAGACAGCAAGCAATCGCAAATTCAGTTCTCTTTCACAAATTATTGCGCTTGAATGGTCAAAAATATGTCAAAATGCACGTCCAGGCGAGTATACATGCAAAAAACAGTTGGGTTTATTATAAGTGCACTTAAACAGTTAAGAAAGAAACCAGGTGATTTCCAATGAATTAGATCCGTGCATCAGCTCTTAAAGTGACAGCAGCCTATTAAACCTTGTTAATCAAACAATGAAAGAGAAGATTAAAATCACCCACTTCTTCACTGAATAACTTTAATCTACTTATTAGGGGTGGAACGGTTCATGAAAAAAATCCAAACCATTTAATTCACTTGTCACGGTTCGAGACATGCGTGTATTGTTCGGGTCCGGCCACCACGCACAGCGTAACGTGTTTTTTATCATTTGGCACATAGGCGAATGTTACACCGTGTCCTAACCAGATGCGATGCTATAAGATTCCAGCAACAAATAATTTGACTGTCCACACCTGACGGGATACAACTATGGGGCGCGATGTGGTCAATCAAAAATCACAGCCAATCAGAAGAGCGTGAGTGAGTGGGCTTTCTCGGCAAGCTCCCGGCACTCTCAACTAAATGGATAAAACTAAATTTAGTATATAATCAAATTCATGAATATTACACCATTTTAACACTATTAAAAATCCATACTGAGTTACTGAAACAATCGTTGTCATAGAATACACTTGTCTGTTAACAATGAGTTGACAGTTTGAACGTTCTTGTTCACTTTTATTTATTTAGAAGATTTGAGGTGAATTGTTGCTTTCAGTACGGCTATAAAAGACACACAAATGATACGCAAACTCACACAGGCGTTTTTAACATTAAATAAAGCACAAACAGTACCCTACCTGAGATTAGCATACTTTCTGTTCTCCGCGACGTCGCAGAAATAGGAACCGTTTCTAAAATAGGATCGTCACGTGTCACCGTCGCGGCTGGTTAAAAACTTGGATTAACATGGAAAAGATACCTTTTATCACATGTCGCGGCTGGTTAGGACATGGTGTAATAAATGTAGGCAGTGACAAGATTCTTTAAATTTGACAATAAGTGTTTTTGTTCTCAGCTACAAATTGTTTAAGGCCAACATTTGTAAACTTTTTTACAAATAAATGAAAAGCCTGTTTAAATTAACAACATCTCCCCTTGCTGTATCAGAATCTTACATATTTAATATATGATTATCAGTGTCACAATAATGTGTCTATTCCTAAGATCAAGCTGCCTCATTCTTTCAGTTTTTTTTGAATACATGACCTTGAGAGTAACTTATTTTTAAATACTGTTAATGGTAAATTATAAGGCTATATATTTTATGCTGATGTATGGTTTTTTCTAAACTGTAAAAAAGTAAAAAAAAAAAAAACATTAACAATACCAAATTTAACCGAAAACCGTGACCACAGAGCTGTGATACACACCGAACCAAGGATTTTGTGTACCATTCAACCTCTATTTATTGAGAATCCGTGTAAGATAATTTATTGAGTGATGCCTATGCAGTACTGAGGTAAATGACAGGATATGTGAGCACTAAAAAATTCTCATTAGCACAGGCTATATTATTAAACCATGATATAACTGGCAACTCTGAAACATTTTACAGTATTTCAACAAGATATATGCTCTCTGAAGGACAAATTGAGGACTGTGAAATGCAAAGTAACTAAGAATCAATTTTGAAAAAAAAAAAAAACACGAAAAAAAAAAAAACACATCACATCATGCTGGAATGTGTATCAATGTCTACTTTCATATTCTTCTTTCTTATATTTCAAATTCCCCTAATCATGACCAGCGGTTACATTTTCCCCCCGAGACAATCATGCTGATTTCACTGTAAATACATGAAATGTTCACAGAAACGAGACCACAAACAAAGCGGTTTATGAACTGAAAATTCTGATAAGAGCTTCCCGATACAGATATAACTCAAAGTGTCAATACTGGTGTAAACAATATGAAGTTTTCTCTCAAGAGTTCCTCTAAACTGGGCTATAAATAACCTCATAAAACAGGGTGTTATCTATGAATATACAACTTACCAGCTGAGTGATTAATCAGTTCATCTTCCTAAAGTTATAACTCAACATGCACAGCTAGGCAACCAGAAGAAGTCAAGATATACACAAATTCACTTCAAGCCATAAAAACTGAAAGTAAACAACTAAATCTATAAATCTATCCAAGAATATGTCTAATCTATATGTTGTAAATCTATAAATCATACAAATTAGATCAAGTTCATGCCTTCTTAGTGACCTTTTCATGTAGACAAGATTTTTAAAAATTCTCTATAAATACTGTAAAGAGGCTATCCATTTAAAATTGGAATATTGCATAAAACATTTGAAAATAAAACAGCGTTTCCATCCCGTGTGTCCCCAAAACACTTTCTGGGAACTTGGCGCAAAATATCTGTACTAAAAATGCATTGCTGCAATTACTGTGCCTCTTTTTCCTGAAGAATGGAATAAACGCTGTCATGTTATCATGCGTTGAAATTAGATGCCTAGTGTTTGAGTGGGAACTCAATCATGTGAGAACCCCCTGGGAAGGAGTTAAACCAAATAATTCTGATGTTCAATTCTAACATCAGGCGTTTTGACCAAACCAACATTTGAGATGCTGTGCGATGGATGGGATTGGTCTGTTGGCTAATCCAGTTATCCAATCACATCATATCTGTTGAGGCGAAGTCTTGTATTTGTTGTTGCACATGGAGATTTCTTCTGTAAATGTGTTTCAATTGTATTTTATGTGTATGACTTCTTATCAGATAAAAAATGTGTCTGCCGCAATTGAGGGCATACAGTTTTTATGTGCATCTTGCCCTTTCCATCCAGGATTTATTATGTGATATCCCAAAAGCCCTGTTTACACTTTGTATTAAGATGCATTTTGGTCGATCAGATCACAAGTGCACGACGCTAAACACAGGTGCAAACAGGGTCTAAAACATTTTGAGCTTGTTCACTTTCAACGACTTCCAGAAGTAATCAAAAACTCATTTGAACGGATTGCTTTCGTAGTGTAAACGCTCATGTATTTGAACAGCCACAAAAGACCGTCTACTCTCCACCTACTGACTGATTATGGGAAGCGCACTAGCCAGATGGGATTTAAACTTTGTCAGAAGTGGTTGAAAGTGGACAAAAGATACCAGGTGTAAACGAGGATTTGTCTCCGTCGTCTACTTGTGATCCGATCGACCAAAAAGCATCTTAATACCAGGTATAAACAGGGCCAAAATAGATAAATAGGTGGAACACAAAAATAGGTGGATTGAAACATAGCTAGACATGCATAGATCTACATCTATTTCTTTTTTTCTAGACCTGGAAAATTACAATTAATTTTTTTTACGGTTCACCATGACTGACTATGGGGCTGTTTACACCTGGTCACTTCATGCGTTTTCTCTGATCGGATAGCTATCTGATCGTGAACAGACCAGGTGCCCTCCGAAATGCTTTTGAGATGGATTTAAATCTGATCGCTCAAACCATTTCAGGAGGTGGTCTGAGACGCATTCCTGCGAAGCTGGACAAGTCTAAATGCATCTTGTTGTTGAAACCACATAATGTAGATTTTACTACATGTAAAAAAATAAACATGTGAGAGCGTGTTATAGGCTACATGACATGTTAAACACCAGATATGACGGCGCTATGGCAGGACGCATCACCATAGATGAATTGCTGTCTCTCTTCAGCAAACTGCTGCAAACGAAGGGTGCTTTCACACTAGCAGTTTAGTTCAGAACGGGGCACGGTTCGCATGAAACATTGCGGCAGACGCTCAAAACACAACACTTCATTAAAAAAACTAAATGAGACTAAATGATCTTACTATAATGCTGATGCCGCTCTCTCTCGCTAAACACAGGCAGGCAAAAGTTAAAAACACAGATGTCATCCTTTACACTCAACGGCTCAAAATTGTTCACACTTATTTGTAATTATGTGATCAAACCAACTGTACAATATAAGTCAGCTCAAAGTGCACAGGTGCACTAAATGATGACATAAACAATGAATGGTGTTTATGCAATCTGAAAAGGAGAGGAGGAAGAGGATGTGTAAGAGGAGGTGGTTGAGGAGGAAGAGGATGAGGACAAGAAAGAACAAGGTGTGGACAACTTTGTCAAGGCTGGATTCGGCACACTAGAGGGTTTTTCCCTTTGCCTCGCAAGAGACGACACTATGATGTGGACAAAGTCCTCAGGCTTGACCTAACACAAAGATGTGATGCTGAGGCAGAATTCATCTCTTTTGACTGTTTTATAACATGCTTTCATCTAGATTTTTTATTTTATTTAACTTTTTAGGCTTTTGCAGTTTTTATAATATGCAAGTGCTGAATAAATATACATACATTCAGTACTATACAATATTCAGTTCAATACTGTACTTGCAGTGCATACAGTATACAATTTATTCACCTTAGACTGAAAGTTACGATTACTATACTTACTATAACCTAATTGCAAAATGTGTTTACTGTGTTACTGTCAGGGTTTGGGGTTAAGGAGATGAGGCGAAGACTCAAGTGCAGGAAACAAGGGCTTTTTGATTAATAAAACAAAATCTACCCATAGGGGGTTGACTTGACTTGACTTCGACTAGACTCGCAGGTGGATGGGTGGGGCAAATGAATCAATAATCAGGTAACAAGATGGGAGGGTCTAGTCTCTAGACAATCGACAGGAGAGCACATGACACAAGGAAACACAAGCCGTGTGCTCACACCAAACATGACAAAAACACAAGCACATGGCCAGTAAAGCAAATTACTAGCCATGTGCTCACACAAAACGAGACATCAACACGCAGCTAAGGAGAACACTCATAAGCCACGTGTTCACACAAAACATGACAACATGAAAGCACACTATGGCGATATTTTTTAGTCAAAAGTTATGAGCGTGTAAGACATGCTCACGAGCACATTATGTTATTTCACATGCGCAAAAATGAACCTTCAGCTGGCATGAAAAAAGTACTCGCGCACAAATTCAACAACCGAGAGGTGTACAGGTAGCTGCGAACGAGCGCCTGGCATACTCTCCTGGCATAGGTTAACTATGCTTGTACAGTGGAATCCTGCTTGCGCGCAGCGGGCTTCTGCTCGCGGAGTGCTGTTTTGCTCGCGCAGTGGATTTCTGCTCGCTCAGCTGATTTCTGCTCCCTCGAGTCTAAATGACTTTTGACAATTTGGGGGCGGAAACCAAGGAGGGCACTGACCCTCTTATGATTGGTCACTTTCATCGTAATCACAATCACAGGGACATCCTTGTACCTTGATTGACAGCTCTCATTACAGGAGTCAAAGTATCTGACGGAGTTCATTCATTCAGATCTATGATCTGCGCAGCATTTTATACGTGCAGAGACATTTTTATGTATATTAGAAAACTCATTCTAATTCATTCACTTACCACTCTTCTTCGTGTGGTAACTTAACCGAACTCCGTGCTTCCTGTAATGAGAGCTGTCAATCAAGGTACAAGGATGTCCCTGTGGTTGTGATTATGATGAAAGTGACCAATCATAAGAGGGTCAGTGCCCTCCTTGGTTTCGTGAGCATGTCTTACACGCTCATAACTTTTGACTAACAAATAACGCCATAGCACACAGCTAGTGAACAACACAAGCTGAGTGCTACACAGTACAAGACAAAACATGACATGAAAGCACGCGGCCGATGTAAACACGAACCGCGTGCTACACAAAACACAATACACTTGGACAGAAGAAGGTACGGCCCGAGCAAACTCAAAACAGCACGCTCACACGACAAGACAGAGCGCACGAGAACGAGAGTAAGCTCATTCTGTGCGCTCACACCAGAAATCAAACACGCGGAGCATGGCTGTCTGAATCCCGACACAGAACCGAAACCAAACTAAACCGACGTGCCGGGATCCAAACAGCTTGCCCCACACATAACATCGAGCACGCTCGAAACCGCACAAAACCAAGAAATTAACTAGACAAAACTGACAGAACCCTGACAACAATATACTTTATTTTGTAACTACATGCTCTGGATGCAGTGTTCTCCTTTTTTATGTAGTGTCTAATGAATGATCTGTAGTGTTTATATTATTGACTCGTGTGTGTATGATCTTTGAGCAAAGATGGTTTTGAGGCAATTGTTTGATTTTGCCAGAATGTTCTCTCAATGTAGTTTGAAGATTTGGTTTTGAGAAAGTGGATGATGGGTTTTAAGCAATGTGTTTGTGCAATTCAGAAAAACTGTAATAAAGCTACTACGCCTAACTTTAATTTGTAATTTTATCTAAATTACTTTCCAGTGAGAGAGAGAGAGAGAGAGGAGGAGAGGAGGAGAGAGAGAGGAGAGAGAGAGAGAGAGGAGAGAGAGAGAGAGAGAGAGAGAGAGAGAGAGAGAGAGGAGAGAGAGAGAGAGAGAGGAGAGAGAGGAGAGAGAGAGAGAGAGAGAACAGATGGTCATTAGTAGATAAACAGGCACAATAAGATGTCTGATGATGACACAGACAGAGTAATAAATTAGGAGTGGGATAAATGAGAGGTTGGTGATTCTCTAGCTGTGGGTAGCAGTTATGACTTGTGTTAACACCAACTCCAACACTACAGCAAAACCAATATCCCAGTCAACAAGAGACAACAGGGTCACCCCTGTCTCACAAATCAAATACATCATCAAAACTGTGATTGGGAGAAGTGTTATTTTTAACTAAAACTGTTTTTTCGGTAATTAAAATAAAGCTGAAATTAAATGTTAAAAATTGTTTAGATGAAAAATGTAAAAAACGTAAATGGGAATTAGTTGAAATAAAGTGACTGTCTGAAATAAGTGTGAGTTGACAAACTAAAATTAAAATAAAATGAATAAAAAATGACAAAGCCACATGACAAAATAACTAAACTTAACTAAAATGAAACTGAAAATATAAAAATAATAAAACTAATTCAAAATATAGTATATAAATAATACTAAAATAATACTGATTGGGAGCAAATTAACTCAAATCTGTGACAAGTACTAATACAGATAGATTTTTACTTAAAAAAGGAGCTTGACTGTAGTTTAATGAGTAGCTTGTTACTCGGGAAAGTAAAGTTTCAGACTATCTTGCATCGTAATAAAATGAATAAACTCAATAGCTCTTGCAGTCTGTTAGCAGAGCTACTCTTGGTGCGTCCAGCTTGTAAACCGGAATGTTTCACATTTTAACATATTTCAAACAATCTGTTCCCATCCTGTAAGATCCTACATACTCCCACGATCCTTTCAAGTGTTTACAAAAAAACTCCCAGATGATAAACAACGTTACTAATGCCACCATCATGGACTACTTTGGAGTTCTGTTGCTCTGGCTGACTGAGAGAACACAGTCTAACACACACACACACACCACACACACACACACACACACACACACACACACACACACACACACACACACACACACACACACACACACACACACACACACACACACACACACACACACACACACACACACACACACACACACAGAAATGAAAGGAAAGCACATACACGTGAACAAACAGAGAAAAAAAAACATGTCTAATTTTAGTTTCCTGCCAAACCTGAAAAACTCACTATTTGGCACGAGTTATAATTTTCATGCTATAACCAACAGCAATATCCCACACACATGTAGTAGATGTAACATATTCATCAATGCTCGGATCACATCTACAAATCAGTCACGATATCTGAATCTTTCTGATTCTGTTTCATCTCCAGACAGCCAAAAATCTAAATATATTGTGTATACTACTATTCAAAAGTATGGGGTGGGTAAGATTTTTAAAAATGTTTTAAAAGTAGAATGTTGTTAAAAAATATAGTAAAATTGTGAAATATTATTACAATTTAAAGTGTGTTGCATTTGAATATATTTTAAAATGTAATTATTACTGTGATACAAAGCTGAATTTTTAGCATCATTACTCCAGTCTTCAGTGTCACATATTGATCCTTAAGAAATCATGCTAATTTGATGACTTGCTAATACATTATTTGTGATACATTTCTTTCAGGATTCCATGCTGAATAGAAAAAACAGCAAAACAGCATTTATTTAAAATATAAATTGTTTGTAACATTAAATATAAATGTATTTACTGTCACTTTTGATCAATTTAATGCATCCTTGCTGAATAAAATCAAGTGTTAATATTGATATATAGTGTATAATATTGAGATTATATGCATTATATGCATGAAGAAAATAAATCTAAATATTTTTACAAAATGGTACTTTATTATTATTCATTTCTTTAGACTTCAGATTTCTAAAATATCTTTAAACCCAAGGTTTAAAGGTGCACATACTGAAAACCTACAACCTTTAGATCTTAAACCATAAATCAGGACCACCCCATGCAAATGTTCGGATAATAAGGATCTTTCTCGAACGGAGGACAGAACATCATCAAATAGACTGGAAAATAACATCACAGCATCACTACCATGAAGGTAAATAAAAACCAGCCAACGAAGGGAGAGATTAATATCTTTGTGTTTATTTGAAATATGGCCTAATGTGTCCCATGTTATCAAAAGCAAAGAAATCTGCAAACTAGATGATGCAAACTCATGGGACAGAACACAGAAGCTGTAGGACGGCACTAATCATCAAGGAGTGATTTCATTCTGTTATCTAAATGTTCTTGACCTCCTGAGGGAAGACGCGGCCAATCAGATTGTACTTTGCGTTAGGCTACATTATGACGGTGATTTGTCCCTATGTTAGTTAAGACCGCTGATGCCCCGCTTCATGTCTCAGGGCACCTCTTCCCGAAATGCCTCGCTCTAACCATGTGTGTGTATCTGGTCTGAGATTCATCAGCCTTTTTGCATGTGATAGTTCACACCCTGCAGAGCTCACAGCCAGAGGGGTAAACAAACTCGGTGGCCTGAACACACACAAATGCATATAACGAAACACAAAATCGCTCTTTCTTTAACACAGGGCCTCTATCTTCTGCAAAGACGTTGAGATGCACGGGCACAGAGAAGCAAGCAGGATCGCTCTCTCACACGCACATTCAATTCAAAATGAAAATTGGCTCTGTTGCTGTGAACACAATGAGAATGTGTGTGAGTGATAGAGAGCCGTAGAGAGTTACACACACTTCAATGGCATCATTGAGTTCCTTGCCAATCTTGGAGGGCGCAAGCATAGCAGAGTGTACCAAAATTGCTATGTCTCCTTTCATACTGACAGATGACCAACATACAGCTGGCCACACACAAAGTGTCCTCTAAAAGCCATTATATGATCTATAAACTGTTCTTATAGGATTTTAAAATTACATTAGTAATTGATTTGTGTTGCGTAACACAAATACCATAGATTTGGATGGTTTTAAAATCTCATTGATTTGACAGGTTTTACTTGGCTGAATTAGTCCAAATAAACCCCTGACCATGATTTTATCATTCTCTGACAGAAAAAATGTAATTATTCTTCGACAAAACTAACAAAAAAGTTTGTTTATGACAGGTCTAAGAGAGTGTGCTCACCTGCAGCGTGAGACCGTTTCTAATCTGAATTCTACACGCGATCTGGCTGTAAACACTTTAACTCAGATAAGGCCGATATTCATTCTAAACATGGCAGGAATTACGGCGTTCCGGTCAACAGCCTTCCAACATCATCTCCAGAATGTAAGCAAACTGTAAAGGAAAGATATCCCAGAAAGTGGATTACATTTTTCAACAATAAATCTCAATGCTACATTTAAGCAGCTCTGAAATAGCTGGATGGTAAAAAGTGCCTTGCAAAAAACACTATAGAGTTACCATGGTTGGGTAAGGTACATCAAAGAATTTTATAGGTTTACTGTCACGGTGATGTTCAAAAAACATGGTATAGAGCGAATTAAGTGAATTAGTTTATTACAAATATTTTCTATGGAAGTTTCCACAAAGCAGAGTTTTGCGATTTAATCTTTAACAAACAAAGCTCATATGTACATCACTCATTCATTAAACGATTAAGATAAAATACACCAAAGTAAGCATTATGGAATAATGGATTTTTAAGTGTACTTTAAGTTTTTGGGCTCACTGCATGTACTTATACAGTATCCCCCAGTTTTAAAAAACAAGACTTAGGCCTAGTCCCAGACTTAAGTGCATGTTTGAGCTGTCTTAACTGAAAGCAACTTGCACTGGCATAGTTTAAAATATGTCAGTGCCATTTTTTTTTTTTTGTCTTAAGATGCACACCAGTCTAAGGCACATTTATAAAAGCTACTTAAATATGCCCTAATTGAACTAAGGTCTAATCCTGGCTTAATCTAAGTCCTGTCTGTGAAACCGGTCCCATAGTTTCTCAACTGGTTTTGCATCATGACCCAGATTTTACTTTAATCAAGTGGTGAGAAGCAAAATTGTTTATCATGTAAATGTCAACAAAAATGTCCTTGAAAATCAAATGTGCCAAATTATTAGTATTAGCATACACGGGTCCTGTTCGGTAAGTTTGATCTGACTATACAAAGGCCACACCCACATTCAAATAAATCTACTACAAAAACTGATATAAGCGAGGGAGTTTGTCTGGAAATTAAATGCGTCATAATCACAGATACAGACCATTTAATAAGTTTGAAAGGTGTATAAAAGGTGCATAAATAAAATAATATAACCAATGAACATTATTTAAAATTTAAAAAATACAGTGCAGTATTTTTGACACACTGACTTTGGTGTAAAAAAAACTAAATGTGTTTTCTCTGCTCTATAAAAATGTGAAATTCTACCATGAGTTAATATTTCATTATCACTATCATACAAAATTATGTTGTTTTCTTCTATGCTGATATGCCTTTTAAATAGTGCATGATGCTAGCAACGCCAAGGCCATATTTGATTCCCAGGGAATGCACAAACTGATAAAATGTATACCTTGAATGCAATGTATGTTGCTTTGGATAAAAGCGTCTGCCAAAGGCATAAATGTAATTGTGACTATATCAAAACAAACATGAAGCCTTCTGGTTGTGACATACCACACCTGCTATAAGGACCATCGTGGTGGAGCAAATGCACATCAGCTCCCACCAGGGTCTGAAATACAGGGCTCAGGGCACAAATGCTCCACATACTTTCCCGTCTTTTATCTGTTATATATTTCATAATTTTCAATACCTACATAGTGATGGGTTTAGTGCCTCCATAGAGATATTATCATCCATCTATAGATCAAAATCTGCTCTGACAGCTGAGAGATCAGCCAGTCATGTAAACAGCAGCAGAAGATTGCAAGATCTTGAACAACAGTCAAATTGTTCATCGTAATAGGCTACACTAATTCAATTGAAATATTTGACATGATGTGTTTTATGGTTACTCATAAATGTAAATAATGCCCATTAAAATCACTTTTTTTTACAGGGCACATATTGGCCATTACTGGCTCCCACTTGTTTGAATTTGAGAAGAACAAAACTCATTCACTTTTTTTTAACCATTTGTACAGTATAGGAAGTGTTATGCATAATAAACAGTGCTAAACATGGCAGCAATAAGCATCCAGCTGATGATTCACAACAACACACGTAATGGAGGAATGACACTAAAACACTGATTGAATGACAAGATGGTGGAAATAATGCGAGATAAAGATAAAAAAACTGATTCCCACCATATTGCCATTCATTCATTCTTCATACCTTGACGCTGGTGCAGCTGGTTTGAGTCTCGGCCTCTGTGCGCATGTGTCCGCCGCTGTTCTCTTTCCGCTCCCGCTGAGAGCTGGTCCGTGTGTGCCTGGTCTGGTACGCGATCACGGAGGGGATGGTATCCGCCGCGTCGGTCTTGATGAAGAGGCCGTGCAGGGTGGTCGCCGTGCCCTGCGAGATGGTGGTGGTCTGGTGCGGAGAGTTGGACTCGTCCGAGTCGCGGCAGTAGATCACCCCGCTCTGCGAGACGTGGATGCTGGGAGCGCAGCCCATCGTTCCCCGCGGCTCGTTGCGTAAAACCAGGAGGAACGAATCTGAAGACCGCCGCTGTCACGCCGCTGCTGCCGCTCCCGGGCCGCTGTCACGCCGCCGTCCCCCCGGTACATTGGCCGGTGTTCGCGCTGCTCAATTCCGCCTGCCTGCCTCCCGCGCGCGTCAAGGAAACACGTAGAAGAGATCCATCTCACCGCGTTATTTATCAGTGATCATATCAGATCAATGACACCTCGGCTGTCCAACCGTGAGACAGATGCGCTTGTCCCATGTCACATTTTTGGACAAATTTACACTCTCATTTCACCTCGGCGTAAGATACTACAGGTTCAGGCTGCTCGAGAAGATCCATATTCTCGCGGCATTGATAATCTGCATTTCATCACGACGTCCGAGCTTTTTAATAACAGGCGCAAAGCATTAGACTCTGAGAATATGTCTCAAACTTACACTCATGGTCCTTTAAGACACACGAGCGTCATCAGTGACAGAGACGCACATCAATGACTCCCTCTTCCCATGAAAACACACACACACACACACACACACACACACACACACACACACACACACACACACACACACACACACACACACACACCACACACACACACACACACACACACACACACACACACACACACACACACTATTCATTCTGGAATAATGATAGATTCATCTTCTGCTGTTTAAAGATGAACTTGAGCAGAGAGACACTGATATTCATGACTAATCCCATTTAATAGCATTCAAATGCATAAACAAGACTATGATTGACTCAACAACCGGTACTGATGCCGATATCTGGACAGCAGGGTGGCCCATAAATGCAATTTAATGACATCAATTGAAGTAGCTTAATACTTATAAGTGTTGTTCCATAAATGGGTTTTCACAGCAATGTCATAGAAGCTTTTGTGCCATTGAAGAGTCTTTCAGTGAACCGTTCTTAAAATATCATTTTTTTCTTGGGAAATAATATTTTAATAATCTAAAGAACCACTAAAGAACCTTTTGAACATTTGAAAAGGTTCCATGGATGTTAAAGGTTCTTCATAGAACCATAAATGCTAATAAATAACCTTTATTTTTAAGAGTGTACTTCCCACAATATTTATTTATAATTAGCTCAAAAAGAAACAGAAAATATGTGTTATACATCCATACTGCTGGAGGAACTACAACTCGAGTGTGCAACGCTTATCAGCCGATAATCTCAGAAAGGCCACATTTTAGGTCTATCACTAAACAAGGCCAAGCAATTGACCTTAGCCTTGATGCATCAAAAATGCTTTGAATATTTTGAATGTTCATAAACAATGAGTTCAAAAGCTCTTCAAGCATTAGAACGGTAGAGCATGGCCAAGGGTTCAATTCCCAGGGAGTGCATGAACCAATACAATTTGAATGCAATAAGTCACTTAAAGCGACTGCCAAATGCATAACATGTATAGGATCAGTGATAGCACATCTGGGTTTCCAAATGTTTGCATATTACCAAACTGTAAAATGTTCCAAACATCTGTAAATGACTGATAAACCCAGACTACACTGACCTTTTATTATGCTGGAGTTTATTTAACAGATTCTTGCATGGGTGGGACTTTTAGAAGTCACTCTACACATGTGCCATAGGCTACATGTGTATGCAAAATGTTCAATTTTGACATTGGATATTCTAGATATGCCAAATAATTCTCTCCATTCTGATAAACTAAATACAGCCTTCCACTGATGAACTGAAATATCTACCCACACTCATGTCTCTCGAAACTCATGTTACTTTTTCCCCATTAAACACAAACTGAGTTATTAAAAAATGTCCGTTCAAAGAAAACATGCCAAGTGTTGTAATTTTGCTGTCTTTATTAAAACCACTGATTGATTCTTAATAAAAATTGCACCCATTGTTGCTAATTGATGCCATGTCTTAGAATAAATAAAATATTATTATTAACTATATATATATATATATATATATATATATATATATATATATATATATATATATATATATATATATATATATATATAATGATAAAACGAGTGACATTGCATTGAAAAAAAGTATGTTATTATTATGTTATTATGTTTTCTGAACAAAATACCATGTACTGTTCAATACAGCAAAGAGGACACCATGTAAATGCCATGTTATATAAATATCATCCAGTGCACAGTACAATAAATCAAAAATACAAAGGCAGTAATAAAACATGCAGTTGTTAAACATTTATATAACCAGTGGGAAATCTTCAGGTTGTCAACTCAGGCTGTTAGGCTCACAGTCAACACTGGTTAGAGCCATCAAAAGAGTTTTATTTCCCAGGTTGCAATGCAACTTTTTTTTTCTTTTTTACACCTTTCCAGTGTTAGAAATTTTACAGAAGCTCATAGCTGATTCATTATGCATGAACTGTCAATGTGATTTGTTAAGTATGCTTTAATCACCCATTCTTAATGGAATTGCACAGTACAATTACAAAATTAAAAATGTGGATTATATTAGCTGTGAAAATTATCCTTCAGGATATCTTATAAGGTTTAGGGTTGTATAGCTGAGAACATTTGGAACTGGAAGCTTTGACTGATGTATTTAAACACAACACCTAATCTCTCCATCAGCCAGTGGAGTTCAACAGATTACAACATTTCATCTTCATCAAAGAAATGAAACTTTCCACTGTCCCACAGCACGTTACATTGACTGTTCACTTGACCTTCTGCTCTCTAATACACAAACCACCCATGACCGCCCTCTGCTGGAGAACTTCAATACTGTCCAGGTGAAATGAAGGCAATTGTAATCTACCAATAATTAAAGCTACAATATGTAATTTTTTCCGCTAGGGATCGCTTACCTCTTACAATAACAAAGGCGTAGGTTGATGACGATGATGATGTTTTTTTTAACATGACTGTGGTATGAAGCATGGCATGATTGCTAATAAGAGACAGATATCAGCGCCACAAATCCCGTGGATATAAAGGAATAAGGAACTACTGAACTACCCGCAAATGCTGAATTACTCACACAGGTCAGTTTATATGACGCAGCACCGTTTCACTTGGTCTGCAACACTATCACACTAAACTGCATTTCAGCGTGTTGAAAGTTATGTTATTCAGACTAGCAGTAAGCTAGATCAATATTAGAACAACATACTGATCATATTCTAATATTTCATCATGTTGAGCTAGCCTAACATTGATTTGTCTTATGTACATTTGCTCACCTGTCTAATAAAGTATCTCTGTCAAGTCGAGGTTTGTCATGGACGTGAAGTTCTCTGCATCTCGAAAATACCACGCTGATATTGATCCTCGTTTTAGTCTCAGTCTGCTTGCCATGGTCCATAATGTTTGAACGAAACAAAAACAATGTGATATTCTGATCACAAGACCTATTCAGATGCATATTTCTCAAGTGTTTCCCAATGACTCAACTTACCCCAAGTCAAGTTCACTTCACTCTTTTTTTTTGGGCAAAGTCATATTTTTAGGGCCCTATAGCCTACTTTCTTCTCGTTTCAAGTCAAGTCATAGGCCTGTTTTATTGCCTTTATATCAGTAGATAACAGCTATGCTCAAATACATCTGGGTATATTAGCGTTTTTTATTTGAATCTTATTTTCGCCTAACGGACAACTAACGTTAATGCCACAAATTACCCCAGTCTCCCATACTGTGAACGAACTGAAAGCTGTCATGAAGAGCATTGACTAACGGATTAAGAAGAACAGGTCAAGTCAACTAAGTAACGTTAACGTTATTCAGCCATTTAAACTTCGTATTAACTGATTAATTTAACTTACAGTATAGAAAGAACAGAACACAAGAGAAGTGTTATTCTTTCAAAACTGTCACATTGGTAAAAACTTAATCTAGTTTAACGTTACTCCTTAACGCCACACACCTAACGTTAGTTATGAAACGACTTTCGACGGCCAGATAAAAAGCCACGCCGTGTTTTCTACGAACACTTTAAACGTGGGATCCTCCGGTTGTTGAGCGATCAAAGTGAATCAATCTCACCTCTCTCCGTGGTCCGTTGGACAGCAGCTGTGTGCTCGCGCTCATCTCTGTCCGTCCCCGGTCCCGACAGTCCTCAGCGGCTCGGTTACATCAAATCCAACCTATTTAGTCGTAAAACCTCGCGGAAAGCACATTTTGACAGCATTCTCACAACCACGTCGCATCTACATACATACAAGGCTGTCTGGGAACTTTTTGAGATTTTAAGTAGGCGACGTTTCTCTGAACTTATTCACCCACACGAACAGATCGGACTGAGCGCGCGGTCCTAGCGCCGCCGGTTCAGCGCGCGCACTACTTCGAGACTATCTCGCGCTCACATTTCTCCTCAAATTAATAATAATTAGATTAAGATTATGTTTTTATTTGACAACTACCAGTTATTATTCGAGTTGATTAAAACTAAAACATAACTATATAGACATGCTTTTAAAAATGACAAACAGCAAATACTAAAACTTTAACAGAAAATATAAAAATATTAACACCAATATTAAAATAACACTGTTGGAGACATTTTAGTTGTTTGAAATCAGTATAACTGCAATGAGTATTACTATATTATATAATGCATATTCATAATTCTAACGCTAATAATAATAATAATTATTAATAACTATAATAAAATATAACTAACAATGTCAGGTGATCTGATGAGATTCACCACTGAGGAGGAGAATTACAAAGAATACCAACAGTTAAACATTAAGGAACTTTATGATACTGAGAATTTGGGGAAATAGTCTCCTAATGCAACAAACTTAAAGGTCCTAAAATATCCTTTCGGAATTTTTTTCTTTCGATTTTGAGCAGAGATGTGACCCAGACATGGTTAATACAATAAAGCGGATTATCTGGCCACTGCTTCACAATCAAAACACATGTTTGTTTCCTATAACATAACTAATTATTTGTTGTCCATAGACAAGCAGCAGTAAGAAAACTATAAGACTATAATGGAGTTGCACAACTACAGTAGTTCCTTTCTGATAGGACAGGTTTAACTGCAGCCGAAATGCTGCAACATGACCCACAAAACGTGTCTTTGCAGATATTGTATGGCTACAAGTGTAGAACCTTTCGCACATATGCAACCTTTAGCAAACATCTTACACAGTATAATGCAACACTTAACATAAATGTATCAACTGGAAAGCATGATTGTTTTTTATTGTTTATTTGTCCAAGACATTCTTTGTTTGTTGTTTACAATAAAACTCAATAACAAAGACTTTCTCAGACCATCAATCTTTAAAATGAACTGACATCTATTTACAAAAGGTCTTCCACTGAAATGATGAAAAAAGTTAACCTAAATAATGCCCGACATCAGACCAAAATATCACTGAGAAGTCACTCTGTATCCTGACTTTTGACCCAGGCTTGAGGTGATTGGTTCGTTTCAGGATGGGCGGAGTCAGCCTGGCAAGCGTCAGAGAACCGTTCCCGTGCACGTTCCCAGTTCCTCTGGGTTTTGTTTCTGGCAAGTGTGGCGTCTTCTACAGACACGGCAGCTCCAGAACCGAGGCCAGACTGAGCCTTGCGCATATGCAGCTGAATCTACGAGACACACACACAAAGGGAAGTGAGTGTAAATCTCATGCACTTATGTACATGACACTGCGTAAACAAATGAGAAACTATGTTACCGGATCCTTAATTCCAGCTCCGTCCTTGCCGAGGCCTTCTCCTCGTTTCCAGCCCATCTTCTCCAGCATCCGTCTACCCTTATTCTCATCCCCGATTTCACTATAAACACACACAGTGAGAAAAGCACAAGTCTGCAAAAACATCTTTAACCTCGATATTGTTACGCAAGAAATCTACTGTAGTGCAGATCTGTTTTACAGGGGTAGATGTTTGACTGAATAGGTTACGCACACATGTACAGAAGCAGGAGCATCATCTCTCTGGAACGTTCCCTCGCTTCCGACTGTCTGCCGGCGGTTTTCTGCTCTATCTTTATACCTGCTGTTCTTCAGGGCCTTCTGCTCTTCATAATCACTGCTCTGAAACACACACACACACACACACACACACACACACACACACACACACACACACACACGTAAGTCTTTATGTAAAACAAGCATAGTAAAAATATAGCTGCAAGCAGCCATTACCGGGGCCAAGCGCAAGAAGCGGCAACAGATGCCATCATGGGTGGGAGTGGCAGACCAACTGCAGCAATGAGCAATTAAAGACATTTTAAGAGAACTTTGGATAAATGGCAAAAAATCATATATACAGTAACTTTTAAGATAATTTAATGGTTTATCACTTTCGACAAATAGGTGGAGCACTTACGAAATTGATGTGATGTGGTCAGAGTGAGGTGACAATGACACATACAAAGTTTGGTGTCAAAATGTGAAGGCATTGCAGAGATAAAGACTGAATAGTCCTTTTGGCATCCTACCCCAACTTTGCTGCTGCGCTACACGAAAACGGTTTTGTCTATCGACATGAAATCCATAACTTTTAGTCGGCAGAGTCTGGAGATGATACGATTCGATTTTGGTGAAAATCGGACAAACGGTCTAGGAGGAGTTCGAAAAAGTAGGTTTTGACTGAAAATCAAGATGGCGGACAGGAAGTTCGGCCAAATTAGGAAAATCTGGTATCTATGTTCTCAGCTTTACCCAAGGAATCTATTAAGACGAGTGGCATTTCAACAGGGAGATGTATTCAAAAGTTATTAGCCTTTTTGGAAATTTTGTTATAACTTTTGACCACAAGGTGGCGCTGTTTCGAAACTT
This sequence comes from Chrosomus eos, assembly GCA_036326025.1. Classification (NCBI taxonomy): domain Eukaryota; kingdom Metazoa; phylum Chordata; class Actinopteri; order Cypriniformes; family Leuciscidae; genus Chrosomus; species Chrosomus eos. Next base: position 10,233,186 of record CM070834.1, read on the forward strand.
CTCAGGCTCCTTCAGGGCATCGTACTGATGACCCATACTGAGTTTCGTAACAATTCGTTCATGCGTTCAGAAAATACAGCATTTTAGCACATAATTCAAAATGGCCGACAGACAAAATGGCCGATATGGGAAAATTGGATATCAATCAACTCAACATGACGCCCTGAATCTAACGAGACCACATTTATGATTTTTGGACAAACCGTTCAGGAGTTATGAGCAAAAATAGCCATTTTTCATATCTCCGGACCAGTAGGTGGCGCTGCGCCGAAACGCTGCAGGTAGCCTCAGGTCATGCTTGTGATGACATGTACCAAGTTTGGTCTGAATACGATAAAGCGTTGCGGAGATACAGCCATAAGTTTGTTTTCGTAAGCGCTACGTAAAATTATTTTGCACGTTATTCAAAAACTTTTAAGCGAATCAACTTGAATTCCATAACTTTTTGTCCCCACTGTCTGAAGATGATCTGGTGTAATTTTGGTGAAAATCGGAGCATCGCCCTAGGAGGAGTTCGAAAAAGTAGTTTTTTCTGAAAATTCAAAATGGCGGAAAAATTTGCATGACGGAAAATGACGTCATAGGGTGCAATCGAATCGTCATGAGCTCAGGAATCAGAGGAAAAAAGAATTTTGTTGATAGGCCTTACGGTTCAAAAGTTATTAGCATAAATGTGAGTGAAACTTTGGACAGGTGGTGGCGCTAGAGGGAATAAGTTAGAGACACCAAAATTGGTGTAATTAATGATGGGACTGTCCTCTATCAGAATGTCAAACCAAAACAACTTTCCCGGACACGGTTCTGTGGGCTGCCATAGACCCCCAGTCGGAAGAAGAAGAATAATAATAATTAAAGCTGCTAGCAGCATTTAGCGGTGTTCAAGCAATTAAGGCAGTTAAGATTTTTAAGCACACAAGCATCAAAAGACATTAAGTTTTATGTAGCAAGCATTTAACCATTGACATCATAGATGGAATAGACCATGTTTTAGCATGATTTACCCTGATTTACCACATTTAGAATGATTTTTCATGATTTACCATGTTCCAGTATGATTTACCAATGAATCTAGCATGATTTACCATAGTTTACCATGATATACCACATTCTAGAATGATTTACCAGGATTCTAGCATTATTTACCTTATTTACTATGATTTACCATGTTTCTAGCTTTATTTACCATGATTTACCACGTGGCTAGCCATTATGTGAAGCATCAGAACAAATTAAGTGATAAACTCTGACAAAATATGATTGTGTTATAATAGTAATAGTTATATAAGGGATTTTTAAAAGTCTAAATATATGAATGCACATGTGAAACGACTGTTAATATGTAGAATGGCCAGCAGAGGGCAGTAAAAGACCACTTTTTGGCTCACTTTCATTTTGAACTACTTGGTTTCTCCAGTATTCTTCACTAAAGCAAACCAGTGATATACCAAGTTCTAGTATGATTCACCTTGATTTACCCTGTTCTAGCATGGTTTACCACAATTGAACACATTTGAGTATGATTTTCCATGTTATAGGATGATTTACCATGATATACCACATTCTAGAATGATTTATCAGGATGTAGCATGATTTACCATGATTCATCACATTTCTAGCATGATTTGCCATGATACACCATGTAATAGTATTTTTTGCTATGATTTACCATGTTTCTATCATGATTTTCCATGATTTACCACATTGCTGCATTGATGTGAAGTGTCAATAAAAATGAAGTGATCAACTCTGACAAAAAAATGTATTGTATTACAATAGTTAACATGGAAAAACTGGTTTGCTTTAGTACATAATACTGATGAATCCAAGTAGTTCAAAATGAAAGTAAGCCAATAAGTGGTCTTCTACTGCCCTCTGCTGGCCATTCTGCTTATTAATAAAGTGTTTTCACATGTGATTTTGCACTCATATGTAGACATTTGCTCACACACACACACACACACACACACACACACACACACACACACACACACACACACACACACACACACACACACACACACACACACACACACACACACACACACACACACACACACACACACACACACACACACACACACACACACACAAAGACAAATGTTGTTGTTGGTTTTTTTCAATGCTATTGGGATGTCATTATGAAAATATACTTTAATGGTCTATAAGCATTTCACAATGTCTTTGTAAACTATGAATCAGATTATTCAGCATTTATCCAGAAATCTACAACTACACACACATATTCTGTTGTACATACAGACATTTGAACTATGTGATGGTAAAACAACATATTTACTGCAAGCCTCCTTCAGGATTTTTCAATGTGCTACAATAGTCAGTATACTTCAATAGATTAATTTTGACTAAATGTGAGTGTAAATGTTAAAATAGTGATTTTCTAAAGTCTAAATAAGAATTATAGAATAATATTAGTTAGTAGCATGACAAAATGACTATTTTAAACAGCAGGGGGCAGTAAAACACCACTTATTGGCTTAATATTCAATTATGTTCTTAGAATTTTCACCTTTTTAACTGTTATAGAGGCATTAATTCTTATCTTATTTAGAGTCACATGTTCTGACATGTTTTTAAGAAGATCTGAGCAGTCATTGAAGAGATATAGGCTTTCGGGGACACATAAGGCTACATATTGAAGTGACCCTATTATAGCCATCCAAATGAATAAGTTATACTTTTTCCTGATAATCATTAATCTAGAGAGTCCAGAGAATTGTACTGCACTGATTTTGAGCATTATGATATAAAGAATATATTACAGCCATTTACACCATTCACAGCCAATACAGGCAATTTACCATAGGAAATACATGGTTTTAAAGCTTTTCAACAGTTATAGCGCCACCTATTGTCCGATCTCCATGAAACTTTGCATGCTTCTTCACCATGGTATGACTCATATGCTCACCAATTTTTGTGAAGTTCTGAGTTTTTATTTATGATTTATAGGCTTTTGAGTGTATTTTGACACGCCCATTTTATAAATGACCCTGTTTTAGTGAACCAAAGGGCAAATTTCAACTTTTTTTCGATAATTATTGATCTAGAGAGTCCAGAGAATTGTCCTAGACTGGTCTGGTTCCGATCGTGCGAAAAACCAGGGACTAGTTCGCAAAAGTAGGTTTTTAACATATTTGTGAATATTTAATGAACGATTTGATTGACAGATATGGTTCTAGAGGCAAAGTTGTTCAGCATTAGGAGATCTATCGACTGATATGCATATTATAGGGATTTGTGCAAACACCACATGATTACAGAGCCGTAAAACTCGTTAGCGCCAACTAGTGGCCGATTTCTTTCAAAACTCTTACAGACCTCTTTGGCCATGAGTCGAACATGCCCATCGAGTTTCGTTCTGATCAGCCTCCGTTAACCTTGTCTCATAGGTGCTCAAACTTCATTGGTCGATGGCGGCCATGTTTTTTGAGATACGCCAATATCCTTTTACACATACATGGCACCTTGGACCAAGACCCTGCATACCAATTTTCAAGTCAATCGGACTAACGGTCAGGTGGTCATAGCTCTTTTTATGTTTTTTTAATGTTATAGCGCCACCATGTGGCCAATCGACGCAATTTTTTTACTGTGACCTCAGAATGAACTCATTCACACGTGTACCGAGTTTGGTGGAGATATCTCTTTTACTTCTTGAGTTATAGCCATTTTAGTAAAATAGGCTCCGCCCACAAAGTTCATTTTGCGCCCCCTAGCGACCCTGAATCAAAATATCAACTTTTTTTCGATAATTATTGATAATCAGACTCCAAAGAAAGATTCTGCACTGGTTTGGTTCCGATCGGGTGAAAAACCAGGGACTAGTTCACAAAAGTAGGTTTTGAACAAAATCCAAGATGGCGGAAGATTTTTCCAGGCGCAAATAAAATCGGAGATATACGTTTTGTCCGTCTTGAGCCAAGGATTACAGGGATATAAGACACTTGATTCTAGGATAAATGGTCTAGGAGTTATTCACGATTTCCTACTTTTGCTTGCTATAGCGCCACCTATGGGCCAATTGGGCTCATACTTTGATAACCTCTCCTCGATTTTTGTACTACCATCTGGCAAAGTTTCAGAGCTCTAGCACTTACGGTTTGGGCTGCACGATGCGTTTTAGCGGAGAAGAAAAATAATAAAAATCGGTACAATTACAATAGGTTTTCAGCACTTCGTGCTTGAACACCTAATAAATATAGCTGCAAGCAGCAATAACCGGGGCCAAGCGCAAGAAGCGGCAACAGATGCCATCATGGGTGGGAGTGGCAGACCAACTGCAGCAATGAGCAATTAAAGACATTTTAGGAGAACTTTGGATAAATGGCTAAAAAATCATAGATACAGCAACTTTTAAGATAATTTAATGGTTTATCACTTTCGACCAATAGGTGGCGCAGTTACAAAACTGATGTGATGTGGTCAGAGTGAAGTGACAATGACACATATAAAATTTGGTGTCAATATGTCAAGGCATTGCAGAGATAAAGCCCAAATAGTGCTTTTAGCATCATGCCTCAACTTTGCTGCTGCGCTATACGAAAACGGTTTCATCTATCGACACGAAATCTATAACTTTTAGTCGACACGGTCTGGAGATGATACGATTCGATTTTGGTGAAAATCGGAAAAAACGGTCTAGGAGGAGTTCGAAAAAGTAGGTTTTGACTGAAAATAAAGATGGCGGACAGGAAGTTCGGCCAAATAAGGAAAACCTGGTATCTATGTTCTCAGCTTGACCCAAGGAATCTATTAAGACCAGTGGCATTTCAACAGGCAGATTTATTCAAAAGTTATTAGCCTTTTTGGAAATTTTGTTATAACTTTTGACCACAAGGTGGCGCTGTTTCGAAATATTTTTAGTACCTTCAGGGGATGGTGTTGTTGGCACATTCTGAGTTTCTTAATATTACATCAATGCATTTGTTTAGTATAGCATTTTATTTCACAAAACTCTATTGAAGTCAATGGGAATTTCATGTTTTGTTCTATTATAGCGCCACCAAGAGGCTCAGTCCCACAATTTTTTTTATGTGTCCTCAGAGTGAGCCCATACGTATGTGTGTCAATTTTGGTGAAAATATCTCAATTCACTTCAGAGTTATAGACATTTATATGAAAAAACACGTAAAAAATGACTGACACATGACTTTGTTTGAATTTTACTACCCTTACTATCAATATTTTCGCATTTGGGCATTAGCGTATAGCCTATCGACCTATGTTTCCAAACTTCTGGCGGTGGTTTCGTCTCGATCGGACAAGCGGTTTCGAAGATATAGCCAAATGTTTTTTTCGCACTAAATCGCAACGCTACACAAACCGTGAGACGAAACCCAGCATGTTTGGTATCGTTGGACTCGGCAACGATTCAGGAGCTCAAAAAGATGACTCTCGTGAAAATAAGTCGACCACACCCAAAGTTATAAGCATTTGAAAAAAAAAGTTCACCACTAGGTGGCGCTGTTTCGAAACTTCTCAGGCTCTTTCAGTGCATCGTACTGATGACCCATACCGAGTTTCGTAACAATTCGTTCATGCGTTCAGAAAATACAGCATTTTAGCACATAATTCAAAATGGCCGACAGACAAAATGGCCGATATGGAAAAATTGGATATCAGTCGACTCGGTATGACGCCCTGAATCTAACAAGACCAATTTTATTATTTTTGGACAAACTGTTCAGAAGTTATAAGCAAAAATAGCCATTTTTCATATCTCCGGACCAGTAGGTGGCGCTGCGCCGAAACGCTGCATGTTGTCTCAGATCAAGCTTGTGATGACATGTACCAAGTTTGGTGTCAATACGGTAAAGCGTTGTGGAGATACAGCCTTAAGTCCGTTTTTGCGAGCGCTACGAAATATTTGTTCGTGCGTTTATCAAAAACGGTTTGACGAATCAACATTATTCTAATAACTTTTTGTCGGCATGCTCTGGAGATGATCTGGATCAATTTTCGTGGAAATCGGAGCATCGGCCTAGGAGGAGTTCGAAAAAGTACGTTTATTGAAATATTCAAAATGGCGGCCATATTTTTATGACGGAAAATGACGTCATAGGGTGCAATCGAATCGTCATGAGCTCAGGAATCAGAGGAAAAAAGAATTTTCTTGATAGGCCGTACGGTTCAAAAGTTATTAGCATAATAAAAGTGAAACTTTGGACAGGTGGTGGCGCTAGAGGGAATGAGTTAGAGACACCAAAATTGGTGTATTTAATGTTGGGACTGTCCTCTATCAGAATGTCAAACCAAAACAACTTTCCCGCAAACGGTTCTATGGGCTGCCATAGACGCCCAGTCGGAAGAAGAAGAAGAAGAAAAGGAATAATAATAAGAACGGGAACAGATACAATAGGTGCCGCACCTTTGGTGCTTGGCCCCTAATAAGAACGGGAACAGATACAATAGGTGCCCGCACCTTTGGTGCTTGGCCCCTAATAATAAGAACGGGAACAGATACAATAGGTGCCTCCGCACCTTCGGTGCTTGGCCCCTAATAATAATAAGAACCGGAACAGATACAATAGGTGCCTCCGCACCTTCGGTGCTTGGCCCCTAATAATAGAAGGCACAACCAGGAGACCAATAGCAGTGCTGAAATTATGCACATCTTTAAAACACAACAACAAAATCAAGTACATTTTCAGAGATATGCCTTATGATGTATTATATCAACAACAACATAACAGTAATGGTACTGTAACAATAAACAACAAGAGGCTACAAGGTAAGAGTCGCAAGATGACTTAAAATTAATAAAGTATCATACTTATATTAAAATAATCTAACTCTAATAAAAATATCAATGCTATATATATATATATATATATATATATATATTAAGATATGAACAGTAATTGAAATGCCAGGAATCACAAAATCTGGTAAATTAATATAATATACAAAAAAGTTTGAAAACAGCAGAAATATCAGTAACATTAGACTATATGAGGGGGGCCTTTCATATCCGATGTCTAAGTATGCAAGTTCCTTTTTTGCATCTTATTGTGCTTACATGGTTTAATAGTACTTGAATGATTGCGTGATCATATACAGTAGCGCAGCAAGATGACGGGAAAAAAGAAAAATCGCATGCGTTAATGAATTATTAATATAACTTAAAGAAATAAACTATACAGAGAAAAATAACAACATTAATTAAAATGACAAAAACACTAAACCACTAAAACTTTAAAATTAAAACAGAAAATATATAAATAAAATCTCATTCAAAATATTAACAATAATTACAATAGCAAACCAGTGATACAAAAAAACAAACATTGTTTGGACAACTTCAAGTTATGCAGCCAAAGTTTAATAATTGGCGTTAATGATTTACAACAAACCCTCGAACAAAGTAGGGACAATATCAATAGTGATGCTTGCCATAGCATGATATCTTGGATGACAGAACCATTGTTTTAGCGGTTAAATATTTGACCTGTTAGCATTGCAACACCCAGGAATAGTGTGATCGTCTACTTGCTGACCAAAAGAGGGCAGCACTGACAGTTAACAATCCAATTTAACACACCTGACTTGTGCTTTAAAACACATTTCAGCTTGGACAGGACATAAAAACTTACTTTAAGACCATATTTAACCTTCATCATCCTCAGTTCCTTCTGTCTTTGAACCTCCTTGTCTTCTTTACTGAGAACAGTTCCTGAAACATACATGTATTGCAAAAGAACATAAGCTGCAATTGGTTCATAGTTAAGCAGTTTAGAGATGCGTATAAGATAGCAGAAGTATTGACTAATTTTTTGTCAATGTGTGCGTGCATACCAGAGGTCTCATCTCTCTTATGGCGGCTCAGGTGTGCTATGATCTGTCCTGGTTCACAGCCGTCACATGTGTCTGTTCCTGTGTGGATGTGGAAGGACAACACCGTATCTCCCATCTTCACTTCATCCCCGTGGGTCAGAGGGCAAGGGTCACAGGGTACTTTAGGCGTGATAGGAACACAGAAATTTTCAATTCTGATAAACACCCTCATATTGAGATATGTTCAAAGGATTCTGGGATACAACAGCTGGTTGTGTTACCTGTAGTATTCTGATCATTGAGGACAGTGCCATTCTGACTGCCCTGATCTATCAGCATATAACACTGCTGCTCCTGGTCAAAGTAAACTTCTGCATGGGACTGAAAGAAAGTAAAGAGAAGAAAGAATAGAAAAAGAAAGAAAGAAAGAATTAGAAGTTAGAAAGAAATGTAAAAAGTAAGAAAGTAAAGAAAGAAAGAATGGATAAGAAAGGAATGAAAGTAAATAGAGAAAGAAAGAGAGAAAGAAATGAAAGAAAGAAATGATAAAGGGACAGTCACAAAAGAAAGTAGAAGAAAAGAAAGAAAAAGAAAGAAGAATATTGTTAAAATGAATTCAAAATTGACCTCATTTTCTTTTTAAAGCATTATACTATTTCACTCAGAATTACACTACTGTTCAAAAAGTTTGGGGTCAGTATAAGATTTTTTTAAAAAACATCATTACTTTTATTCAGCAAGGATGCATTAAATTTATCAAAAATTACAGTAAAATCTATTTTAAAAAAATCTTTCTTTTTTTTAAACTTTCTCTTCATCAAAGAATGATGGAAAAAAAATCGTTTTCATCATTGATAATATAAGAAATGTTTATTGAGCACCTAATTAGCGTATTAGAATGATTTCTGAAGGATCAAGTGACTCTGAAAGACTGGAGTAATGATGCTGAAAATTCAGCTTTGATCACACAAATAAATTACATTTTACAATAATATGTATACATATGTAATATGTATGCATATTATAAAAGTAAAATGGGCTGCAAATGAAGGTTTTAAAATACTTAGATGACAAAAGCTCTTTATTAAATATTTTTTTAAATAAATATATACAAATTATTATTATAACTGAAACTAAAACATACAAAAATGTTACTTGAATAATAAACGTATAATAAAGAAACTTATTTTATTTCAGGTAGTATTAAAGTCCCCTGTGGTGAGTGAGTGAGAGACGAGGCTAATTTGCATATTATATAACCACGTTTACTAAATGATGCAAAGGCTTTAGAGTTACATTTAAGCTAATTTTTTAATATTTTTATGTGTAACTATGGTGATCAAGATGAGTTTTAAGGTTTTAATTTTATTATTGATTACAGGGGGCTTTAAGGCAAACTTCCCATTTCTATTTAGTTTTAACTACGCTTCAGCTGCGCATGCATCTCCAATTTATGGTAAGAGGCGTGACCTTTCCGGGCAACGTGCGATAAGCTGCCGTCGAATCACAACACAGGAACCGCTGGCACAATCAGAACTCGTTACGTATATCTGAAGGAGGGACTTCATAGAACAAGGAAGTCATCGGTCTGTTTTTTTGGACAGTAAATTAAGTAAATAAGTAAATTGTGGGAAAAATACTGTGTTTTTTTACACACGAAACATGAACACATGTTATATTACACACTGTAAACACAATCAAAGCTTCAAAAAAACATGAAGAACAGGACCTTTAACTGAAGCCCATCACCAATAAGACATTAGGCCACAAAAATGCATGCATCTCATTACTTTAGATTGTTTAATGTCATAGTAAAAGTGCTTTTGGTCAAGAATGTTTATCTGTAGTTTGATTTGAATATTTTCGTATAGTGTTTTACCTTACTGACTCCCATCTCAGGGATTCTGATGGCATGATTCATGTCCTTCTCTCTGCAAACAGATACATAAAAACATGTTAAAAAACACAATGGATGAACACAACCACACACACTCAGAAGTATACCGACCGGCCGATAGTGGCGACTGTGTCAGCCGTGAGGATGAAGAGCGTTCCGGTCTGCAGAACAGGAGAGCGAACCACAGTTACCCGAACACATGGCGGCCAGGCTTCTGAAATATAAAAACCACAAACATTACGGTTACGGATAGACAAAAATAAATCCTACAGTAGTGCGCGCATTCACCTGATGCACATTCAATTTAACACTGCATCTACAAACGGTCAATACCAAACAAACAGCCACCAGGGGGCGTAGTGTTCAATTCCCTCTGAATGTGCCTCCTCACCTTCCTCCTGTATCTGCATGTCCAGTTCTCTTTCAGGACTGTCATGTGCTGGTTGGACGGGAGATGCGGCAGAGGATGATGAAGAAGGTTCGTTCCCTCCATCGGACTCTGTGATCTCGCCTTCCTCCGGCTCGCTCTCACCGCTCATGTTATCAGAGCGTGACTTCCGGTCTCTGCGAGTCTCAGAACGTGACCTCCTCTTCTCTTTTCTCTTCTTCCTCTTCCTGCTGTGCGTGTCATCTGAATTGGCCCCGTTCTCTCTCCGCCTCCTGCTGTGCGAGTCATCAGAGGGCGACTCGCTCCGCCTCCGGGTTTTCTTTCTGTTCTTGGAGCGCTCTTTGCTTCTGTCGCGGCTCTTGGTCCGCCTGGATCGTTCTGTACCGCTGGGTCGCTGGGGGCTTCGGGACCGAGACTTTCGTCCTTTTTTAAATGATGACGCATCATCCTTCTTACTCCTGTGGTGGTTTTCAGACTGTCTATCAATCTCAGACCCCGCCTCTTTATAGTCCTGTCAGTAAGCAAAGACTTAGCCAATCAGGACGTCACCAATAGTGACGTCACTTTGTTTTGATGTGACAATATAAGATTTGTTTTGGCTTTCAAGTTTCATTTGAGTCTCAGTTTTGAGTCAGTTCAAGAAAATCTAATATATGATGCAAAACCACCATCTAAAATCATCAACCTAAAAACAGCACTTTCCAATCTGGCTCAAGCCTTACATCATAGTTTGATGTCGTTTTCACCACTTTATTAGCCTGGTTAAAACCAGACCATACTCAGTAGTAACTGAGTTATGGTCTGCCAAAGTTTGATAGACAAATCATTTCCAAAGGGGCGTCACCAACGGACGTCGCTCAAATGCCTCTGGGTGCAATTGGATAGACGTAAAACCAATCAGAGCGATGAAGGAGATGACGTATGCAGAGCGTGCTCCGAGTGTTGGTCTTTGCTCGGGTTTTAACAAAAAGGAAACGTTCAAATCGCTTAAAACTGACGCAATAGCTGATTCGAACGAGTGATGTTCCACGGCGGCATCCATCTTTGTAATGTAGGCTACAAAATCTGCTTCACTGTCGCTGCGCTGTCGTCATCGTGTAAAGCCCGCCCCAACGTTTCTGATTGGTGCCTCGATTTCGACGGATTGGAAAGGGCTTGAATGAGCTCTTTGCCAGACTTACTTGCAGGGCAAATCTAAATTTGCCGGAAGTTGTCTGGGTTTTCCCATGCTACCACTTTATTGTAAAAAACAAAAAAACAAAAAACAAAGAAGAAATCAGGCGAATCAGAGAAGAGTTCGGCATGGGATAAAGAAATCCAGATTTGAAGAAACAAGCATGTGTGCAAACTGCTAGGCCACAGCTCTGACACCACATGATGTCTTGGCCCAGTCAAAACAACCATTTTGAATAGTAAGAAAAAAACAACATTTGAATAGTATGGTTAATTAAACCAAAATTAAAAATTAATATGCACTGAATGACTAGCTTGTTACGACCATTTAAGGGAAACAAATACTAAAACTCTATATAACTTTAAAACTATAAACAAGTGCGTACCTCTCACTCCAACCAGTCTCAAATGTTCTATCTTCAACTGAGCCAGTGAGCAAGTCAAATCCTGAACCTACAGCGAAAGAAGAGCACACGGTCAGCTCCATCAGCCATTACATTTGCAGAATAGCTCGACGGACCCTCTTCTGAGACCACACTGTTCTACGGACCCTCACAATCAACAACTGCTATTCAATGAGAACCAGAAGCCAAAAAGTTGTCTGTGATTGAAACAATACTGAAAACTGAGACTCAAAATGGTGGGAAACTTGATTCAGAAACTCAACTTGAACTTGAAATGGGAGTAAGAGGGTTTGAGAGTCAACCACTAAATCTGTGTAATTACAGAACGATGTAAAGACAATGTGTGTCTGTGTGCATCTCACCCCTCCATCAGGACAGGAAGCTCTATCTGTGTTCTTCACCGACTTCCTGTTTTTCCAATCTTTGGTCTTCCTCTGTGGCGTCTGCTCCACTTCGGGCTGTGCTGTAGGCACCTCTATCCTAGAGTGGAATTGGTATTTCCCGCTTTCTGGGTCGTAGTAATAGTACATTCCAGTGTTAGCATCATAGTACAGCTGACTGGACTGGTGGAAAAGAGGAAAAAACACATTAACTCAGGCGATTAAGATTACACAAATAACAGCAGTCAAACGTCCCCAGAGGAAAACAGCTTACAGAGTCGTAGTAAAATCCAGTGCTGTGGTCGTAATACATGCCGGAAGTTTCATCAAACACAAAGTTGGTCTGGTTCAACGCTTCCTCTGCTGTTGCTCTCAGCATGTCTGCTATAGAGCCGGCATCACCAGAGGTCTCCTGAGAACAAACACAGTAAAGAACGGGCGAAGAATTATTCACATTACAAGCTGTCAATTGCTCATATTTGTTTTGGATACATGTTTGAATATTTTGGTCATAATTGTGTACATTTTTTGCCTATATGTTTGATTGTTTTGATCATACTTTTAAGTAGGCCTGCACGATTCTGGGAAAAATATTAATCACAATTTTTTTAGCTTAGAAATGATATCCCGATTCTCTGCAACAATTTTTTTTCTCATGAAGTGTAATGTTTATCAAAACTACCGCGCTCGCTCGACGAGTGAAACACGTGACTAAAAGGTGCTTTGTCATTGGCTGACTTTTTTTAATCAAAGTCATTTAAAAATTAAATCGTGGGTGAATCGATATCGCGATTTTAGAACGATTTATCGTGCAGGCCTACTTTTAAGACCGTTTTGGCTGTATGCTGTCACTGTGGTATTGTGGCTATGTTTTAAACTTCTGGAAATCTGTTAGTATATCTTAACTATAATTTAGATCATTTTGGCCTTATTTACATTTTTTGACAAGTTGTATAATTTTATATAATACAACTAAATTATTTTCTATAATTTTTAGCCATTTTATTATATATTATATATATTATATATATATATGGGCATATTCGGCCATATTTCACACTTCCTGTGATGCTACATTATTTTAGCCATTTTTAGCATTAGTTTCTTACTATATTATATTGGCTAGGTTTTAGACATTCTGCATTATGTTGGATTAATTTGGCCCAGCATTCACACCAAGGACGATAGCTAAAAAGATAAAGATATAGTTCTAAAATCTTTCTCAATATTAAAGAATAGCAGAGTTCACATCACAGCTATAACGATAACGGCAGAAATTATTTGGTTAAAATCTCTTTCAGAACGATTTTATCCAGCTGATGAACGATAAAAACATTGACAGCCAATCAGAATCCATCCTGTTGTAATGAGCTCGAGCATTTAAAGGGTACCTATTATGGCATTTAAAATGTTCCTAATAATGTTCTGGGAGTCCCCAACAACAGTTTTACATGCATGCAATGACAAAAAACACTTTTGTTGTCTTATAATATGCATTTATTTTTTACCTGATTTGCTCACCGACTCCCTAATGATTCGTTTGACGACTCATTTGTCCAAACCCCTCCTTTGCGTGACGCTAATCGGCGGTGATTGGTCAGATGATGCAGTCAGTTATATTTTGCGTTAGCCCAAAGCTTAAACATATTGATAAAGCACTGCAGTACTACAATACGCTTCACATAATTTCACACATTTCAAAAAACAAAAAAAATGACATTGGAGACCTAGAAGCTGCTGAGCGTAACTCTCACTCTCTCACACACACACACGCACTTTAATTTTCAAAATTCCATGATAGGTACCCTTTAAAGCTACAGACAAGCACGCGCTTAGAATAAACAGAACAATATGGTCCGCTGGTGTGGTTATCAGTATAGAAATATAGTTATCTTTATACTTATCGTTCTTGGTGTAAACGGGCCCATTAGAGTTACATTTTGCAAAGGATTGTCTTGTTAACTTTTTAGCAATATATTTTGATGCTTTGTGAAATATTATATGATCTTACCAATGATATAAATAGATTTGGCAATATTTTAGACATTTGTTGATATATTTAATTAATCTGGCTTTGATTTAGACTGCACAGTTATATTTTACACTGTGCTGGATTATTTTAGGCATATGTTTTGGCTAGATGTTGGAGTTGGGTTGTTGTTCCTGGAACAAATTGTTCCTGGGACAAATTGTTCTGAGTAATTTCAGTGGAAATGCGGCTATAGAGAAGACATGATTCACTTATTATTTTACCACAATATTAACTTAAAACACTCTTTTAGAAACTTTCTAAACGAACTACGACAGGATTTTATGGAATTCACCTGAATATGCAAACCATGTCAATACCAACATTAATAAATGCCTAGATCTGTAATTAAATAACACTTAAATAAGTAGTAGCCTAAATAAGTAACACTTCTCATACCTCTGTTTGCGGAAGGTCACTTGATTCATTTGGTTGCTCAGGATTGGCTGGTGCCGTCTCAGTTGTTATTGGATGGTCCTCCTCAGTGTGTTCAAAACACTCTTGTGTTTCCATGACAACATTCTCCTGTGTTTCTGTTGTTGACTCCGTTCCTGACTGGTAGTATCCACCATAGTAATAATTATAATAATCTGTTTCAGGAAGAAAATAACATTTAAACCTCACATATACGGTGTAGATGATTCAAATATTCCAGGGATAGTTCACAATTTTTTTTTTATTCTGTCATAATTTTCCTATTGAACGTCAATTCACCCAAAACCCTGACACTTCAAAACGTTCATAAACAAGATAGTAAAATAAATCCTTATGAACCGAGCAGTTTAGTCCAAGTCTGAATTTAGCCTTTAATTCACATATAAACATTGATCAGCGAACAATAAAAGCCTAGAGTCAATCTGTTCATCGTATAAACTGATCGTGTCTCCTCAGAAGACTTGGACTAAACTGCTCGATTCATAATTTATTTTACGATCTGTGTATGAACGTTTTGAAGCGTCACATCATAGTGCCTCTACGAGGGGATAATTTTTGTCTTTTAGAATGCAGTGGGATTATATAATAAAAATATGAAACTCACTGACAGAGGGCTGATTTCAACTTCAAATACTCATGCGCACTTGAAGAGTGCTTGTGCATGCGGCTGTGTGCAGCTCTGTGTAAGTGGTTAAATGTATTTGCATCTCAAGCATTTATGATGCTAAATTAATGTAAACGCAGTCGGTTATGACTTAAGGGATTAGACTAGACAAAAACTTATATTTCAAAAGAGATCTGTGCATTAGTGTAGAATGCAGCTTATTAGATCTCTCGCTGTCTATTATGTCATCATTAAAGCTACACTGTGTAACTTTTTTAGTTTATTCTTAGCTAAAAACACTTAGTTCTTTCAAAAATATATGTGCTCATTAATGTATATTTACTTCGTTCAAGTAATAAAGTATTCTCGTGAGTGTATAATATGCCATTGAAAATACATACGGGTAAGGGGTTCTAATGTCGGTCGCCATGTTGCCCCTCCATCTTGAAAGTACATTAGCCAAAGAGGGACATATCCCGTTAATTCAAGCTTCGCCTTTCGCGTTTTAACACGCGTGGGTTAGCACTTGAACTGCCTAACACTCGAACTGGAAGCCATGTTAATCTTGGACTACATTGGCCACCGTAGGAGTTAAAGCGAAATCGGAATTGAGAGGAACAGAAACTAATATTCACTGGATGGTCATATACCTTTTCACCGCTAGATGGGGGTAAAAATCACACATAGCTTTAATAATCAAACAACAGTAAAGCTGAGAAAGAGAAAAATCACTCTCAGCCCCGAATGGAAAATGTTCAGATACTCTTAAATACTGAAAAAAATATTTATTTAGTGATTGTAACGTTTCTTTGGTCTTCTTTATTGTTTAGGCTACAACTTGCTTTTATGTTTTGAAGCTATATTCGTTTTTATATTTAAAACCCTTAAGATACAATTGTTTAAAATCAATTTTTAATTACTAAATTATATAAAAAAAGACTAAGATTTTCAAGTGGGTAGACCAATTAATAAGAAAAAAAAAGTAGATCAAGAAAAGTTTTGGAATCGAATCGTGACTCCCAGTATTGGATTAGATCGTAAGGTGCCTAAAGACTCCCCTTCCTAATGTGGGCAGGTTCTAGATGTTGTGGTGCGACACGACAACGGTTGCGTCCGGTGTAGACACGTGTGAAGAGACTTTTAATGGAGGGACATAAATGTTTTAGATTTCATTAAAAATCTCAATTTGTGTTCCGAAAATTAACTGAAGTCTTAAGCCTTGTTTATACTCGACGCGTCCGCAAGAGCGCGAGTCTCCGCAGACTGCGCGCGCGTCTCCCCAAACGGACGAGGCGTTTATACTCGACGCGCTCGCCGTTGTACTATTCTGTGAAACGACAGGGGGCGACTCGAGTAATTGTCCTCTAAACCATCAGGAATCAACCGTGAGAAGAAGAAAGGTCCACACGTGACAATGTTTATTTTAGTACACCAATACCACACTACAAAAGGAATCGTGTAAAACCCAGTAAACCCTGAGATTATTAGGTAATGACAATAAAACAAAATATATGGTTATGAGAATGTGTATACAATATAACTAAATTAACAATATCTAACATATTTTCTAATTTCACTAAAAATGTCATTAAGTTTCGTGAACATTTTTATTAAACATGGACCTTTATGTTCAATAAAATACTTTTAAGCTATTGAATGCTCATTATTTAAATGTAATCAACTTATAGACGTGCAAACTGGGTGCCGGTATAGTGAGAAGTTCGAGCTCGGCCATGATTCGGCTCGAAGTCGTTCATCTTCGGATGCGCGCGCGCGCGTTGTTACAAAATCTGCCGTGCACACCGCCAGGCGAAATGGGCCCTTGCGCACCCAACGCGCGCGACCGCCCACACCGCGATGACGTCATTTTTGCCGCGCGCGCTTCGCGCTCTTGCGGACGCGTCGAGTATAAACCAGGCTTTATGAGTTTGGAATGACATGAGGTTGAGTTAATTATGTCAGTTTTCATTTTTTCCTAAACCTTCTTTTGTACAATGAAATAAAGAGACTCACCTGTCTCTGTCCAGGCATACTCCTCTGTCTGAGTCTCAGAATCAACTTTCTCCCTCTCTCTTTTCTTTCGCTCATGGATTTCTTCACTCAGTTTATCAACCTAAATCACAAAGATCATAGGCAATGTTATCAACAATGTTCTTATGTTGGCATGTTTTTGGGAGTACACGAATTATAAAAATGGCCCAAAAAGTCTTGTTTTCACAAAAAAAAAAAAAAAAACTGCCCCGGCTCACCTGCTGTCTGAGATCTTCATTGTAGCTTTCCGTGGTCTTCTGAAGCCGTTCGCTTTGGGTGAGCTGTTTCTGTAACTTCTGAAGTTCATCTTTACATGTTTTCAGATCCTGGCGAAGCGCCTCAGCCTGTGATCTCAAAGAAACGAGCTCTGCTTGCAAACCCTGATCATTGGGTTCAGGGTCTGGTTTTCCTTCGGCAGCCATTGCTGAGGATCTTCTACCTAAAATGTAGATTAGAATAAGAAAGTATAGTTAACTAAAATTATTATTCTTTAGATTCAAATCACCATGTAACACGTTAAATAGAGTCATAATGAAATATTGATTTACTTTAGTATTCTTTCTCTTAAAACAAGTCATCTCATTTGTGTCCATTTACATCCAGTCTCAATCCAAGACAAAAATCTATTCACTCTCACATAACATAATTCATTCTAAAAAATAGGTCTTTAAAAGTAAAAATATAGAGCTGCATTTATATTTTTTAGTGAGTTCCTAGAAAACATTATTTGTGGGTAAGTTACCTTGCATTAAAAAGTTTGAAAACTACCGTGAGTATGCATGAACTGAACACAATTAAACGACAATAATCTGAGCACAAATTCACAACAATCAACCAAACGACTACTCTAATTTTATATCCAGTTTATAAAACATATAATAAGAGTATGCTAATATATAAAAAAGTTGTCATTTGAACTAGGGCACATTTATTTTTATTGCACGTTACCCTCACCGATTTAAACCACCGGTTTTCTCTGCGCGGTTCCAGATTTCCTGCGCGCGCGTCAATCTGCAAATCAAAGATAAACATCATATGACCAGCGTGCATTGGACACATATTCGTGTAGAAGTTTGTGTTATCGTAAAGTGCGTTACAGGGAACAAACGCGATGAACTTTAATCCCACATCAACGAACGCTGCCATACTTTCACTTTGTGATGTCATGGCTTACTAACTCCTGCATCACTTCCGTTTCTTCTATAACGACACAGCGCCCCTAGTGTAAAACAGTGTAAATCTATCTAATCTATCTATCTATCTATCTATCTATCTATCTATCTATCTATCTATCTATCTATCTATCTATCTATCTATCTATCTATCTATCTATCTATCTATCTATCTATCTATCTATCTATCTATCTATCTATCTATCTATCTATAAAGAAAACTTTAATAAAAAAAAAATCAAGATATCCTAGGTAGGCCCTATACCAAAATGTTTGGACGTTTTCCTTTTTCAATATACAAATAAACTAGACTGGGGATAATTACAGTGGCCCATGATTTACAAACAAATATATAATAAATCAGAAAGGCCTGTAAAATATAAACAAATCCATCCTGTGATATGGTTGAGAAACGAATGTGCAAAGTTTGGTTCATGTATGCTTAGGAAGTTGCTGGCACTGCAAGTACAAATACAATCGAATAAAATAATTTATAAAGATTTGTTTCAGCCTTTAATCGTTACAAAGGACATCAAATAAGAAAATTATAGCCTGAAACCTAAATAACTGCTTGTAAAACTTAATAACTTTTTTTTTTCTCATGTGACCCCTATAAATTGGCTGTGTTGTTTTTAATAAAGTGTCTATACCGAAGAAGCTCAAAGACTAGAAACACATTTGAAACATTGAGTGGCAGTTTGATTTTGGGCAGCAGAGGGCAGTACAGTCCCTTAGTTTCAAAGAGATCATCTTTTGAACAAACTGATTTCTCTGTGTTGAATGTCACCACCTTCCTGTCTAAAACGTTCTGAGTTTGAAAGCCAAACTGCCTGTGACGTACGTCCCTCATGAAGCAATTTTCTTCAGGATATAAGACTAAATCAAATTAAAACTGTGTTTATTCTAACACCTGTGTCAGGCAGCATGGTAAAGAAGATGAGACCACAGGTGCATTTATTATGAGAGAAGCTTAGAGCGCTGTAATAGACAGGAAATAAAAGACTGACAGCCAGAGGAAATCAAGGGCGAGAGATTTGCTTTTCTTTCCCACCGCTAACGTCGCCTCAAGCGTTAGCTAATTGACATTTGCATCAAGAGCATAAGAAGGCCTAACGGAAGTGCATCCCTTATTAAAAACAAAACTGCAAACTGTGAGGCAGAAACTTAACAATTTACAAAAGCAGGATGTTCATCACACGAAGGAAGGGTTTATTTAATTAGCATACTCCACTACAGAGTTGAAACTTCATGAAATTGACAGGTTGAGAACTTGTCATGAGTGACACACAGATAAGCACACACACACTCATTCAGCAGACACACTAACAGCTGACACTGTTGACAGAACGTGTGAGTGACGTGACCCACAAGTAAACCCTTCCAGTAAACAGTACATTACAGTAAACCATTCATCTCCATTGACTTATGCAATATTTGCACATCGTTTTATTTTGTAGCATGATAGCTATGAGCATTTAAATGTAATTGGCATTCGTAAAGTCAAGCATCACTACTACTTATACTTAGGGTTACTGATTTAAAGAAAATATTTTCTTCTGTTGTGATGACCTGGTTTCTTGAATGATAGAAAATGTAGAGCGAGGCTGCATCCAAAATCATTGATTAAATTTTTCCTATTAAAATGACTGGATTTTGCCTGCGAAAATACACCGAACACTGGTAAATGTTACTCCACCAAATGGGCGATATAAAATATTATATTATAAAGAGACATGGAGGTGGGGTATTTTGACTTAGGTCAGAACACCTTAGCAACCAGGTAGCAATGCCCTAGCAACCAGATAACAATACCCTAGCAACCACCTACAACATTTGTGCAGGCAAAAACCACTCAAATACAATGCTTGTTACATCATGTGACTAAACTTCTACATAGATTGTAACCGTGACACAAGAGTGAGTAGACACAATAGAAAGCTGGTTATGATCACATGTCACCAGTGCCATTTGAAAAGTAGAAAAGAATATAAAGATTTGTGTGTCATTGAGTCAGAGGTCAAAAGGTGCTTGCATCCAGGATTAACCCTGCAGTGTTTGTGAGACCTCACTTGACTATCAATCATCTGAGATAAATCTCAGCAATGGATTAATATATTATTTTTTCAAGATTGCGCTATCAAATAAACAATTACAAATAGGAATAAAATGTATGCCGCAGGGATAAACATAGACACAGAGATTGTTTCTTTTTTGATCAGATATGAACCGCCTCGTTCTTATATTCCGCGCACCAAGAATTCAATCAGCGTTTGTTTGTGCATGGAATTGCTGCTTGTTATAGTGTCATAAATGACAAAATATTCCTGTTGTGCACTCGGATTTTAAAATGCAAATGCCCTTTCTGATGAGCTCAGCGCGTCGGGGCCGTTGCAGCGTTTTGCAGAGAAGAGATTAGCCTGTGTGTGTGTTTGTGAGGAAGAGTGTGAATGGGTTTGTCGGTGCAAGGCATGTGTATGTAGGGAGAGTATGTTTATTCTGCTCTGTCCTGGAGCCAAGCATATCATGCCTCTGTGAATGTGTGTGTGTGTGTGTGAGAAGTATCACACACACAAGGGAAGGCTCTGCAGGACTTGCATTATGATGACATGGAGTTGTGCGTAACAACAACGTCATCCTGCTGAGGAACAGCACTCCAAAAAACACAAAGCGCAGAGATAATACAGCTCATATCCCCCACTAGAACTTACATCAGTTTGTCCTCTGTAATATTTGGAAGAGTACTGTAGGGTTATTATAGGTTTCTAAAGCAAAAACCATAAAAAAAAAAAAAACATTTTTGTTAATAAAATACATTTTACCTGAGAAGCACTGTTATTGAAGTGAATGTATATATAAACTACAACGGCTCAAACACTAGAGGGAGCCGTTTACACAACATCTTTCTCAACTAAAAACGTAAATCTTTTTATGCGCTTATACGACAACAGCGTTTTGGGGGCCTGAAAATGCAAACCTTTTAAAATGGGGTTTTAAGTTTTTGAAAAGTATAACGTTATCTCTGTGTAAATTACAAAAACGCGAAACAGTGAAGTCATGCGCATGCGTGTTCTTTGTTCAGGCTATTAGGCAGTGTTTCTTTACAAAGTGACATTGCTAACTACTGGCCTGGCATGAATAATACCAACGCTATCTCAAGACCAATTCGTACGAATTTGTACAAGTGATTAAAAGTTGGCTAATTCGTACGAATTCGTACATTTGTCTAAACCCACGTGATGGGTAGTTTTAGGGGCGGGGTCAGGTGTAGGTCATTCGTACGAATTCATACGAATTGGGCAACTCATAAAATATGTATAAGTGAGCAAAAATCTTACTAATTCGTACGAGTGAGGTCATATGAATTCGTACGTATTAGGCACCGCGTAAAATTTGTACGAATTGCTGTGAGATCGGGTTGATAATACATCATTTTTACTCCTTTTCAGTGGATCCATGTAAACGGGGATCATTTTGACAACGTTGTCGTCTCTATGCAAAACTTTTCAAAAATGCAACGGAAAAACTTTTCCGCCTTTGAGTCAATCATTGTCGGGTAAACATAGAGCCTACTCTAAGGAGACTTGATCAAAACCCACTTTGACTTTTGCGTACGCACAGAAAATCTTGAACAAGAAATTTTCCCGCCCGATACCGTTCCCGGCCTACAGTATGTTTTTCCGTGCTCATACAGTTTCTTAAGAAATATTTTTTATTTTGTGTAGCCTATGCAGAAGTTAAACATAATTTTAAGGGCTCTGTATTTGGCGTGAGTATCATTGGTGGTATTTTTATTTATGAGAAACAGCATAAGAAAGCTTATTAGAAGAAAGCTTATTTTTAAAGCTTATTGATTAGGAGAAATAATTGTGGATTTTTATTGATAGGTGTGATATTACTTAAAGGCTACCTATTATGGATTTTTAAAAATTACCTTTCATGTAGTGTGTAACATAGATCTAAGTGAACGAAAACATCCTGCAAAGTTTTAAACATGAAAGTTCACCGTATACAAAGTTATTGTCTCTCAAAATTATGAGTCGACTCTGAGTCGCTGATATGAATCGTTCGAGGAACGGTGCTTGTAACTGTCCGCTTGGGCTTATTTAAAATGTCTTGACTTAAGGTGTAAATGTATAAGTTGTATTCATGAAGGTTGTTTTATTGGGATTGTAATGTAGAATATGAGCACCTCACTCGACGCAGGCACCAGTGACTTCCACTAGTCGGCAGTATAGTTTCTGCCACTAGGCTAAATCTAACCCTAGATAAACTCCATGCTCACGAGGTACGGCAATCGCAAACCCATAAACAAACCAAGAGCGAACAGATGGGAGCACACAGTAAAGACGCCAAACTTGGGATAAGGAACAAAAGAAATTGCTAGGATTGGTTTAATGCCCTTGGGAAGCGGAATGAGGTACGTTTAGTTGTTTATATGTAACATTAGGTGCTGCGGGGATGAAGTGTTCATGTTTATTGGTGTAAGTTGTTTAAACTATGTATTGACAAAGAGCCATTTTGCTTTGCTATGTTAATTCGAGTGCGTTTAAAGGTTATGGTGTTGTGTATGTAGATTTGGTCAGAAGAAAAGGTTGTTTAGTGGTGTATTTTAATTAGGTTTTACTGCGTGAGAATGTTTGATATAGCCAATGAAATGTTTATGAAGGTACTAATGTTTGTATCAATTTGTATATTTCTATAGTTTTCACGGTGCATTAAGGATAAGAAAGGAAAAATAAAGAAACCTTAAAGACATCAGTCGAGACTCTCTCCATCTTGCTTAAACCCACCGAGGGCAGTTACAGTGAAAACTCACCGCGACGCCGGAGAGTGAGAAACGACTTCACGCTGCATCCAAATGAGACTTGTTGCCTTGGCCCGGGTCAGCATCGAAGAAATCAACTAAAACTGACCACAGTCAGGCAAGAGGGAAGATAAAATACGTAAAAGGGTGTGGGTGCAACAAAAGACATTTGAAAAAAAAAAAAAAAAAAAAAAATGATCAAAGACTGTTCAATTGCTCAAGAAAGTTGAATCGCAATAATCTGAACTGTGCTTGAATGTTGAAGGATGTGATTGGTAAAGAGTGTTTTAACTATCCTTAACCAAAGTTTCTACAGTGTGGTAACTATTGTGAAGACGTGTTTAGGGGTTTATAAATGGAAAGTTTAAAAGCTGTCATTAAAATAGAAGTTCTAAAAGTGCGGAATTGACCTAATTTAAAACAAAACCAAAAAATAAAACCCATAATTGTCCAGAAATTTAATATTTGTATTTGTACAAATTAATAATTTGAGTGTCTAAATGAGGAGGTAGACGTTGGTTAAAAGGGTAGCACTAAAATAGGGGTAGCCCCAAACGTCTTACATAACATTCAAATTACTGTCAATTTATACAAATCAAAAATGTCTCTCCACGCTGCGGAAACAAGTAAACCCTCAGACTTACCATCTGGCAGAGCAAGCTCTCGTCAGAGAACCGTGACTGAAAAAATGCAAGAAGTAAATGAGCAAAATGCCATTAAACATAAAAGGGCCTTTTACAAGGCCTATGACGCTTGGAAACAGACGGCAAAAGAAAGTAGGACAACAATGAAAGGTTTTTGCTCTATGGATGATCTTGATAACATTGATCAAAATATTCAAACTAAACGTGATGGCCTTCTGCACCAATATGAGCCCCTCCTGCGTAACCAAACCAATACTTCAGAGATAGTGGGAAAAATGGATACTTGTGTCGCTCTCACTGATGAAATGCTTGCTCTGGTGACTAAAAGAAGAGACGCAATGGAAGAAGACTACAATGAGCGAGTAGAGAAAGAAAGAGTGAGGATCATCTTAAATAAAGAAGAATATGGATCTGTGTTCGGCGATACAAAAACTGACACTGTGGTTTCCCAGCATACGGACTGTTCCAATGCAAGCTCCAGCAGTTCGAGCAAACGACAGGACGCAGAAGCAGAGCTCGCAGCCAAAAGAGAGCAAGCAAAGGCAATGAAGGACATACATGTACGTCAGTCACATATTAACAAACTTGAAAATGAATGGAAACTTGAAGAACAAAAAATAGTGGCTGATTTGGAGCGCAAAAGGGAAGAGCGACGGCTAAAACTTGAAGAAGAACGAACAAAGCTGACACAGTTAAAGGCTGAAAAGGAGGTCCAGATAGCAGCTGCTCGAGTGAGAGCGTATGACAGCTCTGGAAGCGACTGTGAAGAGGAGAGAAATCTAGTAACAGACACTGCCTACCTGGAACCTGAACCTGCCGCTCACATTGATACAAACACTGCATCGCTTCTACCCCAACAAACATTTACAGGAACGACTAGAAAGGAGGACACAGCCTGCTTAGTCCAAGCAATAACGAGCTCCTTGAGTATAAACCGTCTGCCTGTGCCTGAGCCAACAATATTCGACGGTGATCCCATGAAATATGTTGACTGGAAAATGTCCTTCACAACTCTCATTGACCGAAAGCCCCTCTCAGCAAATGAAAAAATGTTCTATTTGAAAACTTATCTCACTGGAGATGCACGTAAAGCAGTGGAAGGTTTCTTTTATAGAAACTCAGAAGATGCGTATACAGGAGCCTGGAAGGTCCTGCAAGAGAGGTATGGCAACCCATTCATAATACAAAAGGCGTTCAGGGATAAGCTCACTAGGTGGCCTAAAATTAGTTCGACCGACCCTCTGGCTTTAAGAGAGTTTGCAGACTTTCTGCAAGGATGTGCAGAAGCAATGCCACATGTCAAGGGACTAGCCATCTTGGATGACTGCGAAGAAAATCATAAACTACTGAAGAAATTGCCAGAGTGGATCGTGAGGAAGTGGAGTCGAATGGTGGTTGAAGAATTAGATCAATCTGGAAATTATCCGTCTTTTAAATGTTTTAGTACATTTCTAAACAAGGAGGTCCGGATAGCCTGCAACCCCATTGTCTCACCATTCCTATGGAACTTTAGGACAGAAGATAAAACACCAAAACGAGCTAGAGCCTTTACTACCAGTGCCCAAACGAATAGCTCCCCACAAGGTAGACAAGAAGCATCGAACTACAGGAGGCCACCATGCCCAGTCTGCAAGGAAGAAACGCATGGTATCGCTACCTGCTCCATCTTTGCTGCAAAGGCCATGGACGAAAAGAAACAGTTCATCAAGGAAACTCAACTCTGTTTTGGATGTTTAAGGAAGGGGCACGTAAGCAAGGATTGCAAAAGGCGTCACACTTGTGGCATCTGCAGTCGCCGTCATCCAACATGCCTGCATGAGGAGTGGAGACATAGACCAACGGAAATCGCTCCAAATGATCTAATTTCTGCGAGTAACCACACAATGGAAGAAGTCCACAGAGCCATGTCGTATGCATCTACTCGATATGCCTCGGCTACCGCCAGCATAGTTCCAGTCCTGGTATCCACAAAGCAAGAGCCACAAAGGGAGGTTCTTACTTATGCCCTACTCGACACACAAAGTGATACTACATTCATCCTGGAAGATCTGCTTGAGCATCTGAGTGTGACATCACGACCAGTGACGCTAAAGTTGAGTACGATGACTGCTGTTGACACGGTTTTCACGAGTAAAGGCATCAGAGACCTTCAAGTTCGAGGGCTTCATTATGAGAGCCTACTCCAGATAAACCAAGCCTATACTCGTAGTTTTATCCCGGTGGATAAATCATATATCCCGACGCGAGAAACTGCACAAAGATGGCCTCACCTTAAACACTTAACAGACAGGTTGCCACCTCTCCAAGACTGTGATGTGGGACTACTAATAGGGTATAATTGTCCATCAGCATTAGCTCCCCTTGAAGTAGTCACAGGCAAAGAGAATGAACCCTTCGCTCAACGTACGGAGCTCGGTTGGAGCATAATAGGCTCATCAAACCCTCATTTAGATCGGCAAGGAAACCAAAGTTTTGTGCACCGAGTCACAGTGAAAGAGATACCTGCTCCAACAGTCACTGATGTCTTGAAAGTCCTGGAAGCGGATTTTAATGAACGGATCTATGAGGACAAATATGTGTCTCAAAATGATGTCCAGTTTATTCAGTTCCTTAGCAGTAACATCAGACAGAAAGAGGATGGACACCTCGAGATGCCTCTTCCTTTTCAGAGCAGCAGCCCACCTGTGCTACCAAATAATAGGAAGCTCGCTGTGGTTCGGCTGGAGAAGTTGAAAAGAAAGTTGAAGGCAGACAAAGGCTATCATGACCACTACAGAACCTTCATGGAAGAGACAGTGAGTAGAGGGGATGCGGAGTTGGTAACTACACCAATAAATGGTGAGAGTATTTGGTACCTTCCCCACCATGGCATTTATCACCCAAAGAAGCCAGACAAACTAAGAGTCGTTTTCGACTGTTCGGCTAAGTTCAGAGGCATTTCTTTAAATGATACTCTACTGACGGGACCTGACTTAATTAACTCCCTACTAGGTGTTTTGTGTCGTTTTAGGAAGGAAGCAGTGGCCCTAGTATGTGACGTTGAAAGAATGTTCCATCAGTTCAGTGTTACTCCAGAATGCCGTAATTATTTGAGATTCTTATGGTGGGAGCACGGAGAGTTGGAAAAGGAACCAAAGGAATATAGGATGAGCGTCCACCTCTTCGGAGCTGCCTCTTCTCCGGGGTGTGCCAACTTTGGGCTGAAGTACTTAGCACGGCAATACGCCCTTGACTATCCGGCGGCGTCAGTCTTTCTGGAGAAAAACTTCTACGTCGATGATGGATTAACTAGTGTCAAGTCTGTGGAAGAGGCCAAGAAACTGATCATGGAGGCTCAGAGGTTGTGTAAGGAAGGAGGATTAAGGCTTCATAAATTTAACTCAAATCAAAGGGAAGTTCTGGGTTGTGTGGATCCTTCAGAAAGAGCAGCAGCCATTGAACCCATGAAGCTCAGAAAGGAAGCGAGTCAGTTGGGACATGTGCTCGGCCTTCAGTGGTCAATAGACGATGACATCTTTAGTTTTAATACTACATTGAAAGACCAGCCGGCAAGCCGTAGAGGCATGTTGTCTGTGGTGGCCTCCCTGTATGATCCACTTGGATTCCTCACGCCATTCACCTTGTTGGGGAAATGTATCTTGCAGGAGATGTGCCGCAGAAGCATCAAATGGGATGACCCTTTGCCAGAAGATCTAAATGCACGGTGGGAGGAGTGGAAATGGGAGCTACAGAGGCTAGAAAATGTCGCCATTGCAAGGTGCTACCAACCAAAGGGATTCGGCAATGTGATCAGAGTGGAGTTACATCACTTCTCAGATGCCAGCAGTAAAGGGTATGGTGCATGTTCATACCTTAGATATAAGGACGACAAAAATGCGGTTCAATGCAGTTTGGTGATAGCA
This sequence comes from Chrosomus eos, assembly GCA_036326025.1. Lineage (NCBI taxonomy): Eukaryota > Metazoa > Chordata > Actinopteri > Cypriniformes > Leuciscidae > Chrosomus > Chrosomus eos. The sequence goes on from CM070834.1 coordinate 10,260,843, forward strand.
AAGGGAAGAGTTGCCCCGACTAAAGTGACAAGTATTCCAAGGCTTGAGCTCTCAGCTGCTGTATTGGCTACCAGACTAAGTGGGATGTTGAAGTGCGAACTTGACTTGGGGATTGACGAAGAGTTATTTTGGACAGACTCCCGAGTGGTTCTGGGCTACATCAGCAACGAGGCAAGAAGGTTCCACGTTTTTGTAGCAAACCGGGTTCAACGGATAAGAGAAACCACAGATCCCAGTCAGTGGCATTACGTCGACACAGCTGAAAACCCAGCGGACCATGCCTCTAGAGGCCTCCCTTTAACACACATCTCTTCCTCAAACTGGCTTACGGGACCTAAGTTTTTGTGGGAGCAAGAAGTCCGCCCAAGGCCCTGTTCCCCTCCTGAATTGCTTGTTGGTGATCCTGAAGTTAAATCGATTTCGGTCTTCGCGACAAGAGTTAGTAACTGCACGGATATTCTCAGCCGTCTGAGCAGGTTCTCCTCTTGGTCGAAACTTCTCAAGGTGGTTGCAAGAATTAGGAGGCTGGGTTCAAAGGAAATACCTTTTCACAAGCATATAGGTGTTGAGGAACAAAGGAGAGCGGCTCATGTAATAATCAAGCTTGTTCAGCAACAGGCCTTTGCGGGCGAGTTGGTGACCCTTCAAAAGGGAAAACGGCTCCCAAAGTCAAACTATCTTCACCATCTTGACCCTATACTTCATGAAGGAGTGCTCTGTGTCGGTGGTAGGTTAAAGCAGTCATCTCTTAGCCATGAATTCAAGCATCCGGTAATTCTTCCAAAGGATGGCCACATCACCGCGCTGATTCTGGCTGATTGCCACGCCAAGATTCGCCATCAAGGCCGAAGCCAGACGCAAATGGAACTAAGAGCAAATGGATTTTGGGTCATCAGTGGAAGTAAACAAGTAGCCTGGTTCTACCAGACTCTCGTACATTTCATTGTACATAGAGTCTGGCATCGCTCCATTGACAAACGTTAACTTCCTTGTAGGCGGGTACTCTATGAAGTCTAAAACTATTGGATCTGCCCAGAGTCACTCTATCTGCCATAACCAATCGCTAACGTTTGGTCGTGACGTATGTCTTTTCCCGAACCCCGTGGAGGATGGCCATAAACACAAAACTAAGCAAAGATTGTTCTTGCTCCGGCTTTAACTTCTTGATATTCGGCAGCGTTGCCACAACTGACCGAATGGCTTCGCTCGCATCTTTCTTATTTTGAACTACAACTCAAAATAACGCACGAGTCGACATCAACGTCATCGTTCTCAGACACTCCCTCTGTTCGCTGATTGGTCCTACAAAAATTGATTTCTGGAAACCGAAGTCTACAGCACAGTCCCAGACGTAGTACTGAAGGAAAATGAAATTGAGCGAAGTGCGTAGGAGGGCGGAGCCAGGCTAAGTAAACAAGTGGCAAAGCTGATAAACGGGTGTGTGCAGTGCAGGAAATTACGACGTCCTTCGGAAACACAACAAATGGCTGGGCTTCCTGCTGTACGTGTTGAGGTTTCAGCTCCATTCACATACAGCGGTATGGACTGCTTTGGACCTTTCTTCATTAAAAAGAGTCGTAAAGAGTACAAAAGATATGGTCTGATTTTCACGTGCCTTTCTTCTCGAGCCATTCATATCGAGATGCTGGAAGATCTATCAACGGATGCATTTATTAATGCTCTAAGGTGCTTCATTAGCATCAGGGGAGCTGTCCGGCAACTCTACTGTGATCAAGGTACTAACTTTGTGGGAGCTAGGAACGAGCTGAGAGATGCTCTTAAACAATGTGATGCCAGGTTGTTGGAAGCATTCCTAATTGACCAGCATTGTGAGTTTGTTTTCAATGCTCCATCTGCAAGTCATACAGGAGGTGTCTGGGAGCGTCAGATCCGAACCGTTAGGAGTGTGATGAATGCCACTCTTATGCAGAGCCAAAGTAGACTTGACGATGCATCACTCAGAACGTTGTTCTATGAAGTAATGGCTATTGTAAACAGCCGTCCACTTTCCGTAGATGGAATCAATGACCCTCAAGCACTGGAGCCTCTCACGCCTAATCACCTTATCATGATGAAGTCCAAGGTTGCTTTACCGCCTCCCGGGACATTTGTGAAGGAGGATCTGTATGCTTCCAAGAGGTGGCGCAGAGTTCAGTACCTGGTCGAGCAGTTCTGGTGTCGATGGAAAAAGGAGTATCTTCTTAACCTCTCTATTAGACAGAAGTGGCATGTACCTAAACGTAACCTCAAGGTGGATGATATAGTTATTGTCAAAGACGACAATCTTCCGAGAAATCAGTGGGTGCTAGCACGAGTAGTCGAAGCCATCCAGGATGGCGAAGGATTGGTTCGCAGAGTAAAAATTCAGATTGGAGAACGGACTGCCGTAAAGAAAGGGAACTGCCCTCGTAAACCTTCAATAGTTGAGCGTCCAGTACAGAAATTGGTTCTCCTCCTTGAGAGCAAATAAGACGATCACACCATATACACCACACACACTACAGTACCTATATTATACACATTTAAGTGTTTTAGTTTAAAAGACGGGCGAATGTAATGTAGGAAATTCTGCTTGAGTTTGGTTGTATATTTAGCAGAATTTGGTGGGAGTGTAACTGTCCGCTTGGGCTTATTTAAAATGTCTTGACTTAAGGTGTAAATGTATAAGTTGTATTCATGAAGGTTGTTTTATTGGGATTGTAATGTAGAATATGAGCACCTCACTCGACGCAGGCACCAGTGACTTCCACTAGTCGGCAGTATAGTTTCTGCCACTAGGCTAAATCTAACCCTAGATAAACTCCATGCTCACGAGGTACGGCAATCGCAAACCCATAAACAAACCAAGAGCGAACAGATGGGAGCACACAGTAAAGACGCCAAACTTGGGATAAGGAACAAAAGAAATTGCTAGGATTGGTTTAATGCCCTTGGGAAGCGGAATGAGGTACGTTTAGTTGTTTATATGTAACATTAGGTGCTGCGGGGATGAAGTGTTCATGTTTATTGGTGTAAGTTGTTTAAACTATGTATTGACAAAGAGCCATTTTGCTTTGCTATGTTAATTCGAGTGCGTTTAAAGGTTATGGTGTTGTGTATGTAGATTTGGTCAGAAGAAAAGGTTGTTTAGTGGTGTATTTTAATTAGGTTTTACTGCGTGAGAATGTTTGATATAGCCAATGAAATGTTTATGAAGGTACTAATGTTTGTATCAATTTGTATATTTCTATAGTTTTCACGGTGCATTAAGGATAAGAAAGGAAAAATAAAGAAACCTTAAAGACATCAGTCGAGACTCTCTCCATCTTGCTTAAACCCACCGAGGGCAGTTACAGTGCTTTTCCTTTGTCTAGATGACGTCAACTTGACAAGTTATTTGAATAAGATACGCCCACTCATTGCGTTCGGAGACGCCAGGGAAAACTAACATCATGTCGACAAGACGCTGTGTTTTGAAGTGCGACGCAAAAGCAAACTTTTTTTCATCTGCCCAGTGAGGAGCATTTGAAGACTAAGTGGCTACAGTTCATATATACAACTATACCACAGAAGTATAGCCCGAACCTTTTTCTGTGTTCATATATACAACTATACCACAGAAGTATAGCCCGAACCTTGTTCTGTGTTCGCATCATTTTGAAGATTGCTTCACAAACATATATGCTATAAAGTATGGATTTGCTAACCGGCTGATACTCAAGGAAGGTTCAGTACCGAGTTTATTTGAATCAGCTTCATCCTCCGAATCACAACCTGTAAGTATTATTAATATTAATTGTTGCTTTTATGTTTTATGTATCATGCTCAATAATTTTTTTGTGTTGTGTACACAGCGCAGCTTCTAGGTCTTCAATGTCAATTGTATTGAAATATGTGAAGTGTTTGTTGTTGTTAATGGAGTTGTCATAAAGAATATAGCTATAACGTTACCTCTTAGTACTGCATTATCAATATGTTTATGCGTTGGGCTAACGCAAACAAAGACTAAATGTGCTTTTACCACTAAACATATCACCGCAGATTAGCGCAGGGCTCTCAAGTGTCACGCATTGAGCGTGACAGTCACTCATTTCGGTCTTTTGTCACGCTCTCCCCCACACATTGCATTTCTCACGCTGAAAAACTATTTGTAATATATTTAATATGCCGCAGCGCCCAAAACTCTGGCCGCGCCGCTCTCACTGTGGAACCGGCAGGAATCAAGCGCGTCTCCTCTGGTGTTTTTCGCCTGGTGTTGTTAGCCAAGCAGAAAATAGCACTATTGTATCTGGATAAGATTTAACGCAACAACCAATGACACCGCGTCGGCTGAGTTCAAAACTTGAGAGCCCTGTTAGCGTCACGCAAAGGCGGGGTTTGGAAAAATGACTCGCTAAACGATTCATATGGGAGTCGGTGAGCAAATCAGGTAAAAATAAATGCATATTATAAGACAACAAAAGTGTTTTTTTGTCATTGCATGCTTGTAAAACTGTTGTTGGGGACTCCCAGAGGAACATTTTAAATGCCATAATAGGTGCCCTTTAAATAACTAATAAAAAATGGGCCGAAAAATCCCATGGAAATACAGCACATTTCCCGACGGGAAACATGGAAATGAGAAGCTCAGATATAGAACTTCTCATGTGTTTACTGGAGGAAGAATAAAAGTCTTTCAGCTCCATCCATGCAAATAGATTAATGCAGCAAATTTGAAATAAACAAATATAACAAGTAAAATAACATAAATCCATATAAAGTGAATCAGGAAGAATCCTGGATCTCCTTCATAAGCCTTCTGCTTCATGAGGCGCTCAGAAGCTCAGGCTGCTGGACACAGCAGATGAAGAGCCAGAGGGCAGAGCCAGAATCAGACCTGAAATCATGAAGGATCTATATTTAGAGATCCCATTAGAGCCTTTTTAGACGCATGCAGAAGACATGCACCAGACACACACACATCAAATCTCACGACGCCTCTGTGGTGAGTGCATGTTTCTGAAGATACGTTCTGCATCACAACAACCTGTCGTTGTCCTTTGGCTTATTTCCTGTCTGGCCTCGTTTTTTCTCTCGTACTTTTTTTTCAGCGTTTCTTCTTTTTCTCCCTTTGGCTGTTTATGTTGTTGGGTTTTATGTTGGTAAGGTGTCAAACCTGTGTCAGACTGAATGAAGCGTCTCGCTGTAGGGAAGCTCGGGGCTGATGGCCTGTTTGATGAATGTGCGGTGGTGTTACTATCGCTGATGTTACTAACGCCAGATTCAAGTCAATCACTGAGGTGTTTCTTCTCCTCTTTTCAACCGGGGCTCTGTGAAAGTCCTGCAGGGGCACAGTGAACAGATACACCTCTCAAAATATTGAGGTCGTTTCGGGGTGTTTTGGAAAGAAGTCTCTTAAGCTCACCAAGGCTGCATTTTTTTAAATCAAAAACAGCTATATTGTGAACTATTATTACAGTTTTCTATTTTAATATTTGTTGAGATGTAATTTATTCCTGTGACACAAAGCTGTTTTTTTAGCATCATTACAGTCTTTAGTGTCACATGATCACTCAGAAATCCTTCTGATTTGCTGCTCAAGAAATTATCAATGTTGAAAACACTTGTGCTGCTTAATATTTTTGTGGAATTTGTGACTCTTTGATTAATACAAAGTCAAACAAGTACATTTATTTGAAATAGACATCTTTTATACGAGTATTACTGTCACGTTTGATCAATTTAATGCATCCTTGCCTTCAACTTTCTTTGAAATTATGTTTAAAAATTCTAGGCTACTGTTTCTTTTTGTAACATTATGGGGGTTCCCCAGCATAAAAAATCCTGATCTATAAATAGTCTCTGGGTCACTGGTCACATTTATTATTATTATTTCTCAGTTATTGCTCTTTTTATTACTCAGAAACTTTCTGATTAATTTGGGTCATTTTGTAAATATCCTCATTGTACATATGTATTCTTTTTGTAGAAAAATGTTGAGTTAAATTCTACTATTTTTTTACTGTTTTGAAAATAGGGTGCTTATTTATATTTATTGTATATTCAGATTCTGTCAAAAATTTTCATTTAATAGTTGCGTATTTAAAAAGATAAGGCCACTTTTTTAAGAATGTTCTTGTGCAAAGATTATGATTTTAAACTGTTTTAGGGTGGCTTGACGTGAAACTGAAGTTGTGATAGTCAGATTTAGTATACGTGCCCATGTTATTGTGACGTGAAACAAGAAAAAAATGTAGTGCAGGACTTGATTTTGTCCATTGGGAATGGGCTCTATGCACGGCGGTATTTCCGGTGAAGGATGCTCGATAACTTCCGCCGATCGTAGAGTCCAGTGCAATACCAAGAATTTATATTGAATTTTATACTCCATGGTTATACTAAAGAAACGTTAGTCACAAAAACAGACAAAACAGACACCCCTCGTTGTGTTTATGCTTCTTTTTAAAATTATATTAAATAAACATAACTATACATAAAATTACATCTAAACATATGAAAGTTTCGTTTCAAAGACGGGAGGACAGTACATTTTGAAGACTCTGCCATAATCCCGTTTTCCTCGGTTTTCCTCCGCTTTATCTCCCCAACCGGAAACGGAAGAGCATCCTTGCGTCAAATGCGGAACTTATGCGTGCATATAGCCTATTGATTGGAAGGTTGTGGTTTGCTATTGGTGGATCTCATGTGAGTGACAGGTTGCCCCGCCCTCGAGCAAGTAAACACGTCATCAGAAAAGAGAAGAAATGCTGCAAGAGGGAGGGGAAGCTATTTTGATTAAAGATTATTATAGCTAGTCAGATCAGATTGATTGAAGAACTTGGTGTCAACAATCTCAATAATCTCAGAAGCACCTAAAGAGAATTTAAGAACTGAAACTGTAAGACACTCCATGTAGAAAAACAATAAACTAAGTCTGTTTGCAGAATCTCTTCAGTGCCCGCCTCAGGTGAAGCATATGAAGTCTTCATTTGTTCTGAATGACTCTCAGATGAGCATCAGCTTTGGGCCATGTCGATGTTTCACGCAAGCTTGATTTTTTCTGGTTTTTAACCTCTGGTTGGGGAAAACACGTGTTTAACACATGCTCACAGATTCAGAGAATTGATCAAATCTCCTCCGAGATGAGATGGACACCAACAGACAGAAAAGCGGGTAAACTGCAGTGATTTGTTCACGCTTGCATTGATTTCTCATCAATCGATTTTGACAGCATGCTTGCGACTCGCTGGGCGCTACCATGGAGTGATCACTGGAGAGTGTCAGTGAATTTGTTCCTCGCATGTAACAGCAGCACAGAAGAGCTCAACAGATGAACGGGTTGATGTGTGTGTTTTATTGACGGCTGTGTGATTCAATCAGGCTCCAAATATGTTTGACATCTGAGACCAGAAAACGTCTCCTTTGAGCACTGCCAGACCGACGTCAGCAATAATTAGGACGATGCATAAGCATGAGCGGTTTATCTGGGTGGTTTTCAGAGAAATATAAGAGTGCATGCACTGCTGACTCCTCACGTCCATAAATGTCTGAAATCTCAGAGGGCCGTGTGGATCACTTCCTCATGAGACGCTCCATTAAAACACATTACAGCTATTACGCCTCTGCAGTGCTCAGCTTTATTTATGTATCTCTTCTTTTATAGGAGGAGTGAAGTATAGAGCTTCAAGAAAGACAACATTTTTTGTCTGATGAATTATGTGGGTATACAGAAAAGTTGGCGATCTGGAAAACTAGGAAAAACAAGTTACTGGGGATGGATGCTGAGAGATTTGATAGCTTTACGAGAAAATCTGTTCTTTTTTATGAAAAACAGGTTATTATTATTTATATAAAAAATGTATATACCATTCAAATATTTGGGTCAGTACGATTTCTGTTTGAAAGAAATTAATACTTTTATTGAATTAGGTTGAATTCATTTGTTCAAAAGAGTAAAGACATTTACAAAGTCGCAAAAGATTTCATATAAATGGTGTTCTGTGAACTTTCTATTCATCAAAGAGTGCATGAAATGGAGAAATAGTAAGCAGAAAAGTTGTTTTCAACATTAATATTATCAGCTTATTATGTAGAATGATTTCTTAAGGATCATGTGACACTGAAGACTGGAGTAATGATGCTGAAAATTCAGCTTTGCATCACAGGAATAAATGATATTTCAACAAATATATTTGACTCTATTTTTTATCATATAAATGCAGCGTTGGTGAACATAAGAGATAAAAACATTTTAAAAAAATATTACTGACCAAAAAAAAAAAAAAAAGTTTGAACGGTGGTGTATAAGAAAATAAAAATAAATAAAACAAAATAAAACATATTTTTATTTTGTCATAAATAAGAGCCTAACTGAAAGGTAATGATGTATTAGGATGCAGCTGTTTTAATAAAGATGATTAAACATCTCTTCTCTGCATGTGTGTTGTGTGTGTGTGTGTGTGTGTGTGTGTGTGTGTGTGTGTGTGTGTGTGTGTGTGTGTGTGTGTGTGTGTGTGTGTGTGTGTGTGTGTGTGTGTGTGTGTGTGTGTGTGTGTGTGTGTGTGTGTGTGTGTTGTGTGTGTGTGTGTGTGTCTGTTGTGTGTGTGTACCTCAGGCACTTTGACTACACACACAACACACACACAAACAAACACGGATTCCGCAGGCAGATGTAGATCTGATTTAGTTGCATCTGCTTTGAGAAAAGCAGCTTCAGCATCACATTACGTTATTGTTAAGCTAATATTATATTAGCATTACATCAGTATTTCTAGAGTAATTTAGTGCCGGAGGCTTTCAGAACACTGAATACATGTTTATAATACATAACGTCTCAACGGACAGCCTCTTTATAAAGGCGAGTGGGTCTCTGTGTCCCATTATTGACCCTGAAACACTGAACCATTAAAATGTGTAATTCCATGTCTGTCAGTTATGAAAAGCCATCAACCCCTCATTTACCAAAGGGCACTGCTTTATTTACTTCTGCATGCAGATACTGGCCTCTATTTATACAACTTTTCCCCCTCTCTTTCAGCCACCTCTCTCTGGTTGAAGTGTTCAAAAGAGCCTCTTTTACAAATCCTCTCTTTCCGTTGTCACAGATGTACACACGCACATCATTCTGAGTGTGTGTAGGCCTCCAAAAGAGAAATCAGTCATGTTCGTCATACATGAAGAGTCAGTGTGTGACCTCGTCCAGCGGGCCCTCATCAAACGCTGCACTTTATGTGTCAGGATGAGCGTTTTAAAGAGAATGGAGCACAAACCCGTCACATGAAGCATCTGAGCCTTTTTACAGTTCCCGGACGCACGGTGTGATGAAATGCTTTATGGAATTAATGACATTTTACAATTAAAATTACATTTGTTATGTAGTATGGTTAGTATTTTTAATAAGGTAGGATGCATTCAATTGTTCAGAAGTGACAGCAAATACATTAATCATTATATAATATAATAATATAAAATATTTCTTGAGCAGCAAAATCAGCATATTAGAATAATTTCTGAAGGATCATGTGACTCTGAAGACTGGAGTAATGATGCTGAAAATTCAGCTTTGCATCACAGGAATAAATGACATTTTAAAATGTATGAAAACAGAATTCTGTAACGCTATGGTGGTTCACATAAATTGCACGGCAAATGAGTTCCCCAAATAAAGCCTTTAATTGGAATATAAAAGCTAAACAGGAGAAAACATAAACCATATTATCTGACAAGAGAACTGACAAAGCAATGGACAAACAAGGAACATGGCTGAACAAGGAACATAACAGTAATCAAAGCTATAAACAAGGAAACTATATAACTATTGAAACTAAAACTGCACAGGATCATGAACATAATCATAATCAAACAACATAACTCTGACAAATATAATGATTTAAAATTATAATACATTTTTTATCAAATGCACACAGCCTTTGTGAGCTTAAGACTACTTTCAAAACATTAAAAAAATGTTACAGACAAACCACTAGTTTGATACTAGTTTATTTGAGAGTAAATACAATAAATGTCTGTTGTAGCAGATATCTCTCCAAACTGTCATGAGTAAGTTCTCATAATGAACACATGGTTATATTTTTCTGCGATCATCAAACCATTCAAGAACATCTCATAAACACATCCATCATATTTATCCTAACAAAGAGGAAGCCGGAGCCAAATGCTCCATGTGTTGTACACACGTGTGCCTCCCTCACAGCTGAATCCTGATCTCATGGTCCTTTTCTCCTTCTTTCTGTTTGTCTAAGTAAACGGATGCTGTATTCCAGTGTGTGTGTATATATATATATATACACACACATGTTGAGTCTGTCGACAACAGGAGAAATGGAAGCGTAAAGGAATGTTCACTTTGACGAGTCCTCAATTGAGTCTCTGTACAGACTTATTTTGAATGGTGTGATCTCATGGGTGTTGAGAACATTATATGTTTGTTCAGAGAACTTAACAGCAGACTGTTTTGTAAATGAGGCACAGTGTAATGGAGAGTTTGCAAAGAAACTTTTGTGGACAGATAAAGCTGTATTTGATCTGACAGCAGCTACATCGCAAACCGTAAGTAAATAGTTTCATAATGCATTGTCTGTAATTGACAGTTTTATATGGATAATGTTTTTAAAACACTTAACTCATTTCTCATGTGCCATAGCAAGTTCTGTGCTATCATCGTCCTTGGTGTGAACGGGCCTTTCATGTTGTTTCATACTTGTAAACCCAGTAACTTTAGTATATGAGGAAGGAGATCAGAAATAGACATAGTGCAAACTGTTCACCTATACAAGAAGCTGCACATTTATGCCTTTAAAATCTCCTTTGAACTGCCGTTCCCCAGACTTCCATTGCACGTGCATTGCTATACATAATTTTTGTTTTTGCAAACTAAAAAAGTCTAAATTATTTTCTGTCGATAGAGCTTAACTTGTATTGAACCCAAAACATTCCTTTAATCCCCATAAAATCTCAAAAAGTCATTCTTGAAACACAAAGAGGCCTCCAGTCGCTAATACTGTGGCGATTTCAACATCTCTCGATCTGTGCACGCTGGTTAAAGGGCCAACGGAAATACATTCCTGTTCAGACAAGTTAATACGCCTGTGTGCGAATGATGTCTTCGGAGAATGGAAGATTAATGCTACAACAGTGGCCTCCTATCTGCCAAAGTGCGTCATTCTTTCTTCTCTCCCGCTGTACTCTCCACTGCATGGATGCAGGAATGAAATAAACGAAGCAGGGGGGACGCCACACGGTTAGCCGGGATCAGTCAGAAATTTGGGTCGGATTCCAATAAATACACATCACACAGCTTATAGTAGGTTGTAAAATAACGAGCAAACACATGGCACATATTAGGTTTCATAGACCTCTACAGGTTGAGTTCATGTGAACCAACATTCAAACACACAGGTGCATATATATGCTTAAATATTACACCACAACAGTTTTCCCCCGACAGAATATTTTTGGTGGGATCTTACATCAGTGTTTTGTACTTTGCACACTGCCTCAACCAGCCTTACACAGCCACACTGGCTCAACCAATGGCACGAGTTGGGGGCGGGACTATCTGTTTGTTTGACCAATAGAATGCAGCAGTCGGGTTCCGGAAGTAGAAACTAGGGAAATTGATTTTTAACCATAACTAATAAACCTTTAAAGACCCCCTGTGGTGAAAATCAAGTTTTTAATGTTGTTTATATATGTGGTGTTTCTGGCTAATAATTTCTATTAGCCTTATTTGTCTGACGTTGTAGAGAGCGATACATAAAATGCATTACCACTCTGATACATCGACTTGTGTACAAGTATAATTCACTCTTCCTCTTCTTCTGAATCAGATTCTGGTTCAAACATATATGGCTGAATTAAACCAATATTTCCACTATAGCCAACGTGTAGCAACTCAGTAAAGTTGATGGAGTGGGTGGAGGCGGGGCTTATTGGCACATTCATTGTTCAATGTATACTGAATGAAGCAAGGGTGTAGATTCAAGCTATTTTAATCTAATCTAATTTTTTTCACAGGATTTTTTTTTTAAATATGTCATTTTGGTGATCAAAGATGAGTTTTAAGTTAAGATAAAATTATTGACTACAGGGGGACTTTAAAGACAGCCCTAATGTGAGCCAGAAGGTTAATCGATAGTATTTGCTTCTGTTGAAGACGTCAGCCCATGTTATTTCAACTTATTTAAAAAAAAACGTGTTTAACAGTGGAATTCGTGGTGAAAAACTACATTACCCATGATGCTGTACAGACAATTCCACCAATCAAAGTCAAAACAAGCTAAACTTGGCAAAAGATCGTTGTTAGCTCCGCCCACTCCCATGAATCACTGCAAATTATGCAATCGAATCTTAAATATATAATAAACATTATTAATCGAGTAGTTTTAAATTTGTTATATATATATATTTTTGACCGGTTTTCAAATAATTTTTTCGAATAAAATTTTGTAATGCTATGACCTAGTAGCTTTTGGGCCAAGGCTTATAATGCTTTTACAAAGACTTTTTCAAAATCCCTATAGGAGAAATAAAAGGAAAATATACTTCCGAACATGCTGATGAAAAAGTCTGGCGCTGTTGCACTCTAAAGTGATCAAGAAACCTGTTTGGTGTTCATCAGAAGTAAATGTCAAATAAATCATTTTATGTAAATTGACTAAATTTGTGGCAGTCTGATGAGTCAAGACAGGGATTTTACTTCACAAAACACAAAAACACGGAATGTCAAGTGCATACAGATTTAAATGCAATATGCTCAGGTTGTGAATATTGTGAAAATATTTAGGTCATTCGACAACACACACAAACAACATCTCATACTGCGCACATATGCATGCCCAAAAACCATAGTATGCCATTCTGAATATACCCATTCACATTCTGCCAGAAGTCAGAAAGGTGTACTGGTCCTATAGTTCACGAGAGGCAAATGTCCCCTGATTCCTGAGAAGGAGTGTGAGAAAGACAGCTGACCTTTCAGTTCACCCGGGGCAGGTAAGACTCTGATAGAAGCGGACACCCGAGCAAGAGCCGGCTCTCAAATACCAGAACAGGGTGTTTGATGGGTAGGAACGTCTGCAGCTCCCTGAAGACCGTAGTACACACTGCGCAAGGACAAACACAAACAGCTAGATGTTGTTTCATGCAATAGTTAGAAGCCTTAAAAAACCTCAGTACACATTCAAGGCACGTTTTACATTGACAAAATCAAGTGAAAAATATTACTTAAAGGATAATTCCGGTATTTAGCACTTTGAGTCTATTTTCTAGTTTGTTTTGACTGAACTAGACGGATGAACAATCCGTGTTATTTGCTATATATAGTGGAACTATTTTTTTCAGATACCTCACAACTGCGTATAAACTTCCGCTCGATATTTGAGTCTGAAGCGTTAGCACACTCCTGACCACTTGATGGCGACAACCACTTTGCCGCAGTTGCTCTGCTCACGCTACGCTAGCCTTCTGAGAGACGAAGAACTGAGCAAAAAGACTACAACCAAATGTAAACAGACCCCTTTCTGTTTCCGGTAGCGCAGTAATATCAACGAGCAATGAGTCCTCTTAACGGAAAACATGCGATTTTACAAAATGGCAAATAAAACACGACAGAAACTGTATTTCGCTACGCTACTTGTTTTGGAACATCAACGAACACCACTAACCACTCGGTGAGTTGCACAGTTTTGAAAACTAACGTTAAGGGTTGTTTTAAGGACATGTTTGTGCATGCTCATAGACAGCCACTCTGAAGCGCTCAGAGGCGATTCTAAAAGAGTCAAAAAGTCAGACAGGACCCCATCGTCAAAATTTCTGTGTCCACCACTCTAGTTCATCCAAAACAAACTAGAAAATAGACTCAAAGTGCTAAATACCGGAATTATCCTTTAAAATAACTGAAAGAACATAATTTTTAAGGGTCAGAAGATCATGAGATAATAGGGCTAAATTTACTATAAAAGCACACTGCAACTTTTGGAACTTAAATCTTCCTCCTTTGTCCAACAAGAGCATTTACTGAACTACATGCAGCAAAAATGACTCATTTACTTTTCCACATTTTCCTGATGTCACACAGATAAATGCATGGTGCTGTATGAGTACCAAACTCGAGTACAGCGATCAGTGCTGTCACTCATTTTAATACACAAAGGGGGCGTTTCTTAAACAGACCGCTTGGAGAGAGGCAAAAATGGTCACGACACAGAAAAAATAAACCGCTAATAAAAATGCATGCTGCATTAAATCTTTATATTGTGGTTGTAACCTTCTGCTGATTTCTGTTGTTCTTAAATTGAGCTAATTACTAAAACACCCCTTTACAGATATCTTTTGAGACATTTAGTTTTCTTATGGAGCTGTTTTCAAGGAACCCTCATGCACACACACGTTCTGATTGGGTTTTCACCCGAGGTGACTTTTAGTGACTAATTCTCAAAGACCTTTAAGCTGAGAGCAATTAGGTTTAAGAGCAGTAAACATCTGATTTACTGCGGTGAAACACTGTTATTCAGCTCACCTGACAGTTGCTTCACTGTGGTGTAAGAAAATAACACCAGTCTGAGACAATTAGTGGGCCGTAGTATTAATTTGCTAGTGAAAAGTTCACCTGCCTCATTATATTATAATGAATAAATGTTAAAAGGTTAGTTTACCCAAAAGTAAAAAAAGAAAAAATAATGTATTATACTACATTCATGTTGTTCATGTTGTGACTGTATAACACAAAAATAAACATGTTAAAAACACTTCACATTGTGTTTTTTTGCACATAGGATAGCAAATCATATAAGTATGAAACGACATGATGGTGAGTGACATAATTTTCTTTTTTTGATGAAAAATTGCACCCAATCATACCTCAGTGACTCACTGTTTGTGCATTCATTACTTTAATCAGTCCACCTTACCATCCTCCCACTTATAGGTTTCTCATTTTTTTTATTTTTCCCTATAGATGAAGAAAACTAGTAATTCTCAAAGAAAAAAGACACACATGGGTTTATTTATGTGGTCCTAGATGTGCACAGTCTTTTATGGTGTTTTTAGCGCGCAAGGATGTGTTAACATGCATGTATTTAAATATATAACGTAGCCTACAGTATATGTTTAAAATAATAATAAAAAAACGTATATGTTTTGTTAATAGAACTATTTTTAAATACACACACACACACAACCACACACACACACACACACACACACACACACACACACACACACACACACACACACACACACACACACACACACACACACACACACACACACACACACACACACACACACACACACACACACGTATAATTTGACCACAAAAATGGTAAAACATCTCTATTTTTATGTCTCTTTTTTTATTTGTTATTCACGAATCCTACTTGCATTTTACTAGAAAACAGTTAATAATCAAGCATATTCTATATATTAGTACTTTTTAGAGGAAATGGGGCAATTACAATTTAAATTTAAATTGGCCTACAATTCTAAAAAAACATCTTTAGCGTACTAGTCTATTCAATTAGTACAGGGAAACTAAAAACCTAGGCGTCTGTCATGCTCTCTCTCTCTCTCTCTCTCCTCTCTCTCTCTCTCTCTCTCTCTCTCTCTCTCTCTCTCTCTCTCTCTCTCTCTCTCTCTCTCTCTCTCTCTCTCTCACTCCTCACGCACACCACACAACACACACAACTCACTCAAGCTCTCGGACTCACATCAATTGATCCATACAGGCAGCCCCCCCTCGTCTATTTATGTGAGGGGGTATAAAAGGAACAGTCTGCTCGGGAGCTCTCGGAATTGCTCTCTTTTTGCTGAAATCCACGCGGACAGACGGCACGGATATGTCGGGCACTTCGCGCGCACAGCTGTGTTTCCTCCTGTTGAGCGTCACGGCTCTCCGGGGACACGCGCGCTTTCTGGACATACAGGTGAGATACTGACACCTGCTCACCTCTCTCTCTCTCACACAATTAGAGTAGCTTTCTACAACTTTTCATGTGTATATCCTGTACTGTGACCTCAATATGCGTGTTTATTATTAGTACTTTGGCCTTCAACATTCATTATAACGTGTGTATATTATAATAATAGGCTAATTTACAATGTAATATTTGTAAATAAAGATGTGTATGTACAACTTTTATTCCACCATTCATTGTGAGTAGCCTATATGCACTGTAAAATATTTTTTTGTCAGGTAACAAAACATTTCTGTGGTAACATCTAAATTTAGAGGTTTAATTCAATGCAAAAATATTGTTTAATGTGACTAAAAGCTAATTACATTTGGGTGACATCAGTGAAAGTAATTTTAAGGATCGGATCAAGCAGTGTCCTTTTCTACAGTACACATATGCTTTGGCAATAAACATTTATGTATATTATTCTATTTTTACAATGTGCAGAGCCTTTTATGAAACTTAATTCCGAGCTCTTTCCAACCCTTTAACTTGTTCTTACCTTGAGCACATCTAATTGAAATGCAATCCTAATGTATTTATATTGCTTATTTTTTTTTACCATGCCCTGTTTCTTGTTATTTTATCAGGATAACGAGATCAGCCCAGAAGGATTATTATCTTTGCTGAGCTCTGAACTAAAGCGAGAGTTACCAGAGGAGTTTGTGTATCGCAGAGCGCTGAGTGAGTGACAAACCTCTGGGATTTCATTTGCCCAAAAAAACCCACACGACTCATGATCTTGACTTCATATTTTTTTTATAAATACATTTTTAAATGCTGAATTGATATGGTAGCACATTATGGCATTCCTTAATATTTAAAGAGTGGTTGTATATGTATATATTTTCATATGGTACAGCCTTTTCACCTTTTCTTGTCTTAATCTTCCTCCGTGTCTCTCAGGATGTCTGGATATGGTGGCCATAGAGGGCCAGTTTACATTTACAGCAGAACGTCCACAGTTAAACTGCGCTGTGTTTTTCATTGGCGAGCCTAGTGACATCATTAGCATTGAGTATGATGCGGTCAACATCGACTGCAGAGGAGGAGATTTCATAAAGGTGAAATGTTCACACATGCACATAGATAATTAATCGCCCACAACAACTTACATCCATGTTGTTTTGTAGTCTTGAGCACAAATAGGAATGTATATAGTAGTGCAGACACTTACTTTAGGGTGTATATTTGTACCGTGTTTAAGCTGTGAATCGTACACTATAAGCCAGGTTAAGTCAGGGCACCATAAGATCACATGTGATGTCATTGTAAGCCAAACCGTACACCAACAACCTTGATTACATTCTACTCTAAAAAATATATCATTAAAAAACCTATTGAGCAAAACTGCATACGTAATTCCAATTTAACTGCATCATAGATTCTGAGTACAGCTAAACAAGTTCAGCTTTCAGAGACTGAGCAAGGTTTATGCCAATTAAATGCAGTTTAACAGGACTGAAAAACACAAATGGGATATTGTTAAAGATAATGTACTGAATTAATTCCTGTTCAATGAAATTTACATAAAATGAGTGGACATTTATTATAATTTATTAGCAATCAACTGACCCGAACCAATTGCATTCGGGTTGAACTTAAGAGAATTATGTAAACTTCCCCTGACCTAAACTAAAATGAGTTCAACACAGTTAACTTCAACGGAAAAAAACTGGGGAAAAAATTGTGTAGGGTTTACTTTGAAACAATTTTCGCTCAGAAAATTCATGCTAGTAAATTTAACAAATAATTACAAAGAAATGGTAATTATTTTGAAGTAGAAAGATTCAAATTGTATTTTCTTATAAAATGTACTCCAATTATTAGCTTTGAAGAATTTGTTTTTACAGTGCACTGAATGCAATAGATGAGATGAACAGAATGCAGAAATACCAACTTTTTTTTTTTAATCTTGAAGGTATTTGATGGCTGGGTTATGAAAGGCGAGAAGTTTCCCAGCTCACAGGACCATCCTCTCCCTCTGTACGAGCGTTATTCTGATTACTGCGAAACCGGAGTGTCTCGACCAATCACGCGGTCGTCTCAGAATGTCGCCATGCTGTTCTTCAGACTCCACCAATCAGGAAGCAGCTTCACAGTAACATTCCGCAAGCTCATCAACCCATTCCGTAAGTGCACACGAACAGAAAAACACACACATATATATATATATATAGTTTGAAACATGGCATTTTGCAGTAATAATGTACTTGAAAAACTAGAGTTTTGGTTTTGTCTCAAAGGTTCAATATGGCTCATCCGGAAGCCACGCTCAAAGCTTAACATGTAAGATACTGATGGTTAATCTCTCTCTCTCTCTCTCTTTCTCTTTTTGTAGCTTGTAATGTAGTCTCTCAGACCCCAGAGGGCAGTTTCACCATGGTCATTCCACAGCAGCACAGGAACTGCAGTTTCTCCATTATCTATCCAGTGGAGATCCAGATTGGAGAGCTCAGTCTCGGCCAACACAATGATCTCAAGGTGAGCAAACATCTGATTTCTGGTCAAGAAACAGAAAGACCAGTGTCTTTTTATCAACTATTAAAAGAATTATCAACTGTACGATGAGTTTGAGACTTCTGGTTTATCTATATAGCGGTCCATTCTCGGCTGTGCTGGTTCTGGAGACTTTGTGGAGCTTCTGGGTGGAAACGGCATGGACACTTCCAAGATGTTCCCTATGGCAGATCTCTGCTATTCCTTTAATGGACCAGGTGAGAATTCACTCTTTATCTCGTGTGCATCACCATTCATTCTGGCAGCAATTGTACTGTGCAATTTAGAGTCTTATAACCCTCTCCTTATCTCTCTTCAGCTCAAATGAAGGTCGGCTGCGATAACACTGTGGTCAGAATGGTGTCGAGCGGGAAGTTTGTAAATCGAGTTAGTTTCCAATATCGGCTACTGGGCCACCACGAGCTTCAGCAGATGAAGGGCAACAGCGTTGAAGACGTGTGTTTAAGAGCATAAGACCCTCTCTCTGTTCCTTACTCTTGCCAAACTAACTTGAGTTTGAGCCTTTGGGCCCTTATTGTATATTTTCCTTATTCAAAAATTATTTATTTTTTGCCTCATCTTTTCATTCGACTCTTCTGTTCTTTTTAATATAATGAACTTGTAAGATCTGTGGCTAATGTTAAATAAAAGATGTACTTGTGTTGGTGCACATCACTGTTTTGTTCAGCATGTTTCATTTTGAAGTGCCCAAATAAACACTGGAATCTAGCGAGCGGTACTGCACAGGTATTAAAATACAGTATGTACGAACAATGTAATTGTCTTTATTTATTTATCTGTATTAAAGAACTTTTGTAATAAAATCAGTCGACATGAGCAAAGCAAACTCTGGTTACAGTAATTTCTAATTTTACACCAGAAAACACTCACATGTACTCGTTTTGTAAGGTGAAGCAAATTATCTTAACTAGTTATGTCACAAATTACTTGGTGACCTGCCATTAAGACAGAAAATACTCTGCAAAAGGTGAATGTAAACACATTGCTTTTGCTTTATATTTAATGGAATTGCGATGCTAAATGTTTTTTTTTTAAGTGCCATTAAAACAGTGAAGTTCAGCAGCATCTAATTATCTCACAGTAATTTTTGTTACCCAATGTCAGCGGTCATCGTGCGCTAAAAGCAATGATTGCTTGAGAATATCAATACGGATTTATGAACGCAAAGTAAAATGTCAAAGCACTCTAGGATTCATCATGTGAATGTCTCTGTTATTAAGTCGTTTTATCAAACAATTTAATCACACCTAAACCTCATCTAAACTCTACATTGCAAGACAAGATACCAGACTAACCTTTTAATGAGCTCAAGTCAGTTGGGACTCTTCATGAAAATTGCTGCCCTGAATTCAATAGACTGCAATTAATCAATATTGTTAAATCAACAGATCGTTTAAAGTTTTGCCGTCACACTCTTGTACTGCGGATGCTCGTCATTATCGCTGACAAACTGCTCACATCACGACTGCAGAGGAGTTCAGCTTTGCCTTATCCTGTCAAATCTGTCCTATGATGGAGGACACGTCTTTCTTGTATATGCGCCAGGCGTCTTCAAGGTCTCCTCAACATCCCGACTGTCCCCCAACATGACGCAGACAATAAAAGAAGTGGTGATACTTAAAGGAATAGCTCATCCAAAGTTATAATTAAATACTGCTATTTAAAAATTGGTTTTAGGTGCAGTTATATAAACTATCCCTGCTTAAATTTAAAAAAAAAAAACTCTAAAAACCAGGCTAGGATGGTAGGCTGGTCCTAGCTGGTTTAAGCTGGTCTCCCAGCCTGGCCAAGCTGGTGTTCAGCTGGTTTTAGGTGGTTGGTCAGCTGGTTTCCCAGCCTGACCAGTTAGTCTTAACCTCTAAAACCATCCTGTTAGGCCCTGTTTACACCTAATATGAATATATGTTTTGGTTGGACGATGCTAAACGGGGTCTAACACTTTTTGAGCTTGTCCACTTTCGACTACTACCAGTGGTAGTCGAAAACGCATTCAACCGGATTGCTTTTGTAGTGTAAACGCTCATGTGGTTTGAAAGTGTTTGAACAGCCACAAAAGACCACTCAGCCTCCACCTACTGACCCAATGCGTACACATTATGGGAAGCCAGAAGACATTTAAACTTTGTTTGCTGAAGAACCAAGTTTGTTTTGAAGATGAAAAAACGTACCAAACACAATTTTCTCTTACCATTCCTGATTTCTAACACAGGCTGCGGCTATCAGAGCAGAAACGAAAGCTAATGCTCTCTGTATTTTTTTCCATATGCTCATCTCCGGGCGCGTTCATATGTAAATATGTAAAACACATACGGTACATGTACCAACAAGAAAAAAAGAGGGATTCCCGAAGTATACTGACGAGAGTCAGCGTACAGTGTGGGTGACGCTAGCAGAATATGCGCTGCCTGATTTTTGTAACCGTGCATATTTTGTACACGAAAGGCGCACATGGCCATTGAATTTGTTTCGCACTAATCAGTTGTTACATAATGTGGAAACACTGGTCTGCATGGGCTGTTGTTTCACAGTAGAAACAAATTAAAGAGACGGAACAACAACAAATTACCAGAGACTGCAACAACAACAGACGCCCGCATTAACTATCACTTGTGTGAGGGGGTTTTAAGATATAGCTGCAACTTTAGTTTCTCTTCTGGAGAAAAATAGCACAGACACTGGACTAAGATGAAACTTTGTAGAGCACATGTGTCGACAGTCTTAGTTAGCGGATGGCCACACGCTATCAATTGAAGTATACTTTGAAAGTCTACATGTTTGACTGTATGCTAGTGTATGCGTAAGCCGCGGTCACACTAGACTTTGAGCATGCTAAATTTCTTCGGACACTACAATGGTCGTGATATGACGTCACACTCTTTTTTATAAAACATGAATTCAACATATAACAAATAGTAATACATTCAGAATGTAAAAATATACAATCTACTTGCTTTTACTACAAAAATACCATTCTTTTATTTTAGCCAAGAAGTCACACAGTGACGTATCGATATTTCACTGGTCACAAGTCTTGAATTCGCAGATCAGAGTTAATCAAATTTGGAACGCAGTGAAATGTGAAACTTTTCACATGAGCTTGTGTTTCCGGTCTGAAGCATTCGCATCCGGATAAATGAAAGTCAATGTAACAAAATGACTGCCCCTTTAAGTGTACTATGGGCTTTTGGGACCCAGAAATTTAAATTATGTCATCATTTACTCACCCTCAAGTTGTTCCAAATTTGTTGAGTTTCTTTCTTCTTCTGAGCTCAAAAGAGTATATTTTGAAGAATGTCGGTAACCAAACAGTTGATGGACCCCATTCACTTGTATTGTATTTTCTTTGGAAGTCAATAGTTTGGTTGACATGACATCAACTGTTTGGTTCGTATCTGTGTAGATAATCTGTAGCCTACCTATATGAGGAACGTACTGTATAAAGACATTATATAGATCTAGATTTAGTAGCCTAAAAAAACAAACCAAGAAAATCACTTCACAACAACAACAAAAAAGTTTAGGCTATTCAATATGTTGTGTGAAACACTTATACAGATTATTTTATGAATGAAATGTGCTCTTATCGCATCTCTGTGGGATTTGATGAGACGGGTCGCCTCACGCTTGATTAAAGGTTGGCGTTCACATTATCCTGGTCGGAACCATGCGCTCCACAGAGAGTTTAGC
Organism: Chrosomus eos; assembly: GCA_036326025.1. Classification (NCBI taxonomy): domain Eukaryota; kingdom Metazoa; phylum Chordata; class Actinopteri; order Cypriniformes; family Leuciscidae; genus Chrosomus; species Chrosomus eos. Next base: position 10,282,982 of record CM070834.1, read on the forward strand.
AGAATAATTGATAAGGAACTGAGAATCCCAGCAGGACGTGCAAAGAGGTAAGCACAGCTGCGCTAGTCCCCTACTGAGCACATCAGCGCAGAAATCAGCCAACAGTGGAAATTACACCACCACTGCCACACGTGGAACTGTTAGTGTGAATAATCAAGAGAGAAAGACAAAAAAGAGGGAGAGAGATATTGAGATTGAAGGAGAGGGTTGCGTCATGAGAGATGTTTAAGCACAGCCTAGCTGAGTTTCACAATAACACACACTCAGAAAGTAGCCTTTTGCAAAACATGTCAACGTGATCAAATCAAGCTGTACAATGACAACTGATTTTGAGAGCTTTATAAAAAGAATTAATCTCCAATGGAATTACAGTAATGAGATGCATTAAAATGTATTAGCTAATAATTGTTAATTTGCTAACAGTGTGCAGTGAATGATCTGCACTGTAAAAAATATTTAGCAATTTAGTTATTTCAACTTATTTTTAACTTGATTGTCCAGACAACAAGAATTTTAAGTTTTCTTGTCTTCAATTTATCGAATAAGTTAGTTAAACTAAAAAACCCATGCAAAAGATAACTCAAAATAATGAGTTACTTTTTTTACAGTGTGGGGTTGTAACTGAAATCTTGCAACTTTAAACCAGTTTCCAGACCTTTTTTCCAAAGATACATTTTTGATAACATTTTTTCCATATAATGGATATTCATAATTAATAGCTTTTCAGCTTTAAAAAGAATAAAAGGACACCATACAAATAATCCATACAACTTGCATGCTATATTTATAAATTTGTGCATACAATGAAAATAAATGCATGTTATAGATTTTAAAGTAAACAATTCATCTGTGCACATTTTCTTTTTTCTTTTCTTGGAGCAGTTGAGAGTGAGGAGTTGGAGCGGAGGAGGGATGCTAGAAAACTGTTTTTGGGACAGAGGTGAGAGTGCTCCTCCAGGACTTTTTTAATAAAACTTTGTAATGTTTAATAAAAATATCAACTGGGTCTTCTGGTGAAAACAACTTTTCTTTTTACCCTTACAGTTACGTGATGCGTTTCTGGTCTTGATTTATTTATTTATTTATTTATTTATTTTTTACAGTTTTTGAATTAGTGAATTTCTGTCATGATGGTTCTTTTCAATAGCTGGTTATGAGCGAACGACTCAGACCTGAAGTAATTATTTCTGTTTCCGGTACAGACTGCATAGTTTCAGCTTATGGGGATGTGACATGACAAAAGAAAGAATGACTCAGATCATGAAGGGTCATGAAGACCCAGCTAAGCAATTAATTAATAATTTCGTTTTCCTCATAATTTGGCCTTGGCTGCATTATAGTTTTTTCGTATTCTAAATGTGATCAACGTTTGCGTAAATTGGTGTGTTGGGGAATACCCAATAGCCGCGTTTCCACTGCCGGGCCAGGGCCGAGCCGTGCTAGTGCGTGCTAGGGCCAGTCGCGTTTCCACTGTCACTTCCGGGCTTGATCGGGGCTTACTCGGGGCCAACGGCCAGGATTTCTGGCCCGTCGAATACCTTGGGCCAAAGCGGGCCAGCTTGGGCTAGAGGCGTGCTCGAGGTAAAAGGCGGAGTTTATCGGTGTATGGAACGTTATGATCTGAAGCAAGATGCACATTTCACTTTTTTATATCGCGCAAAATAATCGCTGCTCGAAATGGAGAATCGCCTGTACTGGTCTGTCGAAGATTGCAAAGCTCCTCTGAGCATTTGGGCAGAAAAAAGGGTACAACGTCAATTTGTTGCCGTGTGAAGAAACGAGGACATTATAAAATACATCGATGCTGAACAAGCTAAGCATTCAGCGAGCAACGCTTCAAGTTCTGGAAAAAAATTCAAAAGTTGCGGGCGCAGTATTTACAAGGCGATTCAAAAGCACAAGGACAAAGCGGAGCTCAGAGAAGGGGTTTCCATGGATCGACTTGATGGACGGTGCTGTTAGTGGCGACTCGCAAGACAAGTCGGGACACTATGGCAGCCACGGCCGGTGAGTTAATATACATGCTATCTTCTAACTTAAAAAATAAATACATTCATATACCCGCTGAAATGGGTTGGGTTGTATGACGTTTGAATCAGAAAGGCGTGTTAGGGGCGGGGTTTAGGGCAGCGCTGTGGGGCTACTGGCCCGGCAGTGGAAACGAAAGCCCGGTGCTTGAGGCCCGAGGCCACTGGCTCGGCTCGGCTTGCTGTTAGCCCTGGCCCGGCCCTAGCCCGGCAGTGGAAACGCGGCTAATGTTTGTCTCTAATGTTGCTATTCCTGTTAAGCAACCATAACTAACCAGCTCCACTCTTCACCACAATGATAACGACCAAAAACTACACCACAGCAGAAACTCTTCCTAAACACTACAGCCCCCCCCCCTTTTTTTTTCTTAAAATCATTTCATTTTAACATCTAGTGTTCTCATGTCTTAATTGTGCATCTTCACTTCCTTTTCTCTTTCTAACTCCACCCCCTCGCCCCATGCAGAGGAAAAAAAGGATGCAAGGAAAAAAATGGGGATGGGGGAATTAAAGGAAGGCTTATCTGTACAGTACATTGGAATATTCTTGATCACTCAAGTGTCACTTCAAAGCATCATCACCTGCGCTCAAGGGATCTGCATTTATGTGTTGTTAATGACACTCTCTGTTGGGGATGAGTCTGTTAAAGCCAGCATGAAACAGAAGTTGTGATAGACTTTCCTTCTTTATTGTGACAAATCTGAGGGAAATTGCTTCTCAAACAAGAATAAATGTAGGGCGGGTCTAGATTTTGATTGGATGGCTGGATGGTTTGCTTTTGGTAGATTGCTAATGATGTGCATGGATAAATCATTAATAAACACATATAACATAGAAAAAGTTGGTTCCTATGGTTCCTTCCATCAGTTTCTTCACTCTGCAACGAACATACGTAACTAAATCAAATGAACATTGAATAATCTGATTAGAGAGGTTTTTATAGGCTATAGAATATCTGATTATGTCATTTACGTCAGCGGGACAATGCACAGGCACAATAACAATCAGATGTTCCACCACCTGACCTGCAAATTCATTGTGTATGTTCTTAGAAATCATTCAGTCCCTGAGATCAGAGAGACTTCGGATACAACAGTACTTATGAACGTACCAAACTTTGTCCTCATAAAAGACTTCATTTCAAAGAAATCTTGAACCTAAAAGGGCAATTTTATAAAATGGCTGGAATTCAGCATGCGCTCTCAGCCGGCTAAAACCACAAATAACAAATGCAAGGAGATGCTGCGTGGACAAAGAGAAAGAAGAAAAAAGATGAAAAGAGGCCTTATTTGTGTGTGATTAGGTTAATGACCCGTATCCTGTTTATCAGACTGGAACAATCGACACTAATGTTAACACTATGACGCTATCATACAGGGTTAATGATGTCACGTACACACCGCAATCACGGTTCCCAGTAAGGTATTGTGGGTAGCAGGTCTACCTAATGGATTCAAAACACTGAGATGGGAGACTGAAAAGGGCAATCAGAACATCTTTGTTCTTGACGTAGAGCCTCTTGCATGTGAGCGAGGAAGATATTCACACTTGGCCGTAATGAGAGACCACTTCTTTAAGCGTGAAACTCACAATTAGAGGTCTCGTCAGAGGAGAAGCAGAAAGATGTGGGTGGATCTCACAGGACCTGTCAACACATTTAAAAATAAATGTTCCAAAAGGGGGGTTTCACAGCAATGCCGTAGAAGAACAATAGGTTCCCCAAAAAAACTTTCATTGAACAGTTCTTAAAAAGTTCTTTTTTCTTAGTGTGAAGAACATTTTAATGATCTACAGAACCCTTGTAACCCCTTAACGCCGACTGTCGCGAATTCCTTTTATGAAGAACCTTTTATGCGATGGAACGTTTCCGTGGATGTTAAAGGTTCTTTATGTTTATTTTTAAGATACCTTTATTTTTAAGAGTGAAGAGCATGTCTGGGTCATATTTCAACTCAAAAAAAAAAAATAAAGAAATTTTATAAAAAAAATTATAAAATTTATAAATTTATTTTACTTTAAAATAAGGAAACTGTGTTCTACTTAAAAGCAAACCCTTCAACAGTCATTTTGTTACTACAATATAGGCCTCAGTAAAACATTACTACAGTATTATGGATCATTTAATAAGAATAACCACTGGGAATAACCCCCCCCCCCCCCCCCACACACACACACACACACACACACACGCACAAAAATGATATTTGCATTAAAAAGATTAAAAAATAATTTTTTAAATCGAAATGAATTCCAAGCTAAGCCTATAAATAAAAGCTAATTAAATAAATAATAAATAAAACTAATATATATGTATATAATATTATAATAAATAAATAATACTATAATACTATATAAATAATACTAAAATAACACTGCTCATTGTACAGAGAATGGCATGATTACAGAAAATTATAATCATTCTAAAACCTCACATTATAGAATAGTATCCACTAAGTATGCTGGGAACTAGAAAAAATGACTGTATTTTACATAAAATATGCTGCGAAATGTAATTTCTTATTTTGTCCCCTTGTGATATTGGTGTGAACATGTTTTTGCAAGACTATAGATTTTGTATCAGTTAGTTCTTTATCATTTAAAGCCTAATTTTGTAAGCTAACACTATTTTCAGGATTTCTTTCTGTCCACTATTGTGTCCGATCGACTGGATAAATTCACTGCTGCTGGTTTTTTGGGGATGCAGAGCTTGTTTTCTGCAGTATCTGTGGTTATCAGTCTTGGCCGTGCACGCTTCTCTGTTTATATCCCTGTTTGCTGTTCGTATCTCCACCTCCACATATATCCTTACACACACACTCACACACATATAAGCAAACGGTAACACACCGACTCTTTACTGCCGGTTGAATGAAGCAACATTCATTGTGTTCTTATCGGTGCGGTAAGCTGCATCTTCCTATCTGAGTCACTGGGGGAATAAAGTTTGTGTCTAAACCGCAGTGAGCACACACAAATGCAACACATACGCTCTTAAACATCCACTTTGTCTCAGATGTGTTTGCTAAAACAGAAACAAATGAGAAAATTGCTGCCATAACACTAAAATGGAATGGATATGAATGCATGTACACTATTAGTTTGGAGTCGGTAATATTTGGTAATATTCAAATGACTATGAAAGGAGTCACTTATTCTCACCAAGCCTGGATTTATTTGATTAAACATAGTAAAAACAGTGAGATTGTGAATTATTATTACAATTTAAAGTAACTGTTTTCTATTTGAATATATGTTAACATGCAATTTATTCCTGTGATGCAAAGCTGGATTTTCAGCATAAATCTTCAGTGTCATGATCTCTCAGAAATCATTCTAATGCTGATTTGATGCTCAAGAAACATTTCCCAATGTTAAAAATATTTTTGAGGAAACCGCTTTTTTTCAGGATTCTTTGATGAATAGAAAGATCAAAAGAACAGCATTTTGCAACATCATAACTGTCTTTACAGTATTTTTGATCTGCCCAATTCATGTCCTTGCTTATTCATTTATTTTAAAAATCAAAACTAATCTTACAGACCCCAAACTTTTGAATGGGAATGTAGATAATTTGAAAAAAAGAGAAATGTTTGATTTCTTATTGAGATCTCTGACTTCTGATTGCTGACTTTATGGCAAATCTGAGCCAAGTTTGAGACCATATTGATTCTCCTGAAACTCAAAAAAAATCTGGTAAGGCAGTAGAGTTAAAGGGATAGTTCACCCAAAAATGAAATAAGTCATTAATTACTCTCCCTCATGCTGTACCAACCCGTAAGACCTTCGTTCATCTTCGGAACACAAATGAAGATATTTGTGATTAAATCTGAGAGCTGGTCACTCCTCCATAGGCTTCTAAGGGATTAAACTTGACAGCCCCGAAAAGTTATTAAAGAAATCGTTAAAAGAGTCCAACTGACTACAGTGGCTCAATCTTAAGTTTATCGAGCTACGAGAATACTTTTTGAGCGCAAAAAAACAAACGAAAATAGCGACTCTATTCAAGTATTCTCTTTGGGCCTGGAGATTTCACGTAGTGTTATTGCGCAACGCTTCTGGTTGAACGTCACACGCATCACACACATTAATAAAGTCATTATTTTAGGTTTTTTTTTGCGCGCAAAAAATATTCTCGTCGCTTGATAAACTTAAGATTGAGCCACTGTAGCCATTTGGACAATTTTAACGATGTCTTTAATGACTTTTCGGGGCTGTCAGGTTTCAATCCCTTAGAAGCCTATGGAGGAGTGATCCAGCTCTCAGATTTAATCACAAATATCTTAATTTGTGTTCCGAAGATGAACGAAGGTCTTACGGGGTTGGTACAGCATGAGGGTAAGTAATTAATGACTTAATTTTATTTTTTGGGTGAACTATCCCTTTAAGCATTTGAGAAATAATAAGGTTTTTAAAGAGATCTGTTTTTGTAATTTTCCCTTCAAATCAAAAATCCCCTTTAATGACACACCACCAAAACACATCATGTAGAGGAGGGTGAAAGTCTTCCTTTAGCTGAATGAGAAATCAAATGCTTTTGCTAAACGCATAACAATCTGCTCCTCAGAAATCACTGCAGTCCTTCTCAAAATCCTGCTGAGAAAGCAGCGTGCGTATAAGCCTCAGGTGTGTCTGTGTGTTTTCAAGGATATTTGGTGTGATGTCCACTCATGTCCAAAGAGTGGGATTCTGAGCATAACATTGGACACTCAGTCAATCGTGTGAGAGCCATAAGTGATGCAAAGCCTTTCTGAGTGGTTTAGTAACACACACACACAGTCCACCTGCTGTGAAAGTCTATAAAGGTGTGAAAGACACTGGTACTAACTCAGGGTGACGTGACGTTGTTGGCGCTGATAAGCGCTTTCATCTCATGCCACTGGAGGGCAAACCCCACAGAGACGAGCGTCATCCTCTTCGTCACACTCATCATCCTCACGTCACTTGACGAGATTTCTTTAGAGGACGTTTGAAAGTTGTCAATTGCAGCGCATTCATACACAAATCTTCTGCTTCTTCGGATAGGCAGATGGAAATATATGGGTTGAGGAGACCTCGTATGATTCAATCTGGAAACAAATCAGCAGATTTGTTAGTTTCAGCTCAAGTGCTTGAATCAGAAACTTCTGATTTAACAAAACCCTCAATGGATAAAAAAAATATGCAGTCTTATTTCATTCGTAATCCATAAAACAGACATACGGTCAAAGCCAAAGAGCAATCATCCAGGCAGAGGCGGAATATAAAGACCATGACACGAAAACCAAAAGCAATGTAACACCAACAAGACTTCGCAACGAGTGAATGAACACACAGGGTTTAATTAGGCAAACATAAATGAGATAATGACTAACAGTTGGCATTAATTTGATTTAAATAAAATGTAAATTAAAAAATGTGTTTGTTTTTTGGTTAAAAGTATTTTATTTTAAATATATAGGTTCATTTTTATACTTGCACATTTTACCATTTTACTGTGATGGGGGTGGATTGAAATCCACTGCTGCTTCAATGTATATGTAATGATGAGTAATTATAATCAAATTATTAATCAATATTTTTCTTTCTAAATATTAAATGAGTTGAATGATTTCTCTAGGCTTCTGAGATTTCACTTTGTTATAGAAGTATAATTACTGAAATATTCTTTTCATGTATTCTTTAATGTATGTATTTGATATCTGAATGCAGTAAAAGTGCTTGCTTATTTATCCCAGCTTCCAGAAATGAAATAGGGACTTGTTTTGTGTTTGAGAAAGATCTTCAACGTGTTAAAACCTATAGTTTAATGGACCATTTCTTTGTTAAAGCCTTACTTTCCAGTTATACTAAAGTTAAGAGAAAGAACGCATTATCTTGATGTTTTGAGATGACTCTCATGTTTATAGTTTGAGCCTGGCTAAATCCAACCTTGGAAAAGCTGTGTGTCGGTGTGTGTGTTAGTCTTCTTGGTTAAGGAATCACTGGCATTATTGGAGATTGAGTGAATTGTTGTTCGAGACATGCTGGCGCTCAACAACCCAAATCTGCGACCTGGAAGGTCATGACGTGGGTCCGAATGTGTCAGCTGCATAATCGATGGAGATATGCTTCCGTCTGTCTGTATGTGTGTGGAAAATTACTGTGTTTATCTATTTCTAAGCCAATGAGAACCATTCAACCTGTAAGCAATGACGTAGCTTAGACCTTGAAAATGGTATAACTGCTGTGATCTTTGTAACTGTAAGCGGGGCGGCCTACGAACTCCTGTGTGAGTATTGAAGCTGACTTCTGCTGATGAAACTGCAAACTATCTTCAGTAAAATTGTTCTTTAATTTTTTATAATTCTGACTCCGGGTCTTCATTCTTCATATCTGGTTCTGGGTCTTTGACTGTAAACCCCTTACAACTGTATACTCCGAAGTCGTGAATAAATTGTGTTCCGAGGTCAGATGTCATATAACACGAACAAATTGATGTAAGAATAGTTTTAAAACACATCAGCTGAACTTATTTCACAATCAGGTCCTAAGGGTTAAGAAAGTCTCCTATTTTAAAAAGAGACATAATACATATCATTATTTTCATTCCATATTCCATATCAATCTCAGTGTAATTCTCAGGTACATTGTTCTTACGCATTCTCTGATGACGTTTCCACTGGTGAGCTACGGGGGCTCGCCTGCTCTTCAAATAGCACGTAAGTGAATAATCCTCATTATTTTCAGCTATAAATACAATTTCTCTCACAGCGTAATGACCCATCTGTGCAGTCTAGTGTGTGTATGGCCCATGAGTGAGTTTTACCAGGCCCTGCTCTTCTTTAGATAGAGCGGCGGGCAGTAACTCAGGACTAAAACAGATTACAGATGTCCGGAAGGATGGGCGTGGGCAAGATGGATGAAACCGCCCAGCCCTCCGACATATCACTCACTTCTAATGAAGAGTCGGTGGATGGTGGGAGTGACGCAATGCCTGATGGAGGAGTGGAGGTGTGGAGGGAGTGTGCGAGGAGAGATAAGGAAGTGTCTAAAAGTGTCTTAGATAAGGCCGAATGAAGGGTGGTGATTGTGATTATCCTGCGGGAACACGCCGGAAATGGATCTCGGGGTGGAGTTTTAATGGGGCTGTGCACACACTCCTCCGTGCACCTTTCTTTCCCCCGTTAAACGCACACCGTGACTTCTCCTCCTCCTCTTTCTTTGACCCTTGCGTCTGTAGAGCCCGGTGATAAATGGCAGGTTCGGTGGGAAGGAGGGCGAGAGGGGGCGTAATCGCTTCCTCTCCTCGTCCTTGTTTCCTCTAGTTTTCTCTTATCGTTGTCACTGGTAAAGAGACTGAGCTTCACATGGCTGGATTTGTCTTTGTGAAGGCCGCTGTTGACGCGAGCATCTCTCTTCTGCAGACAGCTGATTTGAGAAGAGGTCTAATCTCAGACACCATCTCCCCGAACTCATTCACTGATAGCAGCCTCGATGAACGACATGAAACAGCAAGAAAACCAGCAGGATTACACCCAGAGCACGGTGGCGAAAGAATGGCTCTTAGCAATAAAGAAACCATTCGGTGTGGTGTAAAAAAGTCCGAATTTGAATCGGTTCTCCTGTGGTGTAATACGACATTAAAACGGTTCCTGTAGCATCACATGGAACCCATAATATGCATCTGTGATTCTTTTATGGCAACATATAGAAGCAAAATTGTTCTATAGCCTAATGGTTGTTTTATGTCATTATTATGAAGAACATTTTTTAGGACATAATAAGGAACTGGAAAGAGTTCTTCAGCATGGAACCTAAATGTTCTTTTATGATTCTTCTTAATGTTCTTCAATGGAATTATGAAACTATTCATGGTTCTTTTATAGCATTATGAAATTTAGAAATTGAGAGAGGATATTTTTATGGCATACTGAAAAGGGTTTATCATTAGGAACCAATGTTGGGTGTAATGCATTACTATGTCATTTAAATACTTTTCCTTGATAAAGTTAACTTTATTTTAAGTTAAACCAACAATCATGTTTTACAGTGTATGTTTTGAATGCAACCTCCCTTGAAATACTTTGATCAGTTCAAGAATCGTTTATGGAATTTTATATCATTATTTGATAGAATAAAAGAGCATGTCATGTCTTTGGAGCGTTCTGGATATGTACGTGTCGCATTTGCGAGGGATAAGACTGCGCTGTGAACAATGCAAGTAAACGGTGAGCTGTGGTTTCTGGATAAAAACAATATAACGTTACATTATCAGCGATTCAGTGGTTTGTACTTGGTGTACGTTTCTATTAATATATTACAATACAACCAGAAAAAAATTTCAGTCTGTTGTGAAAGGAATTCCCAGACTGTTTTCATTGTGTGGATGTACCGGGACGAATAGCATTTTTGAATTAATTCCTTAATTAATCATGAGAGGTATGCAAGTGCTCTTATATACTGAAAAGGTTTATCATAGGACATGTTGGGTGTAATGCATTACTATGTCATTTAAATACTTTCTTGTAAAGTTAACTTTATTTTAAGTTAACCAACAACATGTTTTACAGTGTATGTTTGAATGCACCTCCCTTGAATCTTTGATCAGTCAAGAATCGTTTGGAATTATATATTTATTTGATAGAATTAAAAGAGCGTGTCATGTCTTTGAGCGTTGCTGCGATATGTCAACGTGTCGCCATTTTGCGAGGGAAAGACTGCGCTGTGAACAAATGCAAGTAAACGGGTGAGCTGTGGTTTTCCTGGATAAAACAATAATAACGTTTACATTTATCAGCCGATTCAGTGGTTTGTACTTGGTGTACGTTTCTATTAATATATAATTACAAATACAACAGAAAAAAATGTTCAGTCTTGTTTGTGAAGGAAATTCCCCAAGACCTGTTTCAATTGTGTGGCGACTTGTACAGCCCCACGCAGCGCACGAAATAGGCATTTTTGAATTAATTCCTTAATTAATCATGAGAGGTATGGGCAAGTTGCCCTCCTTGATTGGCAGTGCCGTTGACGTACGCTCCAGCAGCCAATAGGGCGTCTATGTATATATTATGTCTATGGTATTTAAGCCCTATGTGTTTCTGGTACTTCATGCCAGTTCTCATTAATTTATGGTGTCATTTTTGTTCCTAAATGTTTGTGTTAGTTCTGAGTTGGTAAAGTTTAATAAAGTCTGTTACTGGTATGAGACAAAACAATGGCACTGAAATATTATACAGAATTTTGTTCCAGTTGCACTAGCATGTAAGTTGCACTTAAAATGTGGTCACCTTATAGGGCATTAGTACCGAACTGTGATGGGCAAACTCATGACTACAAGAAAAAAACTATACGAGTGAGCATTCTCTCCTTTTAAGGGTTGCATTTTGTGGCATTGTTACATGTGTGTCCTGAGTTTCCCCCGTTCTTTGTGTATTTGGTTCAGTCCTGTTTCCATTTTCCCGCTCCTCGTTACTGTTTAGTTAATTCACCTGTGTCTAGTTCATTTGCCCCAGCTGTGTCGTGTTCCCCATTCTGTTCTATGTGTATTTAAACCCAGTGTTCTCCCTCACTCCTTGTCGGTTCCCGTTCGTATGTACGTTTGTGTATGGTGTTTTGCTGTCTCCCGTGATCCTTGTTTGATTATTGAGTAAAGTATATTTGAATTGGACCTGTTGACTGCTGCCTCTTCATCTGCCTGCAACCCACCCGTAACAGAAGAACCGACCTTAAAAGAAAGTAACAAGATGGGTATTTTCATCACCCCTACAAATTCCAACAACTCCAAGCTGATCTGTTTCCAGGACGGCCGGCACATCGAGGAGTATGTTGCTGAATTCCTGGAGCTCTCCGAAGGGGTAAGCTGGGCAGAAGAGGTCCAAAAGACCGTCTTTTGGTTTGGGTTAGATGATACCCTTTATCATCAAACGCCAGCGGCGGCATTCCCAGGATCATTTGCCCAGTATCTGGATCATGTACTGTGGTTGTGTGGCTCACCCTTCACCGTAGGTGAGGTAGATGACATCGCCACTCAACCACCATCTCCAGCCATCTCCACCACGCCAGAGCCTGAGCCCGTCGCCTGCCCGCCAGAGCCTGAGCCCGTCGCCTGCCCGCCAGAGCCTGAGCCCGTCGCCTGCCCGCCAGAGCCTGAGCCCGTCGCCTGCCCGCCAGAGCCTGAGCCCGTCGCCTGCCCGCCAGAGCCTGAGCCCGTCGCCTGCCCGCCAGAGCCTGAGCCCGTCGCCTGCCCGCCAGAGCCTGAGCCCGTCGCCTGCCCGCCAGAGCCTGAGCCCGTCGCCTGCCCGCCAGAGCCCGTCGCCTTCCCGCCAGAGCCTGAGCCCGTCACCTGCCCGTTAGAGACTGAGCACACTGTACGTGAGTACATCCAAGAGGACACTACACTGATCGTAATGTCTGTGGCGATCCTGTATGTGTGGGCTACACGAACATCAGTTCTGGCCAACGAGTCCAGCCCCAGGTCTTCACTGCAGGTCCCAGCCGGCCCCGGGCCTTCTCCGCTGATCCCAGCCAGCCCTACAGAGCCTTCTCCGCTGGTCCCATCCAGCCCTACAGAGCCTTCTCCGCTGGTCCCTTCCAGCCCTACAGAGCCTTCTCCGCTGGTCCCGTCCAGCCCTACAGAGCCTTCTCCGCTGGTCCCGTCCAGCCCTACAGAGCCGTCTCCGCTGGTCCCGTCCAGCCCTACAGAGCCGTCTCCGCTGGTCCCGTCCAGCCCTACAGAGCCTTCTCCGCTGGTCCCGTCCAGCCCTACAGAGCCTTCTCCGCTGGTCTCGCCCAGCACTCCCAAGCCTGTCCTTATGTACGTCCCTGAGCCTGGCACTCCCCCCAAGAAAATTTTGGGGGGGGGATATAGGCCACCTGAAGGTGCGTCTCCGCCATGGCCGCCCAATGGGGATTCTCCACCCTGGCCACCCGAAGGGGCGTCTCCACCCTGGCCACCCGAAGGTGCGTCTCCACCCTGGCCACCCGAAGGGGCGTCTCCGCTATGGCCGCCTGAAGGGGATTCTCCACCAGGACCTCCCGAGGGGTGGTCTCCTTCTCCGCCATGGCCCCCTGACCGGCCTGCTCCGCCTGCTCGGGGTAGGCCACGCCCTCGTCAGCCTCCAGGGCGCCCGCCCCCCCACCCCTAGTGAAGTTATACGGCGCGAGGACTCGCCTTTTTGGAGGGGGCGTTATGTTACATGCGTGTCCTGAGTTTCCCCCATTCTTTGTGTATTTGGTTCAGTCCTGTTTCCATTTTCCCGCTCCTCGTTACTGTTTAGTTAATTCACCTGTGTCTAGTTCATTTGCCCCAGCTGTGTCATGTTCCCCATTCTGTTCTATGTGTATTTAAACCCAGTGTTCTCCCTCACTCCTTGTCGGTTCTCGTTCGTATGTACGTTTGTGTATGGTGTTTTGCTGTCTCCCGTGATCCTTGTTTGATTATTGAGTAAAGTATATTTGAATTGGACCTGTTGACTGCTGCCTCTTCATCTGCCTGCAACCCACCCGTAACAGGCATCATGTCCCGTTTTTGGTTAGTTTACATGTCTTTGGTCCATGTTGTGTTCATATTTCAGTCGAACCGCACCAGAGTTTGTTTGGAAGCGGACCGAGACCCACATTTTCAGCGGCCTCAGTCTGCTTGTTTGGTGCGCACCAGGGTTCGGATGTTAGAGTTCACACTTTATTACAATGAACCACATTAACAGAGCAATCATACCAGGGGTTCGTTTTAATCAAACCAAATCTACCAAGTGTGAACACCCTAAATCAGCCAGCAGACTAACCAGACTTGTGGTTTAAAAAAAAAGCAAAGGTTTTGTTAACGATTTTGCTGCCGGATGTTTTGGATGAAGTTTATGTCTGTACATTTTGCATAGAACGTTTTAATAAACAAACCTTGATGACCCTGCCTGAAATGAACTGATGGAAGAGGCTTTCTACACATAATAGAGAATATAAAACACCAACATTAAGGTATTAATAGGCCATTATCTCAGCAAGACTTTCACTCAGGTGTAATGGAAGAGGATAGAAATGGAAGGGGGAGAAAAACAAGAGGCATTGATGAATCACCAAAGAGGAACAGACAAATAGAATTAGAAACCATTAAGAGGCAACAGATAATTATCACACATCTTACCCATCACTGTCAATCACGACTGATTTATGCAAAGAAAAAGGAACCAGAGAGAGGGAGTGAGAATGTGCACTCATGGAGCATTTATTTATTCTGAAAAGTCTCAGGTAACACTGATCGTCCGGCTACTGAAGGACGTTTCATAAATAGCAGCATTCTGGCAGTTTATCACAATGAACCGTGATATTACAGGTCGTGTCTCCGCGCTCAGGTTTGCAGTCACGCTCCTCTGCTGAGATCTTCATTTGTCCTTTATAAAAATACCCAGGCTGATTGACAGCACCTGGAAATGAGGTCGTGTATCATTCTTACATCACATCGCATCATCGCAGACATCACAAGCACTCCCAAGTGTGAAACATTAACCGTCCGTTAGAAGACACCAGAAGTCAGCTCCAGTCACAGAGGACGGAGGACAAACTGGGAAACATGTCAAACGCAGACGGTTTAGTCTTTATTTGACAGGAGCGAGATGTAGAAACAAGTCTCTTTTACAGGAGTATGAAGAGATCGTGAATTATAGGCGAATGTAAACAGTAGCAAAATAATACAAATATTCACACTCTGACTAAATAGGTCCGTTCTAAAAAACAAAGTTCAAACACAATTTTATGAATACATAAAATACTATTTTATTAGTCGATGGGTGGATGGATGGATAGATGGATGGATGATGGATGGATGGATGGATGGATGGTGGATGGTGATGGAGAATGAGATGGGGGATGGATGGTGGGTGGTGGATGGATGGATGGTGGTTGGGTGGTGGATGGAGTGGATGGATGGATGGTGTGGATGGATGGATGGATGGGTGGGTGTAGGATGGATGGATGGATGGGTGGATGGGTGGTGGATGGATGGATGGATGGGTGGGTGGGTGGATGGATGGATGGATGGTGGGTGGATGGATGGATGGGTGGGAGGATGGATGGATGGATGGGTGGATGGGTGGGAGGATGGATGGATGGGTGGATGGATGGATGGATGGGTGGATGGATGGGTGGGTGGATGGGTGGATGGATGGATGGGTGGATGGATGGATGGGTGGATGGATGGATAGGTGGATGGATGGATGGATGGATGGATGGGTGGATGGATGGATGGATGGTGTGGGTGGATGGATGGGTGGGAGGATGGATGGATGGGTGGATGGTGGATGGATGGGTGGATGGATGGATGGATGGATGGATAGGATGGGTGGATATGGATGGATGAATGGATGGATGGATGGATGGATGGATGGATGGGTGGTAGGATAGATGGATGGATGAATGGATGATTTGTGTGGGATGGATGGGATGGGATGGATGGATGGATGGGTGGATGGATGGGATGGATGGGTGGATGGATGGATGGATGGATGGATGGATGGATGGATGGATGGATGGGGGTGGGTGGGATGGATGGGTGGGATGGATGGATGAGATGGATGGGTGGGATGGATGGGTGGATGGATGGATGGATGGATGGATGGGTGGGTGGATGGGATGGATGGATGGATGGGTGGATGGATGGATGGATGGATTGGATGGGTGTGGTGGGTGGATGGATGGATGGGGATGGATGGATGGATGGATGGACAGAAATGGAAAACTGGAAATGTGCACAAAAAAGTATTTTAAGTCTTTAAACTCTCTTATCTATTAACTCTATTAATGACTTAATTCAATTAAAGGATTTTGTTTGTTAAATAAAATGACATTTTACACAGCGAGCTTCTTTTATAACACGCCACACTTCTCACTGATAATGCACGGGATACAGGCGGTAAATGCGTCACACAGTGAGCTGAGCTCTGGAGAGAATATCAAGTGCTCTATAGAGAGAGGATGAAGCGTTGGGGACAGGCAACGGAAATGAAATGTTTCTGAAGCTGTTACTGAAGCACAGCGGTGTTTTGAGGGCAAACAAGACTTCTGATAAATAGCATGCCTTTTGTCTGATGTATTTCCCAACACAGAGTCACAGACACTTCCAAACTTTAAGATGGACAATAAACCGCAAGAACACACGGTCGACGGTTTAACTTTATAGAGCAGATAGCAGGGTGATGAAATAGGATGTGTTCCTGGACCAACATCATCTTTATACTCTTCCCGGAACAACATTCCTGCCGAACAGACATCCTAAACTCCATAATTCACACAACGATGAAAATCTTCTCATCATTTACTCACTCTCATGCCATTCCAAACCTTTAGGACTTCTGTGAACAACAAAATATAAATTATGTGAAAAAGAACAACGGCACACAGAAATTTGTCATGCAATCCATTACGCAATGCACTTGAATTAACCTTCCATTTCCAGTGTGACGAATAAAATGGACGTCATTTCAGCTCTAATTTTTAAAGGGACAGTTCACCCAAAAATGAAAACTGTCATCATTTTTTCACCCTCATGTTGCTCCAAACCCGAAAGAGTTCATCTTCGAAACACAAATAAGGCTATTTTTGATTAAATCCAAGCAATTTCTCTCCCTCCATTGACAGCTAAGCAACTACCACTTTGACACTATACAAAAAGTTCATAAAGAGATCGTAATCCATATGAATTGAGTAGTTTAGTAAAATTTTTCTGAAGAGAAAATGTAATTGAAAAGATCTTCATTTGTGTTCTGAAAAAATCTGACGGGTTTGTAACAACATGAGGGTGAGTGGTTAAAATTTTCATTTTTGAACTCCTTTTAGAAAAATCCTTACAAGTAAAATTATAATGTTTTGAATAATAACTGGATACACTAAAATATAGTTTACAGCAGACTGTTTCACATACCAAAATAGTAACCAGTACGCAGTGTAACTTGCAATTAAAGAAGTTGCGATAGTCTTTTCTTCCCTACAAATATCTTCTTCTCAAACAAGAATAAATGTAGGGATGGACTTCATTTTGTCCATTGTGAGTTGATTGGATGGTTGTGGTTTGCTATTGGTGGACAGGTTGCCCCGCCCTCACGCCAGTAAACACATCATCAGAGACAGATTAATGTTGGGGAAGTTATTTTGAATTAAAATTCTGAGGGCACATGAATAAAAAAAAATAAAATAAAGATGTACACGGATAAATCATTTATAATAAGCACTGCAATATTCCATAAAAAAACAAGAATCATCCATTTTTGATTTCATGCTGACTTTAATCATTTAACAAATGAAAAAAGACTAATATAGAAGCAGAGCTCACAGAGACGTCTACACACGATCAGAACTATTATTATCGTATGCCTGTAGAATAGGACATTTATATAAAATTGCTTATTTAATGTTCAGGGAAAGAAATCAAGGAAATGACAGCTGCTAACATAAGGACAAGAGGAGAGAATGGTTCATAACAAATGGTTTAATGCATCATAGAGCATTACACATGCAGGTACTTTTATGCATCCATTTCATTTGCCTTTCTTCTTCTGTTGTTCCTGGAAGAAGTCATTGCATGCAACCGTCAGCGCCGCCACCAGCACGACAAACTCGTTAAAGTCGACTTCGTTATCCTTGTTGGAGTCCAGATCGTTCATGATCTTTTCCACCAGCATGGGGTCTTTCTGAGACTAAACAAAGAGAGGATAAACAGAACAGCATGTAATATATCAGTTTTATATTGGCCATTTACAAATCAATTAATCTGGTCCTGGATGCTGATTAATTAGTCAAATCAATGTTCCAGTCATGCTAAAATAAGATATATAGTATTTTAATATATAATATATATGTAATACAATGTTATAAAATAAATATGTATTTTTTTAAATCAATTATAATAATCAAAAATTTGCAATAAAACACACACACAATAATTATAATATACAAAAAACACACAAACACACACACACAACAACAAACCACACAAAACAACAACACACAATATATATTAACAAACAATTAAAGTCTGAATACTGATTAAAAACAATATATAAAGTTATATATAATTATATATATATATATATATATATATATATATATAAAAGAAAGTATTCAGACCCTTTAATTTTTTGTTCACCTTTTATGTTGCACTCTTATTTAAATTATTTTTAATATATATTAATATTCATAAATTAAATTAATGTTTATATTTTATTAATTCTACTTGATAAAAATATATACAAATATTTATACAAAAAAGTATATATTTTGATTTTAGTAAAAAAATTTTTTTTTTTTTTTTTTTAATCATTGAAGTTTTTTTTTAGTCTGAATTAAGATTTGTTGTATTCAAGCTTTAAAGGCCCCTTGGGGACAATAACATATCACACACTCTGATAGGGACTTGTTGTTAAAATGCATTGTCTTTCTTACAGAAATTGCTTAAGGTTGTGTATGTTTGTTTTGGTATGAGCACTAACTCTAACTTATATGTCAATGATCCTGTTGCAATAGCCCATTTCCAGACCATCCAAAAAAAAAAAAAAATCATCAGATCAGACCAATGGATCTATCCTGACAATATTTCCACATGAGCACAATTTGGGCAAAACCCATCCCAGTAGTGGCGCTGGTCATTGAGCCGTGACCATCAAACCATCAAAGTCCATCAGCCTGTGGCTACACTGTATGATTCACTATCGTGTGTGTGTGCGCGGTTAACACATTATGCCACCAGACACAGTTTAACATCTCACTCATTACTCTTTTTGCCTCCTAGTGTTACAGTACACACTCCCGGGAGAGACACAGAGAGAGCGAGTGTGTAGTGGCGAGGGAGAGGTGAGAATCTATATCGGGCTGTGTTCCAGCCAGTAATTGATGATGCGTAAGCAACAGCCTCGTTCTGATGATGCGTACACAGCTGAGACCCACATCTCATGAAAACACGTCCAGCTCATATTTCACCCAAAACATTAAATGAAGAAAATGAATAATTAGGTTACGTAAGGAAAAAAAAACAACTGTCAATTTTGTTGCATTGAGACATTATTTCCATGACAATTATGCTTATTTGTCCTGATAATCATAATGCAATCATAACATTCTACTTTTCAGTTTCTCTTTTTCCAGCTCCATTCAACTGTATTTTTTATTTAAATTAGTATAAATTAGCAAAATTTATTGAAATCACTATATATATACATACACAACAGTATAGATGAGTGTGTATTTATCTATTCATTTATTTTTGCATTACTATCAATATTTTGGGGGAAAACGTCATGAAAATAATGCCCCCCCCCCCCCCATCTAAAAAAAAGGTTAGTTCAAAAAATAGGCCTTTCCTTCATTAATTTATTTGTAATAATTTATAATTTTGGGGTGAAATATGATCTGGATGCATTATTTGTTGGGTGGAAGGCATTACTTTTCCCTAATTAATTGTAATTTAATATTTTTTTCCCTTGATAAAGTAAAGATAGGGAACAATTCTATATAAAACAATAGTGGATTTAACATCAAATTGTTAAAATGTATGTTTTACTGGAACCTTCTCCCTTTAAATACTTTGATCAGTTCAAGAATAATTTATTAAATTTGATATTATTTATTTGAAACAAAATGACATGTTGTATTGTTCAACTGTCGAGGTTGATATGGGACTTAGAAAGTAATTAGTAATAATAGAGAGTAATTTGCTAGTAATTGATTACTTTTTTAGAGTAACTTACCCAACACTGGTTCTATACAGGTTCATGAGATTCCCTCAAAGTGGGAGGAACACACACACACACACACACACACACACACACACACACACACACACACACACACACACACACACACACACACACACACACCACAACACACACACACACAACACACACACACACACACACACACACACACACACACACACACCACAACACACACACACACACACACACACACACACACACACACACACACACACACACACACACACACACACACACACACACACACACAACACACACACACACACACAACCACACACACGACAACCACACATCTGTGTGGAAACCCTCTTCATCAGAGACACACACCAGGACACTGACCCTGGCTCTGTTTTCATGAACTTCGTCCCATCGAGATTCTGATGAAGTTTCCTAATTATGAATGGGCTAGTTTTATGTAACAATAATGTATCTGATGGGGAAGAAATAATTCATTTAATTCACTTCCTCAGATTTGCAGCCAGCTCACCAAGTGGGGTCTGTCCCAGTGTGTGAGCTGGAATTACATGCCTGTGTAAACACAGTAAACAAGATGAAAAGTTCATGGCGAAATTAACCAAATCATTATCACTAATCAACACGCCGGAACCAAAAGCTCACTCACATGAAAAGGAGCGCTGGATGTCAAGATCTTAAATCTTAAAAGATGGAATTAAAGGATTATTTAGGGTTGACTAAGCAGTCAGTGAGGTGATGTTCTTCTTGAAGGAAACTTTCCCTCTCGCTCTCTGTGTGCGCTCATATAACAGCTCTCATGTGACACCAGGTCAAAAGAGGATTTCATTCACATTATTTAAATTCACTTCCTGATAAGGAAACCAAAATGAACCTCAATTTTCATTAATACTTGCAAAGAGACAGGCTGCAAATGAATTCATAATTATCCACAGTGTAAAAAAATTTCTATACACATTGAATAATCCAATATAAATCTTGATTGTGATAAAAATGCATATGGTAGGTAACTTTTTGCAGTAACATGCACAGTAAATGACTTGTTTTTATTAATAAAAAAAAGACAAATATATTATTTAATATGACTGAATCAACCTGACAGCATGCATTATTTTTAAGATTAAGGTCAGATAGAACTTTTATATTTCGAAATGTGCATATAGTATTTAAATTATATTTAATTATATATATATATATATATATATATATATATATATATATATATATATATATATTTAAATATAAAAAATTAAATATATATATTAATTAAAAATAATTATAATATATATATTACAATTAAAATAATTTATATATATATAAATTAAATATATTTAATATATATATATATATATATATATATATATATATATATATATATATATATATGCACACATTTCTGCATTTATTTATTTAGCATTTATTGATTATATATATATATATTATATATATATATATATATATATATATATATATGTATGTGTGTGTGTGTGTGTGTGTGTGGGGGGGGGGGATTAAGATTTGCTGTATTCAGTTCTTATAATGCCGGCCCCTCTGGGCCAATAACATATCGTATTCGGATAAAATCTAGAAAGATCCATGCAAATGGTCAAGCTAAAGCAGAGACTGAGTGAATAAACAGTTTGTGGCATTTCTGATTGCTAACCGTGAGGAAGTCGGTGAGTTCGCTGTTTAGAAGGTCCTTCAGCTCTCCTTTACTGAGCTTGTATTTGTCTCCCTCGCTCCCCGAGTAGTTGTAGAAGACCGTGATGAGCGCATCCATGGCTCCCTCCAGTTTACTGGGCATGGCGGCAGCAGAGCACCTGTGGAACACAGAGAACACACACGACCGCTTCAACACCACCTGACCTGACCCGAACCCGACCCGGCCGCTGCTGGTCATGCATTATACGCAAGACTTTCAATAGTGTTACAACTTAAAGTTACATTTTTAGCTTGCCATTTAGTGGCCATAATTCACTAATAAACACTGGACATGGTGCCATTGCATTTCTATGGCACATGAATTTGATTATCATTCATGATGTATATCAAAGTACCATACTGTCACAACCAAAATAGCTTTGTTTGCAAGAAAGTTCAGAATCATTTTAAATGTAATTATTAGCCTTCTTTCAAATATTAACTATGGTCTAAAGTTTTTTGGCAAGAGAAAAGTGTCTTACCTCGTTCAGAGGAGAGAAGTGAACTTCTGTGCGTTTGCGAACAAATTGTTTTCTGGAGTGGGTGAAGTTGTTTATGAGGTAACCTGTAGAGGAAAAGGTCCTCCTCTGTTGTCGTGGCGATGTGTCTTAGCTCAGGTGTTGCACCATAGTAACCCTGTGATCTTGATCCGCACCCTACACACACCTGCACAGAAAACACACTCGAAAAGAGCAGCGGCCTCCTGAGAGAGAGAGACACACACACACACACACACACACACACACACACACACACACACACACACACACACACACACACACACACACACACACACACACACACACACACACACACACACACACACACACACACACACACACACACACACACACACACACAGCTAACTTCACTATTGTGAGATATTTATGCTCAATGTCTTTTAATCTACTGGAGTTTAGCTGGTTTTTAATTTTTTAGTGAATGCATGAAGTTCACACAGGTGTCCTACTAATGTCCATCAGATTAACCAAGACGACCCACTAAAGCATCACAAACACAAAGTTTGCAAATACTTTACATTTCATTTTGAACAGCATATCTATTGTTTTATCATTTGTCATTTTTGTGAAATATTTTATTCGAAAGGTGTGCGTATGGCATTTTTATTATAAATTAAATGAAATAAAATTAAAAAAAATTGAATAAATTACCTTAATAATTTGTTATAGTATGATGCAATGACATTCGTTCAAAATTTGGGGTCAGTAGGATTTATTTTTAAAGAAATTAATACTTTTATTCAGCAAGGATGCATTAAATTCATCAACAATTACAGTAAATACTTTTATAATGTTATACTATGTTATATATATTTTGTTCTTTTCAACTTTATATAAATCAAAGAATACTGAAAAAATAATCACAGTTTTTACAAAAATTATAAGCAGCACAACAGTCTTTAACATTGATAATAATAAGAAATGTTTTTTGAGCAGCAAATCAGTATATTAGAATGATTTCTGAATGTGACACTGAAGACTGGAGATGCTGAACATCCAGCTTTGCCATAACAGGAATAAATTACATTTGAACAAAATATTTAAATAGAAAACTTTTATTTTAATCTGTGTACTATTTCACAATATTATTGTCATGCCTGGAAATATTGGAAAACCTAAGACTTGGCAACACTGGCTTCAGTACAACAGAAGATAGAAACAAAAGAGAGAACAAGAAAAGATGCTTTTAAACAGAATGTATAAGGAAATGCCTTTAATTGCAATTATAGTATGATGATGGAGATGGCAAAGCAACTTCCCACATATCTAAGACATGTTGGTGCCTAGATATGTCAGCGTCCCCCAGGGCTCTCAGGGACCCCACATGGGGCCTCTGTACACCGCCTGCCCCACTTCTAAATGGCCCACCCTCACGTCTCCAAACAGCTGGAGCGCCGAAGGGTTCAGAGTCATGGAATCTGACATCTCACATGATTAGATTTAATTCATGTCCGCAGCACAAATGGAGTAGGGGCTTCATGTTTTAGTAAAGTTTAATACATACGGTTAGAATAATATAGCAATGCCTACCTAACCAAGCCCTTCTAAAAGCGATCAGCATCTCTGACCTTGATGTATAGGCTACAAAAGAGCTCATTTTGGTCATTAAGTCATTGCAACTAATCAAATAGCAAGGCCTATATTACCTCTGCCTGGGGAATGAGCGCGCCAGTGAGTGAGAAGATAATACTACTATTAAGGTTCTTGCTCATCACTTGACTGGAGCTTGTTTATTAAATCATGTGGTTATTAGTGTTTCATTGAAGACCAGTAGAGAACACAGATAGAGAGAGAGAGATGGATAAGCTTGAATGTCATTGCTTGGTTGCTTTTCACTTGTGATACAGTCACGTGGTTTAATTAATTAAAGGCCCGTTCACACCAAGAACGATAAAGATAATCATATTAGCGTCCACACCAACGCACGATAACATTCTGTTTATTTTAAGCATTTGTCAAGTGCTCCAAATTCTCAAGCTCAAAGTCACTTGATTCTGTTTGGCCTTTTTTTAAGCGTTCATCCGGTCATTCGTTATGGTGGTGACTCTGGTGAGGACTTTTGACAAAAAACTTTTGGTGTGAACTGGCCTATAGGGCTAGTTGTTTTTGTTCTGTTCTGTCTGGTTCAACGTATTCAGAAAGGTTCAGTGCTTCGATTGGAAACTCCAGCATCATCCTCCGAGCAAACGCGTTTACGTCACGACTATTATTGCTCGGAGGAACGGGACAATGACGTACGCGCACTTCTTGTTTTCCTAAAACTGGGCTAATAATCCCATGGAGTTTGCTCGTAGGTTTAATTTTTCTTAATTAATCTGTGAAAATCAACATTTATTTATTATTTATATAATAATAAAATAACGAAAAGGCAGACTTAATGGGATAAAGTGTCGTCGTGTTTCGAGATCTGTCTTTCTCTCCAAGGATCAAGACGAGTCTATTTTTTACCTCCTGATTTTACCTGAGGGAGAGAGCAGAGAGGGTCAGGATGAGGCTCAGGTGTGTTTCACCCCCACCCCTCCGAGCTAAAAGTGTTTTCCGTTCATTAAGATGATGAAACGTTTCCCTTCGAACTGCTGTGTGAATTAGACTGAGAAAACCTATTGGATTTTCATTATGAGCAATGAGTGACCCATAAAGCCTTAATTTTTCACATCAATTATCAGTAATTATTATACAGTAATTGTCTACATTACATGATTAAAGTAAACAGCAAAATGCAGCACATGGTGGATTCATTCAGTTGTGACGGTCGTTTCTACTTGCTGTTTTAATGGCGATGTGTTTCTGACCTCTAGTGGCTCAATTTTGACAGTGTCAGTTTAGTATCGAGATATTATACTTTTTATTAATATTTTGAATTAGTTTAATTTTTTATACTAGCCTATATAAAAATCCGAAATCTACTATAATACCATAAATATTATAAAAATGACCATATTTAATCATAAAATTTGTATAGCACATGCTGTTCTCATTGTGCCTAAAATGCCAACCTGAAAGTTATGTAGGTATGAAAAAAAAAAAAAAAAAATAAAAAAAACTTAGTGCAATATAGTCTTAGGTTTACAATATACATAATTGTCTGTACATCTGCATATACCATCTATTTTGCATTTGATTTACTCCCATAACTGGCCAAATGGGTAATTAATTCCTGCAAAATAATCTGCATAGGTGAATAAATAATTTGATAGGTCTACAGTGCACACTCTTAGAAAAATGGTTCATTGGAGTTCTACAAACTATTTCCTGACTTAAAAAGCCTTTATGCCAAAAATATTCTGTATAAGGAGAAGGGTCTTAAATGATTGCATAATACTTTCATTATTCAGTTCAAGTCTTACCACATAACAAAAATGCTTTTATGCTAATGAAAGAAAACAAATATACTTTGTTATGCAATAGAAAGATGCGTAAAGGAACAGGTCACACGAAAAGAAAAATTATCATTATTTACGCATTTCAAACCTTTATGCATTTCCTTATTCTGGAAACAAGAAATCTAAAATGTAACATTCCTACTGGAATACAAAGTCAATTCAATTTTATATTTTTTATGCATCAATATCAATATCTTAAAAATACATTAACAGTGCTGGGTACTTACAAAGTGTAGTCAGTTACTGATAACACATTTCATGATAAAATTCAAGTTATATAATCCATTTGTTACGTAATATAATACTTTTTGATTATTTTTAGATACTTTTGACTTAACTTGTTTATTACAATAAATTGAATAGAATAATATTGTACCATATTGATATAAAAATACAAAGAGAAATATTCTTTATAATTTTTTTATCAACAATACGAAGTGCATTAAACTTCCCAATTCCCAGACTGGGGTTTGTGAAGGAACTGCATGAGTTTCATGAAAACTAATAATAAAATAAATCATAAAAATGTCAAATTTTAAAATAAAACTAAAAATGTGTTTAAAAGACAAACGCCTTCCAAAGACATAGCAATACAATGACTTACTGAGTGATAATTAAAATAATAATTCATGTTTAAAACATAAAAAGGAGGATTAGGGAAATCACTAAATTATGAATGTTTTACTGCCATTGTGTGAATAATATATAATCATGTTATCAATAAAAAGTAACTGCAGTCTGATTATGAGCATTTTAAAATGAAGCATAATCTACGAGTACTTGTAATTAGTTAGTACCCAGCACGATACATTAATATCTTAAAAAATGACACACTTCACCTTACAGTTTTTCTGAATTGCTGAAACACTAAACCCATTCTCTGAACCAAATTCTCAATTTGTCGAATAAATCACTCTTTCTGTAAAACATTAAACAAGTTTAAACACTGTTTGCAAATCTCATAAACTCTTTTTGCAAAACTCTAATCACATTCTCACTCACTAAAACACATTTTGCACTTTGATGCACTTGTTTCAAAACACTAAACACAGTCAGACAAAAGTTAAACACAACTACAACACAGATGTCATGGTTTACACACAACGACTCAAAATGGTTCAAAATGGCCAACTATACAATATTCAGTACAATACTACAGTATACTTGCAGTGCATACAGTATACAATTTATTCACCTTACTACTGTAAATGGTCATTTCTATTTTTTTTACGTAAATGTGTTTACTTTTTTCTGTAACTACATGCTTTGGATTCTGTGTTCTCTATTATTTGATGTAGTGTCAAACAATTGATCTGTAGTGTTTATAATATTGACTTGCTGTGTGTATGATCTGAAAGCATTTGATTTTGAGCACAGATGAAATGGTTTAGAGGAAATTGTTTGATTTTGCAAGAGTCAGAGGTTCTCTGAATGTGGTTTAAAAATGTGGTTTTGTGTTTAAGGTTTTGAGAAAGTGAGTGATGGTTTTAAGAAATGTGTTTTAGCAATTCAGAAAAAACTGTAAGCTTGTCTATCAGCCTGTGAATGACTCATACGTGATTCATATTTTTATTCAGTACTTGTATCCAGTCTTTTTAACACCAATTTCTGTGATTTATTCATACATCCTCTGGTAACAAATATTATATATATATATATATATATATATATATATATATATATATATATATCCTAAAAACAAATCATACAAACCAAGGAACGATGTGGTTTTGAAGGATGTTGCTTGTGTGAGAAGTGGATCATAACTCACTCACTCAATAGAGAGCAGCTCATGGCTTTCTGTCCTCTCTTGCCCTCAGATTTTTTTCTGTTTGAACAAACAACTTTATTCTGTAAAAATATGTATGCATGACCACATTGACACCCAACTGCAACTTCCTGGTCTAAAAAACAGTAAAGTGAAGGGCTGACAGAAAAGCTATGATTAATGAGAATGAGAGAGAGAGAGAGAGAGAGATGAGAAGAGAGAGAGAGAGAGAGAGAGAGAGAGAGAGAGAGAGAGAGAGAGAGAGAGAGAGAGAGAGAGAGAGAGAGAGAGAGAGAGAGAGAGAGAGAGAGAGAGAGAAAGAGGCTATACAGACCTGTTAACGATGCATTTTCTACTAAGTTTAGCCAGACAAACATATGAATATTAATGAAAATGTTGTGTAATGTCAGTTTATGTAAAGCTAATTCATTTATATTAATAGACGGTTTGAAAGGTGCAACAGGAAATGAGATGATGTGGTAAAAAAAAATCTGCTGTAATGTTAAGGTCAGTTGCTCTACACATTTCAACATTTGTCTGTTACACAAACGCAACTTAAAGCGGTTAAAGGAATAGTTCACCTAAAGCACCCTTGTGTCATTTCAAACACGTATGGGTTTCAACTGTATAGAAAATGGAGAAATAATGAAGAATTGTACAATTGTGCCCTCACCCCCACCGCTATGCAATTGCAAGGAATGGGAACTGACATTTTTAAAAGGAGGCAAAAGCACCATAAAACTAGTAAAAAAAGCCTAGTTTAAGATAAATATTATTTTAAGAGTGTAAGCCTTCTAGATGTGGGTGAGAAACTGTGAGTGAAATCAGCACTATCTAAATCATGAACAAATCATTATTTGATTCAAATCTTTCCAGTGACACACTTGATCCAGTGCACAGGCTCAGATTAAGAGGACTTTGGGCCCTGGGGATAATTTAAAATCAGCAAAAAACATTTGTCATACTTCAGTCATACTTCCTAAATGAGTACTTTTTATACCATGAATTTTATACCATGGGAGTTCAACAACATCACCCTCATGTTGTTCAAAACCTGTATGGATTTCTTGCTTCTGATGAAGACAAAAGAAGATATTTTGAAGAATGTTGGTAACCAGACAGTTGACGGCACCCATTGAGGAAAAAAAAAAATACTATGGAAGTCAACCGTTACTGTCTGTGTTTAGCAGAAGAAAGAAATGATTTCGTTTTGAACAGGGTGAGTAAATTATGACCGGATTTTCATTTTTGGGTGAACTATTCCTTTAAATAGGGTCTTACAGTTAAATAGTCCTTATAGCTTTAGGAGAGCAGAAATCCCTAATGATAGAATTAAAATCACTGCTGTAAGACGGTCATTTATCACATGAAAAACATCTGCAAGCCCTGATAAAGTTGGTCTGGTTCATCTGCATGTTTTTTACGTGTCCGCTTTCTTTGGGAGTAAGGTTGTTGGCATGTGAAAGGTGACATTCCTTTCGCTGAGGTTGAACTATCCAAAACGATCAAACTGGACTCTCAGTTCTGCAACAGTCACTTAAAGATGCAGCTAAATCCACATCTTTGGAGAGATGTCTTGTAGGACTGTACACCTGGTTTATTATCGAAAGTAACAATACACCGAGCTTTCGATTTGGTGTTAATGGTGGTTAGGCTACAAAACTGAATTCGTTGTGTACACATAAGACATGAGGTGCAATGAGCCGGGCTGGGCGGGGCGTGTTCGGTACGCCATGAGAGTATCGCGATTCGAATCGTGGGTTCTGTATCGCGTTTTTTCGGTTCGGTTTAAATTTCGTTACAGCACTAGTAAATAATGACAAAATCTTAATTTTAAAGTGAACTACATATCACAATCCAATTTATGATGCATATTTTTTCCATTATTATTATATATGCATTATTTTTGTATTATTTAAATACTATTATAGTACTGTATTTTTTATATTTTATATTTTTACATTTCATTTTTATTTAATTTTTCAGTTTCAATAATTTTGTTATGCTTTTATAGTTTTTGATTGTTTTTTTAATTTAATTTTATAATTATTTCTTTAAAAATGTAATAATTTTGGTACTTATTTAATATAATTTTTTTAATTTGTTTAAGGTCAAGTTTTAGAATATTTATATTTTATTTAAGCTTTATTTAAATTAACAAAAAAAATAAACAACATTTACACACATTGTCGGAGGAGAAATCTTTACTTTGACTCACTGCTTAATTTTATGCAAATATCATAAAACCTGTACCAAGATATATCTGATCTGACGCGGAAATAGAAACATAATAAGTGGGTATCACAGTCTTAAACCTTGTTATTGATAATTATTGGCTGTGCATGATATGAATTGTGATTCCTGCATACTGTAAATACATTCACACCACCTCATTCAGCAGATTTTAAATTCTGATCATGAATTTTTGAGACGGAATTTCATCAATGAATCATTTTGATCTCCATTGTTAGTAATGTGTGCAATACAGATGATTCATATCAAGCAAACAAACAGAGATCTCTGCTTTCTTTCTCTCCATTTTTAGGTCAGAAATGAGTGGTGCAGGGACTTAACGGTTCGGCTGGTCAAATGTTGGATCATCCTGGAACTACCAATGAAAGAGCGTTCACTCAGACACACACCATACCAAGAGAAAAAGAGCGTGGTGGTGGTAGTGTGTGTATGTGTGTGTGTGTGTGTGTGTGGGGGGGGGGGGCGTGAGAGAGAGAGAGAGAGAGAGAGAGAGAGAGAGAGAGAGAGAGAGAGAGAGAGAGAGAGAGAGAGAGAGACGCTACAGATGCAGGAGGTGGTGCTTGGACACATTTTAGAGGCGTAAAGGCCTGCCTCATTTGGTGCAGATCAGATCATTAAAAAAAAAGCCACATCCACCACTCAAAACAAGAGAAAGTCGCCGCCGGCTGCTGCCAGCATCCTCACCATCCTGCCGCCGGCTGTTGCATCAACAACACGTAGCCGGCCATGAGTCCCGGCAGCATACGCGGCACGCTGGACGTCAGCAACGTAACCTGGGCTCTGTCGGAGCGCTCCGTGCTGCAGCCCATGTGGGATTACCTCCAGCAGAACCACGAGAGCAGCTTGCGCTCGCCGCTGTTTCCCGTCGTCCTCTCGGTGTCCATGTACCTGGTGCTGGTGTTCTTCTACACCGTGCTGGACCTGCTGGCGCCCACCTGGCCCTCCATCCGCCGCTACCAGATCCACCAGGACCGCGCCGTCACCTGGTCCAACATCGGATCCACTTTGGCGCTCACCACGTACAACCATCTGCTCTACATCTTCCCCGCCGCCGTGGCCCAGTGGATCTGGCGTCCGCCTGTGCCGCTGCCCCGCGAGGCGCCCACGCTCACCGCCTTCCTGCTGGGCATCGTGGGCTGCACCGTGGTGTTCGACTTCCAGTACTACCTGTGGCACCTTCTGCATCACCGCGTGGGCTGGTTGTACCGCACCTTCCACGCCCTCCACCACCAATACCGGCAAACCTTTAGCCTGGTTACGCAGTACCTGTCGGCATGGGAGCTCTTCAGCGTGGGCTTCTGGACCACCGTGGATCCGTTGCTCCTCCAGTGTCACTGTCTCACCGCCTGGGCGTTCATGCTGTTCAACATCTGGGTGTCCACCGAGGACCACTGTGGGTACGACTTCCCTTGGGCGATGCACCGTCTGGTTCCCTTCGGCCTTTGGGGCGGCGCACTGCGGCACGACGCTCACCATCAGCAGCCGGGCACCAACTTTGCGCCTTTCTTCGCTCACTGGGACTGGCTGGGGGGCACGGCGACCATGCCAGCTCCCGCGAAGACAAAAACACAGAGAGAAAAGGACGAAAAGGAAGCCTGAGGCTCGCTTTCCCTTTCACACCCTCGCTCTCATCTCTCTCCTTTCGCTCCATCTGTCCCGCCCTGTCTCACACATTCCCCCCGTCGCTATTCATCTTCTCCCCGGACCGCAGATCAAGTGTCTTACTAACAAACCAGTAGAGGAGAAACATTCCCAATGTAAAAAAAGTGTCTTTTCTTGCAAATCTATCTATTTTTCTAAAATGTAAAAAAAACTCTTCAGCATTGGCCAATTTTTTGGAGGTTTTGTGGGATATCTCAGGTTAGTAGTTTTGGCCTTATGTTCGCAATGTCTTTTTAAAGAGATTACGTGTGTTTAAAATGGCTTGTTTCCAATGCTTGTTATTGTATTTTTCACTAAACTTCAGTCAATAAAATGCTGTTGTTTGTTAAGTTTACCTTCAGCTGTGTTGATATGCATTTGAGGACCTTGGCAACCTTTGGATTGCTCTAAAAAAAGAACCGACCGTTACAAACGTTAGAGGAGAGGAGCGTATGAAGTAACATTGTGTGAACACACAGGCATGTTGGCTAACCGTGATTGCTAGAAAGCGCAAAGACTACTTACATCATCACTGGTGCTGCTTGCTTTGCTAATATATAATAAAAAAATGCTCAAACAATATGAGCCTGCTAATTAGGTTGACAGCCATTGTAAAGTATAAAGGTATGATCACCCAAAAATGAGAGTTTTATCACTTTAATCAGCCTCATGTCATTCCAACTTCATATTACGGTCTTTCTTCCAAGACACACAAAATGAGACGTTTGGCAAAAAGTCTGAGCTGTGATTGAAAAAAAAAAACACAATATTCCAAGTCTTCTGAAGCCATACAATATAATTGTGTGAGAAACAGACCTAAATGTACGCAAACAGACCTTGTGTTCATTTCAAAAGTGGCACCTTTCGATGCATCATGCCAGGTGGGACGTCAAAAAGGTTCAAAGCTATTGGTCCTATTGGTCACATGACCAATCAAGTTTTGAAAAATGTGACTGTAAATGACATTTAGGAAATGCATAAGACTTAAAGGGATAGTTTGTGCAATTTTTTTATTTTGTCATTCCAACTCACATATTATTTTCTTTCTTCTATGAAACACAAAATCAGATGTTCAGTAGAATATCTGAGCTTCTCTTTCAGTGAGAGTGGATGGTGATTTATATACTGCCAAGCTGTCAAAAAAAAAAAAAAAAAAGACCGAAAGTACTTTTTTGACAAATCACACCAGGACATCACTGAGCCTAAACGCTGTTGGTTCTACCATGTCACATGACCAATCATGATATGAACAGTAAAAAAAAGTGACTGTAAATGACATTTGACAACTGCATAAGGCTTAAAAATAAAAAAATATTTTGAAATATTAAAAATATATTTTGAAGAACGTCAGACTCAAATTGCATGGACAAAAACTGCTGAAACCCAACAAAATATATATATATATATATATTTTTTGCGTGAACTATCTATTTAAATTTTTGTCTGTTTCTCATACAATTAAAAAAGGCTTCAGAAAACTTAGAGTAAGAGTCATATAGACTACTTTTATGGATTGATACAACAATGGGGGGTTGTATACGTAAACGATTACAAAAGTCATTAACTATAAGAATACGCCATACGCCACAGCATGCAGTGTTTGTTTTCGGCCATCGTTCGGTTCTATGCCACACTATGCTATTCGACAGTTTTACATAAGAGAAGCCCGCAGAGGATCTGGGCTGAGATCAGTCTACAGCCAAAGCAGAGAGGCAATGCTAATTAATCATCTTCTCTTTCAGCCTCCTACTGATCCCTCTGGCACATGGAGAATAGCTCCCCATGCTTTAAAGAGAGAAAGAGAAGAGAGAGAGAGAGAGAGAGAGAGAGAGAGAGAGAGGAGAGAGAGAGAGAGAGAGAGAGAGAGAGAGAGAGAGAGAGAGAGAGAGAGAGAGAGAGGAGAGAGAGAGAGAGAGAGAGGAGAGAGGAGAAGAGAAGAGAGAAAGAGAGAGAGAGAGAGAGAGAGAGAGTTTATCTGAAATAAAGAATTTCAGATAAAGTTGGCTTCTGACACCAGGAACTGAACAATTTAAAATATGATTCAGATTTTTTTCCATAGTAAGATACCAGCTTGCGATGTCATATAACGGAAGACCTTTAGCAAAGGGAGCAGAGGTGACCTTTAACTAGCTTGGAGGAGGCCAAATAAGCAAACAAACATGAAAATCTGCGCTTTGCTGTGTTTGTGCATGCGAGGCTGAGCAGTACCTGGCTCTCGTCCAGCAGCTCAGTATCTCTGAAGACCTCAGGCTGAGCTCTCTAAACAGTAAGTTGTTATCTGCAGCTCAGCTCAGGAAACCTTGGACCATTTCCCATCAGGCATTGTTGTGGACGCCTCCCCCTCTGGCACTGCAACAGAGGGGTCCTTTAGGAATGTGGAAACTGGGAGAAAATGTGGACTGTGTTTTAAACAAGTAGTTATGCAGGAGAGATAAGATAATACTGAGACACACAAATGGGTTAAATGTGTACATCTGAGTGATTTGACATGATATCATCTGCTCATTAGAATAATCTACGATCAATTGTAAATGAAAACCAGAAACATTTTCACCTTCCATTTACATTTGTAGTGAACAATGAGATACATAGATCACTCAAACTGACATTAAAATACCAAGAAATAAATTCACTTCTGATTCTGAATACAAAATAGGCCTATATCTCAGAAGAAATCATTACAGTACACTGATTGGTTAATGTATAATGCATAATGTTTCATTTTTTGTTACACATGAACTTTATACAAATGTTCTGTATGCAACATCCAGATGAACTATTGCATCTGCCAAAATTTGCAACACAGCAGAGCACACTATAATGTGTTTGACTTGTTTTTATCTCTCTCTCTTTTTTGCCAATAGTGGCACATTTTTACTCAAAAACTGGATTAAAGATGCAAAATAACTATTTCAGGGATGATAACTAGACCGTGGTCATGGGATAACAGAAGCATGCCTTTTGAAACATATTGTTTCATATTGCATATTTTACATATTATTTATTTTAAATAGTAGGTACACTGTATATACTGTGCAATAGTAGCTACACTGATTCTGAACAGCCACTGAATACATGACGAAACAAGTGCTGCACTTACCACATCTGTACAGTAGATGCCGCTGTGTTCAAAACTCACCCATCAAGTGACTAAACGTCAGAAATAATAGTAGTTATTCATAGGAAAAAGATCAAATTAAGAAATAGAGTACAAAATAATGTTATTTTAGTATCATTGAGATACTGTTGTAGTTTGAATTCATATTATGAATAAGATTTTATTTAAATTGCTCCTGTTTCAGTTAAATGTTGACATTTTGTTGTTTTTATATTTTTGAATACATTTTTATTTCAGTTTTAGTTTTAGTTATTTAAGTAGGCTACATTCAAAGTTTAACTAATTGAAAATAAGAATAATTGCTTTGGCAACTAGCTGAAATAAAACAAGTTATATTAAAGATTTAGTTGGATTGGATTTCAGTTAATGTTCTTTTATTTCTTCCATTTTTTTTTAATATATTTGGTATTAGTTTTCAATAACTATAATAACAATGATACAAAGCACTGTCACTGTATTTTACCTCAATCCATTTTTTAATTATTCCACATCATATTAAAGTAATTTGGTCGTTGACACCTTATATACACAGTGCGGTCAAAAAGACCACGCTAACATTTGATTATTATTTGTATTTTTTATTTACATTAAAAAATTAATAAAAAAAAATGATGTGACTTTTGTCATGGAATTTTTTTAAATCAATCTTAAAACCATCTTTTTATGCTATATACTATAGTGTTAGTTATATAACATAAATGTTTGTGTATATGTGCACGCATGCACACACACACACACACCACACACACACACACACACACACACACACACACACACACACACACACACACACACACACACACACACACAACACACAGAGTGCTGGACTCTTGCATGTCAATACAAGATCGTGACCAAAAATGTATGCACTTCTTGAAGGAAATAAATGTTGTGATGTTATTTCCATCAAGAGATGCATCATTTTTTGATGCATCATTTATATATAGAAAATGATTCACCAAAATAAAATGCAAATACAATCATATCTCAGGTGAAAGAGTGTGTGAAAGGTGAACCCTCTCTATTATTTGACTGACAACAACAAACATGCTTCAACATGCTCACTGAACTGGTTTGACCAGTCACTGTGTTTATACTACACAAGACACAAAGACATTCACAGACTGGTCCTATTTTCAAAATATAGGCCAACACACACTTGTTAAGATTCAAGACCTAAACACACACAGCTGTACACAACAGGTGATTGTGGGGTGAGATCCATCCCTTAATCTTAAACAGCAGACGGTGGCGCGCTCTGAATACATTCAGCCGAATGAGAGACTTTGAGACTATTTTATGATATTTACACAAAACCACATTTTAAAAGTTTCCCCCATTTCAACATGATCTGAGATGTCAACTACAGTTAAATCTGACTCATTAACTCTCATTACCATATAAGGCGATAGCTAAGGTATACCTG
Source organism: Chrosomus eos (assembly GCA_036326025.1). Taxonomy (NCBI): domain Eukaryota; kingdom Metazoa; phylum Chordata; class Actinopteri; order Cypriniformes; family Leuciscidae; genus Chrosomus; species Chrosomus eos. The sequence goes on from CM070834.1 coordinate 10,318,507, forward strand.
TCCGTTTCACATTCATTCTTACAGGTAAAATAACAGGTTGTCAGACACAGGGAGGGTGGAAAGCAGGAGTGCAGAGACAAAGAAAGAGAGGACAGGGGGAGGGAGAGATGAGAGAAAGAGAAGTAACGTCTTCCTCTCTGCGCTGCCAGTGTTATGCAATAGGAACATCACTGGCACTGCTGGTCTCTTATAAACAGCGTAGTCTAAAGTTCACTATTTTCCGGCTTTTAAAAGAGCTAGTTTGCTTTTTACCTTAAAATACCGGTACAGGAAAACCTAAAAGGGGTTTTTGCTAAGGCAAGTGTCACAATTACTCATAACTTCAAGTTAGAGATTTGAACAAACATCCAGGCCTAAGTAAACTTGCATCCTACACTCTCAGAAAAAAAGGTACAAAAGCTGTCACTGGGACAGTACACTTCAAAAGGGTTCATTTAGGTACTAATATGTACACTTTTGGTACCAATATGTACTTTTGGAGGACTAGTATGCACTCTTTAGGCAAAGGTTTTGAAAAGGTACCGTCACAGTGACAGCTTTTGTACCTTTTTTCTGAGAGTGTACATTGTTTACGCTACTAACATCTATTACAGAACTTCGAATTGTGTTGCTTTCTGAGGAAACGTTTGCTATTACTTTCTCATCCGATTTACAGTTGGTTGAAAACAATCCCATCAATTGAAGAAGGGGCGTCACAACAACCTGAACGTATGGTGTCAAGTTCCGCATTGACAAAACAACTCACATTTTCTTCAAGTATGTAATCTAAACCTATTTGAATTATTCTCTTCAAACTAAAGGCCAATATGGGAAATTCAGACAAATTTTCATAATAGCCTATACATCTACATGTCACTGAGTTTACCTTCACCCACACTATTAAAAAACACTTGCATGCAAATACATCCTTCTTTCACACAGTCGAATAATTATTCCAATGATGCCAGAGAGAAACTGCACCCTAAATGGCACGAAGACGACCAGTGCGGTATCCATAGCAACATCAAAAGACAAACACGTCTAGAAACGGCCAAAGCTGTGAAGTCAAGAATCAAGAATCTGTGTGTGTGAAATTGGATCATCGGAGAGAGAGAGAGAGAGAGGAGAGAGACAGCGTGAGAAAAAGAGTGAGCAGAAGAGAGAGAGAGAGAGAGAGAGAGAGAGAGAGAGAGAAGAGAGAGAGAGAGAGAGAGGAGAGAGAGTGTGTGTGATAGTCACAGCCCAGCCTGGAGGCTATATATCTGACCACACACAATTGTCACCTGAGATTGAGGGAGATGTAAATGAGTGAGATGAATGGAAACTTTCTATTCATCATTCTTCCTGGAATAGATGCTACCTGAGGGGCTGGGTTATGGTCCATTTCAACCTAAGAGTAGAAAGGTAATGGTGAGATACATTTGAAAACAAGAAATACAGTCACATTGCACGATATAAAGTCACAAGGGGGGAAAATTACATTTCTATGGTCTGATAAAGGCATAAAGACCATTGATGATCTCTATGAGAGTGGAGTTTTCTCATAACCTTTCCAAACGATTTGACCTACCTAACTCCCATTTATTCCGTTTCTTCCAGGTCAGGCACTTTGTGCAAAAACTATTCCCTCATTTTCCTAATCGCCCCCTGAATCTCCATTAGATGACTTCTTAAAGCTTGAACCACAGTTAAAACGTTGTATGTATAATCTGATTCACAATATTAGTCCAGGCTTGGCAAGTAGGACCAGAGGTGCGTGGGAGCAAGACTTGGGATTTGAGATCTCTGATGAACAATGGGAACGTATTCTCGATCTCACTCACACATCATCTATATGTGCAAGACATGGCCTGATACAGTGCAAGATCCTACATAGGGTTTACTATACAAATGCTAAACTTGCTAAAATATACCCCTCTGTCAGTGATAATAGGTGCAAGCAATCAGCAGCAGATCTAATTCATATGTTGTGGGGATGCCCTAAATGATTTGATTACTGGACTAAAATATTCAAAATTTTGAGGGATGCCTTTGCCATAGATCTTGATACAAAGACACTCCTGGCCATTTTCGGGATGACTGTTGATGTTAACCTTTCAGTAACGGTTCAAAAGGCTCTAGGCTTTACTACTTTGTTAGCGAGACGTCTCATACTTTTGAAGTGGAAACATGCCTCACCCCCTTCCTTTGATACATGGCTGAAAGAAGTGTTCGCTTGGATTAAATTGGAAAAAATTTGATTATCACGGACTGGTTCTTTGAAAACCTTTGATGGACTGTGGCGCCCCTTTTTGGATTATTTACTGGCTAACTCCCAAGACACATAAGCTGGGCATTTATTTGGGAATATTTTTCATTGGAAGCTGTAGGTTGTTTATTTGAGGGAGGGTTTTATTGGGGTATTAATAGTGGGGAATGATAATTTCATAAATTCAATGTTATTATCTATTGACTTGATGTTCCAAGCAGAAAAACTAATAAAGAGATTTAAAATAAAATGACATTTCTCAGATATAAAGCCATAAGATATACAAGACATACCAAATTAATGCTTTTATTCAGCAAGGGTGTATTAAATTGATCAAAAGTAACAGTATTTATAATATTACAAAAGATTTATATTTCAAATGAATGATCTCTTTTTATCTTTCTATTCATCAAAGGATCCTGAAAAAAAATTCACAAAAATCTTAAGCAGCAAAACTGTTTTCAAAATTGATAATAATGAGAAATTTGTCTGATTTGCTAATCAGCATATTAGAATGATTTCTGAAGGATCATGTGACACCAAAGACTGGAGTTATTATGCTAAAAATTCAGCTTCGATCACAGGAATAAATTACATTTTACATTAAATAAGTTATTTGAAATTGCAAATATTACTGTTTTTTTTTTTTTTACTGTGTTTCTTGTCACATAAATGCTGCCTTGGTGAGCATAAAAACATTTTGAACAGTGTAAATTCACAATGATAATAAATAAAGTGTGAAAGAGAAACAGTAAAACATTTTTTTTTTTTTACTCTATAGGCAGAACTGGGCTTTTATAAGAAGCCAACTCAGGCCAATAAAGAAGTTAATCTGTTTCATTTATTATTAGTAGTTGGCATCATATTACTATTGCTCAAACACTATTTTTTAAAACTTAATATTTTTATATTTTATATTGCAACCGAAATTAATAACTAGCAATTTTCGCAGAAATCTGACTCTTATACCTTTCACCTGGTGGATGATCATTTTAAACCATGTTTTTTAAGTCCAAAAGTCACTTCCTTCCCTATAAAACAAAAAACATATCTGTCTTCAAGTTTAGAAAAGGCTAAAGCTAGTTAAACAGGTTTAGAGGGTTTCTATCGACACAACCAAAATTGTTAGAGAAATGCTAAATATTTGCTAAAGCAGGGAGTGTACAGTGTCACACTATCACTGATCGAAAGAGCACATTGTGAATTCACAACAGCAGCAGTTTCACAGATACAGTGACACATCCCATCATAGAGATTTTTCAATATCAAACATGCTCATAATCAAAAAAGCATAGACATGCGCATTTAAACGAGCGCTGTTCATCAAACAGAAGCAGAACAGCAAACAGAAGTCTCCACAAAACAGTAACTAAAAGAGTTCAACCAAACGAACATTAACATTTTATAGCCTCAAAGATATCATCATGAAGTATTAGGTCACAAGGTTGACTAGTTTCATAGATTGCAATGAGTGCGTGTCATAGTTTCTAACAACGACATATGACTCACCCACTCTTGAAAAATCTGGTTCAACAAAGAACCTTTAACTTCAATGAAACCTTAACATTGGGCAAAATGCTCAAAGGTTCTTTAGAATTTTAAAATGTTCTTCACATTATATAAAAAGGTTCTTTTAAGTACTGTTTACTAAAAGGTTCTTTGGGGAACCAAAAATGGTTAGGCACTGCTGTGAAAATCCCTTTATTTTTAAGAGTGTAGTAGATGTACATAACATACTCCACATTCAATTATTCATAGGAAACTCACAATTCAACAGGAAGCAAAACAGTTTCAAAAGAAACAAAAGATTTATTGAAAAGGCATTGTGCCTTGAGGGGTAAAACAGTCATAGCGGTTTTATTAGCTGCATTTTCTGGAAAGACGTGTAACGACATTTGATTAAAAAAGAGATTGTAATATATAATATGATAAACAACATGTGAAGGATTTGTGCAAAACAACTTGCACAGACGTACACAGGACCAATCTCTAGAATTCCAATACAGAAATAAGAAAGGTTTGTTGCCAGAGATACAGCCGTTTTGTTTTAAACTATCAATTATGCTTGAATTTAGGAACATATAATTTAAACGTGCATCACACTCAGTAGAGCGGCTGACCTAATTATGTATATAATACAGTGAGGTATGAGAAAAAAAATAGTCATTGTGACTAACTGGCAAAAATGGTTGCTAATCAGGTATTAACAACAGAAGAAATTCTGGCTAAAAGTTAAAACATACATAATTTTTACAGCAGAGCATTTAACCGTTCACGGGCTGACAAATTCACATTAAAAATAACTTTGCCAGGCCCATCTGAACAATATCAAATGTAACAACAGAACGACCTGGCTCAGAAGCTTCTATTCAAGTTTTACGAAAATGCTTTGGCTTCACGGCCCTGAGCTTTAGACTGAACGTTGCAGTCATGTGATGAAGAAACAGGTTGTTTAGTTTAAAATCTTCGTGGCTCCTCAAGCTGTGGGTTCACAAAGGTCTGACAGCTGAAACTAAATATCTTCCCAGACACCTTCATGTGGTCTCAGACAGTTTATTCAGTGAAGAACACGAGATCCACGGTGTCAACGCTCAATGCGTAAACTCCTGTCTTTCATGGTCCATGTCGACCCGCTCTCAGCAGGTGCTGCTCTCCGTGGGGCCTGTGCTGGAAGTGTACGTGTTGTTCTTTTTCGAGTACTTCATGGAGCTGAACGACACCCTCATCCTGTTCACCGTACGACTGCTGCGGCACAGCAGCGTGTTCTTGACGTGCTCCCTGAACTCGTCCGAGACGTAATAGTAGATGAAGGGGTCCAAGCAGCTGTTCAGGCTGGCTAGGCACAGCGTGGTGATGTAGAAGCCATAGGTGTTATTGGCCCAGCTTTTTTCCTGGACAGAGTAGTGAAACACCAGCATCACATTACTGGGGATGAAGCAGACCAGGAACGTTATGAGCACCGTGACAATGAGGACCACGGCTCGTTGGCGGGTTTTTCCAGCACTGCCCTCAATTGCGGAGTTCCCAAGCGAACGAAGGAGAAGAACGTAAGCAGTTATGATGACCAACATTGGGATGAAGAACACAAGACCTGCCATCACCATGAAATAATAATAGGGATAAGAATAGGGCAGCTGAACGTCCAGGAACATGTTGTCCGTCTGATTCTCCTGTTTGACAAAGTAGATGTCATGGCAGGTGATGATGTTGAGTTCTGTGGCATTAAATGTTTGCTCGTAGAGGTACAAAGGCGTAGTGCTGACCCATATGAAGATCCAGATACACACAGATACAATGATTGCAAACTTGTTGTTATTCCTGTGCTGGGAGAGCGGGTAAGCACAGACCCAGTACCGCTGGACGCTTAGACAAGTGATAAAGAGGATGGAGCAGTACATGTTGCCGTAGAAGAAACCCACCAACACTTTGCACATCCCTTCCCCATAAATCCAGTTATTTCCTTTTAAATGGTAAGCGATCTTGAGAGGCGTCCAGATAACAAACATCAGGTCAGCCAGTGCCAGGTTGCCCATGTAAATGGCAGAAGGGTGAAGTTTCTTTGACCTGAACAGTAAGACCCATATAGCCATCGCGTTGCTTGGCAACCCCAATGCAAAAACAATGATGTAAATAATTGGCAGGAAGACTGTTGTGAGGCGGCTCTGTAGTATATCTTTAACGACCTGGTCAATTTCTGAACCCACGACAACAAGCATTCGCCCTTTGCCTTTAACTGAAACAAAACAAATAGATTCATATTAAAATGAGTGAATTACAAACGAAAGTATACATCAGAAAAACAAGTAGGCCTAAATGAAAATAAGGACGAATTAGAGCAACTCACCTGGAGGTGCCGTTTCTGCAGACGCATAAATCACACACGCGGAAAAAAACAAGATCCGGTAACTCGCGTAGACAGCCATTGTGTGTTTTTAAACTTTTCGTTATTTCTCAAACTGAATAATAGCCCGTCTCTTCAAGCGGGTTTATGAGCTCTGTTTTACTCTGCGTGAAATGTTTTGAGTCGACCTGAAATAAGGAAGGACACACCTTAACCCTCAGAGGACTCAACGCGCGTCGAGTTTCCACCTGCATGACGTCACACGCTTGACGCATTCCAGTCAGATCCAGTTGCGCGTGAGTTTTGATCGAAATCAACCACATGAGCTGCTCGTGGGAAGAGTGGAGAGAGAGAGAGAGAGAGAGAGAGAGAGAGAGAGAGAGAGAGAGAGAGAGAGAGAGAGAGAGAGAGAGAGAGAGAGAGAGAGAGAGAGAGCAGACCAAAGTCATATTGTAACTATTAATTTTTCAGTTTTAACAATACCAGTGCTGTTTAAAGTGTATACGTGGCATTTTGTTGTTAGATGGTCTAATTGTTAGATGACATAACAACATTCTTAATGCTATTTCAAAATTCAAGATTATCATCTGTAGGCTATAGTCTTATTGTGTCCATTCCTCACAAGAAAGACGGGGCAGAATAAACAATACAATTCAAATAGGCCTACATTAAAATAAGAGTCAATTCACAATAGTCAATACACATAATGATCATCTTTATTTGATCAAAATGACATTACAAACTTGCATTGTTATTTTTAACTAAAACCTAAAGTAAAACAATTAAATTTAAATAAAGCTGAAATAAAAGAAAATATAAATGAGAAACCATCTTAGGCCTACGCCTTATTTTGCCTTGTCAGGTAATTGAAGCCTAATATAGCCTATTAAAACTGAAATAAAAAAATAGAATTAAAAAACGGATAAAAATACTAAAAAGTTACGAAACCTAAAATAACACTGAACACAACTAAAAACTTGTCAAATATATTATTCTTCAGATAAACATTAACATATGGTATACAGTATAAGACAAGCACTACAATGTACTAAGGGTTAATTTTAAAAATAAATTGGCTACCTCTTTGATAAAGTTGCACAACTGATAGATAAACCTATGATTTCATTAAGATCACAGAGCCTCTGGATTTTTGAAGTTTTATAATTTTAAGTAATTATTCTTAAATATTCTGTTCAACCAATCCATCAAATAAAATATTTGAATGGTTTATTATAAAATAATGTCTTGTCACATAATTTCCCCCCCCCCCTCCATATCTAGCTTTTTCTCTGTCTCAAAAATCAGTGAAGGGTAAATTGGAAAAAGAACAATGAACTTGTGTGTGTGTTGCAAACAACATGCAAATAGATTTTATGATTTAACTGGTCAAATAAAAAGTTACTCCAAGGACTTTGGTCATTTTCTACCTGCTGTCTGTCTTGTTAAGAAGACACACACACACACACACACACACACACACACACACACACACACACACACACACACACACACACACACACACACACACACACACACACACAACACACCACACACACACACACACACACACACACACACACACACACACACACACACACACACACACACACACACACACACCAGGGAACAAGGAAAGACACATTTATTGATAAATACATTTACAATTCTTAATAAAAAAAAATACAAATACTTATATAACAACATTAAAACAGATGTGCTTTGAAACCAAGTGGGGCCATGAGTGTGCAAAGAAACAAAAATATCTAAAAGAAAACGTGTATAAGATTGGATGGTGCTGCCATTTCAGCATTCAGTGCTTTAGAACAACGTCATACATACATTCACACGTCACAGAACACATTTACATTCTTTTAGAGCTCCTTCTACACACATTTAGACAGGAATAAATGCTAGATGGTTTCTGTAACAGATACTCCAAATCTATTACAGCACCAAGTTGATCAGTCAGCTTCTAGAGAACTTTCACAGAATTGGATTAAAGGTCATCAGAAGATTCTGAGAAATTCCAGTAACACAGAGAGACTTAAGGCAAACTGTATCTAGTGACACAATGGCAAACATAATGATAACAATGCTTCGACATTTCCAAGGTGACGATGTTGTCATTCAAGTGTATGCTGGTATGAAACCCCTATAGGATTTTTACATTTAGGCGAGATTTCATGAAATAAGATGTTTACTTCTTTCTTGAATTACATGTGAAATGTCAACTATAACTCAGTGCCCGTTTCAGAAACTTGTCCCTCTAGCCCTTACAACATTTTATAATAAAATAACCAGAGCTAATACAGTTTTCAAGAGGTATTGTAGAGCATATCACAAGTTTATAAAACAGTTTATGGTTTTCATACATCATTCTTAGTAGGAAGTACTCTGCGTGTTGTCAGTGTCTGACGTGAAGGTACTATTTTTCTTTGAATACTTCAATGCGCTGAAGGAAACTCGCATCCTCTGCGCGGTGCGCTCGCTGCGACAAAGAAACATGTTTCTGACATGTTCTCTAAACTCATCTGAGATGAAATAATACACAAACGGGTCGACGCAGCTGTTCAGGCTGGCCAGGCATAGCGTGGTGATGTAGAAGCCGTAGCCGCTGTCCTGTACTCCCAAATAGAGCAGGGAGTAATGCACCAGAACCATGATGTTACTGGGGGTGAAACACACCAGGAACATCACCAGCACCGTGACGATGAGGACGACAGCCTTCCTCCGCTTCTGAACGATGTTAGCGTCAGTCATCGAGCTCTTCAAGGCACGCAGCATCAGAACATACGACACTATACTTACTACGCAGGGAACTACAAATCCCACAACTCCCATAATCAGGAAGTAGATAGAAGGGTATAGTGATTGGCTAGGACGAGTGACATCATGGCAGGTGACAATATCAAGGTTGGTGACCTTCACGGTCTGGTCGTAAAGGTAAAGAGGCACCGTAATAACCCACACAACCAGCCACACACACACAGACACACCTGCCGCCAATTTGTTGTTCCTTTTCTGCTGGGAAAGAGGATGTACTATGGCCCAATACCTCTGGACACTAATACACGCAATGAAAGCGGTTGAACAATACATGTTCCCATAGAAAAAGCCCACCAGCACTTTGCACATGGCTTCTCCGTAGATCCAGTGATTCCCGTTAAAATGGTACGCGATCTTAAGAGGAATCCAGATTACGAACAGCAAGTCCGACAGTGCAAGGTTGGCCATGAAAATGGATGAGGGATGTTTCTTTTTCGTCCTAAAGAGGAACACCCAGATGGCCAAAGCATTGGCTGGCAAGCCCACACTGAAGACAATGATGTACACCACTGGGAAGAAGATCTGGGTGAGCTTGCTGTTCAGTACACCAACAGCAGTGGACGTCACCGATACCCCCTCCTTAGTTTCATCACCAGTAAAGCCTCTGTCCAAGTCAGAATCTAGATAGATAGATAGATAGATTTACTCCACATGCATCACTTCAGAGCTTAAATGATTCATACTAAACACAAATATTCATCATGGTCAGCATGCATCAACATGTAAGCTACATTATGAAATCTGTCTGCTGTAAAGGAACGAATACTTGTCGTGATCCACAATATTATTACTCATAGCAAAGGCTAAACAGAAGAAAACATGCATTAAAAAAACATTTTGTTCCACATATACTTTGTAGGCAGGTTTAAACAATGTAAAATCAGACGTTTCATACCTAAAATTATATTAATAAATATATGTAGGCTATATACTTTAAAAAAGTTCATTCTTTTTAGACAAATCAGAAAGTAAACCTCATAACTCTTTACATTTGTAACTTGTATAGGCTAAGTGGATCTCAGTAGGAAATACACAAATAAAACGTTTTCATATATTAAAGTATTGAGTTGAGACACGTTTCGTTAAATTTAAACAAGAAAACAAATTCTTACTTTGACTTGACAAGTTCACGCTGAATAACAGAATCACGACGTAAATCCAGGTCAATGGGTGAGCCATTATCCGGCGGAATTGACTGGAAAGACTGTATTTAGCGGAGCTTGAGTGTTTTCATCTTGAATGTAAACAGAATCAGCTCTTTATAGACAGGTGCGGAGCTCCGTTCAGCAAAGTCATGTGACCTTACCTGGGACACGCCCTTCAGAGCGACGCATTTACACAGGTATTTAATGTGGACCGTTTTAAATATGTAGCCTATATATTTCCTCAGTTACATGCTGCAAATACAAAACTTCAATGCACCTGACATTTCCAAAACAAAATGTGCTCTTCCTTAGCTAACCATCACTGTATTATTGTGAAGCGTCAGTTTTTCTCCTCACAGTTCGATCGCCAGAATTCTTTAAGAACATGACGTAATAGTTCAAAGACTCTTAAGAATTTATGTAGTATCAGTAAAGATATTGTAGAAGTGATGACTGTCACTGATAAAAACAATCAATCACTTGATAGGCTTAGCCTATTGTTACTTAGGCTGTCAAAATATGCTGTCATATTATGCTGTCTATGCTATATTTTACCATTATAGGAGGTATAGGATATAGGATGCTGTCAAAATATCTAGTTTCTATCACCCACGTTAACACGGTCAATATGTTTCTGCAAAATTGCCATATAGCTTTATTGTCTCTACGCATACCATTTAATTAGTATCATCTTCAAAATGTATAAGAACCTTTTAAACATAATTAACGATGGACTAGTTGTATATTTTGGTTACCTAATTTATTGCATTAAAACAGCAGTAGGCCTATATGTAGTCGGCTAGGTCTATGCGTTGGGTAGACATATGGATAAACAGCGCCACCTAGAGGATTGCTTAATCACAGCCTCTGTGTGTCAGGTTAAAAAAATGTATATGTAAATGTAAATAAACGATCAAATGTTATTACAGTTTTGATTCATTATTATTATTATGGAATCACACAAATCCATAGATAGATAGATAGATAGATAGATAGATAGATAGATAGATAGATAGATAGATAGATAGATAGATAGATAGATAGATAGATAGATAGATAGATATTTAATTGGCACAGCAAGCATATTATATTATAAATATACTGTATGCATGTAGTTAAATATTAGAATACATTAATCTATACATGCATCTCACATGCAGAGCCACTGCATACATACACTTCATATTATTAAAACTGGCAAATTAATACATTGGGAATACATTTGAATGAATGAAATTTGTTAAATGCAGAGCACACTTCTGATGATGATAATGATGTTGATATTATATCCAGAGTCATTTGATGCTTAAATACAGCTTTTATTTTAGTTTATATCGTTCCTATGAAGATTTTTTTAGAACACTTATTTTTCTATATTTCGACAATTTAAACTTTTCAAAATGTTATTTTTGTTTTAAATGACAAATGTCACATTTCATTGAATTATTATTATTCAGATTTCCACAATCATGTGTTTGCTATTTCTGCCTGCCTACGTCTCAAAACAGAGCAGATTTTCTGTCTGTACTGAGACGAGCCATAATAGTACAGTAGAGGGTCTAGGAAAACACTTGAGCTCCCCAAACACACAGCCAACAGATAAGCCGGATAAGTATCCACTCCTCTGTTTCCTCCAGTAGCTAAATGAACACAGTGGTATAACAGGATGCCATTGGATGGTGCAAAACACACCACAAACTCCATCAGCACGGCAGTAGCCATGATCACTCCTCTTCTTTCCTTGTTTAAGGAAGAAGATGATGTCGTTAAACGAGTAGGTTTGACACTGAGCACATATATGATGGTAGAGTAGCTCACTAAGATGACGACCAGTGGCAGGAAGAAGTAGATGCAGGGGAGGATGGAGAAAAGGTACAAGTAAAACAGCATTGGAAAGTCATTTTTTTGCAGCACATCAAAGCAGGTGACCCCCACCCTGTTGACACTGAACGTTTGTCTCACTGAGAGAAGTGGCACTGTCCCAGCGAGCGCCAGCAGCCAGACCAGCACACACACACACGTGGCTTTCCTTGCACTCCTCCAGGTTAGAGAGGCGATGGGAAGCGCCACAGCCAGCAGTCTGTCCACACTCATGCACATCATCAGCAGTATGGAGCAGTACATGTAGCAGTAGTAAGCAGCACTGAGCACACGACACGCCACCTCACCGAACACCCAATCTGAAGCGTTCAGCTGGTAGTGGATCTTCAGAGGCAGCAGCAGGGTGAAGAGCAGGTCCACACACGCCAGGTGAGACATGTAGATCACAGATGCATTCTTCGCCCGATTCCTACAGGTGAACGTCACCAAGGCCAAAGCATTCAAGGGCAAACTAATGAGGATGATGAAGATGTTGAACGAGGGCATGACGCGTGTGACCATCAAGCCTTTAAATAGCAGAACTGCCTCCTCTGGTATGCTCAATCTTCCAGAGAATGGAATAGTTTGGTTATTGTATGCATCTGCACTTAGATTATTTCTATTAAACTTTGTCACAGGGTTCTGATTTGTCTGGTTAAGTAAGCCATACGGAAAAGACTTCATACGGCCAGAATCTGTAACCAAAACACAAACACAATCAATGCTTTAATTGACTGACTTTCGTGCAAAACAAACCCATCTGACAAAAACAGAATTCAGACTCATAAACAGCTTTGCACTACATTACCTAATAAAGTACATACATTTAAATTCATCACATCAGCTAGACACAACTTTAAAGTCATGACACTCATGAAATCGCTGATGTACTTACCATTTAATCCATCGAATGTTTGATTAACTGTAAATAAAAGAAAGTCATTTATGTTCTCCATGAATACAGATGAGCGGAAATTCGAACTCTAAAGTATTTCACAACTTTAAAATAAAAGATGGATAGACATGGACATACGGTGATGTTCTTCACTCATGAGTAATTTCTTCTGAGTGAAAATGACAGGATATGGTTTAAAATGTGGTGACATCACCAAAGCCTTTGGTCCTGATAGAGCGAGATGAGAAGAACACTGATTGGTTTGGGTGTGTCTGAAAGTTTATACTAAAAAGATTTTGTTTATATTTATTAAACAATATATATATATAGACCATTACCATAACAAAATGGTGCATCTTCAAGAAATATGGTGCAAATTTGCTTAGGAATACAGGAATATTTTAGACCATTACTCGCTTTGTGGAGTAAATTAAAAACTGAAATATTTGACTTCACATATTGAAAAGACAGACTGAAAGTAATTAATGATAATGATAATTAATGGCAATTATAAATACTCCATATTAAGCACTTCTATTAACAAAAAACAACTGGAGAGTTCACAATGCAAGGTCTTGCGGTTTGGCAGCACTCTCCAAATTATACAGTAATGCATGTGGTTAGGACATAAATCTCCACAGAATGTCCAGTAAGAGCTCAAGTGGTGTTGCCAGTAAACCGCAGATCTAGAAATGTTTCACTTAGGCTATCACCGTTTCTTTGAGGATCCATTATTGTGTAAAGGGGTTTGTGGCTTCCTAAAGTGATCTGCACGTTCACAGCCTCTGCATATAAAAATTTGAGAAATGGTACACAGTAGTTATTAATGATTTTTCAAATAAAGACAAATCGGATACACATGAAATATCGTACTTTTACTGCAAATGTTCACTCTCATTAACAAAAGCACGGAGGACTTGAAGGCGCGCTGTGCAGACCGATCGGTTTATGACATCATAATACTCTAAGAGCGATTGAATTTTTTTTTTAATGTTTTAGTTTGACAGGGATATTGTACATTAATAAAACATTCCTGTAAATGTACCAGAATTAGCCAAAGGCTATTTTTCATCCGTAGTCCCTGGACAAGATGTTACAAGTCAATCTAAAGAAAAAAAATTATTAAGAATACATAATAGAAATTTTAATAATTACACAATTCCATAAAAATCAATTTAAACAATTTTGGATCAGTTAAAAACAATGCAGCAAAATACAAACAATAATAGGATGGCTAGCAGATATGAGATTCTAATGTTGACAAAACTGAGTACTGATTAACCAATTCTTCAATTGAACCCTAAATAAAGCATATGTGTCTAGATATCTTATAGTTGTCGGAATAATATTCCATTCTTGTGCAGCTTTGACAGAAAAGGCAGACTGAATAAATTTACTTCGTCTAAGCTGTATGATACAGTCTTGTCTTAAAGAGCACCTATTATGGATTTTTGAAAATTGCCCTTCATGTAGTGTGTAACATAGATCTAAGTGAACGAAAACATCCTGCAAACTTTTAAACATGAAAGTTCACCGTATACAAAGTTATTGTCTCTCAAAAGTATGAGTCGACTCTGAGTCGCTGTTATGAATCGTTGGACGAACGATGCTTTTCCTTTGTCTAGTTGACGTCAACTTGACAAGTTATTTGAATAAGATACGCCCACTCATTGCGTTCAGAGACCAGTGTTGCCAGGTCCGTATATGCCTGCACTGTTTCCGCGGGTTGTTTGTGTAGTGCACGGGTTGACGCGATTGTTTTACCCACTGGAACATGATTGTTATTGGGGAAACACCCGGGAATGCTATTTGAATATTTTTGGCCGTGATTGGGTTAGTTTTGATGAGCAATTGGGCTGGTTTTGTTGTGCAGACCTGGCAACCCTGTCGGAGACGGCAGGGAAAACTAACATCATGTCGAGACGCTGTTTTGAAGTGCGACGCAAAAGCAAACTTTTTTCATCTGCCCAGTGAGGAGCATTTGAAGACTAAGTGGCTACAGTTCATATATACAACTATACCACAGAAGTATAGCCGAACTTTGTTCTGTGTTCATATATACAACTATACCACAGAAGTATAGCCTTGTTCTGTGTTCGCGTAATTTTGAAGATGATTGCTTCACAAACCTAAATGCTATAAAGTATGGATTCGCGAGCCGTCTGATACTGAAGGAAGAAGGTTCAGTAACGTTACCGAGTTTATTTGGATCAGCTTCCTTCTCCGAATCACAAACTGTAAGTATTATTAATATTAATTGTTGCTTTTATGTTTTATCTATCATGCTCAATAAGTATGTGTGTGTGTTGTGTACGCACAGCGCATAGGTCATCAGTTGTATTGAAATATGTGAAGTGTTTGTCGTTGTTAATGGAGTTGTCATAAAGAATATAGCTATAAGGTTACCTCTTAGTACTGCATTATCAATATGTTTATGCGTTGGGCTAACGCAAACAAAGACTGAATCTGCTTTTACCACTAAACTTTGGGCTATAACATATCACCACAGATTAGCGTCACGCAAGGGCGGGGTTTGGAAAAATGACTCGCTAAACGATTCATATGGGAGTCGGTGAGCAAATCAAGTAAAAATAAATGCATATTATAAGACAACAAAAGTGTTTTTTGTCATGGCATGCTCGTAAAACCGTTGTTGGGGACTCCCAGAACAATATTAGGAACATTTTAAATGCCATAATAGGTGCCCTTTAATGCACCTCTTGCAAAGCGATAATCACTTGTTCTAGACCAAGAGGGGGAGAAGATAAACCATAAATAATTGTATACATCAGGCATACATTTGCATACTTAATCATGTTTTCCTAACTTAATAAATTATATTTTTTCAATATTGGACAATGATGAGAATGTACCGTTTTCTTATCAAAGACTTTAAGTGTACGTTTGTATAAGGTATAATAGTTTTAGAGTCACTGAACTTGCCTGAGACCAGGTGGTTAAACAGAAAGTCATGTGCGAAATAACCATAGAATACATAAACATCTTAGCTGCTTCTAATGACATGTTTAGTAAGCTTAAAATTATAGAGATTAAACCTGCTTACAAACCTTTTTTACGTGAGCTTTAAATGTAAGTTTTGAATCAATCAGTATTCCCAGATATTTATATTGTGGCACTACCTGCAGCCTCACCCCTGACACGTAAACACACGGGCTCCTTATTAATACTGTTAGACTTAGAGAAAAACATACATACTGTTTTGGACACATTTAGTTGCAAGCAATTCTCTTTTAGCCATGCCGACACATTAACCATAGAATTCGTAAGTTCGTAATTCGTAAGTCAATTTTGAAAGCATGCAGAGCCATCTGCTCTCTAATCACTCTATAGCGGTACTTTGATGTCATAAACCGATTGGTCTATTCAGCGCCCCTTAAAGTTGAACACACCTATCACCAACTGGAAGAGAGGAGGAGAGAAGCCCACCATCCTTCAGAATCATGTGACCTTACACTGTGTGTGTCCCTAACCAATCGCATTGCGACGCCGCGACGAAATGTATCTTTTCCATGTTAATCAGAGTTTTTGTCCTAACCAGCGATACACGACGATTCTAGTTTAGAAACGGTTTCTATGTTTCTGTAACTTCGCAGCTGGAACAAAAAAACACAAAGTGTGGCAATGATAATCTCAGGTACTGTTTATGTGCTTTATTTAATGTTAAAAGAATATAATGTGATTTTGAATATCATTTAGTGCTCCCTGCTTCTTAGCCGTAAAATCAACAATGGATAACTCACCTGGGATCTTGAAATTAAAAAAAATGGAAACCAGAACGTCAAAACTGTAAACAAACAAGAATATTCTTTGACAAAGATTGTTTTAGTAACTCATGTATTTTTATTTAATAATGTTTAAATTATGTAATATTTGTGATTGTGAATTTTATTATGTACTTATCAACTTTCTTGCAAGTTCAATCAAGATTACTCTCTGGGGCTGTGCACTTGTCGCGAAAGCTCGCCCACACGCTGTTCTGATTGGCTGTGGGTTTTGATTGATTTTGACGCATCTCGTAGTCGCATTCCATCTGGTGTGGACCAAGGGGAAAATCCATCAGCCGGAAACTGAATCCTCTCTGGACGCCGCCATTGTAGAACTTCACCTGCTGTTAGCATTCCATTGACTCCCATTCATTTTGGCGTCACTTTGACAGCGAATAACTTTACATCTGAGGCGTCCAAAAACTCCATTTGTCCATTATTTATTTCTAAAGAAACATGACAATGTATAAAAGGCTCCATTACTTTGTATCTTACGTTATGGCCCTGTAGAAGCATTAACATTGTAGAGCACAGTGTCTTCTCGACATGATGCATTCCAGTATCCGCAGGAATCAGCTGCCGATTTAAGGTTCAAGTTGTCCCTGGTGTCTGCGCACGCAATAAGGGGGCGGGCAATATGCTAATGTTTAACGTCTTGACATCACAATGAAACGGCTAATGACTCATTTGAAAAACGATTAATTTCATTGACTCAGAGTTGACTCTTACTTTTTGACAGACACAGCTTAGATTTAAAGGGTACCTATCATGGAATTTTGAAAATTACCTTTCATGTAGTGTGTAACATAGATCTAAGTGAACAAAAACATCCTGCAAAGTTTTAAATATGAAAGTTCACCGTATACAAAGTTATTGTCTCTCAAAAGTAAGAGTCGACTCTGAGTCGCTGATATGAATCGATAGACGAACGATGCACTTTCGTACGTCACTTGTACAAGTTATTTGAATTCGACACGCCCACTCAGTGCGCGCACCGAGCAGACAGAGAAAACTGACAACAACATGTCGACGAGACTCTGTTCTGAAGTGCGAATCAAAAGCAAACTTTTTTTTTTACTGCCCAGGGACAAGCATGTGAAGACTCAGTGGCTGATACTAAACGAACGTTCAATACCAAGTTTATTTGGATCAGCTTCCTCCTCCGAATCACAACCTGTAAGTACTATTAATAATTGTTGCTTTTATGTGTGTGTGTGTGTGTGTGTGTGTGTGTGTGTGTGTGTGCGTGCGTGCGTGTGTGTGTGTGTGAGAGAGTGAGAGTTACGCTCAGCAGCTTCTAGGTCTCCAATGTCATTTTTTTTGTTTTTGAAATATGTGAAATTATGTGAAGCGTATTGTAGTACTGCAGTGCTTTATCAATATGTTTAAGCTTTGGGCTAACGCAAAATATAACTGACTGCGTCATCTGACCAATCACCGCCGATTAGCGTCACGCAAAGGAGGGGTTTGGACAAATGAGTCGTCAAACGAATCATTAGGGAGTCAGGTAAAATCAGGTAAAAATAATGCATATTATAAGACAACAAAAGTGTTTTTTGTCATTGCATGCATGTAAAACTGTTGTTGGGGACTCCAGAACATTATTAGGAACATTTTAACACACACTGAAAGGTAATTTTCAAAAATCCATAAGGGCACTTTAAACAAAATAAATAGTGTATGTTTAATTTCACGATAAGTGTACGATTAATCACACAAAAAAGGGTGAGATTAATCGCGTTAATTTTTTTAAATATATTGACAGCCCTAATATATACACTCACCTAAAGGATTAGGTGACCCCCTTTCACCTTCAGAACTGCCTTAATTCTACGTGGCATGATTCAACAAGGTGCTGAAAGCATTCTTTAGAAATGTTGGCCCTTATTGATAGGATAGCATCTTGCAGTTGATGGAGATTTGTGGGATGCACATCCAGGGCATGAAGCTCCCATTCCACCACATCCCAAAGATGCTCTATTGGGTTGAGATCTGGTGACTGTGGGGGCCATTTTAGTACAGTGAACTCATTGTCATGTTCAAGAAACCAATTTGAAATGATTCGAGCTTTGTGACATGGTGCATTATCCTGCTGGAAGTAGCCATCAGAGGTACATGGTGGCCATAAAGGGATGGACATGGTCAGAAACAGTGCTCGGGTAGGCCGTGGCATTTAAACGATGCCCAATTGGCACTAAGGGGCCTAAAGTGTCCCAAGGAAACATCCCCCACACCATTACACCACAACCACCAGCCTGCACAGTGGTAACAAGGCATGATGGATCCATGTTCTCATTCTGTTTACGCCAAATTCTGACTCTACTATCTGAATGTCTCAACAGAAATCGAGACTCAACATTTTTCCAGTCTTCAACTGTCCAACTTTGGTGAGCTCTTGCAAATTGTAGCCTCTTTTTCCCATTTGTAGTGGAGATGAGTGGTACCCGGTGGGGTCTTCTGCTGTTGTAGCCCATCCGCCTCAAGGTTGTGCGTGTTGTGGCTTCACAAATGCTTTGCTGCATACCTCGATTGTAACGAGTGGTTATTTCAGTCAAAGTTGCTCTTCTATCAGATTGAATCAGTCGGCCCATTCTCCTCTGACCTCTAGCATCAACACGGCATTTTCGCCCACAGGACTGCCGCATACTGGATGTTTGTCCCTGTTCACACCATTCTTTGTAAACCTTAGAAATGGTTGTGCGTGAAAATCCCAGTAACTGAGCAGATTGTGAAATACTCAGACCGGTCCGTCTGACACCAACAACCATGCCACGCTCAAAATTGCTTAAATCACCTTTCTTTCCCATTCTGACATTCAGTTTGGAGTTCAGGAGATTGTCTTGACCAGGACCACACCCCTAAATGCATTGAAGCAACTGCCATGTGATTGGTTGATCAGATAATTGCATTAATGAGAAATTGAACAGGTGTTCCTAATAACCCTTTAGGTGAGTGTATATATATTCACTGAATGTGAATATTCAGATTCACTGAGCCCTCAGCATTTTTTACCAGTCGCAGAGTGTTGAAGAATGTTCAACTTTGGGTAAAATGCAGCGCTCATCACTGTCACTTTTTACCCATCCGTCCAATTACATTGGAGGAGGAGCGGGACAAATACCACACCGACCAATCATCACATTCTGCTTGTACAACATCAACTGATGACAACATCAAGCATAATAATGGAACAAAATAATTTAAAACAGGAACCACATCAAATACTTTACATTGTATCAACATTTTTATATAGAAACACAAAAACAAACTTTGAAATGAATGAAATACTATTAACACTAGATATTCCGTATCAAGGCAAGCTAAGCAACTCAACTGAAAAAAACGCTGCGCGGCCAAAGGGCTCCACAGGTAGGTGTTTTCAGCAGGGCGCCTAACGTTTTCAGCTGGCTAAAACAAATGCTTTGCTGGACACGCGGCCTAACAACGTGTCCAAACTAGACGCAATGCAATAAGATTCCAACGACAAATCATTTTTCTAATGTATGCTCTGTTATTGATACAGTTTCCACATGTTCAACGCAGTAAATTAGAAAAATACTCAGTAAATAGATAAGTAGGCTACAAGTAAAATAATCGTTTTATTGATGGACATGTACTTGTTAATGCTGTTGGTGAGGAATTACAGTTGCAATGTGCCTCAAACTGAGTAGTGTATCACTGAGAAACATCCTGCTCGAGTCGTCCTTGCTAAAGAGGTTCGGGTTGAATAACTAGTTTTTCCAATGTTTCATCAACAGACTAGCGCTCGGATTTACATGGTAAAATCAACTTCATCGTTCGTTACTGTGTTTAGTTTACAGTGTATAAGCCTCAGGACAAGCAGAGCTGGCGTTGACATTTTTGTTTTCGACATGCGTGCTGTACGCGATAAACCAATCACAACAGACTGAGCTTTCTGGCCAATCAGAGCAGAGTAGCTTGCAGAAAGGAGGGATTTAGAGAGATTGATTCATCTGACGAGTTGGTTTATAATCATTGAAAATGTGCTGATGTGCAAATGTATATTATGAGAAAATGAAACAGTTTTTTTTTTACTTTGATGCATGTAAACCTGTTGTAGGAGACTCCAAAACAACATTAGGAAACTTTAAAATAGCATAATAGGGCTCAACATTTCACAAAATTGCTATAGCAAAGAGAACCATCAGAACAGTTTCAGTTTCAATTCAATTTCAATTTCCTGCTTGCCAAACTAAAAGCTTATTTTTCTAGTCAACATTTAACCAGCTGCTACAACATGTTAATTTTTGTCATCATTTCACAAAATTGCTATATCCAGCAAGGGAACTATCAGAACAGTTTCAATCTCAATTCAATTTCAATTTCAGAAGTTTTCAGAAGACATTTAATATTGCAAACTCTGCCTAGACACCAAATCAAAAGTCACTGTAATTTAGTGCTGGGCAACGATTAATCGCGATTAATCGCATCCAAAATAAAAGTTATACTTAAACATAATATATGTGTGTGTACTGTGTATAATAATTTTTTATATATATAAATACACACATATGCATGTATATATTTAAGAAAATATGTTATTTATATATAAAATATTATATTTATATATAATATTAATTATGCATAAATATATATATATATATACAGTATATACATGCAAATGTTTCTTAAATATATACATGCATATGTGTATATTTATATATAAAAAATTATTATACACAGTACACACAAACATATTATTTTTTATTATATATTATCGCGATAAATCGTTGCCCAGCACTACTTTTAACATGTATTTGGACAGAAAACACACTGAGATTTTACTGATCTCAGTTGATTCTAGACAGAAATTAACTTCACAAATTCATCAAAATTATTCTAAAATCGAATTATCTGAAGAGCAAAATTCATATTCACATCTCTGTGGACAACAATTTTTATGTCTTTCTTTCAGAAGCATATCGGGCAAAGTTAACACTTAACTATTCCTGAGCAATGACAGAGAAACCTTTGAGCAAATCAAATTCCTACTTTTGCACATTTGCATTTTGTCATGAAGCACCTAGCAATGATCACATTTTTATTCATAATTTATATACCTGGTAAGCAGTGTCTGCAGGGCTGCAGTGTGTACATCTGGTAATATTCTTGACATGTCACAGACTTCTCTCTCCAATTTGTTACAGCTGAATATTTCCGCCTGTCAACGGCTGCTTCTTCCTGCTGCCAGCTGCCGATTTTTTCACTGAACCCTCACTAGAGAGACGGTCAATATTTAAAATTGATTTTCTCTGAATTTATTATTTCTTGGAAACATTTAGGAAGATCACACATGAAAGAAATATAATATAACACTGTGCAAGTGGTTTTTGGATATTTTAATACAAAAATCGTACATACTGTACCTTTCAGACATGATGAGCCAAATCAAAAACGTAACATTAAAGAAAACAATAGCCAGATCATACTTTGACTGGAAAGGAACACATATTTCATTTTAGGAAATAGCTAGATATCTAAAATGCATTAAACACAACAGGTTATGTGTCTGCCTGAAAAGCACATGCTGTTTATTTACATTGGGTAAACATATGGATTAACACAGTGCTTGATTGACAGCCTCTGTGCAAATGCAGAACCAATGATCCAATGGCTTCAGTCAAATGGTAGGCTATTACAGCTTTTATTTTCTTCTTCTTCTTCTTATTTTTATTATTATTAGTAGTACTTTTTTTATTAATATAGATGGATATGGGTGACGTATTATACATACGGTATGTTTGTGATAATATAGCCTATTATGCATTATAAACACTGATCCAAAACCTTCACTGACATAACACGTTAGCTACATATTGTTAATATACTGCATGATGTAGTAGTAAATTGAATAATATTTACACTAAATCTGTAAATCTAAATACTGGCAGATAAATACAATGTAGTGAACTTGTCAAGCAAGAATATGGCAGTTGTTATAAGAGAGATCCACTTAATTTTTGTTTTGTATTGTGCAGCTGTAGTGAGAGCATCAGTTTGATGGTGTGTTTGCTCTTTTTGCCTTCCTGCACAAAAACACAGATCTGATCTGCTGTCTGCACTGAGATGAGCCGTAGTAGTACAGAAGAGGGTCCAGGAAAACACTTGCACTCCCAAAACACACAGCCAACAGGTAAGCAACATATGATGAATCTCCCTGTCCTTCAGCTAAATGAACACAGTGGTACAACAGGATGCCATTGGTTGGAGCAAAACACACCACAAACTCCATCAGCACGGTGATAACAATAATCACAGCTCTCCTTCGGTTGTCTGAAGATGATGAAGATTTTGCTAAGCGATCAGACTTTACACTGAGCACATATATTATGGTAAAGTAGCTCACTAATGTTACAACCAGTGGCACAAAGTAGTAGAGGCCGGAGAGGATGGAGAACAGGTACACATACTTCTGTGTTTGATACAGCACGTCATGACAAGTGACGCCCACATCCTTAATCTTGACCGTTTGTGTCATTGAGAGAAGTGGCACCGTCCCAGCGAGCGCCAGCAGCCAGACCAGCACACACACACACGTGGCTTTCCTTGCACTCCTGCAGGTTAGAGAGGCGATGGGAAGCACCACAGCCAGCAGTCTGTCCACACTCATGCACATCATCAGCAGTATGGAGCAGTACATGTAGCAGTAGTAAGCAGCACTGAGCACACGACACGCCACCTCACCGAACACCCAATCTGAAGCGTTCAGCTGGTAGTGGATCTTCAGAGGCAGCAGCAGGGTGAAGAGCAGGTCCACACACGCCAGGTGAGACATGTAGATCACAGCTGGTTTCTTCACTCGAATCCTACAGGTGAACGTCACCAAGGCCAAAGCGTTCAGGGGCAAACTAATGAGGATGATGAAGATGTAGAACGAGGGCATGACGCGTGTGACCATCAAGCCTTGGAGGAAGAGAACAGCCTCTTCTGAGATGTTCAATGTTTCGGGGATTACTGTAGTGTTGTGACTATATACTGCTGCTTCTGATGTATCGATGTAGTAGGCTATAAACCCAAAACCAATATCAAATTTGCAGCCAGAATCTGTAACCAGCACAAAAAACAATGAGTGAAGGTCAACATACAGTTATTAGAAAAAGGGTAAGCATGAGATCCTCCATTAAACATGACCATTACTGGAGTGTTAGCAGGTTGTACAAAAACTTTACAAGTGAAATATGAATTGTACGAATTGACACCAATTCTGCAAAATGTAAAATAGCTAGAAATTGTTATTGAGATTGTGTTGCATATTACTAGTAGGCATTGTTGAAGAACTCAGAAGAATGGTTTCATAGTAAGATGAAGCAGGCGGACCGCAGTCAGAATCTGTAATCAACACAAAAGATTATTAGTGAAAGCTTTCATAAAACCACCAGAGAATAATTAAGAGAACCTGGACATATTTGAGAAAAGGCTTTGAAGGAGATTGTTGTATTGGAGGAATTTAATTCCAAACTTGGATTATATTTATATTGCATGAATGCTAGCTTACATGTGCAGATAAACACAGAACCTCCACACACAGACACATACTCACTCATGCCCATTTGTTAAAAATGCTGTTTATGCTGTATCATGAAATATGATCTACAGCAATAGTGTGTCCTTTGCAATGTTTAAATGAAACCTATGCCACTACAGAAAACAACTTCCTTCGAACAATATAGTTCCTTCAATGCAATCATCCATCAAGCAATATTTTATACATTAACAACAACAGATCACCTCATAGTTCAACCCATAAATAGCTGTTACTCTCATCATATGATAAATAAATTAAGATTTCTATCACCCATCTGTATTATATACAGCACAGTGTTATATCATTAACTAAAATTAAAACTATTAAAAATAGTTTTTCGTTATTGAAATAACACTGGAATAAAATATAAGCATTAGATGAAAATGTAAACTTAAAAAACTTAAACAAAAATTAGACTGAAATAAAATAACTAAAACTAAAGCTGAAATAAAAATAAAATTAAATAGAAATATAAAAACTAAAACTAATAAAAAAAGCAAAATCACGTACCAAAATTACTCAAACTAAAAATAAAAGCCAATTTTAAATATTAATACATTTTATAATAGTATATAAACACTTACAGCACATCAGCAGGACATAACTGACAAATGTCTTGCAATTCAGAATGATCAGATTTTTTTTTAATGGCTCATGTTTGAGCTGATGTACTTACCATTGACTGCAGTGCATGTCTGCGCAACTATAATTAAAATCAAGACACTTTTTACTCCCATGATTACAGATCAGCTGGATAAAATCATAAAATATACTTCAGAACAACTTAAAAAACCCTTCTAAATAGCCACAGTCGCAGTGACGTTCAGTGTGAAAATGCTGACATCCTTGGCGCCTTCAGCCTCAGTAAAAAGAAATGATAAATTATTAATAGATGCTGATGGTTTTGTGGGCGTGTCTCCTGAAGCTCTGTATGCACTATTTTCATTTTTTTCCTCTACTAGATGTTGCATCTCAATGAAAAAAAAAGGGTGCGAATTTGCTCAGTCCATGTGTTTCAGAGAGTATTATCATTTCAGACATATGCAGAAATACAGAAAACTGAACAAAATAAGTTTTAACATGTACAGAGAGGTAAGGAACATTGTTTGTTTGTAGGTTCACCAGAGTTGTCCACAGTAATAGTAATAAAACAGTATGGTTTTACGCAAACTTTTGATCTATACTTGACTAGACATATGATTAAACATCGCCACCTAGATTATCCGAAAATCTGTGTTAAACCTGTGAGGGAATTTACAGTTAAAGGCCCAAGAACCAGATATGATTTATTGAGACCAGTAGTTAGAAGTGCAGTCAATTTAAGACAAGAGTAGGTGTAGTGAAGATAATAGGTAGACGCTCAGTCTAGGTGCTAGTTCTGGGTTTATCACCAGGTTCACTCAGGTGTGTCGGCCAGAACACCACTTTAAGGCCAAAAATTCCTGAGTATGAAATGAAGGGGTGAGAGATAGTTCTTATTCTGTTTCTTGTGTGAGTGAGTTTGAGGGTGAGTGTAATTCTGAGTGTGGTTTCTATAAAGAGAGAAACAATATACAAATGAATAAAGGAAACATATGGATACACTCATTCCTCCTTAAGCACTAATATACATTACCAAACATAAAATAAACAATACAGAATATGACTATATATCTCTTAAACTCCTAATAATCTAAGCATAGAGAAAGGATTCAAACACTTATTATATGGGATTCTCAGATTTTCTACCATGCGTTAAGTTACCGCTAACGTAGACAGCACTTCCTGTCATCTATGATACGCTTTAAAGCCTCCAACTAACTAAACAGCTGGATGCTTTTTTTATTGTGAATGCTATGTTCCGTTCGAGCTAGCAAAGCCTTGATAGAGAAGCCTCGATAGCGGTCCAGATAACAACAACTCAACCACAAAGTACTAAACAATCCTAACAATCCCAGTAGTAAAGTATAAACATGTCTAAACATGTTAAACATATAATTTTGACCCGACGTACTAAGTCAGGTAAGCCGAACCTCAAAAGTGTCGCGGTTCAAGAATTCACTAACTCTTTCTCGCGCTGTGTTGTTGTGTGTGTGTGTGTGTGTGTGTGTGGTGTGTGTGGTCGCTGATCATCACTCTGATTATCAGTGCCTGCTGCTGCTGATCAGCGGCATCTATTTAGACCAAGGGGGTAATCCATCAGCCGGAAACTGAAGTCTCCCCGGGGGGCCGCCATTGGCTAACAAGCCTTCACCTGCTGTTAGCATTCCATTGACTCCCATTCATTTTGGCGTCACTTTGACAGCAAATAACTTTACAGCTGAGGCGTTTAAAGACTCCATTTGTCCATTGTTTATTTTTAAAGAAACACGACAATATATAAAAGGCTTCATTACCTTGTATCTTACGTTGTTGGCCCCGTAGAAGCAGTTTTTGTAAAAATAGTCTTAACAATTGCGTCATAACACGCAACTCTCTGTCGCACAGAAGAGAAATTACCGTAAAGACAAAAGTAGAAGCTCGCACGCAATCGGGGGGGCGTCGAGGCATTAAGTCATGGGCGAAGCCCATGGAGAGTGGTAAAGTTGCTCCTGCTGCGAGCTCATGGACAGCTAATACTCACGATCTCCGGCTCTGCAAGATTCGGAAGGGAATGATTGATGATTGACTTCACTTTTCTCCATTGAAGTCTATGGGGTCGCTGTGTCCATTTCTTTTACTGTCTATGATTTAGACTCACTGTTTTAGTCTTGTCTTTAAATCAGAAGAATCAGAATCAGAAAGAGCTTTTATTGCCAAGTGTGCTTGCACACACAAGGATTTTGTTTTGGTACTGAGACTTCCAGTGCACATATACAAATACAACAAGAAACATAATTTACAACAAGAAACATAATAATACAAATTTTAAGAATAAAATATAAAAATATGAGAATAAAATTATCACAGTTGGGTTTAGCCAGAAAAAACATTTACAGATTTACAGATTATGAACATATTTACAGTGTTTTTGTGTTTGGAGCTCCGTCGAATTGATTCATTAATCCTTGATTTTCTTTTTTACCACTCAATTATAAACAGGCACTTTCTATTTTTATATCGTGTGAACTTATCCTTGATAATATTCCTTGTAAAAAACAATCGGATTGCTTTGATATCGCTACTTAGATCCAACTTTCTGAATCTCGGCTACTAGCCTTTAGCCCGCTAGCATTTCACGCGTGGCCTGCGCGCCTATTGAGCGTCGTCTCATCTTACACCCGTTTCTCTGAAAGCTTCTCTGAAAGTACAGACACACGTTGATTGTGCTTAGAGCCCGCATCAACGGGGCATAAGCGCATGCGAGTGCGGTCTGTGTTTGTGTTTGGAGCTCCGTCGAATTGATTCATTAATCCTTGATTTTCTTCTTTACCACTCAATTATAAACAGGCACTTTCTATTTTTATATCATGTGAACTTATCCTCGATACTATTCCTTATAAAAAAACAATCGGATTGCTTTACTGTTTACTGTTACTGCTAATTTACTGCTCATCTGTTATAATGGCGAACATATCGGATGTGTGTCTAACGTTACCTCTGAGTGCAGGTGAGGACACATTCGAGCTGATTTCGGTACGATTGGAGCTGGAGTCGGTGGAGAAGCAGATTCGTGTTCTGCTGGAGAAGCAAGCCGAGCTGCGAGATCGGCGATCAGCGCTTGAAACATCACGCGCCGATGCTCACAAGTCAGTGGTTAGTAACCTTTTGACTTTGACTCCGACTTCGTCTACTCCGTGCGTTTCTCTGCCCAGGAGGACGCGATCATCTCTGCCTTCAATCACTCCTGCACCCTGGGACACGACACGAGCCAGGACCAGAGCAAGAACCTCTCCGCCCCTCCCGGTCTTTGAGATCTCCACCCGGAACCGCTTCTCCCCTCTTCGCGAGTCGGAACGCGACGACGCCGTGATCATCGGCACTTCCATGGTCCGCCATGTCCGTGCTACCTCGTGGTGTAATGAACAGAAACTGCTCTTTGTAAATAATTGGAATCTGTTTTGGGAGCGACCTAGGCTCTTCCGTCCTGATGGTCTGCACCCCAGCAGAGTCGGAGCGGCTGTTCTGTCGGACAACATCTCCAAGACGCTACACACTTTGACTAGTAAGTCAAAGTCCAAATCATAGTCTTTGCTGTCCCAACTTAATTGATATAAGTACCAATGTAGAACATTATATAGAAACTGTGTCTATTCCTCGCTTAGTGAAGCCAAACAACAAATCTACTGTAAGATCTAGCAAGAATATTATTGTAATTAAACCAGAAAATCGAAATATCAGTGAACAAAAACAATTTCTAAAGCTAGGTCTTCTAAACATTAGATCGCTCACACCTAAGGCGGTTATTGTAAATGAAATGGTCACAGATAATAATTTCGATGTTCTGTGCCTTACTGAAACCTGGCTTAAACCAAATGATTATTTCGGTCTAAATGAGTCTACTCCACCAGGATACTGTTATAAGCATGAGCCCCGTCTGATCGGTCGTGGTGGCGGTGTTGCAACAATCTATAGAGATATTCTTAATGTTACTCAGAAAACTTGTCATAGGTTTAATTAGTTTGAAGTACTTGTGCTAAATGTTACGCTCTTAGATGTAAGAAAGAAATCCTTATTATCTCTAGCCTTGGCTACCGTCTATAGACCTCCAGGGCCATATGCTGATTTCCTAAAAGATTTTGCAGACTTTCTCTCAGACCTATTGGTCAATGTCGATAAAGCAATAATTATTGGCGACTTTAACATACACGTAGATAATACAAATGATGCGTTAGGGGCTGCGTTTACAGATCTATTAAACTCTTTTGGGGTGAAGCAAAACGTCAGTGGTCCCACTCATCGTCTAAATCATACACTAGATTTAATTATATCATATGGAACCGATCCAACCGATATAGATATTATACTGCAAAGTGACGATCTCACTGATCATTACATGGTAACTTGCATAATACGCACTGCTGAAATTTGTCATGTTGCACCACGTTATAGACCAGGCAGAACAATCCTTCCAACCACTATAGATAAATTCTCAAATAGCTTACCTGATCTATCTCAGCTGCTCAGTAAACCCAAACAAACAGATGAACTAGAGGAAATGACTAGCAGTATGAGCAACATTTTCTCTAGTACACTAGATATTGTTGCACCAATTAGATTAAAAAAGGTTAGAGTGAAAACTAAAACACCATGGTACAACAGTGCTACACATGCTATCAAGAGAGAAACTCGTAACTTAGAGCGTAAATGGAAACGAACTAATTTAGAGGTCTTCAGAATCGCGTGGAAAGACAGTATGTCACGTTATAAAAGGGCTCTAAAATCAGCCAGGGCTAAGCATATCCGCAAACTAATTGAAAATAACCAAAATAATCCAAGGTTTTTATTTAACACTGTGGCTAGACTAACAAATAATCAGACATCTCCAGAGCAAAATATTCCGTTACAATATAGTAGTAATGATTTTATGAATTACTTCAATGAGAAAATAGAAAGCATCCGAAACACTATTGTAAATGTACAATCCTCTATGGTGTCTTATGACTCGGCCTCAATTATGGCCCCTCTAGAACAACTAAACCGCTTTACAACTATAGGACAGGAAGAACTAAATAAACTTATCATTGCATCTAAACCAACAACATGTTTATTAGATCCAATACCCACTAAACTACTTAAAGAAGTGTTACCTGTAGTGGAAGAGCCTCTGCTCAATATTATTAACTCGTCTTTATTTTTAGGTCATGTTCCAAAAATATTCAAGCTGGCAGTAATAAAACCTCTCATTAAGAAACCGCAATTAGATCCAAATAACCTAGCAAATTACAGACCCATCTCAAATCTTCCATTTATGTCTAAAATACTAGAAAAAATTGTGTCCGCTCAATTGTGCTCTTTCTTGCAAGAAAATGATATCTATGAAAAATTTCAGTCGGGATTCAGACCGCATCATAGCACAGAAACTGCGCTAGTTAAAATTACAAATGATTTACTTTTAGCATCTGACCAAGGCTGTATCTCAATACTAGTTCTACTTGATCTTAGTGCTGCGTTTGACACTATAGATCATAAAATACTCTTAGATCGACTACAAAACTACACTGGTGTTCAGGGACAGGCATTAAGCTGGTTTAGATCGTACTTATCAGACCGTTACCATTTCGTCTGTTTAAATGGGGAAAAATCAAAGATAACATCAGTAGACTATGGAGTGCCGCAAGGATCTGTCCTAGGCCCTCTGCTATTCTCAATATATATGCTGCCACTTGGTAATATTATAAGAAAACATGGAATTAATTTTCACTGTTATGCTGATGACACTCAATTATATATCTCATCACGACCAGATGAAAACACTAACTTATCTAACTTGACAGAGTGTTTAAAAGATATAAAATGCTGGATGACGTGTAATTTCCTGCTATTAAATTCAGATAAAACGGAGGTATTACTTATTGGTCTAAAAAACTACCCACAAAATCCCTTACAATACAACTTTAATTTAGAAGGATGTCCTGTTACTTTATCCACTACAGTAAAAGACCTGGGTGTTATGCTAGACCGCAACTTGACTTTCGAAAATCATATTTCATATGTTACAAGAACAGCCTTTTTCCACCTTAGAAACATTGCTAAGCTACGTAACATGCTATCTGTTTCAGATGCAGAAAAGTTAGTTCATGCATTCATGACCTCGAGACTAGATTACTGTAATGCCTTATTAGCTGGTTGTCCTGCATCCTCAATAAACAAGCTACAGTTAGTCCAAAATGCAGCCGCTAGAGTTCTTACTAGATCAAGAAAATATGATCATATAACACCAATTTTATCATCTCTACACTGGTTACCTATTAAGTTCCGTATCAATTACAAAGTATTACTACTGACTTATAAAGCTCTAAATGGTTTAGCTCCTGTGTATTTAACAGACCTTCTATCGCCCTACAATCCATCGCGCTCTTTAAGATCACAAAATTCGAGGCTTCTGGTCATTCCTAGGATATCTAAGTCTACTAAAGGAGGGAGGGCGTTCTCACATTTAGCTCCTAAACTCTGGAATAGCCTTCCTGATATTGTTCGAGACTCAGACTCACTGTCCCAGTTTAAAACTAGATTAAAGACGCATCTCTTTAACCAAGCATTCACTTAATGCTTACCTTTTATACTACTTCTGAATCAGTTCGAATGCATTAATATTATGAACATCAGCTATGCTAATTATTTCCCATCTGTCTTTCTGCTGTTATCTCGGGACGCTAGTCCCGAGGTAAATAGCGTTCGTCAGCTCCAGTTTGTATCCAGCCTCTCACGAAGACTTCAGATGCCCCAACACCTGTGATGAGACGACTAAACGCCTGTGGAGAGACGACTCGACGCCTGTGAAGAGACGACTAAACACCGGCGATATGTTATGCCTAAATTTATACATGATTAACTAACTGTATTTTTCTTTGTCCATTTCTGAAATGCACTTTCTGTAAAGCTGCTTTGAGACAATGTGTATTGTGAAAAGCGCTATACAAATAAACTTGAATTGAATTGAATTGAATTGTTTTGAATATTATAAATAAATAAATCTACATGTAAGTATCACCTGAGTTGTAAGTTATTGCATTAAACAGTGGGAGTATTGCACTTAAAGGCATATGCCTTGGGAGGTGTGTTAACTGTTCAGGAGGGAAATGGCCTGTGGGAAGAAACTGTTCCTGTGCCTAGATGTTCTTGTGGCCAGTGATCTGAGTCTCCGTCTTGACGGTAACAGTTCAAACAGGTGGTGTCCAGGGTGATTAGAGTTTACCTGCTCTCTTCCTCACTCTGGAGGAGTACAGGTCCTGGAGGGTTGGCAGGGGGGCACCAATAATCCTCTCTGCAGTACGGACTGTCCGTTGTAGTCTCCTGATGTCTGATTTGGTAGCTGAACCAAACCAGACAGTGATGGATGTGCATAAGACAGACTCAATGATGGCTGAGTAGAACTGAATCAGCAGCTCCTGTGGCAGGTTGAACTTCCTCAGCTGGCGGAGGAAGTACAGTCTTTGCTGGGCCTTTTTCACAATGGAGTCAATGTGATTGTCCCACTTCAGGTTCTGAGAGATGATAGTGCCCAGGAACCTGAATGACTCCACTGTTTCCACAGTGCTGTTCATGATGGCGAGTGGGGGGATTGCTGGGCTGTTCCTCCTGAAGTCCACGATCATCTCCACTGTTTTGAGCGTGTTCAGCTCAAGGTTGTTATAACTGCACCAGACAGCCAGCTGTTCGACCGTCACCGTTTCGGATGAGACCGATGACAGTGGTGTCGTCGGCAAATTTCAGGAGCTTGACAGTGGGGTCTTTAGAAGTGCAGTCGTTAGTGTACAGGGAGAAGAGCAGTGGGGAGAGAACGCACCCTTGAGGGGCGCCAGTGCTGGTGGTGAGAGTCCTGGATGTGTGTTTCCCCAGTCTCACTCGCTGCTGCCGGTCCGTCAGGAAGCTGGAGATCCACTGACAGATAGAGGATGGAACAGTATTTGTCAGATCGTTGTGGAGTTGTTCCCGGTGTGTTTCGTCCTCTGCCTGTTTCCATGTTCTCAGTGGATTTGTACACTCGTCTGTCTTCACTGCCGTCATTCCTTGGAGGCCTTCACTTCGGGTTGCCCATCAGCGTCCCTGCGCCACCAGAAGCGACTGTTCCGGACACTTGTTCATTTCATTACGTCACCTCCCAGCTACTGTGTTCAATAAACACTTTTACTTGCATTTTGAATCCGTCGTTCTGTTACAGAACGATCTGACCCAAGAAATGGATTCAGCAAGTACACCTGATTTAGGTGAAATACTGTCTCACAGTATTTCGCGTATGGATCAGCAGGAGGAGAACTTGGCAGTTACTGGCCGTGCTGTGCAAGCCACCCACGCCACCTGTTCCCCCCAACCCTTCCCGGACCCAGTTGTCAATCAGAGCCACCCGCAACTACCTACCCCAGAGCCTTATTCGGGTGAGCCAGAGTTTTTTAGAGCATTTTTAACCAAATGCTCAATGTTCTTTTCTCTTCAGCCACAGACCTTCAATACCGAACAGTCAAGGGTGGCGTTTGTGCTGACGCTGTTATCAGGACGTGCGGCTCTGTGGGGAATGGCGGTGAGGGAGAACCAACATCTGTGCTGTTCCTCGTTCCAGGCACACTCAGAGGAAATAAAGAGGGTGTTTGATCGAGCAGTCGCAGGTTGAGAGGCGGCTCGGCAACTCGCGGACCTTCGTCAGGGAGATCGGTTTCCGATTACTCGATCGAGTTCCGTACCCTTGCCACAGAGTGCCACTGGAACGAGGAAGCGCAGTGGGACATGTTCCTGCATGGGCTGGCTGACCGTATCCAGCGGGAGATTTACACCCTGGATCTCCCAACGAAGCTGGATGGACTGATCGAACTGGCTCTACGGGTGGACTCTAGTCTGCACTGCCTGCAACAGCGAACTCGGATGCCCTTGCTCCCTGGAGGTTACAAGAGCCTTCAAGCCAGTGGTAATAGTTGGACAGACAAGAAAGTGTTTTCATCTTCTGTCTATCTGATTCAAATCATAGTCTGCTAATTCAGTGGTAAGAATTTAATTGTTGTTTTATATTACTATGTAGTATGTACCAAATTACTAATGCTCAGACACACTCAGTCTCTCTCGCGCGTGATCTCGGACACACTCGGTCTCTCTCGCGTGCGATCTCGGACACACTCGGTCTCTCTCTCGCGCGCGATCTCGGACACACTCGGTCTCTCTCTCTCGCGCGATCACGGACACACTCGGTCTCTCTCACGCGCGCGCGCGATCACGGTCACACTCGGTCTCTCTCGCGCTCGCTCACGGAGTTCGCTTCGCTTTTGTCCAGTCTGAGGCGCCGGACTGGACAACTGCGAACTCCGCGATTGAGCGACAGTGCGTGAGAGAGACCGAGAGTGCTCCATGCTCAACTTCACATACTCACATTCACTGAGCCCTCAGCGTTTTTTACCAGTCGCAGAGAGTTGAAGAATGTTCAACTTTGGGTAAAATGCAGCGCTCATCACTGTCACTTTTTACCCATCCCGTCCAATTACCTTGGCGGAGGAGTGGGACAAATACCACACCAACCAATCATCACATTCTGCTTGTACAACATCAACTGATGACAACATCAAGCATAATAATGGAACAAAATAATTTAAAACAGGAACCACATCAAATACTTTACATTGTATCAATATTTTTATATAGAAACACAAAAACAAACTATGAAATTAATGAAATACTTTTAACACTAGATATTCCGTATCATGGCAAGCTAAGCAACTCAACTGAAAAAAACGCTGCGCTGCCAAAGGGCTCCACAGGTAGGTGTTTTCAGCAGGGCGTCTAACGTTTTCAGCTGGCTAAAAAATATGCTTTGCTGGACACTCGGCCTAACAACGTGTGCAAACTAGACGCAATGCAATAAGATTCCAGCGACAAATAATTTGCCTGTCCACACCATAGACAGTAAAAGAAATGGACACTGCAAACCCCATGGATTTCAATGGAGAAAAGGGGAGCCCATTAGAAGCAATCACTTCCTGATGGCTGAGCGTACTGCGCATGCTCAAACTAAGCTTGATGACGTAGATATGACGTGAGCAACATAGTAGCTGTGTCAAGAGAAATCTGAATCATTCCCTTCCGAATCTTGCAGAGATGAAGAGTGTGAGTAGGAGCTGTCCATGAGCTCATGGACAAAAATGCAGATTGTCTGTCGTTCTCACTACTTTGAGGAAAGTTTAAGCATGGAGCAAGATTTGTTTTACCAACGTTTATGTTACATCAGTCATTCACGCTAGAGCTCGGCTAATGTATGCACTGCTTTTGATACAGTTTCCACATGTTCACCGCAGTAAATTAGAAAAATACTCAGTAAATAAATAAGTAGGCTACAAGTAAAATAATCGTTTTATTGATGGACATGCACTTGTTAATGCTGTTGGTGAGGAATTACAGTTGCAATGTGCCTCAAACTGAGTAGTGTATCACTGAGAAACATCCTGCTCGAGTCGTCCTTGCTAAAGAGGTTCGGGTTGTATTACTAGTGTTTCCAATGTTTCATCATCTGACTAGCGCTCGGATTGACATGGTAAAATCAACTTCATCAATCGTTACTGTGTTTAGTTTACAGTGTATAAGCCTCAGGACAAGCAGAGCTGGCGTTGACATTTTTGTTTTCGACATGCGTGCTGTACGCGATAAACCAATCACAACAGACTGAGCTTTCTGGCCAATCAGAGCAAAGTAGCTTGCAGAAAGGAGGGATTTAGAGAGATTGATTAATCTGACGAGTTGGTTGAGAATCAATGAAAATGTGCTGATGTGCAAATGTATATTATGAGAAAATGAAATTACTTTGATGCAAGTAAACCTGTTGTAGGAGACTCCAAAACAACATTAGGAAACTTTAAAATAACATAATAGGGCTCAACATTTCACAAAATTGCTATAGCAAAGAGAACCATCAGAACAGTGTCAGTTTCAATTTCAATTTCCTGCTTGCCAAACAAAAACAGAACACGCAGAAGCTTATTTTTCTAGTCAACATTTAACCAGCTGCTACAACATGTTAATTTTTGTCATCATTTCACAAAATTGCTATATCCAGCAAAGAGAACTATCAGAACAGTTTCAATCCCAATTCAATTTCAATTTCAGAAGTTTTCAGAAGACATTTAATATTGCAAACTCTGCCTAGACACCAAATCAAAAGTCACTTTAATTTTAACATGTATTTGGACAGAAAACACTGAGATTTTACTGATCTCAGTTGATTCTAGACAGAAAAATTATTCTAAAATCGAATTATCTGAAGAGCAAAATTCATATTCAAATCTCTGTAGGACAACAATTTTTATGTCTTTCTTTCAGAAGCATATCGGGCAAAGTTAACACTTAACTATTCCTGAGCATTGACAGAGAAACCTTTGAGCAAATCATATTCCTACTTTTGCACATTTGCATTTTGTCATTAAGTACCTAGCAATGATCACATTTTTATTCATAATTTATACACCTGGTAAGCAGTGTCTGCAGGGCTGCAGTGTGTACATCTGGTAATATTCGTGACATGTCACAGACTTCTCTCTCCAATTTGTTACACCTGAATATTTAAATTTGAGGAGCATAAAAATGAACATGATTAAAAAGAGAATAATTCAGACATGTTGCCATACCATTCAATTTCTCAGTTACTATTTTAACCACCTTTAAATCAAATGTGTAAAAGAAAATAAATACATACTGTCAAGCCAACAGAGGTGTGCTCTCCCCTGAAATGAGCCCGTATCCACCAGACTTCTGAATTTGGAATCACCCTCCTCAAGGACCACGTGAAGAAGAATTTCAGACAGGACAGCATCTGGCAACTTTTGGGTATTACAAAGAAACCAAAAAATGAATATGCCATTTCCAAATATCATGACCTAACCTCCCTTAAAACAGAAGAATGTGCATCCTTTGGGTGCAGGTTAGCCTGACTTCGTCATACTCATATTCTAGAAAGAATGTGAGTCTGAAACTGCTCCATTGGGCTGTGATTATGGGGCGTGTGTCAACCGAACCAGGAAATAAAAGGCCTCTGCACTCAATTGGTTAGACCTACAACCAATCAGAACAACGGAGTAAGTGACGTTGAGAGATAGATTAAAGTTGATAGATTAAACTTTTTCTGAATCCCGTAGGAAGGACAGCAAAAACATATTTTCTATCGACAAATGCCTTGATCACGCTTCTCTGTTCCTCTTCTAAAATGAATGTGCTGTCTATATCTTCTATAACACACGCGATAGTGGAATATACACAACTCAATTCTCCAGCGGCAGCCATGAATTCAACACAAGCGCTCTGATGACGTGGATGGTTACGTTACCGTAGCTCACATAGATATGATGTCTATGGTTGCTCATCTGTCCATCATCGTATAAAGCTCGTAATCAGACAATTTGATTGGTCCGAACAATTTTTGTTCGGGCATAATAGCTCCTCAACGGATTCGGCTCCAGACCGAACTTCCCGACCAAAAAATGTTGTGGGCAGGGTTCGGGCTGGCATCCAGGCTAGGTGCAGGTAATACCTGAAAACATTTAATTTAACAATAAGGTACCGTATTTGCCATACTACAATAGTTAGTGAGATAATAAAGGCTTCTGTTCAGTCTTTGCATCTGTCATATTGACTGTACTACTACCATTAAAGGGCACCTATTATGGCATTTAAAATGTTCCCAATATTGTTCTGGGAGTCCCCAACAACAGTTTTACATGCATGCAATGACAAAAAACACTTTTGTTGTCTTATAATATGCATTTATTTTTACCTGATTTGCTCACCGACTCACTAATGATTCGTTTAACGACTCATTTGTCCAAACCCCTCCTTTGCGTGACGCTAATACCGGTGATTGGTAAGAAGACCCAGTCAGTTATTGTTTGCGTTAGCCCTAATAGCCCAACGCATAAACATATTGATAAAGCACTGCAGTACTACAATACGCTCTATTCTTTATGACAACTCCAATAACAACGACAAACATTTCACATATTACAGATGTGAAATCTGAACCTAGAAGCTGCGCCAAGAGACCTAAGTTAGACCTAGAAGCTGCGCTGAGCGTAACTTAAACACATAGCCTACTTATTGAGTATGCTACAAAACCCATAAAAGCAAAAATTATTAATAATACTTACAGGTCGCACTTCAGAACAGCGTCTCGTCGACATGATGTTGTCAAGTTTCACTGGTGTCTGGCGCGCGCAATGAGAGGGCGTGTCTTATTCAAACAACTTGGCTAGGTGACGTCATAAAGTTAGAGAAAAAACATAGTTCGTCTATCGATTCATATCAGCGACTCAGAGTCGACTCTTACTTTTGAGAGACAATAACTTTGTATACGGTGAACTTTCATATTTAAAACTTTGCAGGATGTTTTCGTTCACTTAGATCTATGTTACACACTACATGAAAGGTAATTTTCAAAATTCCATAATAGGTGCCCTTTAAGATTTCGATGTTCTGTCCTTGTCCTGTCTCTTGTCGTTTTGTCTCTTCACTGATTGCTTCCGACATGGCTGATGTGCACTTCCTCTTTCTAAAAAACAAACAAAAAACCTGATCGGCTAATGTGGTAGGGCTTCCGCCTGTCAACGGCAGCTACTTCCTGCTGCCGATTTTTTCACTGAACCCTTACTAGAGAGACGGTCAATATTTAAAATTGTGATTTTCTCTGAATTTATTATTTCTTGGAAACATTTAGGATAATGTAAGATCACATATGAAAGAAATATATAACACTGTGCAAGTGGTTTTTGGATTTTTAATACAAAAATCGTACATATTGTACCTTTAAGACATGACGAGCCAAATCAAAAACTTTAAAGAAAACAATAGCCAGATCATACTTTGACTGGAAAGGAACAAATCTTTCATTTTAGGAAATAGCTAGATATCTAAAATGCATTAAACACAACAGGTTATGTGTCCGCCTGAAAAGCACATGCTGTTTATTTACATTGGGTAAACATGGATTAACACAGTGCTTGATCGACAGCCTCTGTGCAAATGCAGAACCAATGATCCAATGGCTTCAGTCAAATAGGCTATTACAGCTTTCTTCTTCTTCTTCTTCTTCTTCTTCTTCTTCTTCTTCTTCTTCTTCTTCTTCTTCTTCTTCTTCTTATTAGTAGTAGTATTTTATTTATTAATATAGATGGATATGGGTGACATATATTATACGGTATGTTTGTATGATAATATACAGATAATATAGCCTATTATGCATTATAAACACTGATCCAAAACCTTCACTGACATAACACGGTATACATATTGTTAATAAACTGCATGATTTAGTAGTAAATTGAATAATATTTACACTAAATCTGTAAATCTAAATACTGGCAGATAAATACAATGTAGTGAACTTGTCAAGCAAGAATATGGCAGTTGTTATAAGAGAGATCCTTAATTTTTGTTTTGTATTGTGCAGCTGTAGTGAGAGCCTCAGTTTGATGGTGTGTTTGCTCTTTTTGCCTTCCTGCACAAAAACACAGATCTGATCTGCTGTCTGCACTGAGATGAGCCGTAGTAGTACAGAAGAGGGTCCAGGAAAACACTTGCACTCCCAAAACACACACCCAACAGGTAAGCAGCATATGATGAATGTCCCTGTCCTTCAGCTAAACGAACACAGTGGTACAACAGGATGCCATTGGTTGGAACGAAACACACCACAAACTCAATCAGTAAGGTGATAACAATAATCACAGCTCTCCTTCGGTTGTCTGAAGATGATGAAGATTTTGCTAAGCGATCAGACTTTACACTGAGCACATATATTATGGTAAAGGAGCTCCCTAAGGTGACAATGAGTGGTAAGAAGAAGTAGAGACAGGAGAGGATGGAGAACAGGTACATGTATAGCTGATCTGTAGGGTCGTCATGGAAAAGCACGTCATGACAAGTGACGCCCACATCCTTAATCTTGACCGTTTGTGTCATTGAGAGAAGTGGCACCGTCCCAGCGAGCGCCAGCAGCCAGACCAGCACACACACACACACGGCTTTCCTTGCACTCCTCCAGGTTAGAGAGGCGATGGGAAGCGCCACAGCCAGCAGTCTGTCCACACTCATGCACATCATCAGCAGTATGGAGCAGTACATGTAGCAGTAGTAAGCAGCACTGAGCACACGACACGCCACCTCACCGAACACCCAATCTGAAGCGTTCAGCTGGTAGTGGATCTTCAGAGGCAGCAGCAGGGTGAAGAGCAGGTCCACACACGCCAGGTTAGACATGTAGATCACAGCTGGTTTCTTCACTCGAATTCTACAGGTGAACGTCACCAAGGCCAAAGCGTTCAGGGGCAAACTAATGAGGATGATGAAGATGTAGAACGAGGGCATGACCCGTGTGACCATCAAACCTTCGAGGAAGAGAACAGCCTCTTCTGAGATGTTCAATGTTTCGGGGATTACTGTAGTGTTGTGACTATATGCTGCTGCTTCTGATGTAGTGGCCTTTTCTGATGCTTGCAGCTTGGTGTAGCGAAACCCAAGAAGAATTTTGAAGCCAGAATCTGTAACCAGCACAAAACACAATGAGTGAAGGTCAACATACAATTATTAGAAAAAGGGTAAGCATGAGATGCTCCACTAAACATGACCATGACTGGAGTGTTAGCAGGTTGTACAAAAACTTTACAAGTTAAATATGAATTGTATGAATTGACACAAATTCTGCAAAATGTAAAATAGTTAGAAATTGTTATTGAGATTGTGTTGCATATTACCAGGAGGCATTGTTGAAGAACTCCGATTAAAGGTTTTGTAGTAAGATGAACCAGGCGGATCACAGTCAGAATCTGTAATCAACACAAAAGATTATTAGTGAAAGCTTTCATAAAACCACCAGAGAAGATTTAAGAGAACCTGGACATATTTGAGAAAATTGTTGTATTGGAGGAATTTAATCCCAAACTCGGATATATTTATATTGCATGAATGCTAGCTTACATGTGCAGATAAACACAGAACCTCCACACACAGACACATATTCACTCATGCTCATTTGTTAAAAATGCTGTTTATGAGGGATTCTATGAAATATGATCTACAGCAATAGCGTGTCCTTTGCAATGTTGAAATTAAACCTATGCCACTATAGAAACCAACTTCCTTCCAACAATGTAGTTCCTTCAATGCAATCATCCATCAAGCTATATTTTATACATTAACAACAACAAATCACCTCATAGTTCAACCCATAAATAGCTGTTACTCTCATCATATGATAAATAAATTAAGATTTCTATCACCCATCTGTATTATATATACAGCACACAGTGTTATATCATTAACTAAAAGTAAAATTAAAACGATTAAAAATAAAATATAAGCATTAGATGAAAACTTAAAAAACTTAAAACAAAAATTATACTGAAATTAAATGTTCAAGTACTAAAATAACAAACAAAAGCTGAAAAAAATAAAATTAAATGGAAATAGAAAAACTAAAACTAATAAAAAGGCAAAATCACATAAAATTACTCAAACTAAAAATAAAAGCTAATTTTAAATATTAATAAATTCTATAATAGTATATAAACAACACTTGTACAGCACATCAGCAGGACATAACTGACAAATGTCTTGGAAGATAATTTTTTTAACGGCTCATGGTTGAGCTGATGTACTTACCATTGACTGCAGTGCATGTCTGCGCAACTATAATTAAAAGCAAGACACTTTTCACTCCCATGATTACAGATCAGCTGGATAAAATCATAAAATGTTGCCATAAAACAACTTAAAATGTTACCCTTTCTAAATAGCCACAGTCGCAGTGTCATTCAGTGTGAAAATACTGACATCCTTTGGCGCCTTCAGCCTCAGTAAAATGAAATGATAAATTATTAATAGATGCTGATTGTTTTGTGGGCGTGTCTCCTGAAGCTCTGTATGCACTATTTTCATTTTTTTCCTCTACTGGATGTTGCATCTCAATGAAAAAAAAAAAAGGGTGCGAATTTGCTCAGTCCATGTGTTTCAGAGAGTATTATCATTTCAGACATATGCAGAAATACAGAAAACTGAACAAAATAAGTTTTTTGTACAGAGAGGTAAGGAACATTGTTTGTTTTTAGGTTCACCAGAGTTGTCCACAGTAATAGTAATAAAAAAGTATGGTTTTACACAAACTTTTGACCTACTTGACTAGACATATGAATACATCGCCAGATTATCCGAAAATCTGTGTTAAGACTGTTAGGGAATTTACAGTTATAGGCCCAAGAACCAGATATGATTTATTAAGACCAGTAGTTAGAAGTGCAGTCAATTTAAGACAAGAGTCAGTGTAGTGAAGATAATGGGTAGACGCTCAGTCTAGGTGCTAGTTCTGGGTTTATCACCAGGTTCACTCAGGTGTGTCGGCCAGAACACCACTATAAGGCCAAATATTCCTGAGTATGAAATGAAGAGCTGAGAGATAGTTCTTATTCTGTTTCTTGTGTGAGTGAGTATGAGGGTGATTGTAATTCTGAGTGTGGTTTCTATAAAGAGAGAAACAAAATACAAATGAATAAAGGAAACATATGGATACACTCGTTCCTCCTTAAGCACTTATATACATTACCAAACATAAAATAAACAATAGTCAGAATATGACTATATATCTCTTAAACTCCTAGTAATGTAAGCATAGAGAAAGGGTTCAAACACTTATTATATGGGATTCTCAGATTTTCTACCATGCGTTGTTACCGCTAACGTAGACAGCACTTCCTGTCATCTATGATACGCTTTAAAGCCTCCAACTAACTAAACAGCTGGATGCTTTTATTGTGAATGCTATGTTCCGTTCAAGCTAGCAAAGCCTTGATAGAGAAGCCTCGATAGCGGTCCAGATAACAATATTTAACACCACTTACTTCTTATTTTACTTAACCACAAAGTACTAAACAATCCTAACAATCCTAGTAGTAAAGTATAAACATGTCTAAACATGTTAAACATGTAATTTTGACCCGACGTACTGAGTCAGGTAAGCCGAACCTCGAAAGTGTCGCGGTTCATGAATTCACTGACTCTTTCTCGCGCTGTGTTGTTGTGTGTGGTGGGTGTGGTCGCTGATCATCACTCTGATTATCAGCGCCAGCTGCTGCTGATCAGCGGCGTCTTTTTAGACCAAGGGGGTAATCCATCAGCCGGACACTGAAGTCTCCCCGGGGGCCGCCATTGGCTAACAAGCCTTCACCTTCTGTTAGCATTCCATTGACTCTCATTCATTTTGGCGTCACTTTAACAGCAAATAACTTTACATCTGAGGCGTTTAAAGACTCCATTTGTCCATTGTTTATTTCTAAAGAAACACAACAATATATAAAAGGCTCCATTACCTTGTATCTTACGTTGTCTTACGTTTTATCTTACCTTGTATCTTACGTTCTACAAAAAAAAAGTAGAAGCAGTTTTTGTTAAAATAGGCTAACGATTGCGTCATAACACGCGACTCTCTGTTGCACAGAAGAGAAATTACCGTAAAGACAAAAGTAGAAGCTCGCGTGCAATCGGGGGGACGTGGAGGCATAAAGTGAGTGCTTCTATTTGACTTCACTTTTCTCCGTTGAAGTCTATGGGGTCGCTGTGTTCATTTCTTTTACCGTCTTTGATTTAGACTCACTTTTTTCGTCTTGTCTTTGT
Organism: Chrosomus eos; assembly: GCA_036326025.1. Taxonomy (NCBI): domain Eukaryota; kingdom Metazoa; phylum Chordata; class Actinopteri; order Cypriniformes; family Leuciscidae; genus Chrosomus; species Chrosomus eos. The sequence continues at coordinate 10,361,874 of CM070834.1, forward strand.
CAGATCGTTGTGGAGTTGTTCCCGGTGTGTTTCGACCTCTGCCTGTTTCCATGTTCTCAGTGGATTTGTACACTCGTCTGTCTTCACTGCCGTCATTCCTCGGAGACCTTAACTTTGGGTTGCCCATCAGCGTCTCTGCGCCACCAGAAGCGACTGTTCCGGACACTTGTTCATTTCATTACTTCACCTTCCAGCTACTGTGTTCAATAAACACTTTTACTTGCATTTGGAATCCGTCGTTCTGTTACAGAACGATCTGACCCAAGAAATGGATTCAGCAAGTACACCTGATTTAGGTGAAATACTGTCTCACAGTATTTCGCGTATGGATCAGCAGGAGGAGAACTTGGCAGTTACTGGTCGTGCTGTGCAAGCCACCCACGCCACCTGTTCCCCCCACCCTTGCCGGACCCAGTTGTCAACCAGAGCCACCCGCAACTACCTACCCCAGAGCCTTATTCGGGTGAGCCAGAGTTTTGTAGAGCATTTTTAAACAAATTCTCAATGTTCTTTTCTCTTCAGCCACAGACCTTCAATACCGAACAGTCAAGGGTGGCATTTGTGCTGACGCTGTTATCAGGACAGGCGGCTCTGTGGGGAATGGCGGTGAGGGAGAACCAACATCTGTGCTGTTCCTCGTTCCAGGCACTCTCAGAGGAAATAAAGAGGGTGTTTGATCGAGCAGTCGTGGGTCGATAGGCGGCTCGGCAACTTGCGGACGATTACTCGATTTTCCGATTACTCGATCGAGTTCCGTACCCTTGCCACAGAGTGCCACTGGAACGAGGAAGCGCAGTGGGACATGTTCCTGCATGGGCTGGTTGACCGTATCCAGCGGGAGATTTACACCCTGGATCTCCCAACGAAGCTGGATGGACTGATCGAACTGGCTCTACGGGTGGACTCTAGTCTGCACTGCCTGCAACAGCGAACTCGGATGCCCTTGCTCCCTGGAGGTTACAAGAGCCTTCAAGCCAGTGGTAATAATTGGACAGACAAGAAAGTGATTTCATCTTCTGTCTATCTGATTCAAATCACAATCTGTTAATTCAGTGGTAAGAATTTAATTGTTGTTTTATATTACTATGTAGTATGTACCAAATTACTAATGCTCAGACACACTCAGTCTCTCTCGCGCGTGATCTCGGACACACTCGGTCTCTCTCGCGTGCGATCTCGGACACACTCGGTCTCTCTCTCGCGCGCGATCTCGGACACATGCGATCTCTCTTGCGCGTGATCTCGGACACACTCGGTCTCTCTCTCTCGCGCGCGATCACGGACACACTCGGTCTCTCTCTCACGCGCGCGCGATCACGGTCACACTCGGTCTCTCTCGTGCTCGCTCGCGGAGTTCGCTTCGCTTTTGTCCAGTCTGAGGCGCCGGACTGGACAAATGCGAACTCCGCGATTGAGCGACAGTGCGTGAGAGAGACCGAGAGTGCTCCGTGCTCAACTGAAACTTTTTTTTTATACTCAATCGATTCGTTGCGCGACGCAGAATGTTTATGTAATTCGTTGCCAAACTCTTTCAGAAATCGATTTTAACTGTAAACAGGAGAATCTTCCCAAAACATCAACATAACATGTTCTTTCTCTCAATGAAAGCATAATTATCTCAGCATAATGTCAGGAGTCAGATGGGATCAGAACTTCCACGATATTATCCAGTTCATCTGGTTGGGTTGGGTCATCCGGCCGGTGAGGAGATGAGTGTGGTGAGGTGTCCATGGGCCTTCACAGCGCTGATAATGCGTGTCGTCGTGTCCATGTGATGGTCCTTCATCAGATCTGGATATGCCCTGGATCCGGCGGTCTGCGGTAAACCTCGGGATAAACAGAGAGACTACTATTAGCGTAGACCCCATCCTTCTTATGATGTACAAAGTACATCAGGAATTATGGGAAGTGTTCCCGGTTCCAACTGATCTAATCTATGCAGCCTAACTTTGAATTATAGAAATCTATAATGTGTTATGTGTATGCTAAGCCAAAGAGATGTGTTTTTAGTCTAGATTTAAACTGACAGACTGTATCTGCTTCCCGGACCGTGTTAGGAAGATTGTTCCAAAGTTTTGGTGCTAAATAGGAAAAGGATCTACCGCCAGCAGTCGATTTTGATATTCTAGGTATTATCAACTGGCCAGAATTTTGAGATCGCAATAGACGTGAAGGACTATAATGCGTTAAGAGCTCGCTCAAGTACTGGGGAGCTAAACCATTTAGTGCTTTGTAAGTAATCAGCAATATTTTAAAATTTATACAATGTTTAATAGGCAGCCAATGCAGTGTTGACAGAACCGGGCTAATATGGTCATACTTCCTGGTTCTGGTAAGAACTCTAGCGGCTGCGTTTTGAACTAGCTGTAGTTTCTTTAATAAGCGTGCAGGGCAACCACCCAGTAGAGCATTACAATAATCTAGCCTTGAGGTCATGAAAGCATGAACTAATTGTTCCGCATTTGTCAGTGAGAGCATATGACGTAATTTAGGTAGACAGTAGAGTATATGCTCAGAAATGGTCACTTAAACTATTAGTTCCAATTACCCTTGTGACCTATAGTTGCCACGATGAGCTAGAAGAACAGATATGTTTTAACACATTCTGAAGACCTTTCTCAAACAAAACGAGTCTGGAAGCCGGGCAAAATGAGCAAGCACTGTTACTGCATTCCTTGCATATCAGTCACCTCTCATATCAAATACAGACATTTTGACACACAAATACAGACACAAATGTATATAAATGTTTTATATATTCACAGTAGGAAATGTACAAAAATCTTCATGGAACATGATCTTTACTTAATATCCTAATGATTTTGGCATAAAATAAAAATCGATTAATTTTGACCCATACAATGTAATGTTGGCTATTGCCACAAATATACCTGTGCGACTTGTGACGGGTTTTGTGATCCAGGGTCACATTTCAGTAATCCCTGGTAATTTATATAACTAAGTAAAATCTCATAAGCTTAGAGAAGTTATTTAGAAGGGAAAAAAAATATTAATACCTTGATTATAATCACTCATTAGATATAAATTGAACCAGCAGTGGATTCCATAATCCACTTCCTTCGAGACCATAATAAAGGCATTTTGATCATAGAACCAAAAAAGTGCAGAACATTTCTACACTAAAACTTAAAAATAAAAACAAGAGGGAAAAACAATTCATGAAAAAATATACAGAATTCAAGATTATATTTTCTGAAAAAAGTCTCATGCAATTAATTACCAAATAAGACAAATGATTCTCCCCAAAAGCTAGCCTGTAGTCAGATGAGATGTGAATTCTTCATTGAAGAAAAGAGATCTCACAACACCTAATTACTTTCTAACTTCTGGAAACCATCTCTAGTGATTCTCTAGACTGACAGAACACCAGTACAGTTTCTTCACCCTTTTAATGCTCAGTATCTTCTGTATGGAGATGCCAGGATGCGTGTTACCATCTGATGACATCACTGACTGTACACTTCAGCCTCCATTTGGTGCCATTATTCAATCCACCGAGCTCAGGAGAGTGGATGCTGCAATAAACATGCACTCATAGCTTACAAAATGGGTGGATTGGGTGTTTACAAAATCATAATATCTTGATCACTGACTAAGTGTTTCTCAGAAGGAGCAAGAAATGAATTAAATCAATTATACATCACAGGACTCACATAACAATATCAACATTTATAATCACATCTGTGGTATTGTAGGGTGATGAAATACATTAACAAACATAACACATTTATATTTTCTTAATTGGCAAATATTTTCTTATTTTTCCCCAGGAAGGAGTCTTTGGACTTCCTGCAGTGTGAAGAAACATAAGAACATGTTTCAGTGTGCTCCCAACTTTACAAAACATCTAAATATAAATTAAATAAGCATATTTGATGCTTTGACTTTAGCATTCAGGTGCATCCCAACTAAAGAAATGGTAAAAGTAGCCTAGTAATATGCTAATATCTCGAATACAGCAAACCTGCGTTTCTTTTGAATGTGAGCATTTTTGAGCAAACTGGGAACTGTGGATATAGATACTATTGTGATAGTTCCACACATCAAGGCATCGTGTCATGAATGAATTATGAAAATGAATAGTGTAGCCTACTGTTTGCTGCTTTTATTTGCTGTTGTTGTTTGTATTTGTTGACAGTTTCAGTTATTCGTCAGGTGGTGATTAAGTCACTCTTTGTGTCTGGAATGCACATTTGAATGAGATGCATTACCAGCCAACATGTATATGTGGGCCCCACATGGTTTATGCTTGGGCTACGTGGGTACCAAGTGGGCATGGTCCCAAAATGGGAATCTTATCTGGGGCCCACTTGGGTCAGCTAAGAAGGTCCCACATGGGCAAAAACAGGTGGGCTCCCTATGTGGGTCCTAGTTGGGTCACTAATGGGAAATGAGTGCATGGGCTCAAAATGGGCAACACAAGTGGGGCCCATTTGGGTTCATCAAATGGGTCAGACATTGGCAAACAATCAGTCCCATGTAGGCTGCATACATGGGCCCAAGCTAGTACCCCCATAGGTAATCTCTATATGGGTTATGAGTGGGAATAACATATGTGGCCCATTTTGATGAACCGTATGGGTCAGATATGGGCAAACACATTCAGTCCTATATAGGCTGCCTACATGAGGCCATGGTGGTAGCCACATAGGTAATCTATGGTTCTGAATGGGGAAATACATATGGGGTCCGCTTGGCCAAACCATATGGGTCATACATGGGCAAACACATTCAGTTCCATATAGGCTGCCTACGTTGCCCCAAGGTAGTTCCCACATAGGTAATCTCTATATGGGTTATGAATGGGAAATACATATGGTGCCCACTTTGATAAACCATATGGGTCAGACATGGGCAAACACAATTACCGTAATTCCTCAAATAAAAACCGGTATTCAAATAAACGCCGGGCCTCTGATAGTGGCCGGGTGCGTGGTCAACGCGGACAAATAAAGGCCGGTCTCAAATTAAGGCCGGGGGAAAATTAGTGTACGCTCAAAGACGGACGCGTGCTGCGCTTGTCATATTATTCAGTGTTTTTAACCACATGTTTATTTTAGGTTTCAGACATTTAAATAGATAAGATTTATAGCAAAACAATACATTTATAGTTTGTAAAATACACAATGGTGTCTATGGAAGCAGCAATAACAATCCATTCAAATATATTTGGCGACGTGTTTTATTCATATCAGATACACAGTGTAAGTATAAAGTTTACTCTATTCTTCTCCCAGTTCACCGGCCACTTACTTTCATGCATTTCGGGAGAAACTGAAGAATTCACGCGCTGTGTAACGTAATAAATCCAACAGCAGGAATCTCTGAACTGCGTGCCCATCTCACGTTACAGATCAGGATAAATTATAAAGGGTTTTAAACGACAAAACAAACTCACTTACACTGATTTGAGAGTCAGAATAGAAGATAGTTGATGACATGGTAAGCAAGTTTGTTAATATTTAGAAATAAAAGCGCTACATCTGTCATACAGCGCTATTTTGGCTGTGGTGAACACGTGCCAAACATGACGCGTCACCATGGAAACATGGCTGGCGGGCGGGCGGGGATCGCGAATTAGAAATAAAGGCCTGCCTCTAATAAAAGCCTGCTTCAAATAAAAGCCGGCTACCATCTGCAGTTCAGGTAAATAAAGGCCCCGGTCTTTATTTGAGGAATTACGGTAGTCCCATATAGGCTGCATACATGGGCCCCAGGCAGTACCCATATTGGTAATCTCTATATAGATCTAGGATGGCTTGAGGATGAGTAAAGTATGGGATGATTTTAATTTGGGTAAAAATGTTAAATTTATAATTTTAACTAACCCTTTAACTTGTTTTGTTGTGCTCTTAGGTGTAACTTATTGTATTGGAAAAGTATTGATTTGCAGCAGTATTTCTTATGATACTCAGTGTAAATAGAGAAAAAATATACTGCTCAATTTAATTGTGTGTTTTTTAGCCAGTACCTTGAAAATGCATGGATCCAACAGACCTTCATCACTGGCCTTGCTGCAGTTTTTGCCACCTACCTATGTCTTTAATTTGCAGTATCAAGAAGGACATTGGAGTTTGTTCAAAGGTAAATCCTCTGCTAGTCCTAAATGTTGTTTGAACATTTTTGAACTTATCAGCTCTGTTCAGGAATGTTTGGTGACTTTCTTGTTCCTATATTGACTTTATGATTACAGTAGTTCCTTTTGATAATGACTTGAAGTTTATGCTTGCATGTGCACTCAAATGAAAGTAATTCTCTCTCATTTCTGTCGACAAATGGTGGACAAAACAGCGCAAGGGCATAAACACAGCACGCAACTGAATTACAACAGTGTGAGCACCACCCTGACAAACTCGCATGTAAAATGTAAAAATGCAACACTCAAAATCCACACTCAAAACCTTGTTAATAAATGCTATTGGCTGTTGGCCTCTTATTTTGATTGGCTGTTGTTGGCCCTCAAAACAGAAAGCGGGATCCGGGATGACAGAAGGTAAGTTTATCCAACTTCATACATCTGTTTATCTATGGTGTTTATATGTAACGGGTATAAAAATTACACTGTGTTGTGAGAGGCCCATCTAAGGCTGGCACTTCCTTCACTTCTGCAAAACCTCCATCTCGGCACAGACGCAGAAAAGGCCATAATAAAAAGTCTTTGTCTTGTTCAGCCAATGTAAAAGAGCTGACTGGGCTAATGAAAACTGTAACCATTTAAAAAATGTTCTCCTATGTAAAAGGAGTCTTTTTGCTTTGTACTATAATTTTCAGCCACAAAGAGTCATGAGATTAGTGATGTATTCAGGAGACCTTTTAACCCCAGTCTCTTACTAATCACCTGCTACGCAAGCATGTCTCTGTGTCGCTTCTAGCAACTATATGGCTTCCTAACAAGTGTTGAAACTAACACCTGTCGCTTCTAGCAACTATATGGCTTCATAGTTTTTATTAGCAACTGCAAACGCTTGCTAAGCACATGCATGCAAGCACGCTTGAGCAAAAGCATATAAAAGATAGAAGATGAGAGAGGCTCTTCGCTCTTCCTTGAAACCACCACTCTGACACCCCAGCAGTTGTCAGAGGCAAGAAGCATCAAGCCTAGCTAGTATCTATCTGTTAGTTATTACTCATTTATGATCTGTAACAAGTATTCCTTTTTCATTTGATTATTTTAATACATTTTGTTAAAGCATTTATTATAATCATTTGACTGGACCTTGGATCATTGAGTGTGAGTCACAATCTTTTGACTGGGACAGGAAGCTCCTTTTAGAAGACAACCACATCAGAGGGTGAGAATTCTTTTGAACTAAGAATAACCTTTGTGAGATTTGATTGATCATAAAAGCCTAGCCAAAGAGGCAGCATGTAACATGTATATGTGTACTGTTTATGCATATGACAGGTAGTTACAATGCAAACACGGTTTAAGAGTGCCATTAAAAGGTAGACTTATAATATAATGGGGAAATCTATTATTTTATAATAGAATACGAAGTTATATAGACTGATCACCTAACTCTTGAGGACACGACTAAAGGATAGGCTCTTTAGTTACCGCGGGATTATATTAATGTCCTGAATAAGATGTTATATAATAGGGAACGGTATTAATCGTGGGATCCATCGCATGGGGGCTCGTCCGGGGGGTTATCATTGGATAACATAGACCCGGAGCCAAAAGCAATTTTGATCAATCAAAACTGGATGACCCAGACAGCTTCGCTAAAAATAGGGGATGCTCTATTAAAAGAAAAGCGAAATAAACCGTGCGGCAGAACCAAACGAGTATCTGACCAAAATCTGACCAGAACTGATAAGAATCTTTTAAGATAAGGGTCTTAGAAGGGTCGAAAGAATTCCTTAAGATAAGGAAATAAAAACTTTCCTTAGTCTGCATTTCCAATGGATACAACAAGCCACCAGACCAAAATATGTCTTCAGCCCATCCAACAGCGTCCGTATACCACGTCCATGTAGTAACGTGTGATAAATTTTTCAGAGAAAAAAGTTGCAAGGAAGCTGATGAGGATTGGTATATAGGGGATTACGAAATAAACAATGGAAGGGAATTTATTTGCACCTCAGCAGCATATGTGAGGGCTATCATAGAACGAATCGATGCCCATCGAGGATCAGGGGATAAAATTAAAATCCAGTTTGATCAGGGTATGGATGTGTCATACAAACCAACCACAGACTCTAGTGTAGAAGTATATCAAGGCAAAACAAGAGTGATGTATAATGGTACAGTTCTTCCTCAGCAGAGAAGGCGCAGGGGTTCTCAGAGTAGTGAATTTAATTATCAGGATACTGAGGGACTGTCACGTTTTGATGTGTTCTGTTAATGTTTTGTGATCTTGGTTTCCCCTGTCTTTGTGGTTTTTGGTTTAGTCCTGTTAAGTTTTCCCGCTCCTCGTTTGTGTTCAGTCTCATCACCTGTGTTCAGTTAATTATCCATTCATTTCAAGTGTATTTAAGCCCTGTGTTTTCCCTGAGTGTTTGTCGATCGTCGTCCATGTGTGGTTGTGTGTTTCTGATTTCCTGGAGTTCTGTTCCTGTTTAAGTTTGGAAAGTTTTCATTTTGTTATTAAATCATTTATATTGAAGCTTTCGTGTCCTCGTCTTCAGCACCTGCACAAACCCTGACAGAACGATCGACCATAACAAAAAAAAAAAAGGGATGAACTACGAACTTTGTGTCCCACAAGATGGCCGGTCTCTGGAGGAATATGCGGAGATATATCTCCATCTTTTCCGGGACTCTAATTGGGACGAGGAGTCCCTAACACATGAGTTTTGGAGTGGGATGGACGATACCCTCGCTCAGATACTGTTGGTGGGAGATCTCCACCTCCCTTTGGTAAAATTCATTGCCCGTACGCTGTGGGTGTGTGGTTCCTCACTCACCGTGGGAGACATCCAGCCCGATCTCCACGGCCAGCCAGAGCAAGAGCCCATCACCTGCACGCCAACGCCTGAGCCCATCACCTGCACGCTCCCACCAGAGCCCATCGTCTGCCCACCAGAGCCTGCACACCGCATCAGCCCTGCCGCCAGATCGGTCCCTGGACTTCCCCGGCTGATATCCGGTATGACTGATCCCCCACTGATATCGGTGCGACTGGCCAAAAAGAAGGCTGCCGAGGCTGGGGTTCAAGTCAGCCACATCCAGCCAGAGCCTGAGCCCGTCGCCTGCCCGCCAGAGCCTGAGCCTGTCACCTGCCCGCCAGAGCCTGATCCCAGCCCCGAGTTTCCTGATATGCTGGTCCCGTCCAGCCCCGAGTTTCCTGATATGCTGGTCCCGTCCAGCCCCGAGTTTCATGATATGCTGGTCCCGTCCAGCCCCGAGTTTCCTGATATGCTGGTCCAATCCAGCACGGAGCCCGTTGACCCAGAGCCAGAGCCCATTGACCCAGCGCCAGAGCCAGAGCCCGTTGACCCAGAGCCAGAGCCAGAGCCCGTTGACCCAGAGCCAGAGCCAGAGCCCGTTGACCCAGAGCCAGAGCCAGAGCCCGTTGACCCAGAGCCAGAGCCAGAGCCCGTTGACCCAGAGCCAGAGCCCGTTGACCCAGAGCCAGAGCCCGTTGACCCAGAGCCAGAGCCAGAGCCCGTTGACCCAGAGCCAGAGCCAGAGCCAGAGCCTGTTGACCCAGCGCCAGAGCCAGAGCCCGTTGACCCAGCGCCAGAGCCAGAGCCCGTTGACCCAGCGTCAGAGCCAGAGCCCGTTGACCCAGCGCCAGACCCAGAGCCCGTTGACCCAGACCCAGAGCCCGTTGACCCAGACCCAGAGCCCGTTGACCCAGAGCCCGTTGACCCAGAACCCGTTGACCCAACGCCCGTTGATGTCAAGTCAGTTCCCGATCATGAGCCTGTCCTCCCCAAGAAAATTTTGGGGGGGCGCCATACGCCTTCGCCGTGGCCGGCCAAAGATCCACGGAGGCCGGCCAAAGATCCACGGAGGCCCGAAAAAATAACACCGCCATGGCCACCCGAAGGGTCCTCACCGCCATGGCCACCCGAAGGGTCCTCACCGCCATGGCCACCTGAAGGGTCTGCACCGCCATGGCCACCTGAAGGGTCTGCACCGCCATGGCCACCTGAAGGGTCTGCACCGCCATGGCCACCTGAAGGGTCTTCACCGCCGTGGCCACCTGAAGAGCCTGCACCGCCCTGGACGCCCGAGGGTCCCACAGCTCCGCCCTGGACGCCCGAGGGTCCCATAGCTCCGCCTTGGCCACGCCCACAGCCTGCTCCGCCTTGGCCACGCCCACAGCCTGCACCGTCGTGGCCACGCCCACAGCCTGCACTGTCGTGGCCACGCCCACAGCCTGCATCGCTGTGGCCACGCCCACAGCCTGCTCCGCCCTGGAGGCTTCCTGGACCTGCACCATGCCCTCGTCAGCCTCCAGGGCGCCCACTCTCCCACCCCTTTGGATGTTATACGGCGCGAGGACGCGCCTTCGGGGAGGGGGGAGGTAGTGTCACGTTTTGATGTGTTCTGTTAATGTTTTGTGATCTTGGTTTCCCCTGTCTTTGTGGTTTTTGGTTTAGTCCTGTTAAGTTTTCCCGCTCCTCGTTTGTGTTCAGTCTCATCACCTGTGTTCAGTTAATTATCCATTCATTTCAAGTGTATTTAAGCCCTGTGTTTTCCCTGAGTGTTTGTCGATCGTCGTCCATGTGTGGTTGTGTGTTTCTGATTTCCTGGAGTTCTGTTCCTGTTTAAGTTTGGAAAGTTTTCATTTTGTTATTAAATCATTTATATTGAAGCTTTCGTGTCCTCGTCTTCAGCACCTGCACAAACCCTGACAGGGACCAGGTCCTAGTATCCAGAGAAGATTAAATTTCCAAGAGACAAACCCTAGGTCTGCATACTCACAAGTCGCAGATGAATTAGCGCGGGCTATTAATAATGTAGATGAGTCAGCTCAATTGGAGGGGACTGATTGGGAGGATGACGGCAGTGACATAGCCCACTGGGACGAACCCATCCCACAGAGAAATAGGGTTAATTATAAGAAAGCACGACCATTGTCGAATGAAAGAAGGAGTAGTAGTCATGCTAGGGAACATATAGACCTGGCAGGGAGAAAGACCCTAACTCAACCAGGACATATTCTAAAAGGTTACATCAGAAAGGAAGAGTCTGAGTTCATGAAAAAAATACTTCTAGCAGCAACTGGACCGACGGCTGATGAAATTTTAGATATGCCTGGTACTAGCAGTAAAGCCAAACAAGATATGCTAGCGGAACAACAAGACGTTTGTCAAAAAGCTCTAGCATTTCTGCTCCGCCTAACTCGCCCAGAAAATAGGGGTCGGCGTGAAAGGGAGCCTGTTATGGGTGATATTTTTGAATTACGAAGGGAAGCTTTGATAGAATCAAACAACCAGATATATGGCAGGAGAGCAACACCAGAAATTTTACCGCAAAATGAAGGAGGTGATGAAGTTGACTTCAGTGCAGGGGTTGATAATGATGAGCTACAGCCCTGCGGGGGATTAGGCATAAGTTTAGCCAGAGTGGCGGCCTGTTCCTCAAAGAAAAAGAAACTAGCAGGGAACAACCAAAGGATCAGAGAGTCATACAGGGAACCAGAAAGCTCACAGGAAGAGTCAGACGCAAGTGAGTCATGTTCCTCAGAGGAAGAAAGTGACCAAAGGCCAGTGAGACAGACTAGAGCTAGACCTAAACATAACATAACAGCCACAGAGATGGGGATGTTTAATGGGATGAAACTTGATCCAAAAGATAACATGAAAAGCTGTCAAAAAATAGTGGAGCTAGGAAAAAGGCTAAATATCCATGATGATGATATAGAGCTAATGATTAATCAACTAGTAGGGTTGGAACTAAAAATTGACGACATCTCTCTTCACAAGAAAAACATTTCTGGCGTGACAGCGAAAGAGAAATATGAGAAAGGGCTCAGAGAAATCAAAAGCACAGGGGTCCTAATATTCTGTAAAGGTAGAGCCGAAAGAGGCAAGAAACCGATACAAACAGTAAAGGAACTCTTGAAGTTTGATAAAGATTTGCCAGGCCTGACCCCATTGAAAACCTGGGGAAAGGAAACCGAGTGGGATGAATTACAAACGTTTGCAGTAAGATATGACAGGCGATCCAAGCAGGAAGCAGAGAAAAGGCAAGTACCTGATAATAGATCTGGTGCTAGGCAACAAGTTCAAAGACAGTCAGATAGGCTCAGAGGTGCTCAGGGCCGAAGTGCCCCACAGGGGCCTAAATATGCTGAAAAGCCCAAAACTAGGAAAGAACAAAGGGAGCCGGTCAGGAAAACTGGCTATCAGATAAGAAATAGGTCACAAAGTCGAGGAAGGCAGGGAAAGCCTAATAGAATACAAAAGCCGGCATCAGTGTTGTGCCTGAACGCGTTCAATGAACGATAGTTCATGAACTCGTTCATATTTTGGGCGAACGTGAACTGAACGTACTGAATTACTGCCTGATGAACGTTACTGTGAACGCGTTCATTCTGGTGTCTGTGAACGCACGCTCTCTCAGTTTAATTTCGTTCAATAGGGTGCCAGATTTCTATAAAGCCTTCCAGGCGAAAACGCCTTAATATGTAGCGGAAAAAAAACACCCAATCTGGCAACATCAGCCACCAGTGTCGCACGCACTGCCGCATGCGTCATCAAAACAAAAAGCAGCATGTAGGCTACAAAGCAGCGAGCGAGGCGTCGTGTAATCATTTAAACGAGTTTTATGACAAGGTCGGTGAGGATGGGAAAATCTTACATTTCTGTGCAAACTTTGCCAGTCGATAAAATAATTGCTGTCTGTGGTTGTATATGGGCTGTGGCAATAAAAAAAAGAAGCTCGCAGCAACATATGGACTATGAACTAGAAAAAAAGAACTATGAACTAGTTCATTTTTTGAAGTATGAACTATGAACTGAACTAGTTCATTTTAAAATGTGTGAACTGAACTTTGAACTAGTTCATGTAGAAAATGAACTTTCCCAACACTGGCCGGCATACAACAAAAATGACTCCAGGCCAGATAGCTCAACTTATGTTTCAAAAGATGAGTGGGACAAAATGTCTCCAGAGCAGCAGAGCAGAGTCAGAGAGCAGAGGGCTAAACAAAAATCAACAGGAAAAAGCTCATACAGCTATGATCAAGGTTAGACTGATGGAGGGTCTAAATGAACTGTCTATATTGATGATTTACTCATTATTAATGATGACCCTGAAGAACACCTGAGAATCGTAGATGAAGTTTTAACTAGGCTGATAACGGCAGGCTTTAAACCTAGTTACAAGAAAATCGAAATAGGTAAGAAGGAAGTAGATTTTCTAGGCTTCGCTACAACGGGAACAGATAGACGGCTTTCCAAAACCACGAGAGAAAAATTAGAGGACTTAAGAAAAAACAGCCCAACAAGTTTAAAAGGTTTACAAAGTTTCATGGGCCACATGAATTTTATCAGGGATCTGATACCTGGTTATGCAAAACTAGCAAAACCACTTTATGTGGCCACAAAAGGAAATGTATTGACAGGGAATGACAAGTTAGAACAGATCAGATTAGAACTAATCGATTTGGCATTAGCTTCAGGAAAAATAGCGAGGAGAGAGCCAGACCAGAAATTGGTTGTTAGTGTAGAAAACACTAAAGATGAAATGGAACTGGTACTGTATAATGAAAAAGATAGGAAGAACCCAATCCAGTTCATGTCATATCCAAAGCCTGCTAACCAAGCAAAACAGGAGACAAAGTCAGCGACTGATATTTTGGCTAGCATAGCTAAATGTCTGATACCAATAAAAACTTTAGCCCTAGATCAACAAATAATCGTAGAATCTAAAGGTGATGGAATCACTCAGTTAGCAAGAGAGGCAAAAAACTTAGTGAGTGAAGCACACAAAGTTCATCAGTTTACATGGGCCAAATGGAGTAAGCTGCTTTTAGATACTCAGATTGTTTTAGGCCAGAGTAAAAAAAAAAAAAAAAAAAAGGACAAATTAACTGAAATCCCGAAAGGAACCATTGTTTGTTATTTCACAGATGGTTTGAGAGAGAATGGAGAAACCTATTGGGGTTTTATTAGAAAAGAAAGAGGTAAAATAGTTTTCAAACAGAAAGGTCAGCTGCCGGGTGAAGAATCTGCACAGCAGGCTGAAGTGACTGCGGTTTTAGAAGCCTTGAGACACATGAAGGTGACAAATACTACAGCTGCGGTTTTGGTGACTGACAGTGACTACATGTATAGGGGGCTAACAGAGCATATTGAGGCGTGGAAACTGAATGGTTTCTGCACAGCAAAGGGCAAGGTGTTAAAACAGGTCGTTCTCTGGAGAGAAATTGCCGTGCTGTTAGAGGATGTGAAACCAAGGGTCCTAAATCAAAGCAGCCACACGGTGCAAACTACAGCAGCAGCAAAGGGCAACTCACAAGTTGACAGTTATATCAGAGATAAGACAGTTCAAGTCACAAAAATGGTTAGAGCAATCACTAAAGAAAGTGAAAAGAATATTGTTGAAACTCTACATGTAGATTTAATGCACCCTAGCCTAAGTTATATGGCAAAGTATTGTAAGGCCACAGGGCTTAACATACAGAATCTGAAGACGACATACCTGAAAATCAGGTAAGGATGTCCTGAGTGCAGGAAAGTTATGACAAGCAGGAACAATGTGTACGGGTCTATTAAGACAGACAAAGAAAATGAGGAAATAAGTATGGAGGACTTTTCCGGGCAAATCCACCCGGCGACCAAAAAGAAGAACTGTTACTTTTTAGTAATAGTTGATAACTGCTCTAATTTCCTACAGATATATCCGTGCAGACAGGCCACCAGCTCAGTGGTGGTGCAAGCACTAACTGAGTGGATAAAATATCGTGGACCGCCAAAGAGAGTTAGTGGTGACAATGCACATAACTTGACAGGAAAAGAAGTTGAAGACTACTGTGATAAGGTCGGGGTTAAACTGATAAAAAGCGTAAAGTATCAGCCAGCCAGCAATGGAATTGCTGAAGCTACAGTGAAGAAATGCAAAGAATTCTTTATAAAGTATGAGAGACTGGCGGAATGGGATGAGTTAATAGATCTTTGCATTCATTTTTTAAATTACAGAATCAAACCAAGTGAAATCAAACTTGAAGATCAGCCTGACCAAGGAGATTTTAGCTCCAATCCATTTAAGGTAGGCGATCAAATAATTATATTACATCAAGTTAGAGGAAAACGATTTAAATAGAAAACAGGAACTGTTGATACGGTCATTAAAGTCACTTCAAACACTAGTGTGGAATTAGAAAATAACGGCATTTGGTCATGTCGGGACATAATAAAAGCATATTGAGGCAGGTGGCATTTGAGTCAATTATCGAGTCTAAAACAGGATGGGTTCAGTGTCAAAACGAAGCATATTGCTTACTCAGAGTGAAGAAATGGCATGAGGATTGCCCTGACGGTACCAATAGTAAATTGATACCCTTCACGAGTTGTTGCATTTGCGAAACGAGTGACGTAGCCCAGTTGCTTTGGGAAGGCCCAAATGAAAAGCGACCAAGCAAAGAAAGCTTAAAACAACCTCTCATGGAGGGGGGACAAATCCTTTTTTCCTGGTATAATCCAGAAGGGAAAATTGGACACTGTGCACTCGGAGAAGTCACGGTGTGCGGAAATTGCAGACTAGGAAAGCAAAAGTGGGTCATCCAGAAGATACAACTGGGGGCAACCGGTTGTATCTGCCGAACCTGTAAAGTATGTAAAGAGAAACTTATTTTACTCGGTTCAAAATGTTCCTGTACGTTTAGAGAGTCTAAACTGGAACTGTGTAACAGATGTGATAAGCTAGAAGAGCGGAAGTGGGTTCAAACTTTCAGTAAAAAAGAAGTTTGGTTAACCCGTAAATCAAGATTAGCCATGGGATGTGTTTCCCAGGGTAAGATAATGACCTCGTGGGTTAGCAATTCGGTTCCTTTAATGGAAGACGATGAGAAGGCGTGGCTATATCGATATTGTGATTTGTCAGGGCTACCAAGCCCTTCCTACACAGATCCTCTGGAAGAAGGATCTGTCTTGGGCCAGATTCTGGGACAACTTACCTGTCTAGATGCGTGAGAAAGAATTGTCTCACATAATCTATGTGAACCTAACAAAATCATTATTGTGAAGAAAGAGGGCCAGTATGAGGGCAGCACAGCCGAACAGCTAATAATTAATGAAATGAAAAATCTGAACTTCAATGTGGTACAACATAACTGGGAAACCAGAACATGGGAATTGGGAGTTAGAGAAACTGACATTACCATGTTATCTAGAAGTCAAATTATTATGACTGGGGAGGCATGGTATAAAATCAAGTATGACGAACATAAAGCATCTATGTTAAAGAAGATGACAGTGAATCTCTGTTGCAGCAGAGGATTCATGGGCATAGGATTTGGCATACAAGGTGTTAAAGTTGCCTGGAAAACGGAAGCTAAACCAAGGAAGGAACGAGTTCGGGACTGGCTGCTCAAAATTACTAGGGACAGATAGGCAAATCTCTGTTTTCTCATCCACAGCAAACATGACTAGAGGGGGGAGAGGACAAAAGCTGAAAGCGAAATACAGAAGACTCCATCAGGAAAAGAGACGGTACTGTCAGGAAGCCATCGCAGGGATAAGTATGGCTTTCATCCTCCTAATAGTCATTTTGGCTGGATTCGGAACCATGGAAACGGAAGAGGTCTATACTGTATACCCATGTATTAAAGTAGAAAAAATAACTAAATTACACTGCTATAACCAAACAATAATGAATAAAGGCTCACCTTTAATTTTAGCAGGAGTAATCTATAACCCTGAAAATAATGCTAATCTGTTACGTAACTGGATAACAAATATAGACCCAAAATACTGGAATTGCACTAGTAAGGGAAGTTTTTTAAATTCAGTAGCAGATTACGGTCCCACAGCGGAGAAAGGAAAAACCATAATGAAATGGAACCAATTAGAAGTCCAAAATCAGACACATGTGTTGTTAAAGGGACAGAGAATAAATAATACTGCGGCAAAAAACATTAGCCTAAGGAACTTTGATCTAGTCTGGTGGGACTACATATATGGGAAAACAATCTCCACATTAGAATGGAACTGTGAGACAGGAAAAGCAGATGTAAAAAGACTAAAAGTATTAGTAGAAAAAAGTCAAAGTAAGTTAGAAATAACAGATGACACGATAAAAACTGAGGAAATAAATCCACCCGAGTCAGGGCCAATTACACCTGCAGCGCAACGTGCAGGGCTTAAGCCAGTTGATCGTTGGATTCGAATGAAGGATTTCCAAGATAAAGTTCTCATTCATTCAATACACAAAAAGAAACCTGAAATCCCTGCAGAAGACGCAAACTGGATAAAATGTCATAATAAACCAATGGCCACACCTATGTGTGAAACTACACAAGGTTGCTCATGGCTGGGTAAGATGATTTGGCCTAGTAACAAGGATAGATCAACAATTGATAACAAAAAGCAGTGTGACCATAAATTAAACGAGAATTAGAAAGTCTGGTACTGTGTCATAAAAGCTGAGGCTCAATGGGACCAGACACTTATGGAGCAATATGAAAATGAAACTATTAACATGTGGCACAACTGGATAATTAGTAATTATAATTTCACAGAAGGAACCAGTAGCGAAGTGGATAGAACTACATGGACTGTGAAAGCCACGTTAGAGGAAAAGAAAAGAGCTAATGGCAACTACAGACACCCATACACTCTCGAGTATTTTCCGAATTCAGGGATTCCAATACAACTTCTAGACATGTCGGGGCTAACAAAATATGTTAGAACAAAGGTCAAAGACCAACAGTATCGAAGTGCTCTTTTACTATATATGCTACAAGCGGCTGAAGCTCTAAAGTATAATACCATTAGTAAAAGAAAAAATGGGTATGTAAGATACCACGGCAGACTTCAAGGCGTAAAATATAATGGAACGGGAGAGAAAGAAAGTAATCTCGTTTGGCCAGTACATATGAAATATTTAGGCTCATATCAAATTCCTAACTCCTATAAGCAACAATCAATAGGCCAATGGGAAAGCGGATATTATTTAAAAGTATCTGATCCTGATAGTTATTCATGGGGAACTCGTAGTAGAATATACATTAGGCCTACTAGAGGAAATTTTACTAAGAAATGGAACGTAACTGACTGGTACGGGGGACCGTGCACACGACAGGACAGAATAATAGAAATAGTCAAAAGTTCAAAAGGAAAAAGAATAGCCCATGAAATAAACTGTACTAAAGAATTTGATCTAGGAACAGAAACTCTGTTGGTAGGAATTAGACTGGACAATCAAAATGTTGAATTTTGGAGTGATCAGGTAAAGACCACTTATCCGTGTACCGCTGAGATGTTTAATGAATGGAAGTACGCAACATTTAGTGCACCTATTATGCAATCATATGCGGCTGTAGCTATAAATAAAAGTATTTATAGAAATCATATGTCTTGTAACTACGAGGTTATGGAAGGCAATAAATGGAAAAAGGAAAATCTGAAAATAACTCCCGTAATCCTGAAACAAATGGTGGGGGAAACGCAAATGAGAAAAATATGCGCTATTGTCCCATACCTTAATTACTTAAGCGACTGGAAAGACTTATTACATCCAGTGGACGATTACTTAGAGGGAGAGAGTATGGGAGCACATTGGATACATAGGATTGACTTCTGGACGAAAACCAGAGGCCCGTCAGATATGACCTTAATCAAACTAGTCACCAGAGTAGTGAAAAGAGCTTTTGAAGATATGGGAGAAAAAATAAAGGAAATGGCTCATGCTGTCTGGAATGCGATGGTAGACATATGGGAAATACTGAAAATAGTACTATATGTCATAGTGGGAGTAATAATAACCATTATCGTGTTAGGAGTATTGATACAATTAATGAATGTATGCGTACATTGTAGGCAGCTAAGAAGAATCGCTAACAGAGCCAAATATAGAAGAATTCCTCTGTCAGTCGAGTTCTCAGAATCTGAGAATGACAGCGAAGCGGAAGGTGAGAAGTTGTTAGCAGACATGAGGGTATAAAGCTTTGAAGTTCACAGCATCAACTCACTCATCTGGAGGCCCAGCTGACTGACTTGATCTGTTGACCTTGAAGAAGCTCTCGAAGAAACCAGACCAATGGCATCACCATTCGAACCAAAATTCATGGGGAAATGATTTCAATCGGACTGAAACAGCTTGCTCCAATCCGCCGGTAAATAATTCTCAAATTATAATTTATGATATAATTTTATGTCTATATTGGACAATGACTATAATGGGATTAAGGGGATTATGGCAAATTCCAATTGCAATATGTCATATAGCCACATTCAATTTGCGGAAAAGGCTAAATCTGGCAGGAATATTACTTGGACAAGTGGTAAAGAGCCCGAGAATGAAATCCATTTTTGGAACTCGAGGCTTGATTATAATGGAAATCCTCAATGTAATACTCACCGTATGCATTACGGTACAGTATTATCTTGGGATCACCTATATGAAACATATAGGCTTCTGTTCTACTCTGCTGGTGGTTTTCTATCTGATGATATTAGCTACCAGAAGAGCGAGTGCAGGGGGGATAACAATGGTAATTTATATAATTGGAGTTATGACAGCTGCATTAGCAACTATGATAATAGCTGAATATTATGATGATCCAAGAATGTTTTGTATAGCTATGATGGTCGTTATCAATGACTAGTTCTACATAAAGAAACTGATAACAGCTGTTAAGCAATGTTGCCTCAGTATTGAATTGACAATTCCATCTGTAACATCTAATTAGGACTCCACAACTGTTACTGGGAAGCGGAGGACGAGACAAACAGATGAACATGGAAACCTGAAATTTATTAATAGAAATAGAATGAGTTGTGCTTTATGTAATGGCTATAACAGAGGTTTAAAAATAAGATGTTATTTAATGGATCAATGGAAAGATCTGTGTCCTGATTGTGTTTTAATATGTGAAATAAAAGTGGATGAAATTGGGGGAATAGTTATAACAAAGAAAAAAGAAAAAATGAATGTAACAGGACCTTATGTGTCCCCTAATTTTACCAGGTGGTGTCAAGAAATGCATTTCAGAGACTGTGAAATCGGTGAAGTTGTATCCATACAGGCAGGCTCAAAAAATAGTTACACAGCCACAACTTATCATCTCGAACCAAGGGTATACCAGAAGAAAACCGTCACTGGAGCCTTAGAAATAATAATAGGAATTATTTATAGAAGAAGGTTCTGGGACATGAACAACTGTGATTTCGGGTACGAATATAGTTGTGCTTATGTTCCCACAGAAAGTCCTCACTTCAGAGGCCCCTGGGGAATGGGCAGTGGTACCGCTATCCAGGGAGATGGCCGAGAAGGGAATTCCCTTTGCCATAAACCAGTGCAATCTGGAGAAGCTGCCAAAGATCTGGCGGGAGAAACACGAGTTTCAGTGGTGGCCAGTGAACAGTCAATGGTACCAGCAGGTTGTGATAGAGAGTTTGAAGAGATGGTGTTTTCGTGCTGGAATGAGCTATGGTAAATTCAACTCCCTCAAATTTATGATGTGTAAACCAGATGGAGTCAGCCATCGCCTGTATGAGATTGACTGTATTTCTCCAAGTGTATACTGTACCAGTTTTATTGACACAATGGAAAAATTCTGGGAAAAGACTTTAAAAAAACTTTAAAGGTAATCAAGGGTCAAGGAGACCCCGAGTTAAACTGAATAGAAGGAAAAACTGCAACGCTCAGTCGATGCCAGGAGGGGGTGTTGTGAGAGGCCCATCTAAGGCTGGCACTTCCTTCACTTCTGCAAAACCTCCATCTCGGCACAGACGCAGAAAAGGCCATAATAAAAAGTCTTTGTCTTGTTCAGCCAATGTAAAAGAGCTGACTGGGCTAATGAAAACTGTAACCATTTAAAAAATGTTCTCCTATGTAAAAGGAGTCTTTTTGCTTTGTACTATAATTTTCAGCCACAAAGAGTCATGAGATTAGTGATGTATTCAGGAGACCTTTTAACCCCAGCCTCTTACTAATCACCTGCTACGCAAGCATGTCTCTGTGTCGCTTCTAGCAACTATATGGCTTCCTAACAAGTGTTGAAACTAACACCTGTCGCTTCTAGCAACTATATGGCTTCATAGTTTTTATTAGCAACTGCAAACGCTTGCTAAGCACATGCATGCAAGCACGCTTGAGCAAAAGCATATAAAAGAAAGAAGATGAGAGAGGCTCTTCGCTCTTCCTTGAAACCACCACTCTATCTGTTAGTTATTACTCATTTATGATCTGTAACAAGTATTCCTTTTTCATTTGATTATTTTAATACATTTTGTTAAAGCATTTATTATAATCATTTGACTGGACCTTGGATCATTGAGTGTGAGTCACAATCTTTTGACTGGGACAGGAAGCTCCTTTCAGAATACAACCACATCAGCGCAGTCTCATCCCAAGAAGTCATATACTGACGTCTTGGGACGTCTTTTGACCATACGTCAATATCCGCCTTTTTAGGGTACCCTTAAACGTCGGTTAGCTGATGTTATCGGATCCTAACTCTACCCCAGACCTAAACCTACCCCTAAACCTACTCCGTCACCTAACTGACGTTAAAGGTAAAGCGTCAGTTGTTTGACGTCCCAGGATCGTCATTTACCGACGTTTAGGGGTACCCTAAAAAGGCGGATATTGACGTATGGTCAAAAGACGTCCCAAGACGTCAATATATGACTTCTTGGGATGAGACTGTGTTAACCACATCAGAGGGTGAGAATTCTTTTGAACTAAGAATAACCTTTGTGAGATTTGATTGATCATAAAAGCCTAGCCAAAGAGGCAGCATGTAACATGTATATGTGTACTGTTTATGCATATGACAGGTAGTTACAATGCAAACACGGTTTAAGAGTGCCATTAAAAGGTAGACTTATAATATAATGGGGAAATCTATTATTTTCTAATAGAATACGAAGTTATATAGACTGATCACCTAACTCTTGAGGACACGACTAAAGGATAGGCTCTTTAGTTACCGCGGGATTATATTAATGTCCTGAATAGGATGTTATATAATTGGGAACGGTATTAATCGTGGGATCCATCGCAACTGTTAAATTTATGTAGAATTTGAGTAGAATTAACACAATATTGATCATTTACATATGCCTGATGTATTTTTTTACGATTTCTTTTCCATCGAGACAAGGATGTCTTTTAAACTAATTCATCTAAAATGTCTGACCCAGGTTTGCATGTAATTGATTTAAATATTTAGGACATTTTAACATAATTGACTTGTGTAATAAGGTAACACCGACAACTCTTGATGTTATAAACTAAAAGACACGTGCAGTGTAAATAATTCATAAATGTATTAAACATTTTCCTTCAGGTCAGTTTGGTCTGTTGTCAGGGGAGAAGCCACATTTCTGATAAAATTATTGAAAATGTGGTCCATGCAAATGCTGAGGTCATGTGACTCTTACAGTATATACAGTATAAGCAAGTAGCATGTTTTGAGAAAACAACGGACCAAACTGACCTGAAGGATGTCAAAATGTTAATATTTTTAATACATTTATGAATTATTTACACTTTATATGGAGAAAGAAATGCACGTGTCTAGCTATTTTTAGTTTATAACATCAAGAGTTGTCGTTGTTACGTTATCTATGTTACTTTTTTTTAACATCAGGCATATGTTAACGAACAATTTATTTAGTTAATTCTACCCAAATTATACATAAGTATAACAGTATAATTGTTATACCCGTTACATATAAACACCATAGATAAACAGATGTATGAAATTAGAAAGAAAACTTGCCTTCTTACAGTCTGTCATCCCGGATCTCGCTTTCTGTTTTGAGGTCCAACAACAGCCAATCGCAACAGGAGGACCGCATTCACGGCATACAAGCAGCCAATCAAAATAAGAGGAGCTGCGATTTGGCCAGCAGCCAATAGCATTTGTTAACAGGAAGGTTTGGGCCCCGGCTCTGAGTGTCAAACCTGACTTGTGTGCAAAGATTTCAGCTGCGTGCGCGTATAGAAAAGAACTTGCGTGTGTGTTCAAATCTGTGCGCACATGTAAAATAAGAACTCGTCCTTTGAGTGTTCTGCATGTTTACATTTTAAGTGCCAGCTTTGTCACGGTGATCAGACTGTTGTAATTCACATGCGTGCTGTGTTTATGTGCTTGCAGTGTTGGTCCACCATTTGATGGCATACATTACCTATCGTTGCACCCGCCATTTGTAGAGATCCATGCCACAGCATGATTGGTCTGAATAATCCAGTCGACTAACATAGTTAGTTGCTTTAAGGGACTTAGAAATAAAGAATTTTTTTTTTTTTACATTTAAAATGCAGTTATGAACTCATTTAAGAGGAGCATTGTAATTATTTTTATCTTAAAATTTTCAGACCAAAGTCCTAAAAATCCATCTGCTTAAACGGATTTCACCCAAAAATGAAAATTTGGTAATTTACTCACCCTGTTGTTCCAAACCTGTATGAGTTTCTCTCTTCTGTAAAAGAATGTTGGTAACCAGACAGTTGGCGGCACCTATTGACTTCCATAGTAATTTGTTCTATGTTCTATTTGTTCCTACTATGGTCAACTGCCAACTGTCTGGTTACCAACATTCTTTAACATATCTTCTTTTGTGTTCAACAGATGAAAGAAATTCTTTCTCTTTTTTTTGATGACAACATTTTCATTTTTGGGTAAACTATCCCTTTAACACTACTGACAAAATTATTTAATTCTGTCTACATTACTCTAAAATACTCAGGTCTCCAAATGCCTCAGATCAAACTTAAACTAAACATGATGCAAATACTTCCATAATGGCAACAACCTAGAATATTGTGAATGCAATGGGTTTTTGTATGTCTAAAGTGCAATTAATCTTTGCCTACCTCACCTAATATATTATATTTCTCTGTAATTACATTGTAGACACTTTGTTGGTATGAAACCCGAGAGAGGAACAAAAGCTAGCCAGGCAAAGTTGGTGTCCAAGAAGACGGGGAAGCTTGTCCAGAGAAAGGCAACCACTGTGGAATTTGCATGTGGCCATCCTCTTAAAAAAACTCATAGACTTTGAGTGGGGCTTTGTCTAATCAGGTGAACATTGTGCTGTGCAACTATGTACATGAAGTTCTATAACCAGATGTTTGTGACACAGTATTGAGTTACATAGTCACAGCATTCTGTTCTGCTCACAGATGTTTATGTGAAGTCAAAGCATTGAGCTAGTTTAAAACTCAAACACATGAAATCCCTAATGAAAAGAAAAATATATTTACATATTTATGTACTTAATATAAATACCCTGCGATTGTACTTTGGTATCCTAAATTATATACTTAAAGTCAATAAGAAGTTAACTGGTTATCTGGAAGTAGTGCTGAGGTTAAATGTATTTGATTACTAAAGTGAAACTATTGCAAGTACACTTTGTTAATAGTGATAGGCCTATTAAAAATCTTAATATAAAAAAATGTGCATTGTGTACTAAAGAAATGCTCCAAATAAAGTTTAATTATGAATTAAATGTAAGTCTTGGGTGATGTGTCAATAAACGTGTAAATGTATTTGAAGAATAATAATTATACAATAAATGTGTTTTAAATATATTTTTTGCATAGGTTTGTTATTTCTATTTTATTTTTTACAAGGGAATGTGCATTTGAATGAGTAAAGTGACTGATAAAACAGTCATTTACACTCTGAAACAATCTACAGAAGAGTTGAGAAATATTATTGGTCTAAATCTCTTATGTTTTTGTATACCAGTTTTTGGCGAGAACAGGCACCCAACAGAGAGACAAATCCACCACGGTTCAGTAAGTAACTTCAGTAAGATGTTACCCCTAGAGTCGCTGTGGGATACTTGTACTGTCATAAATATCACGCACGCAGAGATGTCTCTGCACTCACGGCCGGATCCCCTCCCCCTGTACACTGTTACCTGTTCAGTAGGATGAAAGCTGTAACGAGTGAAAATAAGGTGTGGCCCCTTTAAGAGCTGTGCACGCCCTGTTTATCTGTCGGCAGTCTGTATTGTATGTGCGCCATGTATACTGCGCCGGGTTATTTCTGTTTGATGCTCATTTTAGCAGATCTTTCTTGCCGTAAAGCAATTCGTTACATCGCGAGACCTGATATCACGCGACACTTCCTGATGCTGCGGCCTTACATTGGGATTAATACACTTTTTCAACTGTGTGATATGACGTGACATGTAGCCAAGTATGGGGTCCCCGTACTCATAATTTGTGCTCTTCATTTAACCCATTCAAGTGTGCACACACACACACAGCAGTGAGTATTGAACACACACTGTGAACACCGGGAGCACTGGGCAGCCATTTTTGCTGCGGCACCCAGGGAGCTATTGGGGACCATTTGTTCATGTTGTCTGAATGTTTTATAATGGCAAATGTTGGTAAAATTTAAATACATTTTGTTTAATATTGTTTAAAGGAATGGTACAAATTAAATCTTTCTTTTTAAGGACTTATCCGCCCACTCCACCCCACCCCACCCCAGATTGACCAAGGATCCAGATGATTACTGCAATTCGGTGGAGGATTGTTCTTTATCTGCTACACTGCACTGTCACTTGTATGGATCCATTGACCTTTTGTTATGTGTGAGGTGTTTTGATTTTACTTAATTTAATACAATTTAATAATTAAGCATATGATTTACTCACCCTCAATCCATCCTAAGTGTACTGTATATGACTTTCTTCTTTCAGACAAATAATCAGAGTTATATTAATGGTAAATAGACTGCATTTATATAGCGCTTTCAACAGACCAATGGCCACGTGCTTTTACATTGCCTCACATTCACCCATTCATTCACTCATTCATACACCGACGGCAGTGTCAGCCATACAAGGCGCCATCCAGCTCGTCGGGAGCAGCTAGGGTTAGGTGTCTTGCTCATGGACACCTCGACACTTGGTGAGGTGGAACCGGCGATTGAACCACCAACTTTTAAGTTTGTAGACAACCTACATGAACCACTGAGCCACTGCCGCCCACATTAATAAACACCCTGACGCTTACGAGCTTCATAATGGCAGTGGATTGCAACCAACTCCACACGGCTCCAGGGGGTTAATAAAGGCCTTCTGAAGCAAAGCCATGAGTTTGTGTAAGAAAAATATCCATATTTAAGTCTTTATAAAGTAAAATAACTAGCTTCTAGCCAAACGAACATACAGTCTACTTGCTTATAAAGCGCAACTTACGCAACTTGTGACGTCAGAAGTAACGTAGTGCATCATGGTGTAGCATAAATATCAGCAGTGCGTCGCATTACTCGCAAGTTGTGCTTTACCCTTATGTGGAATTTGTATATTCGTTTGCCCGGAAGCTAGTTATTTTACTTTATAAAGTTTTAAAGGGTACCTATCATGGAATTTTGAAAATTACCTTTCATGTAGTGTGTAACATAGATCTAAGTGAACAAAAACATCCTGCAAAGTTTTAAATATGAAAGTTCACCGTATACAAAGTTATTGTCTCTCAAAAGTAAGAGTCGACTCTGAGTCGCTGATATGAATCAATAGACGAACGATGCACTTTCGTACGTCACTTGTACAAGTTATTTGAATTCGACACGCCCACTCAGTGCGCGCGCCGAGCAGACAGAGAAGAACCTGACAACATCATGTCGACGAGACGCTGTTCTGAAGTGCGAGAACTTTTTTTTTCACTGCCCAGGGACAAGCATGTGAATAATCTGTGGCTAGAGTTTATATTTACAACTATACCACACAAGTATAGCCACCTTGAGCTGTGTTCGCGTTATTTTAATGACGATCGCTTCACAAACACAAATGCTTTCAAGTGTGGATTCGCGAGTCGCCTGATACTGAAGGAAGGTTCAATACCAAGTTTATTTAGATCAGCTTCCTCCTCCGAATCACAATCTGTAAGTACTATTAATAATTGTTGCTTTTATGTGTGTGTGTGTGTGTGTGTGCGTGCGTGCGTGTGTGTGAGAGTGAGAGTTACGCTCAGCAGCTTCTAGGTCTCCAATGTCATTTTTTTTGTTTTTTGAAATATGTGAAATTATGTGAAGCGTATTGTAGTACTGCAGTGCTTTATCAATATGTTTAAGCTTTGGGCTAACGCAAAATATAACTGACTGCGTCATCTGACCAATCACCGCCGATTAGCGTCACGCAAAGGAGGGGTTTGGACAAATGAGTCGTCAAACGAATCATTAGGGAGTCGGTGAGCAAATCAGGTAAAAATAAATGCATATTATAAGACAATAAAAGTGTTTTTTTGTCATTGCATGCATGTAAAACTGTTGTTGGGGACTCCCAGAACAATATTAGGAACATTTTAAATGCCATTATAGGTACCCTTTAAATATAAATATTTTTCTTACACAACTCATGGCTTTGTTTCAGAAGGCCTTTATTAACCCCCCCGGAGCCATGTGGAGTTCTTATATAATGGATGGATGCATTTTTTTGAGCTTCAAACTGATGGTTGCTATCCACTGCCTTCATGAAGCTCGGAAGTGTCAAGGTGTTTATTAATATAACTCTGATTGTATTCGTCTGAAAGAAGAAAGTCATATACACTTAGGATAGCTTGAGGGTGAGTAAATCATGGGCTGATTTTCATTTTAAAGGGAACTACTCCTTTAATACCATGTGCAGTTAGGATTCAGAATTAAGTTGAATGTTTCTCTACATATCAGAAATATACAGAGCCACATATCAGAAATTAGAGCTGCAATTGTTGAAAGATTTTGATCTTGATTCAAATACCCACGCAATATTTTCCTAAATGACAACAATTTGTCTTAAACCTTCACTCAAAAAAATGATTTTAGCTCTTTGTTCAATTTCATTAATTAAAATGAGCATATACGACACAATCCTTCATAGAAATGATTCCAGCTGGATTTCATTAAATGTAATCAATGTAATTTAAAAAAAAATTGGTTTACCAAATTTTTTTAAATTGAGTCAACATGAATATTTTTCGTTCGTCTTAACTGGATGTCACTCAAAACATGAATTTTGGCCTCTTGTTAAAATAATTAATTAAAATAAGCAAAAGTAACACGATTGTTTAATATTGTCACAACATAATTTAATTGTGTTAAATCAACCTAATTCATTTGTGTGAAAACTACATGAATCATTGTTGTTGACATCTAACTGGGCAGTGGATCTGTAGTTCCCATCATGCTTTGCAAGGGACTGCATTAAAAGGGGTCAATTTGTTAATTGTGACAAAGTGTTATTTTATCTGTTTTTCAGTAAATGGAAAGATGTTGTTAGTTAATGTTAGTGTTGAATGTTCAGTTATGTTAGAAACTTAGAGGACTTTCTGTAATGTTTTTGAATTTTGTGGTTACCATTATGCAGAAGAGTGGCGACTGTGTTTAGGCTGTGGGCTCAGTATTACACTATAAATGCTGTGAACCTCCATGTTTAGGCTGTGGGTACTCAGTACACACTATGTGTACACCTCACTTGCAGTCTGGCAAAAGTAATATTATATTACTTTGCAAACATTGGTTTTAATTCAATTGAACACTAGTAGTGTCTATCATTAGAAGTGACCGTAGAGTCAAATTAACTAAAATTATAATGTTGGTGATTGAAGGCAGGACTAAAAATAAAAAAATGTAGTTAACCTGACAAAACTTTATCTAGCAGGAATGACTAAATTAATTTAAATTCATACAACAAGATTACAACAAATTATTTCAAACTAATTCGAATTTGTTGGAAAAATGTAATTCAATTTCGTGGAAAACCTTTCCTTAATTTAATTATGTTCGTTCAACAGATTATTTTTTTGAGTGTTTGTCAAGTAAGATCACAGTGAACATTTATATCTGCGTTGGTGCTGTCAGTAGCTACAGTTACATGTACATTTTTTGTTTTGATCAGAATGAAATCATTGATGAATCTGAACATAGTTTTTACATGAATGCTAAGTCTTCGGATTGATGTGCATTTTAAAGTCACAAGCTTCAAATCTGATTTAATCTTTTGCCGTGCACGCACTGTACTAATATGCAGTTTCCTGCTGTTGTCACAAACTAACCATCCTCCGTTTTTAAAAACCAGACTTATATTTACCTATTTCAGGTCCTTACTAGGAAACAAAGAGCACACAAAGCTTTGCCGTGCTGATTATATTAATCAAGCAGTTAAAAAACAATGCCCAAAACAAGGCATCTGCAGATGAGTCTCCGAAACAAGCACTTCTTGGACAAAGTTGTCCTGCACCACTTCACAGAATGATGAGTGGGAAGATAATTTTAGATTGACACAACAGTAATTTATTATATTCTTATATAATATTACAACAACATCAGCTCGTAATTCAAATGATCACAGAAGTACTGAGATAAAAGTTTATAGATCAGATATAAACACTGTCTACAGTAGCAATCAAAATAGAGTAAATCAACTTTTGCAAGAAACTTGACACTTAAAGATAAAGATTTCACATTGTTACACAAACAGGTGGTGACAAGAGACTGGTAAACAAATGTATTTGTCATTTTTTAATTATTCATTCTAGAGATTCGTTAAAAAACACTGATTCGTCCAGTAATGAAACAAGTATTTTACTCATTAAGTTAGCAATTATTGTTAAAAATTAGCAATCAAAAATACTTAAAATACTTTATTATGTACATTTTGTCGGCCCATTCTATCATGGACTGAGAATCTGATTGTGAGAAACTACCTAAAATCATAATCTCTAAAAAAACTAATTTGTTTTGCAGAGGCTCTTAAGACTGCACAGATCAATTGGCAATAAACTGAGAGGGAACTCTCAAAAAAGTCTGCGACAAGAGATGGAGGAGGACAGTGTCTAGAATGCATATGACTGTCTGAAGTGCTGTACTGATCAATGTATAGTTGCTGCTTCTTCTAACTGTCCCCAATTTATTTCCTGTTCAAAGGTTTCAGTAAAAACTGGGTCAAATACAGGTTCAAAATATGTAATTTACCAATTAGGTATATAACTTTAAGATATACTCTTTAATCTGACATAAATCTGCTTCTTTAAATATTGTCTCTGGAATTTCAGAATGTAGCATAATATGATGGGTAATTTCAATCAAATTGAAATTTGAAAAGATTTAAATCTCAATGTGTGCTCTAATGCTTTAACCCTTGTATGGTGTTCGGGTCTGTATAGGATCCGTTTTCATTTTTTATCAAAAGAAAAATACAATTAATAAATTTTTTCAACCTCAGACTCATTGGCCTTGGCTCATTTTCTGTGAAGAACATATATCCGAACACATTTTCAATGACCACACACTGTACACCCCCCCTACACATTTATATTACACACAGGATGTTCGGGTCCACTGGACCCGGGGCTAATAAAAGTGTGGAAACTATAGGTCCTGTGTACCTTTACTCTGTCCTCCTGTCAGGGCTTGCTGTTAGTGTGTGTGTGTGTGTGTGTGTTCTTGTATATGGTTTATGAGGACACAAATGTGTATAATGACATGGGTATTACAACGTAAACATGGTTTATGAGGACATATGTGTCCTCATAAACCAAACGGCTTAAAAAAACATACTAAATGGTGTTTTTTGAAATTCAAAAAGGGTCAAAAGTTTTCTGTGATTGGTAGGGTTAGTGTTTGGTGTGTGTGTGTGTGTGTGTGTAGTGTAGTGTAGTGTTGTGTGTGTGTGGCGTGCGTGTGTGCATTCATGTGAGAGAGAGATTGTGTGTAAGTGTGAGACAGTGTGAGTGCAAAAGTGAGTTTTGTTTCTACCCCTGCCGTTCCCGCACAAGGTTGCAATTCTTAAATGTGATCTAACAAAGGTAAAGGGAAAATATTAACCATATATGCTATTTATATTGCTTGTAATTGGGATGAAGTAAACATCTGTTGAGTATATTAACATAAATTGTTTGATTATGTTGAATTAAAAACCCAAAAATGCAGCGGGTCCACCAGACCCACGAACACTGGCTGAATAACAAAAATATGAACACCACACAAGGGTTAAAACTTGTTTGTGTGGTGTTGCTACTCATTTAGATGAAAACCAGATGATCCCTAGTTGGGCCAAATGCATATGATTCTTAGTTGGGCCCCACCTAAAGCCCTGTGAAATCCTGCATAGAACCTAAATGAGTAAGTTTCTGGGGCCAACATAGAACCCGTGGTCAAACCTACTTACTTACAGCCTATATTTTAGCCCATGTAGTAACCTTGTAGTACCCACAAAAAACTAAAGCTGGGTCTTGT
This sequence comes from Chrosomus eos, assembly GCA_036326025.1. Classification (NCBI taxonomy): domain Eukaryota; kingdom Metazoa; phylum Chordata; class Actinopteri; order Cypriniformes; family Leuciscidae; genus Chrosomus; species Chrosomus eos. Next base: position 10,393,208 of record CM070834.1, read on the forward strand.
GAATGTAGCCCAGTTGGGGCTCACCTGTTTATAAGTGCCATCCTATATAAAAATCCATGTGGGCAGTTGGCATGGGGCCATTATGGAACCTGTGGGCAATCCCATACAGAGCCCGTTTCAAACCTACATGCGCCCCACATAAAAATATTAGCAGCTGGGACCGAAATGGGTCTTGTGCATGTTGCCCACTTGGGTCCCGCCTAGTACCAAGTCCAATCCTATATGAAATCCACCGGGGCAATTAACATGGGGCCATTATGTAACCCGCGGACAATCCCATATAGAGCCCATTTTTCAGCCCATTTCAAACCCACATACAAATGTCAACTAGGTTAAAACTGGGAGTGAGATGGGTCTTGTGCATGTTGCCCACTTGGGTCCCACCTAGTACTAACTGGGTTAAAGCTGGGAGCGAGATGGGTCTTGTGCATGTTGCCCACTTGGGTCCCACCTAGTACCAAGTCCACAAACCTATATGTCATCCATCTGGGCAATTAACATGGGGCCATTATGTAATCCGCGGACAATGGTTGGGGCCCATTTTTCAGCCCATTTCATACCCATATGGGCCCCACATACAAATGTTGGCTGTGGTGCATCATAATCAAAGATTTTACACTTTCGAAAGAGCAAAAAAATAATAAAGAAATGCAGCATAATAAAATGGCAAGAGCAAACTTCTCCAGTATTTAAAACATTGTTAGTTTACCTAGACTGATTATTTGTACATTTACATTTTAATGTAAAGCATGTAGAGTCTGCCAGTGGAAACATATGTCTAGACATATGAATAAACATCATCACCTAGAGGATTCATTTATCACACCCTCTGTGTTATTATACGGTATAATAATGACCAATACGTTTGAATATTTATAGGTATTCTGTAAGAATTAGCCTACCTAATATCTATTCTGGAATTGCCTTTTTTTCTTCTTGAATAATGTCTCCAAATTTTGTATTTGTTTTCCCCCCTCAATCCCCCCTCATCTTTTTTTCTCTTGTAGATTTTTTTTAATGTTTTAAATTGAAATAAGTTGTTGTTTTTTTACTTAAAATAGAAAAAAAAAATATTTTAACAGAAATAACATTTTTACTCTCTTGGCAAGTACTATTTTCTCTTTTTTTCCCTCCAAAAAAAAACTTTTCATGGAATACTGCTTGCTATTTTACACAGCAATGTGACAAATTAAGACTTTGTTTCTATGCAAATCACGTTACAGTATATCCTCATGTATATCCTCATGTTATATAAATGCTTTGTCAGAATTCAGCAACATAATATGAGTGTTATTGGTGAAAGAAACATTGACTAGATATTTGGCATTTTTTATTATCAGGAAGTAAAACTTAGCAGTATATTCAAATATCTATGACTAGACAACTTTTGCATGATCTTTCTTTACACATGACTATACACAGTTATTGAAATGAATCAAACCTGAACTGGCTTAAGCCGAATAATGCTTTTAAAGCTGCTTTACATCAGAATTAACCTTCTACCACAGATAAACAGGCAAATGGGAAAACCACATTTGTGACGGAGCGGCTCCGTCACTGAGTGTGGCACACGCACACACGCACACACACACACACACACACACACACACACACACACACACACACATACTCATTCCCCGTTCCCTTACAGTCTCAATTAAGCTGGTCATAAACTTTTCCCCTACTGTTAAGTAGCGCGGTCAAGGGTGCACACTTGATAGTTCTACTCTTTTATAAACATATATTTAAACGAACATGATAAACACTTACCGTGTGTGGAGGCGTCGCGGGTTTGCTCTGCTTCCCATCCAGTTTGGCGGACCCGAAGCATAACATTTCCGGTTGTTAAATAGCGCGATTGTCACGCCCTTTCATGGTCACGTGAACTGCATAATTATGGGTTTTGGGTTGCAATAAGAATTTGTGATGCAAGTAATTGTGTATGGGGAAGGGAAAATGTTTGTGAAGATGGATATAAGTATTGTGGAAAATGCTGAAGTATAATGGATATAAGTCCTCTTCTGTAGTTAATACAATGTGTTGATTGTATTAGGTAAATGATGGTTGAGCCTGGTGGGAGGGGCTAATGGCTTTAAGAGTTGCAGCTTTGGGCCTGTGAAGTCAGTCTTGTTCTGGTTACAGAGAGGGTAACTAGTGGCTGGTAATTTTTCTGTGGAAAGAGAAATAGAGTTATTGAGGATTTCTTTTTTTTTTTGTTTTGTTTGTTTGTTTGTTTTGTGTATAATTTTATTATAGTAAGTAATTTTTTTTCCAAATAGTTATTCTTTTGTTATTATTATTTCTCTTCACCCTTTGTACTTTGGAGGCCGGCATAATAAAACACCTCACTATTCATCGACTACGCCTGTGTTTTTCCCTATTGTGGGGAGGTTGGATGAGGACCCCGCGACATATGGTGTCAGAAGTGGGATGGCTAGTCGGAGAAAGGTATCTCGCCCTCCAAGGCAGCGCACAGGGCTGCGATCCCAGCGCCAGGGACAGCTGGAAGGGATTGCAACCGGCAATGTAGACCCGGCTTGGGAGACAGTACCTTCATTGGCGTCGTCATCAGAGGAAGGTGAGGAGGAGAGCGGTTTCTGGAATGTTCCAGCGGCACGTTCCACCCCACCAACGACAAGTGGAGCAGGTGATGGATTACATACAATGATGAGAGACTTCTTGGCAGCCCAACAAAGAAGAGAGGAGGGGCTGTTGGCAGAGCTCAGAGGACTGAGGGCCTCTCTTCCATTAATTCACCAAGTTTCTCAACCTTCCACCCGGCCAAGTAGAGTACCTGCCCAGACACTTCCTGCTATCAACCGGCCAGTTGTGGCAGCAACCCCAAGTACAGTGACAGCAAGTAGTCCCAGGCTGGAACTTCCTACACCTGCACCCCGGCGGGGGCAACGTGATATATCTTTGGAGGGAGCCCCTCTCCAATTCAATGACTCAAGCGGCAGAGATGACCAGCCAAGGTCAGAATGGAGACATTATAGTGAGCCAAAAATTCTGCCATATCAGATGGATGAGGACATTGAAAATTATTTGTTACGTTTTGAACGCATTGCCAAAACGTGGAAATGGCCAGAGAGTGAGTGGGCATGCAGACTTGTTCCCCTGCTGTCTGGAAAGGCATTGGAGGCCTATACTGCAATGGATGAGGAGCGAGCCCACTGCTATACAGACCTGAAGGCGGCGCTGCTGATCAAGTTCGACATCTCCCCAGAGACGTACCGGCAACAGTTCCGATCAACGATGATACCATCTGGAGAGAACCCCACCGAGACTTACCACCGCCTTAAGGGCCTCTACCGGCGCTGGATTCGGCCAGAGCAGCACACAAAGGAGGAGATTGGTGAGGCTATCATCTTGGAGCAGTTACTTCGGGTACTTCCTTTCGAGGTGAGGACATGGGTGAAGGAGCATGAGCCAGTGGAGGGCCTTACAGCGGCCAGGCTGGCCTTACAGTACCTCAACGCCAGGAGAGGAGGACCAGCTACACGATCCACCGGTGCAGCCCATCGACCAGCATTCCAGCCACCCCAGCCAAGGTCTGTAAAGAGAGAAGATAGCCAGGAGTTTTCGGGTAATTCCAGAGCGGTACCAAACCAACGAACATCCGGTAAGGAACTTGTTTGTTTTTATTGCCAGCAGCCAGGCCATAAAGCTTCTGTGTGTCCCATACGCAAAGCTAAGGTCACCGGCGCTTGCTATGCACCCCGGCCTGAAAGAGGGCCTGTCGGGGATAAGGAAGTGAGAGTTCAGCGCTATAAAACTGTGACTATTAATGGACAGCAGGTTACTGCACTATTAGACACTGGGAGCTTTATGTCTCTGGTTAAGTTTAGTTTGGTACCAGTAGGCAGTGTGGACTACAGTAGACAAACAGACATTTCGTGTGTTCATGGGGATAAGCACCCTTATCCCAAAGCGGATTTAACTGTTACCATTGATGAACAGCATTACCTGTTGACGGTTGGAGTGGTTGAACACTTGCCTGTAGATGCCATTCTGGGTTGGGATTTACCGGTACTTATGGACTTATTACAGGAAACTGAACTGCCAGGGGAAATTGACTGTGGGGAGGAAGGGGAGGTTGATGTAAATGTGTCTTGCCCTGTGATTACTCGAGCCCTGGCGAAAACTGGTGTCCAACCACTTCCAGACTTGGATAGTAGTCTGTGTGAGGGTGGCACCAAAGGGGCAAGAAAATCCCGTCGACAACGTCGCTTTGAGAAGCAGCTAAGGCCATCAGAATATGGGAAAATAGGTTTGCTGTCAGATAAAATGTGGGAAGTACCTGAAAATGTTTCTGAATTGCAGAGGGGGGATGAAACTTTGAAACCGTTATTTGCTAAGGTAGAAGAAGGTACAAATGGGAATTGTGTGGGAAAGGAGCGGTTCATTGTTGATAACGATGTTTTGTATGCAGTTGATGATGACCATAGACGTTTAGTAGTCCCTGCTAGCTGTAGATCTCTGGTCCTGCACTTGGCACACACACTTCCATGGGCCGGGCATCTTGGCCGCCATAAAACCTATCTTCGCATTAGTAAACGTTTTTATTGGCCCTCCATGTACACAGACACTCAGAAATATTGCACCACCTGCCCCACATGTCAGAAAACCAGTATTCCCCGTAAGTCGGACAGAGCCTGCCTGCAACCACTTCCGGTTATTGCCACTCCATTCCGCAGAATTGCCATGGACATTGTGGGCCCTCTGGTGAAAAGTAGCGGGGGCCATCAGTATATCTTGGTGGTGTGTGACTATGCTACCCGTTTCCCTGAGGCCTTTCCCCTGCGCACCATTACTGCTCCCACTGTTCTGCGTGCTTTGGTACAACTGTTTTCCAGGGTGGGAATACCGGATGAGATTCTGACGGACCAGGGAACTAATTTCACCTCTAAATTGATGCAACTATTCCATAAACAACTGGGTATCTCAGCAATCAAAACCACACCCTACCATCCACAGACGGACGGCCTGGTTGAACGGTTCAATCAAACACTGAAGAGGATGTTGCAGAAGTTTGTGGATGATACTGGCAAGGATTGGGACCGTTGGTTGCCGTTCCTGCTCTTTGCCTATCGTGAAGTTCCCCAGGCATCTACGGGTTTTTCCCCATTTGAGCTGCTATATGGCTGGGATGTGCAGGGGCCATTGGATCTGATCCGCAAGGGCTGGGAGGCGCCATCCTCCACTTCAAGTGAAAGAGGGGTGGTGCAGTTTGTGCTGGAGATGAGAGATCGGCTGGCAAGATACCAGGGGGAGGCAGAGGTCAACCTGCTTGCAGCCCAGAAAAGCCAGAAGATCTGGTATGACCAACAGGCACGGCAACGAGAGTTCCAACCTGGCCAAAAAGTCCTGTTGCTTCTCCCTTCGTCCAACAGCAAACTCCTGGCAAAGTGGCAAGGGCCATATATCATCCTCCGTAAGATGGGTCCAGTCACCTATGAGGTCCATCACCCTGATAAGAAGAAACCCAAACAGACCTACCATGTAAACTTACTGAAAGAGTGGAAGGACTGTCCAATCCCAGGTCCAGAGCAATCTCTGATGGTGAGGGAGGTGGACATGGAAGTGGAGGAGGAGGTTGGACTGGAACCTGTCACTGAAACTGCTCCTCCCCTTCTCACTCATCTGGCTCCAGAGCAAGCGGCACAGCTCCTTCAAGTCTTCCAAAAGACTCCTTCGCTCTTTGCAGCCAGTCCTGGGCGAACCACCTTAGTTGAGCATGTTGTGCGTTTAAAGGAGGGACGACCCATCCGCCAACGTCCCTACCGTGTGCCACAACATCTAGTGGGAAAACTGCAGCGGGAGGTAGAAGAGATGTTGAAGCTTGGAGTGATCGAGCCTTCTAACTCAGAGTGGTGCAGCCCAGTGGTCATCGTCTATAAGAAGGATGGCTCTCTCCGCATTTGCATTGATTTCAGAAAACTCAATGCCATCTCTGAGTTTGACGCCTATCCAATGCCAAGAATCAATGACTTACTGGAGAAAATTGGAGCTGCCAAATACATTACCACCCTGGATCTGTGTAAGGGTTACTGGCAGGTGCCATTGGAGAAGTCGTGCCGGCCATATACCGCGTTCCAAACACCGGCTGGACTTTTCCACTTCACTGTGATGCCATTTGGGCTGCACGGAGCACCAGCCACCTTCCAGAGGTTGATGGACAGGGTCCTTCAGGGTTGTGACTACTGTAGCGCAGCTTACCTCGATGATGTGGTGATTTTTAGCAACACCTGGGAGGAGCATATCCAACATCTGTCACTGGTACTGGAAAGGATCAAGAAGGCAGGGTTGACGCTCAACCCCTCCAAATGTGAGTGGGCACGACAGGAGACACGGTACCTAGGTTACCAACTAGGGCGAGGAGAAGTGCGTCCGCAGGTTGATAAGGTGGAAGCTATCCAGAACTGTCCTCGTCCCCGCACTAAGAAGGAAGTCCGGTCCTTCCTGGGTTTGGCTGGCTGGTATAGGCGATTTGTGCCCCAGTTTGCAACTATTGCTGTACCCCTCACAGCCCTTACCAGGAAGGACCAGAGAACCCAGTAACCTGGACAGATGACTGTGAAACTGCCTTCAGCACATTGAAAACCTGTCTGTGCTCCTCCCCTGTCCTCAAGAGTCCAGATTTCAAGAAACGATTTTTGGTACAAGTTGATGCATCTGCAGTCGGCCTTGGAGCAGTTTTGGCCCAAGGAGACCCTGGTAATGAACATCCCATACTGTACCTAAGCCGGAAACTGCAGCCACGTGAGACTCGGTATTCTACGGTGGAAAAAGAAGGATTGGCCATTAAGTGGGCACTGGAGAGCCTACGGTACTACTTGCTAGGACGGGAGTTTGATCTGGAAACTGACCACCGAGCTCTCACTTGGATTAATTCAATGAAGGACCACAATAGCCGCCTTACTCGATGGTATCTTTCACTCCAGCCATTCAGGTTTACCATTCGACACCGACCAGGTCAGGCCAATGTGGTAGCGGATTACCTTTCACGGTTGCCGCACATCGCCAACCTCGCGGAGGAGGGGGATGATGTGACGGAGCGGCTCCGTCACTGAGTGTGGCACACGCACACACACACACACACACACACACACACACACACACACACACACACACACACACACACACACACACACACATACTCATTCCCCGTTCCCTTACAGTCTCAATTAAGCTGGTCATAAACTTTTCCCCTACTGTTAAGTAGCGCGGTCAAGGGTGCACACTTGATAGTTCTACTCTTTTTATAAACATATATTTAAACGAACATGATAAACACTTACCGTGTGTGGAGCCGTCGCGGGTTTGCTCTGCTTCCCATCCAGTTTGGCGGACCCGAAGCATAACATTTCCGGTTGTTAAATAGCGCGATTGTCACGCGCTTTCATGGTCACGTGAACTGCATAATTATGGGTTTTGGGTTGCAATAAGAATTTGTGATGCAAGTAATTGTGTATGGGGAAGGGAAAATGTTTGTGAAGATGGATATAAGTATTGTGGAAAATGCTGAAGTATAATGGATATAAGTCCTCTTCTGTAGTTAATACAATGTGTTGATTGTATTAGGTAAATGATGGTTGAGCCTGGTGGGAGGGGCTAATGGCTTTAAGAGTTGCAGCTTTGGGCCTGTGAAGTCAGTCTTGTTCTGGTTACAGAGAGGGTAACTAGTGGCTGGTAATTTTTCTGTGGAAAGAGAAATAGAGTTATTGAGGATTTCTTTTTTTTTTTGTTTTGTTTGTTTGTTTGTTTTGTGTATAATTTTATTATAGTAAGTAATTTTTTTTCCAAATAGTTATTCTTTTGTTATTATTATTTCTCTTCACCCTTTGTACTTTGGAGGCCGGCATAATAAAACACCTCACTATTCATCGACTACGCCTGTGTTTTTCCCTATTGTGGGGAGGTCGGATGAGGACCCCGCGACAACATTCCTGATCTGTTTTTTTAAATGTTACACTTTACTGCAAGCCTGGTTTTGGTGAAAGGTGTGGATTTTGTCTGCGTGTTACTTTGGTGAGGTTGGCTTTTTTGCCTTTTCCCTCCTCAACACAGATCTGATCTGCTGTCTGCACTGAGATGAGCCGTAGTAGTACAGAAGAGGGTCCAGGAAAACACTTGCGCTCCCAAAACACACAGCCAACAGGTAAGCAACATATGATGAATCTCCCTCCCTTCCAGTAGCTAAACGAACACAGTGGTACAACAGGATGCCATTGGTTGGAGCAAAACACACCACAAACTCCATCAGCACGGTGATAACCATAATCACAGCTCTCCTTCGTTTGTCTGAAGATGATGAAGATTTTGCTAAGCGATCAGACTTTACACTGAGCACATATATTATGGTAAAGTAGCTCACTAAGGTTACAACCAGTGGCACAAAGTAGTAGAGGCCGGAGAGGATGGAGAACAGGTACGTGTATAGCTGATCTGTAGGGTCGTCATGGAAAAGCGCATCGTGACAAGTGACGCCCACATCCTTAATCTTGACCGTTTGTGTCATTGAGAGAAGTGGCACCGTCCCAGCGAGCGCCAGCAGCCAGACCAGCCACACACACACACACGGCTTTCCTTGCACTCCTCCAGGTTAGAGAGGCGATGGGAAGCGCCACAGCCAGCAGTCTGTCCACACTCATGCACATCATCAGCAGTATGGAGCAGTACATGTAGCAGTAGTAAGCAGCACTGAGCACACGACACGCCACCTCACCGAACACCCAATCTGAAGCGTTCAGCTGGTAGTGGATCTTCAGAGGCAGCAGCAGGGTGAAGAGCAGGTCCACACACGCCAGGTTAGACATGTAGATCACAGCTGGTTTCTTCACTCGAATCCTACAGGTGAACGTCACCAAGGCCAAAGCGTTCAGGGGCAAACTAGTGAGGATGATGAAGATGTAGAACGAGGGCATGACGCGTGTGACCATCAAGCCTTTGAGAAAGAGAACAGCCTCTTCTGAGATAGAAATTGAGGAACAGTTGAGCTCTGAGATGGACATTGAGGAACAGTTGAGCTCTGAGATGGACATTGAGGAACAGTTGAGCTCTGAGATGGACATTGAGGAAAAGTTGAGCTCTGAGATGGACATTGAGGAAAAGTTGAGCTTTGCAGGAGTTAAAATAACATACATTTTCTGTTCTTCTTTAACATTAAAACTGCCAAAGATGGAGATTGAGGAAGAGTTGAGCTTTGCAGGAGTTAAAATAACATACATTTTCTGTTCTCCTTTAACATTAAAACTGCCAACGATGGACTCTGTAGATGAACATACAAAAGCACAACACCATTAGTGAAAGTTAATGCAACCTGGGTGTTTCTTTTCTTTCATCAGGCCCCCCATCAAAAAAGTGTCCACATATTTTGATACTATTATGAATAAATGGACATAAATGTGTCTTTCACAATCTGAGTGCAATAAAGTGCTGATTCATCCCTTACAAACAATAATGACATGTCTGGGAAACATTGCTCTGCACCATTTCATTCTAAGACAGAGACATTGCCAAATGTACAGCAGAGAGCGCTGAGGACATTCTCTCATTGCATTATGGGGTTTGTCTAATATTGTTATGTGGGTGCATGCAACATCTCTTTAATTCTTGAATACAAGCTTTTTTGATTACAGCTATTTTTAAAATGTTCTGAAACAAGATCCACACAATCTAAATTTATGCAAGGACGTCGTTGAAGAACAAAAATAATCAGTTTTGAATAACACAAAAACAACTATGTTTGTGTGTCTACTGTATTCATGTTACATCAGGGTTCAGTCACTAGGCCTATATGTTGCCATCCACCTATTATTATATGAATGTTGGGATATCACAAAAAAATGCTGGATAGAAATATCCAAGATGATTTTTTATGGTTAACGCATACATCCAGCACAAAACATATGATAAAGATGGAAGTTCAAATGTGTGTTCGAAACGTGCTCGAAAAAAACTCATTAGTTCTTGTGCATCATGCATGCACATTTGTTTACCATATTAATGTACTTTATGTAATTGTGTTGATCATTGTTTATATGTGAATAAAACTTAAATTAAATCTGTTAATAATAGAAAGTGATCATGTCTCTTAACGAGATTGGATGGATTGTTTTTACAATGCATTTTATGATCTTTTTGGATCGTCCATCTTTTTGGTTGCATGGACTTTCAAAGGAAGGACATAAACTTCTCAGGTTTCATTACAAATATATTACTTTCTGTTTGAAAGATGAAATAAAATCTTATGGTGTGCATGAGGGTGAGTAAATGCTAACAGAATTTTTCCTTTTCAGGTGAACAGTCTTAGATTTCAGGGTACAGTAACAGGTCTGGTTTGATTTCACCCAGATCGGTGCTTTTATACTCACCTCCTCCCCACATATTAAGTCCATCAGAAAGGTTTTTGTAATCTTTGGATCATCAGCCTCTTCAACGCTGCTTACATAACTCTCTGTAACCAAACATGACAAAACATTATCAGTGATAGCATGCAAGCCAAAGCAAATGGGTCTCAAATGTCATATTAAATTTGTTGTTTTCACTTTTTGTAGAACCACATCTATATTAACCTCTGAACATATAAATTGTTTTGCTATGAATTTTTTTGTACCATGTTAATATCGTATTTGAAGTTAATATGGTAATTGGAGGCATAGTAATTATGAAAATACATAGCAGGGGCGAAGTGGCAATCGGAAAGTCGGAGAGTTTCCCGTTGGCGGTAGTATTTCGAGGCCGCGAGGGCCGGTCTGATAATAGTTATACATTGCAAGTTCTAAGCACCATCCGGCGGCCCGCTGCTCAAACTGTGCAGAATCTCTGCTCAACCCGTAAATAAATGCATCGAACGCTGAAATGGTTCTTAAATGGTCTAGTTAGTGGTAGATCTTTTGCCAAGCGTGTCAGGTTACGGGTTCTAATCCGCACTCGTGTAGTTTTTTCTCTCTCTCATCAAATCGAATATGTTCATCATTGGTTACAGTCTATATCAAGCAGGGACATGTTTGTGTGCATTTTATTTTGTGATCTCACCAGAATGAATAGAGAGTCTCCGCAATGGCGATAGATTGAAGAGTGCGTCCGAGTGAAGACTGTGCTGTGCGCCACAAGAGAACAACTGTATCCATGACACTGATAGCAGCGGACACGAGCGCTCAGCTTGATTTAAAAAACAACAGATGTTAGCGCTAGATCTCATATTTAATAGCGAACTAAATGAATGCTCTGCTAGTTAACTGGAGATGTTTTATTTATTTGGTATTATGTGCATCCGTGCAATGTTTCAAAACGTGGTGGGGGACAATATCGATTCTGAGTCAAAAGTGGTGGGGACATGTCCCACCGGCAAATTACGCCTATGATGACGACGACTTCACTGGATCTAAACAAATCAACCCATACCTTCCACACGCACGTGTTGAATCTGATAACTTCATCGCTGGCAACTGATATGGTGCATTGGTTATACGTGAATATTACACTAAACCGTTTCTCAGCTCATGTCCTTCCAGCGAGTTCAAGAATCATTATGCCATTTGTTTAATATTTTTGGTCAATATATCATTATATGCTGTTTTTATATGTTGTTGTTACATATGATTTACAAACTGCTGTTTTTTTTTTAGACACTAGGCTATTTATGTGGTTGTGGCATCTAGCCAACCATGATTAGCCTGACTACGTCAGACTTCCTACTTCCGCTAATTTCATTTCACTCCTGTAGTCAGTCTGAGATAGCAGTCTATCTTTCTGTTTTCCACCAGCCTGAAAACAGCCGGGCCAATCAACGAACAGAAGGCGGGCTGAAAGCTGTGACGTAGTCGCTAAGCACCGAGTTTAAGATTAGGTCAGAGAAATCGGAAACGACCGCGGATGAGACGCGGATGCAATTCGCTCTGTTGCGGAGAATATTCCCGGCATTAGCAAACTGAAGCCCGAACAAGAAGAGTGTGTATTAAACATTTTGAATGGAGGTGATGTTGTGGCCCTACTCCCTTTGGGAAAAGTTTAATTTATCAACTATTACCGATCGCAAGCGAGAAACTGGGGAGCCTTTTGACAGGTCAGTGTCTCCTTTCTTTTCCAGGTCTTAAATACCGTAAAACTTCAAATAATAGCCCGGGCTTTTATTTGCCCAAATCGTGGAACTGCACCGGCTTGTATTTGAGACAGGCGTCTAACGTTATATGAGACAGGCCTTTATAATTTAGTGTTGAGATGTTGTTCCTAGAGTCTCTAATCTCTAAAAATCTCCAAATGCTCCACGTGAAACTGCGGTCTTCCGACCTTTTACTAGTCGATTTTGATTAATATGCGCGAGGGAGAGAGAGCAAGACAGCACTCTTGTTGTTTGAAGACGTGAAAGTGCGCGCGCGGCCAGGGCGCGAATTTTTTTTTTGCAGGGTGTAGGGGAAGACTCATTAATATTCATTCCCTGATTGGTCTTAACCCCAGTGACGGGTAGGTTTAGGGCGGGATTAGGGGTAGGTCATCATCAGACCAATCAGGGATGAGTTCCCCAATGAATATTAATGAGTCTTCCCCTACCACCCTGCAAAAAAAAAAAAATTGCGGCCGGGGCTCGCTCTCTCTCTCTCTCTCTCTCTCTCTCTCTACTCGTTTGCGCCCTGTCAAGTGCAGCAGTCATTCTATTACATCACTCACCGATCAAAAAAGTAATTTACAGCCATGTTCACTCCGGTATTTCGCTCGCATCATTAAGTGTTTACAGTGGAAGTTCGATCATAGATTTGAGTTTGATGCTGTTATGTGGAGGATGGCGGATGAACCCAGGCACAGACAGAGTACACTTAACCACATGATTTATTGACAAAAAGGGGAAAATAATGCCCATGATGGGGTAAAACAAGACAAGGCAGAGGATGACTAACTAACTAACACTTGACAAGACTAGACTAAAAACTAACAACAGAAACAGGTTCACTAACAAAACTCTCACAGGTATACGTACTCACAGGTAAGTCTATCACACGGATAAGAATCACAATAACTCACAGTATCTCACAATAGCAAACAGCAAACAATGAACCGACACAGGACAGCAAACACACAGGGATTATAAAGGGAACACTAATGACAGGTGAAACTGACTAGACACTAATGACGAGACGAGGATAACAAGGGGGCGGGGTTACAAGACGAGACAACACAAGCACATGGCCAAAATTGGCCATTGCGCTTATACACAAAACACTGGTTCTGTCATGGTCCTGCCACAAGACTAGGAATAATCAATAACATGATGGCAGAACCATGACAGATGCATGATGTCTGTGGTTCGATACGGCTGTGTCGCCGTATAACATACTCATAAATAAACTTATCTGATTGGCTTACGGGTATCCAATGATTTTAAACTTCAGAAATCGCTCCCTAGCGAGAGAGAAAACATTTCTCTCTATTATGCTATGCCAGACTCTGTCTACGAAGCAAAGTGAAGTAGCAGAGTCTGGTATTACCAGCTAAACCATGATACCACTCCGCTGAATACATAAACTATTTGACAGAATGGTATTTATATTGTATTAAATTTATTAGATCTCTTACAAGCTGCAACCGATATAGTTTATCGTCCTTTCTTTCATTGAAAATGTGGCAGTGGAGGTGACGGTACAAGTGTTGTTAACATAACTAAACCGAATAAAATTTCAATCAAATGTAGCGCCTTTATTTGCAAAAACATATTGTGATTCTGTAAACAACATTTCATGTTTAAAAAAAAAAAAACAATGCAAATTCTCGCAGTCAGTTATAAAAGTAACACAGATTTAAATGTAATATTGATGTGGTTTAGTTTTACTTTTAGTTCAGTTGATGGAAATAAAGACACTGCATCCTATGTTGGAAAATGCACCATTTCAATCACCACAAGAGCTAGTGTTGTTGGAAGTAGCAACAAAGCAATATAGTTCCTTTGATGTTTAGTTTTTTGAACATTCATGCAATGCTATCATTATTGTTTTTAGTTTATTACACAGAATGACATCTACACTAATGCTGTATTCCAGGCAGGTTTTTGAGCACGTAAATCACGAGTTCAAACCACGACTCACGACTTTGTAGCGTTCCAGGCCAGTCACGCCAAACTACCTGAGCGCAATATACATACTTATTTTTTCAGACACATAACATTGTAATACATAATCATGTGTGTACATACATACTTATTGTTTAAGACACATAACATTGTAATACATAATCGTGTGTGTATTATTATCATTATTATTATATTATTATTATTAATTTGACTGCAACGGTATATTGTCCTAAAGTGTATTCTCACCGTGTACCGCCTGCAGAAACACTGCATCCGTAGGCGCTGCCATTGTTGTTTTGAATAGTTTTGCGGGCTATGTGACGTCAGAACTCGTAACTGGAAGTACATCGATCTAGTACGAATTCACGGGTGGGAAGTTACGGGTTTGACTGTCGTTCCAGTGCACTTTCACGGGTATAAGGTTGGAAAAACATGGGTTACAGGTTGCCTGGAACGTGGCATAATATTAGTCTGTCTGTCTCATCCCTATCCCGAGGTTACTGTAGTCAGCAGGATCCAGTCCATATTCAGACCAGATGGTGGACCTGCACCATGCTTTTGTAATACCTGCAGTGTGTGGTTTTGCATTGTCCTGCTGAAAAAACATAGCCTGTTAAAACCAGACCCTTCTCAGTCATAACTGAGTACCGTCTGGGAAAGGTTCATTGACAGCTCATTTCCAAAGGGGCGTCACCAACGGACGTCGCTCAAATGCCTCTGGGCACAATTATAGACCTAACCAATAAGATCGATGTCATCTTGTAAAGCCCGCCTCAGCGTTTTTGATTGGTGCCTCGATTTGGAAAGATTGGAAATGAGCTTGAATGGTCTCTTCGCCAGACTTGCAGAACAAATCTAAATTTGCCGGAAGTTCGTCTGGGTTTTCCCAGGCTAGAAAAACACAAGGCCTTCCCTGAAATAGACGTTGCCTGGAGGGGAGCATATGTTGCTCTAAAAACTTTATATACACATTTTCAACAAGAATGTCAAATTTGGACTAGCCTGACCATAGAACACTTTTCCACTTTGAAATAGTCAATTTTAAATGAGCCTTGGCTCACAGGACACGACGGCTCTTGGACCATGTTCACATAATGGCTTCATTTTTGCATGATAGAGCTTTAGTTGGCATCTGCAGATGGCACAGCGGATTGTGTTTACCGACAGTGGTTTCTTGAAGTATTCCTGAGCCCATTTAGTGAAGTCTTTGACACAATCATCAAGGCATGCCAGTTGAGCAATAGACATTTCAGCATAATCACTAATCTGTGTGTGCAATTTCCTTGATAACCAAGCAAGTTGACTTATGAAACAATTTGTTTATTCGCAATCGCAATACATTTTCTCCAAATCGCAACAGGCATTGCCGAACGTAGGGTAGACTGTGTACAGTTGAGACATGAGTACAGTTGAGATACCTTAAATAACTTGCGTGCGCAACATGCAAAAGTTGTGATTTTTGCTGTGCACATGTGTATTAGTGTCCTCTTTGATCATGGGAAATTTTAACAACATATCCGATCAGAAGATATCAGCAAAAAAAAAATAAAAAAAATCTAAGATAAGACTTTCACTTCACCATGCACACTCCACAATGAATAGCTTATTATCCTTGTTACAGTTAAATGTAACTGGTATCATCACGGACATTATTCTGTGCCCTAAGAACTGGCATATGTCATGGTATTGTGTCATGCAAGATCATTGTAAAATGTGCGAGGTGGCCAGCAGGGTATGGTTGAGACAAACATGTCTGTACCCCCGATAGAGTTCTAATAGGAAACACACTGTTTAGTTGTTCAGTGTTATGATAACAGGTTTAACGTCGTAATTAGCCAGCATAGGATGCAAATGAAAATAAAATTTGACATTTGTGATATTTAAACTGTGTATTATTAATATTAAATATATTGTTCCTGTTTTATATATTTTAACCAGTGCTAATTTAAATAAAATTAATGAATTTAAATAGATGAATAAATAAACATGTTGCCCACTTGTTTTTTTTTCATTATTTGTCTTTATTTATTATATTTGCAATGAACATTTAGTTACCTTTACATCATTAAAAATGGGTGTCTCAACTGTACCATGGTACTGAAAGTTGAGATAAAAAGCACCTTATTTTAATGAGCTAATTGTGGAAAATATAAACTACTTATGGGTATTATTGATTGATAATATCTTAGTCTACAAGCTAATGAAATGTCATGTGGCACGTCATGTAGAAATTCACTTCTTTTCAGTATCTATTTTTGTGTAAAAAATAAAAACGTAAAAAGTGTCTCAACTGTACTGTCTACTAGCTATGAGGACATTCTCTCATTGCCTTATGTGGTCTAGTGTTATGTGGGTTCAACTTCAACATCTCTTGAATACACTATTTTTTAAATAAAAGCATTTTTGCAAAGCTTGATATAGCCTACCATCATAAGGTATGACACTCATAATACAATTTTTAAAAATTCCTGACACTCATAATAGATTAAGGTTTCAGTCACACCACTGGCTATTAAATTTCGCATCAGCAAGACAACAAAGTTTTTATACATATATTATTAAACTGATTACCTTTGGTGGTGGTAGTGCACTTGTGTCCCATTACAAATGAAAGCAAGATTATTGTAATCTCCATGACGACTAATTCTAACTCCAGACGTTTTACTCCAAAATCTGGACACTATACTAGTGTGGCCTATAATAGATTTGCGAAGTCCGATTTGTCAGTCATTCATTTGAATCATTCACTGCGGATAAAGTGCGTTGGATCAGCATTGAAATTTTGATGAAAGCCAGCAGCACACATGGGTGGAGACATTGAACTAAGTGATTTGATGAGCATTCAGGTCATTCAGGTGTATCACTGCAGAACAGTGGGTGTTTCTCAATCAGTGGGGCGTTTTCAAACCACAATGGGCATTTTCAACCGCTTTACCCGATTTGCTGTAATCCACTGGGGGCTTGGTTTAGGAGTGGGCCTTCATGATTTTAGCAAGTCTGTTGAAAAATGGTTGAAAAACATTTGTGACCCTGGATCACAAAACCAGTCTTAAGTAGCACGGGTATATTTGTGGGAATAGCCAAAATACATTGTATGGGTCAAAATGATAAATTTTTCTTTTATGCCAAAAATCATTAGGATATTAAGTAAAGATCATGTTCCATGAAGATAATTTGTAAATTTCCTACCGTAAATGTATAAAACATTTATTTTTGTGAGTGAATGCAGCACAATCACGAACATAAATGCACAACTTTAAAGGAGATTTTCTCAATGTTTCGATTTTTTTGCACCCTCAGATTCCAGATTTTCAAATAGTTGTATCTCGGCCAAATATTGTCCTATCCTAACAAACCAAACATCAATGGAAAGCTTATTTATTCAGCTTTCATGTGATGTATATATCTCTTTAAAAAAAAAATGACCCATAAGACTGGTTTTGTCACCCAGGGTCACATTTACCGGTATTGTAGTACTGATTGGTAAACGCCCATTTTGTCTTTGCATTTGCACTTCTCAGTAGTCTAATGCTTCCTCATTCGAGAGAAAACATGAGCATCCTATGCAGAAGTCTTGTTTGTTGAAGTACCTGACATACATCACTTCTCTAACACATTTTCAAACAATGGTGCATCTGCCTTATTTCTCTGTTCCTTTGTTTTGCGTGCTTATTTGTGTTGTCACTCACTGTAATTAGATAGATTAAAAAGTTATTAAGTGTTTGAATAAAGAATCTATTTTTCTACATTCTTAAAAAATGCATCTTGCTTTAGTAAAGTTTATTAGGAATTTCCCGAAAAAAGTTCTAACATCATTTAAAGGTGCCATGTGTAATAATTGAGGTAAAAATATCCAAAAAATGAGCTACACGCATCAAAAGAATGAGAAGAAATAAGGGCGATGATGTCATTAAAAAAATGAAAAGTTATAGTGTTGCAGAGATATCAACCTAAATTAGCATTAGCATTACTAGCCCCGGCCCGACAGGTGTCGTAATACCAGTTTCGGCCATGGGAGGCGGTATGCGGGCAACATACATAACCAGCAGCCAAACTGCAACACACGAATAACTCGCACTGCTTGTATCTCTTTAATCTCTAAAAATCTCCAAATGCTCCACGTGAAACTGCGGTCTTACTATCGTGTCAATTGATTTGATTAATATGCGCGAGGGAGAGAGAGCAGGACCGCTCTCGTGTTGTTTGAAGACGGTGAGAGTGCGCGCGCGCGCGCGCGCGGCCGGGGCTCGCTCTCTCTGTCTCTCTCTTTGCTCGTAAAGCGCCCTGTCAAGCCCAGCGGCAGCAGTCATTCTAGTCTACATCCCTCACCGTTTAAAATAGGCTTTGGCGGGACAAAGCGGACTATTTGACGGTTTTGGAAGATTAACAACCTGAAACTAAAAAACAGACTAGAGTAGGCCAACTTTCTGGAGGTATACTGCCCCCATCTGGTATGGAATATGTGGAGTTTTAATCGATTATTTGACAGATGGCACCTTTAACAGATTTCTTAAGGAGCAAGAGACATGAACATGAGCAAGAATGTTACACTGCAAACATAGCCCATGCCTTGTATCCGTCAGTGCTTCATGCAGAGCACATTGCTCCTTTAGTAGGGGTGAAGGCAGATGAAGATGGACAAAAAAAGAAAAGCACCTCCTGAGGCCTGTTTCAGAAAGGAGGTTAAGTGAAATCGACACTCGGTTACTAGCGTAATCTCGGTTCTCTCTAGAAGAAGGAACGAGTGTTGCGTAAGCTAGCTTACGCTACGGGAAAATCAATTTTCTCAAGAATACTGAAGCCAAAAAATGATCCTTTAATTTTCACATATTTAAAACGCATTGCTGCACAGAGCAGACCTAGACTAGGCAGCTTGCGCGCCTATTGGCTGCTCTGCTGCGAAATGCTTCAACCTATCGGTGGACTGATAGTGACGTCAGCACCAATGAGGGCACGGGCGCCCTTGCGCGTCACGTCCCGCCAAAATAGGCGTGGCTTACCTCTATATAATCCGATTCCAGATAGGGTGTCTGTCACAGACTGACTGTGACCCAAGACTTTTATTTTGAAGGGATTGAGTATGGGTATGTGCACACAACAAACTGTTTTCACAATTACACATATACACAAACTAAATGCCAGCAAAATACACAATTATTTTTGTGGTTGTATGTTTGTAGCCATTTTGGGGTTTATTTCATTTCATTCAGTTACCAAGTTAACTTCATGCATTTCAAACAGCTACACAGACCTTCTGGTACACCCTCACTTGCCAAACCAGTACACAAGGAAAGTAGCCATATTTAAACTAGTATGTGCTCATGGAAGATTACTCTATCTGATTCTGACCTCATGGGGGAGGGAGGTAACCCAGTATGTACGTTTTATTCTTATATGTATTGTCTTTATTGTGTTGAGACATTTACATTGTACTAGATATAAATGTACAATTTAGAGTTGAAATGTCATGATAGTTTGTTTGTTTATGTCTTGTCACCTCTTTGTAATTTATAGGTTTCTCCCTAAAATGGCATTTTCCAAAAATAGGAGGAGCTTAGGCCTATAAAACAGGCAGCCATTTTAGGGGAGAAGGCGGTGTGGAGAGGTTGAATCTCGTTTGTATTTGTGGGCCTGTACATTGGCATAGCCAACTTACATTTGTGTATAGTAAACAATTCTGATTTATTTTCTTTACTATTATAATTTTTGATAATCTGTTTTTCTATTATTTCCTATTTCTATTGGATTTTGATATTTTTGCACCTTTTGGAATTAAAACTAGTGATGGCAAGATGAGGCTTCTTGAACCACTGAGACCTCGCAGCCCATTGCTTCGACCAAAGATTCATTACTCGAAGCTTCATTCAGCATTGCTCACTAGTGACACCTAGCTACTGTGCAAAGAAATAGCAGGCAAATTAATTCATTCTGAACCAATGACCTGAACCCCCGCCCCCCTCCCGCTGTTTTATTTATTTATCTTCTTCTCACTGTTAATGTCTCTGTAACCTTTCATTTGCAATAATAAAGAGATCTGTGCAGACATGTGTCCATTGCCTGGGTATGAAATAAAACGTGTATCTTTCTCTGTCTGCATTTACTTAAAGAGACAACTGTCACACACACAGTTAATTAATTATTCAAAAAAAAAATTGGATAGTGACAGTATGAACAACAAAAGTGACTGTGTTGAGTGCAGTGCTTATGGTGGAGGGACTCGAGGGAGTGTAATAAAGTAAACTGCAGTAAACACTGCAGTTTGGGGTGGATGAAGGAAGGATTACAATAGATTTTTATTGAGAAAATTAATTTTTTGGGTTTAGACAATTCCTCTTCTTGGACAAAACCTCTCCAGCCTTGGAATAATATCCTTTCACAAGGAACAGAGGATGTAGGGGAACATAAAATGTCAGCGCCAGCTGGTAGAAATGAAGATACTGATGCTTCTGTTGAGCCCAAAATGGGGAGGATCTCCTCTTTCTTGCTGGCTCCATTACCAGGAAAAGGAAGATGTCATAAAAAGCAAACAAATCCAAAAGGGCAATCCAAATTAAAAAGCAGTCCAGTCCAGATCCAAAAATCCAAAGCAATCCAAATAATCTTATCTAATTAATATAACAAGACTATAATATAGCTACTATATAATAACAATTATTATTATTAATAACTATTCTAACCTGATATAATGTAATAATATACAGCCCTAACACATATATGACACAATAACGACAATGAGAGATCTCTGACTCTCTGACACTACAACTGCTTCTACTACTCCTGCAACACCCACAAGGTGGCGCGAGTTTCGAACCACCTTTATACGGAAGCGACACCCAGACCGAACCGATGACGTATCCACACAAACCGAGGCCTCGTTTGTCATCAGTCATGTGATTTTCACGTTAACAACACAAGCCTCGAATCGCGGCTTCATCTGGCACGCCCATTTTTTCTCGACACAAGCTCCGATGCCTCGGTTCAAATGTCACATCACTAATTAAAACCACTCTGGACTGTTTTTTCTGCCCTTTTCACATCATTTTTACCTCTGGCCGTTGGTACATCCTAACAGTGTCCTTTGGTTTTTCATACTGAAGCAAAACCAGAACGCAGCATTAACAAGGCCGGGTTACGCAACACTCTTCTAGAGAGAACTGAGGTTACGTTAGTAACCGAGTGTCGTTCTCTTACGAGAGTACTCTTGTGTTGCGTAAGCTAGCTTACTCTACGGGAACCCAGTTTAAAGCGCCGTGTATGCTAAGGTCATTCACATGAAGCCCCAAGGGCAGGTGCCCGGGAAACACATAATAGTGAAGATATGTCGGCCGACACAAAGTGAGCCCTAATACATAATGACCATATAGGGAGTGTGACACATCATATGTATAAGTGAGTGCTTAACACAGTATAACAGTCAGCGTGGATGAAATCAGACTGAGCTGTATAGGCAGAACTAAGTCAGTTCGCTAGATAAAAAATAATCTCATACAGGGAACAATTTGGCCTGCAAAGCAGGGACCTCCAGGTTATAAAACCTTATAAATGTAGACAGAGAGGCCAAGCCTGCCACTCTACAAATATCCTTGAGTGAAACACCACTAGTCCAAGCCCATGATGAGGCCATACTTCTAGTGGAATGGGCTCGAACACCTAAAGGGCATTGAAGGCCTTTAGACTTGTAAGCCAAAGCGATAGCATCAACTATCCATCTGGAAATGCTCTGTTTTGAGGTAGCTAGCCCCTTAGTGCGGCCACCGAATGAACCAAACAGCTGTTCCGACTGCCTGAAGGCAGCGGTTCGTTGAATGTAAACCCTTAGAGCCCTGACCGGGCAAAGGAATTTTACATCATTCTCACTGCCGGTTCCCGGAACTGCTGACAGGGAAATGACTTGTGCTCTGAATGAAGTGGAGAGCACTTTGGGGACATAACCGTGTCTTGGTTTGCATAACTTAAGAGTCATTCGGCCCAAATTCCATGCACGACGCACTCACAGAGAGCACGTGTAAGTCACCCACTCGCTTCACCGAAGCGAGAGCCAAGAGAAAAATGGTTTTGAACGAGAGACACCGTAAATCCACTGACTGCAGTGGCTCGAAAGGACCACTCTTCATAGCCTCCAGGACCGTGGAAAGATCCCAGGCCGGAACCATGGGAGGTCGAGGGGGGTTCAATCTCCTCGCTCCTCTAAGGAAACGAATGACGAGATTGTTTCTTCCCAGTGAATGGCCATGCAGAGGTTCTGAAAACGCTGCTATGGCCGCGACATACACTTTGAGCGTGGAGGGGGACCTGCCCTCATCCAAAAGCTCTTGGAGGAAGGAAAGAACTTCTGTAACGCTACAGCGTAGCGGGTCTAGGTTTTTGGCCGACCTAGACGCCATTTAGACGCGTAGAACCGTCTAGTAGAGGGCGCTCTTGCTTGTGTAATTGTACTCAGCACTCCAGCTGGGAGGTCAGTGGGTATCCGTTGACCGTCCACACATGTAGTGCCCATAAGTCGGGGCGCGGGTGCCAAATCGCGCCTCTGGCCTGAGAGAGGAGATCTTTTCTCAAAGGAATCGGCCATGGAGCTGTGCTTGTGAGCTGCATCAGTTCTGAGAACCAAACATGGTTTTTCCAGAACGGCGCCACTAGGAGCACAGAGCACATGCACTCCCTCACTCGCTTGATCACCTGTGGTAACAGTGCGATCAGGGGAAACGCATACAGCAGGCAGCTGGGCCAGTCGCGGGCCAGCGCGTCCCTGCTCTTCATGAAGAACACTGGACAGTGCGCGTTCTCTGCTGATGCAAAGAGATCGATTTTCGCTCTGCCAAAAGTGTCCCACAGTAACTGGACTGTTTGGGGGTGCAGAGACCACTCCCCTGGGGGAACGTTGTCTCTGGACAGCCTGTCCGGGCCCACGTTCTGGAGTCCTGGCACATGCGCCGCTGTGAGGGAGCGCAGATTGTGATGGGACCACACCAGAAGGCGTTCTGCCAGCGCATGCAGGCGTCGCGACCTGAGACTGCCCTGGCGATTTACGTAGGACACCACCGCCATGTTGTCAGTACGGACTAGAACGTCGTGGCCCTTTAATAAAGGGAGAAAATGTTCTAAGGCGTTCATGACTGCTATCATCTCCAGACAGTTTATGTGTAGATGGCCCTCCCGAGCCGTCCAGCAGCTGAAAACTGGCCTGCCCTCGTAGAGGGCGCCCCAACCTGAGTTGGAGGCGTCTGTCGAGATAACTTTTCGTGACGAAGTCGTTCCCAGAACGGTACCTGACTGGTACCAGTCTGACACCTTCCATGGTCCCAGTGCTGTGACACAGGCCTGGGTCACCCTGAGGTGAAGACGACCAGAAGTCCATGCTTGTTGCGGGACTCGCGTTTTCAGCCAGTATTGCAGGGGGCGCATGCGCAGCAGACCCAACTGAAGCACTGCCGAGGCTGAGGCCATAAGACATAACATCCTATGAAAATCTTTCAGAGGAGAAACACAGCCGATTTTGAAGGACGCCGCGGAGCGCTGTATCTGCAGCGCGCGCTGTGACATCAGCCGTGCTGTCATGGATACGGAGTTTAAATCTGTCCCCAGAAAGGAGATTTTCTGACTGGGAGACAGCGAGCTCTTGGTCCAGTTGACTTGGAGACCCAAATCTCGAAAATGGCTGAGCAACAAAGCCCGGTGGGCTATCAGCTCTGATTCTGACTGGGCTAATATAAGCCAGTCGTCCAGATAGTTCAGTATGGGCATCCCCTGAAGTCTCAGGGGGGCGAGCACCACGTCTATGCACTTCGTGAAAGTACGGGGTGCTAAAGTCAGGCCGAACGGCAGGGCGGTGTACTGATAGCTCTGACCCTCGAAAGCGAATATTCCAAAATAAACCAGTCCCTCGGGCGAATTTGCGCGAGGATTTGTCTGGTCGTGAGCATTTTGAACGATCTCATCAGCGCTTTGTTCATACGCCTGAGATCTAGGATGGGTCTAGGACCGCCGTCCTTTTTGGGGACAAGGAAATACCTGCTGTAGAAACCCGACTGGCTCTGATTCAGAGGAACGGTCTCTACGGCCCCTTTCTGTAACAGCTTCGCTATTTCGGGACGAAGTAGATGTGCTACATCGTTTTGTACCGTAGTTTCGACCCTGGTTATGAAACGCGGGGGTCTGCGAGCGAACTGCAGTAAATAGCCTTGCTTTATGGTGCTTAGAACCCATTTTGACACATTCGGGATCATTTCCCATGCTTCTAAACGCAAAGCTAGAGGGAGAATGGGCGCTGTGTGTATGTACCACACAGCACGCAGCGCCTGCCAGAGGGTGCGCGCTTATAGTAGCGCGTGCGCTCTCTACACACAGAGCACAATCTGTGTTTATTAGAGATAACTCTGCGTGAGTGTGTGCAGCGGGGCAAACAGTGTTGAATGGTAGTGGTGAGCACTGAGGAGTGGGCACATGTACTACATTTGGAACACAGGCGGCATGAGCCAGCTTTATTGATATGGGCCTTGTATGAGTGAGTGTCACTGAATGGGCCGTGCTTGTGTGTAGTGGTGGGCACTGAGAAGTGGGCACTTTTCCTACATTTAGAACACCTTCGGCGTGAGCCGGAAACACAGAAATATTGCTCTTTTGAGATTTATCTGGGTAGCCGTAAAAACGGCTTTTGTGTGCAGGCGAGCGGGTTGTGTAACTGGCTCGTTGACTGCGAAGTACACTACTCCAGCCGCCTCCGTCGAGGGACCTGTGAGAGCGGTGCGTGCTGCTTTTGATGGTGGTCCAGCCGCAGCGGGACTCAACCATCTTCGCCTTCTTAGCGTGGTCAGGAAGACTTAGGAGGCTCGGGTTTTAGCACGATTTTTGGTCGGGGTCCCCTGGGGGGAGACGGACCCTGGCGGCCAGCAGAGCACGAGCGCTGTCGAGTATCTGCAGGGCGGCAGCGCTGAGAGGCCGGTGCTGAGCTTCGTGCAGGCGGCTGTTGCTTTGGGCGACCTGCAGCGGAACTGGAACGCCTCGGGATAAAGTGTCGCATGGCTTGTGATGTTTTCTGTACCTCTGTGAAGCGCTCGGTGAAACCCTTGACTGCTGGGCCGAAGAGGCCGGCAGAAGACAAAGGCGCGTCGAGAAAAATGGCTCTGTCAGACTCCTTCATGTCGGACAGTGTCAGCCACAGATGTCTCTCGGTCACGGTGAGGGACGCCATGTTGCGACCGATGGCCTGGGCAGCGGACTTAGTAGCTCGCAAGGCTAAATCCGTAGCACTTCTCAGGTCTCTGAAGTTCTCGGGATTCGGGCCCACCTCGTCCATGGTGCGGAGAAGGTTGGCCTGAAATATCTGCAGCACGGCCATAGAGTGCAGTGCTGAAACGGCTTGACCGGCGGCGGCATAGGCGTGACCGATCAGAGTCGACGTGGTCCTGCAGAGCTTTGAAGGCAGCGCTGGCTTCGACCGCCATCCAGCGGACGGCGGGCAGAGGTGTGTGGCCACCGCTTCCTCAATGGATGGCGAGATAACCTTTTTCCTTCGCGCCGTCAACAACAGAGAGTACAGAAGAGGTAGTGGAGCGAAGCCTGGCAGAAAATGGCGCCTTCCAACTCTTAGCTAGCTCCTCGTGGAGCTCCAGCAGGAAAGGGGCGGCCTAGCGAGAGGCGACGAGCGGCGTCCCGTGAGGTAGCAGCCATCCAGTCGGCTGGGTGCGGGCTCCTCGGGTGGAGACCAATCGAGGCCGAGGTCCTCCACTGCCCTCGTGATGAGGTGGAGAAGTTCAGCGTCCAGGCTTGTCCGCACATCGCTGGGTTCAAGCACAGAAGGGGCGGGGCCGGTTTCGGGGCCCGACCACCCTTTCACTACCCGAAGTGGCAAGTGAACAGATGTCTTCGTCCGTGTCGTCCCCCTCAGAGTCCGGATGCACGACGGGGGCCATAGGCTGACCGGCCGTGATCGAGGCGGTGGAGTCGGAGAGCGATGCACACAGGGAGCGCGCCGGCGTGCAGTCGCTCACGGTGGTAAACTCAGGCATTCTCTGTGAACGGTGCTTTTTACGGCGTGGCCCAGAAGAGAGAAGCGGAGGTGCAGGATCCACGTTGAAAGTGGCGAGTCGAGCCCGCAGGGTCGACACAGCCATGCAGTCATATTTTGGGCAGCCGCCCAGGGAAACCGCGTGGTCCGCATGGTTCCGTCCCAGGCAGGAAACGCATAAGATGTGGCGGTCCCCGACGCTGAGAGGGGCTCGACAGAGTGTTCGTGCCGCTGAGGTGCTTGCTTCGACGGCGCAGGCTTCTCCGGAGAATCAGCGATGTGAAGTGGACACTTCGCGCCACGCCTATTTTGGCGGGGTGTGACGCGCAAGGGCACCCACGCCCTCATTGGTGCTGACGTCACTATCAGTCCACCGATAGGCTGCAGCATTTTGCCGCAGAGCAGCTAATAGGCGGGCAAGCTGCCTAGTCTAGGTCTGCTCTGTGCAGCAATGCATTTTAAATATGTGAAAATTAAAGGATATTTTTTGGCTTCAGTATTCTCGAGAAAAGGGATTTTCCCGTAGCGTAAGCTAGCTTACGCAACACGAGAGTACTCTCGTAAGAGAACTCTGAGTATGATAACCCTGAAATGAGGGAAACTCTGGGTTTTCTGTTTCAGAATGGGAGGTACCTCAAACCTCAAGGTAAGTCAAACCTGAGAAAGTAATGTAAGTCAAGCCCGTTTTTGAAAGAGAGGTAACTTATACTCAGAGTCAGTTACCATGGTAACTTACTCTGTGAACCTAACCTGGTCGGGAGCAGGTTTACTTCCGTAAACCCAGAGTTTATTTCGGTCTCCTCCCCTTTTTTAAAGAGGAAGCGGTGTTTAAACACCTAATTCATTCTTTCTTTACATTTATTCATTGCTGTTTTTTCCCCATTTTTTTTAATAAGATTAAGTCTATAGAACTTCTTAACTGGCAACTGAAAATACAGTAGTTTAGAGCTACATCATGTAGTTCTAAACAAATTCTACAGAATTAAACTGTGGCATCTGTGCACCAGAAGTTGATGGAACTTCTCCTCTGCATCTCCATCTCCTCTGCATCTCCATCTCCTCTGCATCTCCATCTCCTCTGTATCTCCATCTCCATCTCCTCTGCATCTCCATTTCCATCTTTGCGAGCCTCTTCCTTCTTTCTGTTGGCTGAGTAGAAGTCAAATGAGAATGAACATTTAATTGTGTTAATTAGACCTATGTCAAAAATGCTGCTGCACTGCTAAACACTGGATGCTATTTAGTTATTTATTATGTCAAATTGTTTGTGAAGTCAGGTAGCCTACATCTATGATATGCTCAAGCCTTACCTGATTGAATTATATTTATTTTCAGCTGCTGTCATGTTCTTTTAATGCCTACAGGATTTCACCTACATGAAAATTAAAATTAGGTTGAATAACATACTGTTCTTCCAGTTTCACCTCTGATAACAGTTGGGTAAGTTATTCTAAAATAGTTATTAATTACTAACTACAAACGACATCTTCAACAGTGTAATAAGATTAATGTAATAAAAATTACTATCTCTAGAAAGTATTGGTCTTCTTATTACTTACTTTATATCCCATATCAACCTCAACCACTTGAACAATACAAAAAGAGACAATAAACTGCACTTTTAATGCTTTCAAATGAACAATATACAATTGCATGAATATTTCTTGAATTGACCAAAGTGTGTAGAGAGAGGTTACATTAAAAATATACCTTTTAAAAATGTTATGTTAAAACCACTATTGTTTTATACAGAATTGTTCTAGAGTTTATGCATTATTTAATGCAATGACATCATATTTTACTTTATATTACAGAAGAATTAAGAGTAATCTCTTTAATTAAATTACAGTATTTAGATTACTTGGTAATTACACCCAACACTGTATAACAGTAATTAAAATGTAAACTTACGCATTGACTCAAGCAGCTACTTTCTCCTAAACTAACTCTCTTGATCGCCGCTGCTGCCTTGTTGCTTAAAATATATATTTTGTTGCGTACTGCTGGTGAGAAATATGCAGACCTCATTTTGTCTGCCGCTGTTACCATGGTGACTAATAATATCTGCGCTCCATTGATAATGGCTTTTTATAGTTGTGGTGCACACGCTTAAAGGATTAGTTCACTTTTTAAAAAACTTTTGCTGATAATTTCACCCCCATGTCATCCAAGATGTCCATGTCTTTCTTTCTTCAGTCGAAAAGAAATTAAGGTTTTTGATGAAAACATTCTAGGATTTTTCTCCATGTAATGTAATACACTGGTAGCCAAAGGGTTCATGTCCAAATGACAGTTTCAGTGCAGCTTCAAATGACTTTAAACAACACCAGACGATGCATAAGGGTCTTATCTTGCGAAACGATCGGTCATTTCTAAAATAAATAAATAAAAAAGTAAGTTTATGCCTTGCTCTGTTCCGTGATGCCCGTCGTGACTCTCCTGTTCGAACTCGTTCATCAAAATGAACGAGTTTTTTCGAGTCATTTCGTTCATTCTGTTTGTTGAATGAACGAAACGACTCGAAAAAAGATTCATTCATTTTGATTTGAGCCTACTTTTATTCTTTTAGCAGAGCCGATGGGTTATGTCCAAACAAATTAAAGTTTTAAAGTCAACAACTCTTTCTGGACTCAAAACAAAAGTAGCCTCTCTTTCTCATCAACAAAGTTGTTTAAAAACGTAAATGCCTGATGACGTGAAGCGATATGCATTCAGTTCCCTATCGAGGGAACTTAACGATGCTTAAAACGACGCCTTGGGAACGCCCCCAGCGTGAATGCGTCTGAAGCATCTATGTCAACTAGTCCAATGGAAAGAATGAGCGTCACGGGCGGGTGACGTCATGACCAGGAAGGGATAAAAACACATCCGGAGCAAACCGGAATTAGCTTCTGTTGCCTCAGCAAGCGATCTGTGTGTCATTTGTTTGGGAGTGGAGCATGTGGTCTCAGCCTTCGAGGGGGCTGAGTGCCAACACTGCGAGATGCTACCGCTTCGCATGCTCCGCTCTCGCCTGTCACTCTTTGATGAGAGTGGGCAGGCTCGCGATCCTCAGGGATCAGGACCTGCGTCTGCCGACGCAGCGCGGAGAGTGCATTCCTGGGGATCGCAAAAGGATCTTTCGGAGGGGTTGGAGACGGGTCTGAGTGCCCTTTCTCCTTCCTTACCCGGGAGATCCAGTGCTCTCCCCTGGTGTCGGAAGCATGCTCTGTGGCTTCTTCCGCCCGGGGAGAGAGTCCTCTATTACTTCAGTGCTCTTCCTCTGAGGAGGTCGATGTGATGAGTATTGAGAGTGAAAGCACACACACACATGGGGAAAGAGATTCGCCACCTGTTTCCCCAGCATATGAGGAGTTGGTAGAGGTGATTACAAGGGCTGTAGATAAATTAAATATTGAATAGCCATCTGAGAATAAGGGCGCTCGTCCCAAAAGTAAACTAGATGAGCGCTTTCTCCCTTCAGCCACATCATCTCCATCACGAGGCCTTCCCTTTTTTCCTGATTTAATGAGCTATCTAAATCGTGGAATCAAGTTAAACTATATTCAGATATAAGGGGGCTGAAAGAGTACGGATATGAGGCGATGCCCCAGGCTGAACAGACACTTGCTAGTTATTTATCACCTGGTCCAGCATCGTCTTTGAAGGCTTCAGCATTGCCCACTAAGCCGCTTAAAGCCACTTCGGTTTTAGTGGGCAAAGCTTATACGACAGCAGGTCAAGCTGGAGCGTGTCTGCACACGATGGCAGTGCTCCAGGCTTATCAAGCTGACCTGCTGGGGGATATCGATAAAAGTGAGGGAGTTAGTCCTGACGAAATTCGAGAACTTCGTCGGGCTACCGATCTGTCTCTCAGGGCAACTAAAGAGACCGCCAGGGCAATTGGTCGTTCTATGGCTGCCCTGGTAGCTACTGAGAGGCACCTTTGGTTAAATTTGGACGAAATAAAAGAAAAAGATTGAGCTTTTTTATTAGATGCTCCGGTTGAGCCTTCTGGTCTCTTCGGCGACGCAGTTTTATACGGTCGTCGAGAGATTTCAAGAGTCTAAGAAGCAAGCGGATGCTTTTAAAAAGTTTCTCCCTCGCCGTGTCCAGCCCCCTGGGGCTGCTGGGCGTGAGCAGCCCCAGCCGTCAAGCTCCTCATATCGAGTGCAACAAAAAGAGAGTGTTGCGTCTCGTGCGCCTCCACAGAGACAATGGAGATAGAGTTCTCAACGGGCCTGCAAATTATAACCCGACCCGACCCGGCCCGTGGCTTTTAAAGCCCGGACCCGATGTAACCCGACACATCAACATGAATTATCTGCCCGAACCCGGCCCGCGGCCCGACTCGGATGAGCTCTTCAATCTATCGCCGTCGCAGTGACTCTCTATTCATTCCGGTGAAATCACATAATAAAATGCACACAAACTTAGAAAGATTTACTTGCTAGTCCATCAACAAGATCGCCAGGTCAGCATCACTGTTGCATCCAGTGCCGCTTTTTAGCTCGCGCCGACGAGTGAAAGCTCGACCGAGTGACTCGTCCGATTTCTCACGCGGTCAGATTCTCTTTTCCTTTTCCTAGTCTTCCGACCGCGTTTTCTTTGCTTTTTCCATCGTCTAGTATCACGCGCAAAATGCGCGCAAGTTCAGCTGCCAACTATTTTCAAAGGAAAGTAGCCTGTTTTAAGGCATCGTGGAGGAACAGTGCGTCCACAGTGTGTTCTCTTCTCTTACGGCCAGCCACCCGCGATGCACTTTGAACGCAGCAGCCAGACTTTCTTTACGGTGAACATGTTTTTTTTTCACTGAGCGGAAAAGATTAAGCCCGAGGTCCGACCCGACCCGAGTCATTTGCTTATATTTTCGACCCGAACCCGGCCCGAACCCGCGGGTCCCGTCGGGTTTGTCGGGCCGCCCCGGCCCGTTGAGAACTCTAAATGGAGACAGGCGCTACACTCTCAGCCAAAGTCTTCAAAGTCGAAGCCGGATCTGAGGACCGTGCTTCAGGCGAAGAAGACTTCGGCTCAAAAAAAGAGGTCCTGATGTCTATGGCGTCAGAGCCAGTTGCAGGACTAGCCCCGGACCGAATTGAAGCGGTGTACAGCCTGTATTATACGGTGCCTGTTCCATTTCGGGGTCCTCACGAGACCGTTGTTTCGCCAACCCTGCCACCTCGTGCTTCAGGGCGCAGCGTCTCAGGAGTCGCTGGTGTTGCTGCGGCACTGCATCAGCTTCGCACTTGAGGAGGGTTCTAGAGCACCATTCAGGTAGTTCCTGCATTATGTTCAGGCTCCAGAAGGCCGTTCAGTTAACATCGAGACCAGCTCGAGAGTGGTTCTTAGTAGATTTGGCAGGTGAACTTTGCAAATATCCGGGGCGCGTTTAAGAAGGATACAGATCATTGTTTGTACTCCTCGATAAAGGTGTGCCAGTGGTGCACCGAGAGGCTCTGTAGAGCAAGAGTAAGGCTTGTTAGCAAGGAAGTATAGAACGTTGTATCGACGAGTCGGTTTTAAGCCGTATTATTCAAAAAGGATGGAGGGTTGCGTCCCATTTTAGATCTTCGTCTGTTAAATCGGTCAGTACAGAAACTCAAGTTCAAGATGCTGACACTCAAACAGATCGTGACTCAAATCAGATCCGAGGACTGGTTTGTAACAATAGATCTGAAGGACGCTTACTTCCATGTCTCCATCCTCCCTCAACACAGGAAGTTCCTAAGGTTTTCTTTCGGGGGCAAAGAGTACCAATATCGGGTTCTTCCTTTCGGTCTAGCTTTATCACCCCGCACGTTCACGAAATGCGTGGATGCAGCTCTAGCCCCTCTCAGGCTACAGGGCATACGTATTCTGAACTACATCGACGACTGGCTGATTCTAGCGGAATCAGAGCAGTTGGCGGTTCGGCACTGAGGTGTCGTTCTCGCTCATATGCAGATGTTGGGGTTGATGCTCAATACCAAGAAGAGTGTGCTTTCTCCAGTACAGAGAACCACTTTCCTTGGTCGTGGTATGGGATTCAGTGACGATGCGGGCCACTCTATCGCCCGTTCGTCTAGCTGCTATCTTGACAGCCATAAAAGAGCTGAAGCTAGGCCAGTCACACACTGTAAAACAGTTTGAGAGACTGTTGGGTCTTTTGGCAGCAGCGTCCAACGTGATACCTTTTGGCCTGATGTACATGAGACCTTTACAGTGGTGGCTAGGACCAGAGGGTTCTCCTCGAGGGGAAATCCACTTCGTATGATCAAGATCACGCGGCGGTGCCTCCGCGCCTTGGTTATATGGAGGAAGCACTAGTTCTTAACCCAGGGTCCGGTGTTGGGAGCTCTTTGCTATCGAGTAACTATCTCGACAGATGCTTCCCTCACTGGCTCGGGAGCGGTAATGGAAGGCCCTCGGTTTCTGGATCTGTGGAAAGTCATCATCTATCGTGGCACATCAATTGCCTGGAGATGATGGCTGTCTTTAACACGTTGAGGCAGTTCCTTCCAGACCTTAGGGGCCATCATGTGCTCGTCCGTACAGACAACACATCAGTGGTCTCTTATCTAAACCGCCAGGGGGGTCTGCGTCCGCGTCCACTTTGCAAACTAGCGCACCAGATCCTCCTGTGGTCTCTGGGGAAGTTACTCTCCCTGAGGGCAGTGTATATTCCTGGGGACCAGAATATTGGAGCAGACATCCTGTCGAGGCAGGAGCTGAGGCCAGGGGACTGGAGATTTCACCCCGAGGCGGTGGAGAAAATTTGGGAGTTTTACGGCCGAGCAGAGGTGGATCTGTTTGCGTCTCAGCATACGACGCACTGTCCACTGTGGTTCTCCCTCACTCACCCAGCCCCCCTGGGGCTGGATGCTATGGTGCAGACGTGGCTACGTCTGTACACATTTCCCCCTGTTGCTCTGCTCCCAGGAGTTCTGGAGCGAATCCGCCGGTACGGAATAAGCCAACTGCTAGTAGCACCACGCTGACCAAGTCGGATCTGCTTTACAGACCTGATCCATCTCCTAGACGGTGCTCCCTTGGAGATCCCGATCAGGAGAGACCTTCTGTCTCAGGCCGGGGGCACAATATTTCACCCCCGACCAGAGATTTGGAACCTGTAGGTTTGGCCTCTGAGGGGGCCCAACTCATAGAGAGTGGTCTCTCAGCTGAGGTGGCTGAGACCATTCTAAGCTCCAGAGCTCCAGCTACTAGGAAACTATATGCACTTAAGTGGAGAGTTTTTTCTATATGGTGTCACCGACATCAGTGGGATCCTATTAACTGTTTAGTGAACACAGTACTCGAGTTCCTGCAGGAGCGCTTTACGTCAGGTCTATTTCCTTCCACGCTCAAGGTCACATGGCGGGCATTGCGGCTTACCACGCCCTGGTGGGGGGTGCATCGCTGGGTCGAGACCCCCTGATTAGTTTCCTTCGTGGCACTTTGAGGCTAAGGCCTGCAATTCGCACTAGGGTGCCAGCTTGGGATCTTACTATAGTATTAGAAGGCCTGTCTAGGGCTCCATTCGAGCCCTTAGATTCGGTTTCAGAAAAATTTCTTACCCTTAATTAAGGTACATCTCAACCATTTGGTAGACCACACTTTAAGTTACTATATTTTATTGAAAAATGCATCAAGCTTAACTCAACCTGAATGAGCCATCTCTACCGTTTGGTGTAGTTGTGCAATGCTAAAAAATTCCACTAGATGGCACTGTGTCTGTGAGCAGCATGCCATTTCAGTGTTCCTTCAAACAGCACATGACACAGCGAACATTTGCTCCTCCTTTGATGACGCATGTCTGCGGGACTTTTAAAGGTAAGACTATTTGGTTGACATATTATCGTTTCGGAGGAGTTGTTAAACAGAATTATGTAACTTAATTAAACAAAAACAAGTCTTATAAGGGTCAAATAATTTTTTAAAAACATGCTCTACCAAACGGTTGAGTTGTCCTTTTATGGTAGTGCTGGTAAAATTAGCTAATGTTGGTAAAATTAGCTATTTACAATGAACAAAAGGGTTAGTGTTGTTAAAATGATTAATTTAATATTATTCAATTACATATTTGATGAAAAATATTTGATCAATATCATTTTTTTCACAATTTCTGTACTGTATTATGATAAATATGAATAAATTTGAAGAATTAATACCAATTCTGGTGTTACTATTAATTTCATAATTTAAAATTGACTATGTTTGTGTATTACTATATGACTAGCATTGTAAGAATACATGGTTTGTAATAAAAAAAAAAAAAATTGGTCAAGAAAATGCACTTAATATGACTTGTTCTGAATGTAATTCTTTTATTATGAACAGACGTCTCAACCGTTTGGTAGAGGATTGTATCTAAAATACTGTAGGGTCTAATTAAAAAATTTTTTTGATTGTTGTTATTGTTATCATAATTGAATAAAAAATGCAAAAAAAAATTTTCCTTTGCTTTTTTCATGGTGCGTACCTTAAAGGGTTAAGACTATCTTTCTGCTTGCTATTTCGTCCCTTAAGAGAGTTGGAGACCTTCAGGCCCTTTCGGTTTCCCCCACTTGCCTTGAGTTTGCACCGAGGATGGTCAAGGCATTCTTATATCCAAAACACGGATGCGTCCCTAAGGTGCCGACCTTGACTCCGAGGCCTATTGTGCTGCAGGCTTTCTGTCCTCCTCCTTTTACATCTGCGGACCAGGAAAGGCTGAACCTCTTGTGTCCAGTACTTATCTGCTTTGGATCACCTAAGAAAGGTCTTCCTGCTTCTAAACAGACGGTTAGTAAGTGGATAGTTGAGGCTATCGCACTTGCGTACGAGTACTCTGACCAGCCATGTCCTTTGGTGGTCCGTGCTCACTCTTCTAGGAGTATGGCGGCCTCTAAAGCCTTACTGTATGGGGTTTCTCTTCAAGACGTCTGTGATGCGGCAGGCTGGTCCTCTCCGCTCACATTCGTTAGATTTTACAGTTTAGACCTGGATGCTGCAGGTTCTCAAGTGCTTAGTGCTTAATTTCAACAGACTGACACTCAGGTACTTGGAATTCTGGCGCTTTGGGTATTCTCTTTGGGTGTTCCCAAGGCGTCGTTTTACTCAGCGTTAAGTTCCCTCGATAGGGAACGTCTCAGGTTAAGTCTGTAACCATAGTTCGCTGAGAAAGGGAACGAGACGATGCGTCACCCTGCCATACTTCCTGCATCCCTGTGATCGGCTTGCTTCAGCAGTTTTCGAAGCTAATGCCGGTTTGCACCGAATGTGCTTTTATCCCTTCCTGGTCATGAAGTCACCCGCCCGTGACGCTCATTCTTTCCATTGGACTAGTTGACATAGATGCTTCAGACGCATTCACGCTGGGGGCGTTCCCAAGGCGTCGTTTGACGCATCGTCTCGTTCCCTTTCTCAGGGAACTATGGTTACAGACGTAACCTGAGACGTAACTGTTATGCAGCATCCCTCACAAATGACTCATTTGTGATTCGTTAAGACATTTGATCATGATGATTTGATTGATTGTGGGGAAAGTTACGAATAAAATGTAGTGGAAATCAGGGACGTGCATGGGGCAGGGGCTCAAATGTAAAAAAGGGGCATATGTTTATCCATTGCATATCATTTATTTGACCATTGGTTGGTAAACGGCCATTTTGTCTTTGCATGTGCACTTCTCAGTAGTCTAATGCTTACTCATTCGAGAGAAAACATGGCAGAAGTCTTGTTTGTTGAAGCACCTGACATACATCAATTCTCTAACACATTTTCAAACAATGGTGCATCTGCCTTTTTTCTCTGTTCCTTTGTTTTGCATGCTTATTTGTGTTGTTACTCACTGTTATTAGATACCGTCACTGGGGTTAATACCATTTATGAATCTTCCCCTACCATCCTAGGAAAAAAAAAATCGCTCCCCAGATGTAGATCTACATTTTGCTTCGTTTCGCTCGGACATTTAACGGCGTGTACATATACGCGGAATCACTCGGACATAAACGGCGTAGACATACACGCATAAACGCGGATAGCTCAAAATGCGTATAGATAACACGCCACTTGACTTGAAAGTGGCGTGTATGTTTACGCAAAAGTCATGATGTCATGTTGCGTACACAGAGTCTGGAATGGCGTAATAGAGAAGTGTTTTCTCTCTCGCTAGGGGGCACTTGTCTGAAGTTTAAAATCATTGGTTGCCCGTAAATCAATCAGATAAGTTTATTTATCACGTATGTTATGCGCCGACACAGACCGCATCGAACCACAGACATCATGCATCGAACTCAAATCTATGATCGAACTTCCACTGTAAACCTGCTGTAAACACTTGATTGAAATTAGCGGAAGTAGGAAGTCTGACGTAGTCAGGCTACAACAACATCAGCTCGTAATTCAAATCACAGAAGTACTGAGATAAAAGTTTATAGATCAGATATAACACTGTCTATAGTGGCAATCAAAATAGAGTAAATCAGCTTTTGCAAGAAACTTAAAGATAAAGATTTCACATTGTTACACAAACCGGTGGTGACAAGAGACTGGTAAACAAATGTATTTGTCATTTTTTAATTATTCATTCTAGAGATTCGTTAAAAAACGCTGATTCGTCCAGTAATGAAACAAGTATTTTACTCATTAAGTTAGGCAATTATTGTTAAAAAAATAGCAATCAAAAATAATTAAAATACTTTATTATGAACATTTTGTCGGCCCATTCTATCATGGACTGAGAATCTGATTGTGAGAAACTACCTAAAATCATAATCTCTAAAAAAACAAATTTGTTTTGCAGAGGCTCTTAAGACTGCACAGATCAATTGGCAATAAACTGAGAGGGAACTCTCAAAAAAGTCTGGGACAAGAGATGGAGGAGGACAGTGTCTAGAATGCACAAATGACAAATGTCTGCAGTGCTGTACTGATCAATGTATAGTTGTTGCTTCTTCTAACTGTCCCCAATTTCTTTCCTGTTCAAAGATTTCAGTGAAGACTGGGTCAAATACAGGTTCAAAATATGTAATTTACCAATTAGGTATATAACTTTAAAGAGATACTCTTTAATCTGACATAAATCTGCGTCTTTAAATATTGTCTCTGGAATTTCAGAATATAGCATAATATTATGGGTAATTTCAATCAAATTGAAATTTGAAAATATTTAAATCTCGCTGTGTGCTCTAATGCTTTAAAACTTGTTTGTGTGGTGTTGCTACCCATTTAGATGAAACCCAGATGATCCCTAGTTGGGCAAAATGCATATGATTCTAGTTGGACCCCACCTAAAACCCTGTGAAATCCTTCATAGAACCTAAATGAGTAAGTTGCTGGGGCCAACATGGAACCCGTGGTCAAACCTACTTACAGCCTGTATTTCAGCCCATGTAGTAACCTTGTAGTACCCACAAAAAACTAAAGCTGGGACCAAGATGGATCTTGTGCATGTAGCCCAGTTGGGGCCCACCTGTTTATAAGTGACATTAGAGTTCTCAACGGGCCTGAAAATTATAACCCGACCCGACCCGGCCGACCCGGCCCGTGGCTTTTAAAGCCCGGACCCGATGTAACCCGACACATCAACATGAATTATCTGCCCGAACCCGGCCCGCGGCCCGACTCGGACTCGCTTTTCAATCTATCGCCGTCGCGGTGACTCTCTATTTATTCCGGTGAAATCACATAATAAAATGCACACAAACTTAGAAAGATTTACTTACTAGTCCATCAACAAGATCGCCAGGTCAGCATCACTGTTGCATCCAGTGCTGCTTTTTAGCTCGCGCCGACGAGTGAAAGCCCGACCGAGTGAGACACTTGTCCGTTAATTCTCACGCGGTCAGATTCTCTTTTCCTTTTCCTAGTCTTCCGACCGCGTTTTCTTTGCTTTTTCCATCGTCTAGTATCACGTCTGAAATGCGCGCAAGTGCAGTGTTACCAACTATTTTCAAAGGAAAGTAGCAAACGCCATGCCTGTTTTAATAAAAATCTTAACACAATAATAAATAAAAAGAACTCAAACAGCCAGCCAGAGGGCGGGCTACGAGTTTTGAAGCAAAATAGGCATAACCTACTGTTGCAGAGGGACTATATGCCATGTCGGCCGGGGTGGAACCCGGAACCTTCGTTTGTTATTGTGCTTCCCCCGGTCCTAGTTAAGCTGTTGCTCACCGGATGTTTATGTTTGGCGTTGTTGCCGATTTGTAAGCGGTTTCCCTATATTGGCTGCAGAGTTTATTAAAAAGGATAAACAGCAATGTCTGCGTGGATCTTTACATACTCGGTTTACCACACTGGCGACGAGGATTAAAACCGATATTAACCGAGCCAAGGTCGCAGTAAGTCAGCCGGTTCGGCAGCAAAGAAGTTGGCACATAGTTAAACAAAAGCTATGGCTGCTACTGTCGGCTCGCTCAGTGAGTTCTCTGAGAAGGATGGCGACTGGGTGGAATATGTTGAGAGACTGGAGCACTTTTTCCTGGCTAATGACATTGTGGATGAGGAGAAAAGACGATCAATCCTCCTGAGTGTGTGCGGGGCTAAAACGTACAGATTGATCCGAAATCTTGCAACGCCGCAGAAACCGGGAGAGATCAGGTTTCAGGAAATTGTGGAAATGGTACAAAATCATCTCAACCCCAAGCCCTCGGTGATTGTGCAGCGTTTCAAGTTTCACACGCATTCACGCAAGCCAGGAGTGACAGTGGCGGAGTTCGTGGCGGAGCTGAGGCAGCTATCCGAGCACTGTGAGTTCAGGGCAGTGCTGGAGGACATGTTGCGGGACAGGTTAGTCTGTGGAATTAACGATGACGGCATACAGCGCCGCTTATTGGGTGAAGCCACACTGACTTTCAAAAAGGCTTTAGACATTGCCCTAGCCATGGAGACGGCGGCAAACAACACGATTGACATAAAAAATGCAGGCGGAGGGACGCTATCAGATACTGCCCATTTTGTAGCAAAAGAAGGCAAAAGTAGTTCCGGAAAACCTACAGAGTGTTATCGTTGTGGGGGTCCGCATTTTGCGAATGACTGTGGCTTTAAGGATGCCGTTTGCCATAATTGCCAGAAAAGGGGGCATATTGCAAAAAAGTGCAGGGGTGCTAAAGCTAAACAGACAAAAGGATGGGGAAAAGCACCTAAGCCCAACACACATCACCTGCAGAGTGAGGATTTTGAGGAGCAGTGCTCATTCAACATGTTTAATATCCGTGGCCAGCCCCGGGCTCAGCCCATATACGCAACCATTAAGGTAAATGGCAAAGAGCTGAACATGGAAGTGGACACTGGGGCCTCAGCTTCAGTAATCAGTCAAACCACATTCAACAGGTTATGGACCTCAGGGGGTGCACCGGCAATGGAAGAGACGAGTATTAGGCTCAGGACGTATACGGGTGAGTGCATTCCACTCGCGGGGGCTATCAAGGTGGACATTGTATATCAGGAACAGCAGGCCGCAGTGACACTGCTTGTGGTTGAGGGGGAGGGACCGAGCTTATTGGGGCGGGATCTCCTCCAGAAAATTCACCTGAATTGGGGACAGATATGGGGTGAAATCAAACATACCACTGTGGTACAGGACATCATAGGGAAATATGCGGAGGTCTTTAAAGAGGAGCTGGGTACCCTCCGAGGGACCACAGTTAAACTGTGTGTTGACCCCAAAGCACAACCGCGTTTCTTCAAACCGCGAACAGTACCATATGCCATGAAAGCAAAGGTGGAGGCGGAGTTGGAAAGGCTGCAAAGGGCAGGGGTGATTGAGCCCGTGGAGTTTTCGGACTGGGCAGCCCCAATAGTGCCAGTGGTGAAGGAGGACGGGGAAGTGCGCATATGTGGGGATTACAAAATGACCATTAATCAGGCCTCACAGCTCGACACCTACCCCCTACCGCGAGTGGAGGACCTATTTGCTACATTAGCAGGTGGAAAAACATTCACTAAACTAGACATGAGTCACGCATATCAGCAACTTTTGCTGGATGAAGACTAAGCAATACGTGACTATAAACACTCACAAGGGCCTATTCAAGTATAACCGCCTGGTGTTTGGAGTTGCCTCAAGCCCGGCTATTTTCCAACGCACCATGGACAATCTGTTTCAGAACATTCCCCAGGTTGCCGTCTATCTGGATGACATTCTCGTCACAGGTAAAACAGAAGAGGAACACCTGCAAAACCTGGACCTGGTGTTAAAGCGAATGTCTGAGGCGGGGCTGCGTCTGAAGTGCAGTAAGTGTGTTTTTCAAGCTCCTAGTGTCACATATCTGGGCCATCGGATTCAGCTCAGGTTTGTCTCCAGTCGAAGACAAAGTGAGAGCGATTAAGGAAGCTCCAACACCAAAAGATGTTGCGGAGCTCAGGTCGTTCCTGGGTCTAGTGAACTATTATGGGAAGTTTTTACCAGACCTCTCGACCGTGCTGGCCCCACTCTACCTGCTGCTACACAAAGGCTGTGTGTGGAGATGGCAGCAGGATCAGGACGACGCTTTCCAGCACGTAAAGGGACTGTTACACTCAACACGACTGCTGGTACATTTTGACCCAGACAAGGAGGTCATTCTATCGTGTGATGCCTCCCCGTATGGACTGGGGGCAGTTCTTTCGCACCGCATGGAGGACGGAAGCGAAAAGCCAATCAGCTATGTGTCACGTACTCTTGCTGCTGCAGAAAAGGGGTACTCGCAATTAGAGAAGGAGGGTCTGGCGGTGGTTTTTGCAGTAAAGCGTTTCCACCACTACCTGTTCGGTCGCCCTTTTACCATCTTCACAGACCATAAGCCTCTAATGGGTCTGTTCAGTGAGTCAAAGGGCATTCCATCCATGGCCTCAGCAAGAATACAGCGCTGGGCATTAACCCTGTCAGCATACCAGTATAGCATAAAGTACAAGGCGGGTAGCGACAATGCAAATGCTGATGCTTTTAGCCGTCTGCCTCTCCCAGACACACCACACAAGGCTTTCCCCCAGAGACTGTTTTTC
Source organism: Chrosomus eos (assembly GCA_036326025.1). Taxonomy (NCBI): domain Eukaryota; kingdom Metazoa; phylum Chordata; class Actinopteri; order Cypriniformes; family Leuciscidae; genus Chrosomus; species Chrosomus eos. Next base: position 10,434,202 of record CM070834.1, read on the forward strand.
TGATGGACAGACTGTCACAGGCTCCAGTGACAGCACAGCAAATAAAGCTGTGGACTGAAAGAGACCCAGTGTTGTCGCAGGTGAAGAGGTGGGTGATGCAGGGGTGGCCTGACACTGTGGAACAGGAGGGGTTCAAACCTTACGTCAAGCGCAAACTTGAATTAAGTGTCCTTGATGGCTGTCTCCTCTGGGGTTCCAGAGTGATTGTCCCACCTCCAGGGCGAGCTCAAGTGATGGAGGAGCTACATGAGGCCCACCCCGGGGTTTCCCGTATGAAAAGTCTCGCCAGATCATTTGTGTGGTGGCCTGGGATGGACAGTGCTTTGGAAGACAAGGTGAAGGTATGTTCCCAGTGTCAAAGCAACCTGAAGATGCCAGCGGCAGCGCCACTACACCCATGGCAGTGGCCCGGCCGTCCGTGGTCCAGACTTCACCTGGATTTTGCTGGCCCATTTATGGGTCGGATATTCTTAGTGCTAGTGGACGCGCACTCCAAGTGGCTCGAGGCACAGATCATGTCAAACATTACTGCACCTACTACTACAGACACACTGAGAAGCATTTTCGCAATACATGGGCTGCCAGACACAATTGTGACAGACAATGGGCCCACTTTCACCAGTGAGGTTTTCAAGGAGTTTATGAATAGAAACGGGATTCGCCATGTCTGCACTGCTCCCTATCATCCCGCGTCCAACGGCTTGGCAGAGCGGGCTGTGGAGACTTTCAAAGAGGGGCTGCGAAAGATGTCAGGACAATCTCTGGAAACCAAGCTCACACGCTTCCTGTTTCAATACAGGATTACTCCACACACAACTACTGGAGTTTCTCCTGCGGAGATGTTGCTGGGGAGGAGACCAAAATCTCATCTAGATCTCCTCCAGCCAGACATCAGAGCGAGGGTTGCCAGGTATCAGGAGGAGAAAAAAGCAAGGCGGGACCAACATGCCAAAGAGAGACATTTTCACCCAGGGGACAGAGTGTATGTCAAGAACTTTGCCATAGGTTCACCCTGGTTGCCAGGGGTTATCCACCGCCAGACAGGGCCAGTATCGTTTGTTGTGGAATTATGTGATGGGAGGCAGGTCCGCAGGCACCAAGATCACTTGCGGGTCCGCCATGATGGGGGAGGGAAGAGTGCTCATGGGGTTTCATGTAATGACAGGGTGGTCGGCTCTGCAGAGGCCGTGCCAGTCGCTCCAGGGCACGCGGAAATGTCTCAGGAGGGTCTGTCTGAGCCCTCAGAGGAGGCACCTGATGAATTGTCGGAGCAGGCAGCTACGGCTGACCCTGCTCAGAGCCTACCTGAGGGACTAGAGCCTTCCTCCAGTTCGGAGGACACCATCCCTGAGCTTAGGAGATCTAAGAGACAACACAAGCCTCCAAACAGACTGTCATGTTGAGCTAGACATACAAACGTTGAATATACCATAAAAGAGTGTTGTTGGTTTAACAAAAATTTGAGGTTCATATTGTTACCAATGTTTCTCCTGGTAGAGAGGCACTTATCTTTCAGTGTGGGTATTAATGTTTTATGTTTGCACTTAAAGAGGGAGAAGTGTTGCAGAGGGACTATTTGCCATGTCGGCCGGGGTGGAACCCGGAACCTTCGTTTGTTATTGTGCTTCCCCCGGTCCTAGTTAAGCTGTTGCTCACCGGATGTTTATGTTTGGCGTTGTTGCCGATTTGTAAGCGGTTTCCCTATATTGGCTGCAGAGTTTATTAAAAAGGATAAACAGCAATGTCTGCATGGATCTTTACATACTCGGTTTACCACACCTACAAACATAATCGTATGCTTATAAGGCATCGTGGAGGAACAGTAGTGCGTCCACAGTGGATGGACTGATGCGTGTTCTTCTCACTTACGGCCAGCCACCCGCACGCAGCAGCCAGACTTTCTTTAGGGTGAACACCAGCGATGATTAATAAATGTTTTTTTTTCACTGAGCGGAAAAGATTAAGCCCGAGGTCCGACCCGACCCGAGTCCTTTGCTTATATTTTCGACCGACCCGGCCCGAACCCGCGGGTCCCGTCGGGTTTGTCAGGCCGACCCGGCCCGTTGAGAACTTTAAGTGCCATCCTATTTAAAATCCATGTGGGCAGTTGGCATGGGGCCATTATGGAACCTGTGGGCAATCCCATACAGAGCCCGTTTCAAACATACACGGGCCCCACATCCAAATATTAGCAGCTGGGACCGAAATGGGTCTTGTGCAAGTTGCCCACTTGGGTCCCGCCTAGTACCAAGTCCAATCCTATATGAAATCCACCTGGGCAATTAACACGGGCCATTATGTAACCCGCGGACAATCCCATACAGAGCCCATTTTTCAGCCCATTTCAAACATGGGCCCCACATACAATGTCAACTAGGTTAAAACTGGGAGCGAGATGGGTCTTGTGCATGTTGCCCACTTTTGTCCCACCTAGTACCAACTGGGTTAAAGCTGGGAACAAGATGGGTCTTGTGCATGTTGCCCACTTTTGTCCCACCTAGTACCAACTGGGTTAAAGCTGGGAACGAGATGGGTCTTGTGCATGTTGCCCACTTGGGTCCCCACCTAGTACCAAGTCCAAACCTATATGACATCCATCTGGGTAATTAACATGGGGCCATTATGTAACCCGCGGACAATGGCTGGGGCCCATTTTTCAGCCCATTTCATACCCATATGGGCCCCACATACAAATGTTGGCTGTGGTGCGTCATAATCAAAGATTTCACACTTTCGAAAGAGCAAAAAAAAAAAAAAAAAAGAAATGCAGCATAATAAAATGGCAAGAGCGAGCATCTCCAGTATTTAAAACATTGTTAGATTATCTAGACTGATTATTTATACATTTACATTTTAATGTAAAGTATGTGAATCTCAGTCTGCCAGTGGCAACACTGTTTGACCTTGTCTAGACATATGAATTAACATCATCACCTAGAGGATTCATTTATCACAGCCTCTGTGTGATTATACTGTATAATAATGACCAATAAGTTTAAATTAATATTTAATGTGTATTCTGTAAGAATTAGCCTACCTAATATCTATTCTGGAATTGGCTTTTTTTCTTCTTGAATAATGTCTCCAAATTTTGTATTTGTTTCCCCCCCCCATCTTTTTTTCTCTTGTAGATTTTTTTTAATGTTTTAAATTAAAAAAAGTTGTTGTTTTTTACTTAAAATACAAACAAAAATTATTTTACCAGAAATAACATTTTTACTCTCTTGGCAAGTACTATTTCCTCTTTTTTCCCTCCAAAAAAAAAAAAACTTTACATGAGCCCCTTTCACACAGAGATTCCGGAAAATACACGGATAATGTGACCCGGCATTTGTCCCGGGATTGTTTGATTTCGGTTCATTCACACTGCCAGTGATTTGCCGGGATCTGTGAGTGCGTTCACACACAACCCGTTAATGTCCCGGAAAGCCGCGTGACGTCAGGATGAGAGGTGCAACGTACGCGTCGAAAACATGTGCACGCGTGCACCTTTCCACAGAGCTGGCGAACGATCGCAGCTTCAGCGCGGATGTGAGGAGCTCCTGTCTCTGCTGCAGACATTTTTTCGTTCTTTCTTTGTTGATGACGAACACAAACTTTCTTCTAAGAGCAACAGAGTCGCGCGATGGCACACCTTACGGCATTGGTTCTGGCTTTTGTTCACACAGCGCGCGTTCCGGGTCTGAACACGGCAATGTTACTAGGTCCCCAACCCGGGATCGATCGCGGCATCAATCCCGGGTCGTGTTTGCGTTCACACAGAAGGCACTCTGGCAATTTGCCGGCAATTTGCCGGGTTCAAAGTGCTGTGTGAAAGGGGCTATGGACTACTGCTTGCTATTTCACACAGCAATGTGAAAAATTAAGACTGTTTCAATGCAAATCATCTGGCCTTTCCTCATGTTATATAAATGCTTTGTCAGAATTCAGCAACATAATATGAGTGTTATTGGTGAAAGTAACATTGACTAGATATTTGGCATTTTTTATTATCAGGAAGTAAAATTTAGCAGTACATATTCAAATATCTATGACTAGACAACTTTTGCATGATCTTTCTTTACACATGACTACACACAGTTATTAAAATGAATCAAACCCGAACTGGCTTAAGCTGAATAATGCTTTTAAAGCTGCTTTACAGCAGAATAAATGTTCTACCACAGATAAACAGGCAATTGGGAAAACCACATTCTTGATCTGTTTTTTTAAATGTTACACTTTACTGCAAGCCTGGTTTTGGTGAAAGCTGTGGATTTTGTCTGCGTGTTACTTTGTGAGGTTGGCTTTTTTGCCTTTTCCCTCCTCAACACAGATCTGATCTGCTGTCTGCACTGAGATGAGCCGTAGTAGTACAGAAGAGGGTCCAGGAAAACACTTGCGCTCCCAAAACACACAGCCAACAGGTAAGCAGCATATGATGAATCTCCCTGTCCTTCAGCTAAATGAACACAGTGGTACAACAGGATGCCATTGGTTGCAGCAAAACACACCACAAACTCCATCAGCAAGGTGATGAACCATAATCACAGCTCTCCTTCGGTTGCCTGAAGATGATGAAGATTTTGCTAAGCGATCAGACTTTACACTGAGCACATATATTATGGTAAAGGAGCTCACTAATGTTACAACCAGTGGCACAAAGTAGTAGAGACAGGAGAGGATGGAGAACAGGTACATGTATAGCTGATCTGTAGGGTCGTCATGGAAAAGTGCATCGTGGCAAGTGACGCCCACATCCTTAATCTTGACCGTTTGTGTCATTGAGAGAAGTGGCACCGTCCCAGCGAGCGCCAGCAGCCAGACCAGCACACACACACACGTGGCTTTCCTGCACTCCTCCAGTTTAGAGAGGCGATGGGAAGCGCCACAGCCAGCAGTCTGTCCACACTCATGCACATCATCAGCAGTATGGAGCAGTACATGTAGCAGTAGTAAGCAGCACTGAGCACACGACACGCCACCTCACCGAACACCCAATCTGAAGCGTTCAGCTGGTAGTGGATCTTCAGAGGCAGCAGCAGGGTGAAGAGCAGGTCCACACACGCCAGGTTAGACATGTAGATCACAGCTGGTTTCTTCACTCGAATCCTACAGGTGAACGTCACCAAGGCCAAAGCGTTCAGGGGAAACTAGTGAGGATGATGAAGATGTAGAACAAGGGCATGACGCGTGTGACCATCAAGCCTTTGAGAAAGAGAACAGCCTCTTCTGAGATGGACATTGAGGAACAATTGAGCTCTGCTTGGTCTGGAGTAAAAATACAGTCTTCTTTAACATAAAAACTGCCAAGGCTGCCATCTGTAGATGTACATTCAAAAGCAAAACACCATTAGTGAAAGTTAACACAACCTGGGTGTTTCTTTTCTTTCATTATGTTTCCCATCAAAAAAGTGTCTTACCCTGCATTGGAGTCATTCACAATCTGAATGCAATAAAGTGCTGATTCATCACTGACAAACAATAATGACAAGTTTAACTACGTTTGTTTGTCTGTACTGTATTCATGTCACATCAGGGTTCAGTCACAAGGCCTATATGTTGCCATCCACCTATTCTTATTTGAATTTTGGGATATCACAAAAAAATGCTGGATAAAAATATCCAAGATGATTTTTTATGGTTAGCATAACATACGATAAAGACGGAAGTTTAAATGTGTGTTCGAAATGTGCTAGAAAAAAACCTCATTAGTTCTTGTGCATCATGCATGCACAATTGTTTACCATATTAATGCACTTTATGTAAGTGTGTTGATCATTGTTTATATTTGAATAAAAGCTTAAATTAAATATGTTCAACATAGAAAGTGATCGTGTTTCTTAGCAAGATTGGATGGATTGTTTTTACAATGCCTTTTATGATCTTTTTGGATTGTCCATCTTTTTGGTTGCATGGACTTTCAAATGGCGGACATAAACTTCTCAGGTTTCATTACAAATATATTACTTTGTGTTTAAAGATGAATGAAAATATTATGGTGTGCATGAGGGTGAGTAAATGCTAACAGAATGTTCCTTTTCAGGTGAACAGTCTTAGATTTCAGGGTACAGTATACAGGTCTGGTTTGATTTCACCCAGATCGGTGCTGTTATACTCACTTCTTTCGGGACCTTCCCACATATTAAGTCCATCAGAAAGGTCATTGTAATCTATTGGATCATCAGCCTCTTCAGAGCTGCTTACATAACTCTCTGTAATCAAACATGACAAAACACTATCAGTGATAGCATGCAAGCCACTAAAAGCAAATGGGTCTCAAATTTCACATTAAATTTGTTGTTTACACTTTTTGTAGAACCACATCTATATTAACCTCTGACTATATAAATTGTTTTGCTGTGATTTTTTGTACCATGTTAATATCGTATGTGAAGTTAATATGGTAATTGGAGTACCATGAAAATACCATAGTATATGAAAATACCATAGCAGGGGCGGAGTGGCAATCGGAAGAGTCGGGAGTTTCCCCGTTGGGCCGGTAGTATTTCGAGGCCGCGAGGGCCGGTCTGATAATAGTTATACATTGCAAGTTCTAAGCACCATCCGGCGGCCCGCTGCTCAAACTGTGCAGCCTCTCTGCTCAACCCGTAAATAAATGCATCGAACGCTGACTTTGGCTGAGTTCTTGGTCTAGTTAGTGGTAGATCTTTTGCCAAGCGTGTCAGACTTTACGGGTTCTAATCCACACTTGTGTAGTTTTTTTCTCTCTCTCATCAAAATTGAATATGTTCATCATTGGTTACAGTCTATATCAAGCGGGGACACGCTTGTGTGCATTTTATTTTGTGATCTCACCGGAACGAATAGAGTTTCCGCAACGGCGATAGATTGAAGAGTGCGTCCGAGTGAAGACTGTGCGTGCGCCACAAGAGAACAACTGTATCCACTAGAAAAACACAAGGCCTTCCCTGAAATAGACGTTGCCTGGAGGGGAGCATATGTTGCTCTAAAACCTTTATATACACATTTCCAACAAGAATGTCAAATTTGGACTAGCCTGACCATAGAACACTTTTCCACTTTGAAATAGTCCATTTTAAATGAGCCTTGGCTCACAGGACACGACGGCGCTTGGACCATGTTCACATATGGCTTCATTTTTGCATGATAGAGCTTTACAGTAGTTGGCATCTACAGATGGCATGGCGGATTGTGTTTACCGACAGTAGTTTCTTGAAGTATTCCCATTTAGTGAAGTCACTGACACAATCATCAAGCATGCCAGTTGAGCAATAGATATTTCAGCATAATCACTAATCTGTGTGTGCAATTTCCTTGATAACCAAGCAAGTTGACTTATGAAACAATTTGTTTATTCACAATCGCAATACATTTTCCCCAAACCGTGCAGCCCATTTAGCACATTTAAACTATTTTAATAAAAATGTATGATAATTCTAAATTATATCTAGAATTAAAGGAGTTAAAAAGGAGCACATTCTGTGTTGGCAACAAAGGCAGGGACACATTGCTCTGCACGTTTCATTGTAGACAGTACAGCTATGAGGAACTTCTCTCTTTGCCTTATGTGGTCTGTCTAGTGTTATGTGGGTTCAACTTCAACATCTCTTGAATACACTATTTTTTAAATAAAAGGCATTTTTACAAAGCTTGATATAGCCTACCACCAAAAGGTATGACACTCAAATACAATTTTAAAAATGCCTGACACTCATAATAGATCAAGGTTTCAATCACAAGTAGCCTACTTTTATATTATTAAACTGATCTAGCCTACTTACCGTTGGTGGAGGTAGTGCACGTGTGTCCCATTACAAATGAAAGCAAGATTATTGTAATCTCCATGACGATTTAGGTATTCTAACTCCAGACGTTTTACTCCAAAATCTGGACACTAGATTTGCGAAGTCCGATTTGTCAGTCATCCATTTGAATCTTTCACTGCATCGGATGAACCGGTTGAGCAGAGCCGATGGGTTATGTCCGAACAAATTAAAGTTTTAAAGTCAACAGCTGTCTGGACTCGTTACTGTCGCAAAATAAAAGTAGCCTAGATCTCTTTCTCATCAACAAAGTTGTTTTAAAACGTAAACGCCCGATGATGTGAGGCAATACGCATTCAGTTATGCAGCATCCCTCACAAATGACTCATTTGTGATTCGTTAAGACATTTGATCATGACGATTTGAATGATGTGGGGAAAGTTACGAATAAAATGTATTGGAAATCAGGGAGGTGCAGAGAGTAGCCTATGGGGCAGGGGCTCAAATGTAAAAAAGGATTAATGTTTATCAATTGCATTTATTTGATCAAAAATACAGAAAATGTTTACTTACCTAAAATAATGGTTTTCTATTGTAGCATGACATTTGATACTTTTTCAGGATTCTGAGTTTAAACAGTTAAAAAAGAACAGCATTTAAAAAAGAAATATTTTGTACCTTACAAAAAAGTTTGGGGTCAGTAATTTTCTTTCTTACTTTAAAAAAATACTTTTATATACTTTATTCAGCAAGGATGTGTTAAATTGATAAAACATGATAGTAAAGACTTCTTATTTTAATTAAATGCTGTTCTTTTTTAAAAAAAAACGTTCTATTCATCAATGAATCCTGAAAAAAAAGTATCACAGGTTCCAACCCCCCCCCTCCCCCCCCCCCAAAAAAAAATGCAGGCTTGATGTGCATAAGATACTTCTTTAAAAAAAACATTTATTATTAACATTTATAATAGTAATGTATATCTGTAAATGTATACAATTGCTGCATAATTATCAAAAAATGTTAAATAATAAAGTCATTTAACTGTTGTCAACCTACACTTCCCATAATAGGCCTGTAGGTGGCGCCTTGGCTTCATTTGACCAAATATGATCGTTTGATCAATGGTAAACGGTGTATCAATATACATAGACAATAAATGCAAGTGACTTGAATACTACTTACGATTAATGCCATTTTATGTGCTGGTTTTGTGCGTGCTTTGTAGACATCCATTATTTCAATGACGCAGATTCAGATCGCTTGATATGTAAATTCGTCTGTCCATGTAATTTTCAAACGATTTATGAATGACCGGAACATTTCAATTCACTTCACATTGTGTAAATGTTGTGTTGCATTACAAGGCATTGTTGAAGAACTATGATTTAAGGTTTTGTAGTAAGATTAAGCAGGCGCATCACAGTCAGAATCTGAAATCAACACAAAAGATCATTTCTGTCAGGTCCATTAAGAACACACAGACAAAAAACTTTAATTTAAGAATTTTTATTGAATAGATTGCAACAAGATGATGTTCCTGAATTAAAATTTGGCGGTATGGCTCTGTTCAGGGAGTCCTCTGACCTTTCATGACCACCATGAAATAGCAGAGAGTCAGAGGACAGCAGCAGCAGCAGCAGCATTAGGGAACGCTCACACAGTTAAGGACTGTGAGAGCTAAGAATATCCCCGTGAACAGAGCAACGTAAGCAAATGCCACGTTATGCATAAGGAGGAGCTGGGGAGGTGGATTAGTTCACTTTTTAAAAAACTTTTGCTGATAATTTACTCACCCCCATGTCATCCAAGATGTCCATGTCTTTCTTTCTTCAGTCGAAAAGAAATTAATGATTTTGATGAAAACATTCCAGGTTTTTCTCCATATAATGGACTTCAATGGTAGCCAAAAGGGTTCAAGGTCCAAATGAGTTTCAGTGCAGCTTCAAATGACTTAAAACGACACCAGACGATGAATAAGGGTCTTAAGTAGCGAAACGATGCGCCATTTCGAAAATAAATAAAACAGTTTAAGTATTATTAGCACAAATGCTCGCCTTGCTCTGTCCTGAAATGCACGTTCGTGATTCTCCTGTTCGAACTCGTTCATCAAAATGAACAAATCTTTTTTCGAGTCATCGCATCGTTTCGCTAGATAAGACCCTTATTCATCGTCTGGTGTCGTTTAAAGTGATTTGAAGCTGCACTGAAACTCATTTGGACCTTGAACCGTTTTGGCTACCATTGAAGTCCATTATATGGAGAAAAACCTGGAATGTTTTCATCAAAATCATTAATTTCTTTTCGACTGAAGAAAGAAAGACATGGACATCTTGGATGACATGGGGGTGAGTAAATTATCAGCAAAAGTTTTTTAAAAAGTGAACTAATGCTTTAATTAGGGCGCCTTGTTTGAGCTTTGGCCATTGAGCAGCAAGGGAACTCCTTAGCTGGAGCAGAACAGCTGACGGGACGGTGTTGTTAGCAAATAGCATTAGCAGCGTCTTGCTAGAACTGACGCTGACGCTCAATTAGTGAAAGCTTTCATAAAACCACCAGAGAATAATTAAGAGAACCTGGACATATTTGTGAAAAGGCTTTGAAGGAGATTGTTGTATTGGAGGAATTTAATCCCAAACTTGGATATATTTATATTGCATGAATGCTAGCTTACATGTGCAGATAAACACATAACTTCCACACACAGACACATATTCACTCATGCTCATTTGTTAAAAATGCTGTTTATGAGGGATTCTATGAAATATGATCTACAGCTATAGCGTGTCCTTTGCAATGTTGAAATGAAACCTATATGCCAATAATAAAAACCAACTTCCTTCGAACAATATAGTTCCTTCAATGCAATCATCCATCAAGCAATACATAAAAACGATCACCTCATAGTTCAACCCACAAATAGCTGTTACTCTCATCATATGATAAATAAATTAAGATTTCTATCACCCATCTGTATTATATACAGCACAGTGTTATATCATTAACTAAAATTAAAACTATTAAAAATTGTTTTTCGTTATTGAACACTTGAATAAAATATAGCCTAAGCATTAGATGAAAATGTAAACATAAAAAACTCAAACAAAAATAAAATGTTTAAGTATACTAAAATAACTAAAACTAAAGCTGAAATAAAAATAAAATTAAATAGAAATATAAAAACTAAAACTAATAAAAAAGCAAAATCACATAACAAAACTACTCAAACTAAAAATGAAAGCTAATTTAAATATTAATAATAAATTATATAATAGTATATAAACAACACAATACCACTGATAGAAACCAACTTCCTTCCAACAATATACTTTCTCCCAATGCAATCATCCATCAAGCAATATTTTATGTTTAGGGATAATGTATAGCGAGGCGGTTGTTATAATCATAGACATACATAGACACCCTATTGGCTGCTGGAGCGTACGTCAATGGCGCCGCCATATCAAGGAGGGCAACTTTCCCATACCTCTCATTATGGGAATTGAGAAAAATGCCTGTTTTTTGCGCTGCGTGGGGCTGTACAAGTCGCCACACAATTGAAAACAGGTCTCGTGGAATTACCTTTCACAAACAAGACCGAAACATTTTTTTTGGTTGTATTTGGTCATTATATAATTAATAGAAACGTACACCAAGTACAAACCACTGAAATCGGCTGATAAATGTAAACGTTATTATTGTTTTTATCCAGGAAAACGAATCGGTTACCTAACGTAACCTCGGTTCTCTCTAGATGAGGGAACGAGTATTGCGTAAGCTAGCTTACGCTACGGGAAAGATTCCATCTTTCTGAGAAATTGAAGCCAAAAAATTATCCTATAATTTTGTATCCATTGTCAACGCAGTTCAGCTGCAGCAGACCATGAGAGGGCTAGCTAGCCGCTCATTGGTTCGCTCACGGAGAACTGCTTAAGCCTATGAGGGAGCGCGAGTGAACCCGCGACCAATGAGAGTCTGTCTCGCTCTCAATACGTCACCGCCCGCCGAAACGGGTGTGGACGAGACTATAAATATCCCGAAATAGGCTGAATAATCTGGTTTTTCATAACTGAAGCGAAAATCGCCAGTAGCACAAGCACGGCCAGGAACGCAATACTCGTTCCCTCATCTAGAGAGAACCGAGGTTACGTTAGGTAACCGATTCGTTCTCTTACGAGAGGTTCTCTCGTATTGCGTAAGCTAGCTTACGCTACGGGAACACCTGGTCAACGCCGTGCGTGCTAAGCATCCACTATTAGTCCCAGGGGGGAACCCCGGGAACTCTGTAAGTGGGAATGAATATATGTACCTGTGACAAAAAGCCAGCGGAGCGGGCCGGTGATTGTGAAGTACATAAGCACATTATGGAGAGGGAACAGAGCGAGCTCGGTCTGCGTAATTAACCCCCTATAGTGCAGCTCAACCAGAAGAGCTGAAAACATACTAGACTGCTAGTAGTTTAGCCTGCAAGGCGGGTACTTCCAGATTGTAAAATCTGACAAAGGTGGAGGGGGAAGCCCATCCCGCTGCCACGCAAATGTCGTGAATGGAAATTCCACTGGACCATGCCCACGATGAGGCCATGCCTCTAGTGGAATGAGCCCTGATGCCCAGAGGGCATGGCAGGTCTTTAGATGCGTATGCTGCTGCAATGGCATCGACAATCCATCTAGATAGAGAATGTTTCGAGGCGGCCAACCCCTTGGTGCGCCCACCGAACGAAACAAAAAGCTGCTCGGATCGTCTGACCGAAGCAGTGCGAGTAACATATAATCTCAGGGCCCTGACCGGACATAGGAGATTAGAATCAGTTTCGCTATCGGATGCAGGCAGAGCCGATAGGGATATAACTTGTGCCCTGAACGGGGTACCGATCGCTTTGGGGACATAGCCATGCCTAGGTTTGAGAACGACTAAGGAGTCATTAGGACCAAACTCAAGACAGGACGCGCTGGTGGACAGCGCGTGTAGGTCTCCCACCCGTTTTACTGACGCGAGCGCGAGTAGAAAAACGGTCTTAAGCGACAGGTGCTTTAGGTCCACGGTGCTTAACGGTTCGAATGGGGGAGCTTTCATAGCATCAAGAACTATGGAAAGGTCCCAAATCGGCACCGAAGGGGGGCGAGGGGGGTTCATCCTTCTAGCTCCCCTGAGGAAGCGGACTACCAACCCATCTTTACCCAGTGACTGGCCGCGCCGGAGTTCAGCAAACGCCGCGACGGCTGCCACATACACCTTAAGAGTGGACGGGGATCTGCCCTTGTCCAGCATCTCTTGGAGAAGATTTAGCAAGGAGGGAACCTCGCATAACCGTGGGTCCAGACCCTTTTCGGTGCACCACTTTGAGAACACAGACCATTTTGACGCATAGAGCCCTCTGGTAGAAGCCACTCTAGCCTGTATGATCGTGTTTAACACTCCCTCTGGCAAAGCAACGGGTAGTCGTTGATCACCCACGCGTGTAGCGCCCAGCGCTCTGGGTGGGGATGCCAGATCGTGCCTCGAGCTTGGGAGAGGAGATCTGCTCTGACTGGAATGGGCCACGGCGCTGTCTGTGACAGCTGCGTGAGCTCCGGAAACCAAGTCTGACCCTCCCAGCGCGGGGCTATGAGGAGCACCGAGTGCTGCGCTTCTCTGATTCTCTGGAGCACCTGCGGTAGCAGAGAGACCGGAGGGAAAGCATAAAGCGGGCGGCTGGGCCAGGTTTGGGCTAGCGCGTCCTCGCTCTTTGAGAAAAATATTGGGCAGTGGGTGTTCTCCGCCGAGGCGAAGAGGTCCACCTCTGCTCTGCCGAATAGACGCCACAGTTTCTGAACTGTAAGAGGATGCAGGGACCATTCCCCGGGGGGAATGGGGTTCCTGGACAGGCTGTCTGGACCATCGTTCAGATGTCCCGGCACGTGCGTCGCTCTGAGCGAGAGCAGGTGACACTGAGACCAAACCAAGATGCATTCTGTCAGCTGGAAAAGATTCCTGGATCTGACTCCGCCCTGACGGTTTAGATAAGAGACCACGGCTATATTGTCCGAACGGATCAGCACGTGGTGGCCCTGAATGCGTGGGAGAAAACGCATGAGCGCGTTCTCGACCGCCAACATCTCCAAACAGTTTATGTGAAGGAGGCTCTCTTGAGCTGACCAGGGGCCGAAGGCCGGTGAGCCCTCGCAGACCGCCCCCCAACCCGTGTTGGAGGCGTCTGTCGAGATGACTTTTCGGCGTGAAACTGTCCCCATGGAAACGCCCCGCTGAAACCATTCTGCCACTGACCATGGCTGCAGAGCTGTGATACAGGTCTGCGTTACTTTTATCAGCTGGTGGCCCGTGGACCACGCTCGGTGAGACACACGGCTCTTCAACCAGAGCTGAAGCGGGCGCATGCGCAGTAACCCCAGCTGGAGTACCGCGGAGGCTGAGGCCATACAACCCAACGCTCTCTGAAAAGTTTTCAAAGGCGTGAGTCTGTTCATCTGAAAGGATGCGGCGAGACGCTGCACACGGTGCGCGCGCTGCGTCGACAGACGCGCCGTCATCATAACCGAGTCCAGCTCTATACCCAAGAAGGAGATAGTCTGACTGGGTTGTAGTACGCTCTTTGTCCAGTTGACAGAGAGGCCCAAAGCTTCCAGATGGTCGAGGAGAACTGTACGATGAGACAGTAACTCTCTCTGAGATTGTGCCAAAATCAGCCAGTCGTCCAAGTAGTTCAGTATTCGCAGCCCCTGACTCCGCAGGGGGCGAGCGCCGTATCCATGCACTTCGTGAACGTACGGGGTGCCAGGGATAGGCCGAACGGTAGGACGGTGTATTGATAAACCTGGCCTTCGAAGGCGAAACGTAAGAATGGCCTGTGAAGGGGATTTATCTGGATCTGGAAGTATGCATCTTTCAGATCTAGAGATATGAACCAGTCCCCCTGGCGCACATGCGCGAGGAGTTTCCTGATAGTGAGCATTTTGAACGGTCTCTTTACGAGAGCTTTGTTCAGAGATCTAAGGTCTAATATTGGTCTGAGACCGCCGTCTTTCTTGGGACAAGAAAATAACGGCCGTAAAACCCCGACTCGCTCATAGCCAGAGGCACCCTCTCTATAGCCCTCTTGCACAACAGGCTTGCTATCTCTGAACGGAGCAGTGACACTGCTTCTGGGTTCACAGTAGTTTCTAGCCGCGCTCGGAAGCGAGGAGGGCGGCGGCGAAACTGTAAGCGATAGCCTAGCTTTATTGTGTTCAACACCCACTGGGAGATTCCCGGGATAGCTTCCCACGTTTTGAAGCGTGACGCTAGGGGGTGAATGGCTACATGGTCCCCATTGCTGCACTTCGCGGGCTGCGCGAGCGCGCTGATAGTGTTTATAACAGCGGGACTTACACTTGGAGAGGAGTTTGAGGACCCTGTAACAGAGTGAACAGAGGTGGGACGCGCACACTGGCCGTGGCGCGCTACGCACTCTGAGACTCGAGCGGGGTAGTCCCGCTTTATGAGAGTGGACTCTGTGTGAGACAGGGGAACTGAAGTGCTTTTGTGTATGAGTGAACACAGTGTTGTGGGCACATTTCGTACACAAGAGGCTTTTATGCTCTTTTTGAGATTTCTCTGGGTCGCCGTGAAAACGGCGTTAATGCTCATGCAAGCGGGAAGGGAAACCGGCTTGGTTATGGCTGAAAACACTGCTGCAGTAGCCGCCTGGGCGGGGACTAACAGAGGGCAAATCTTTGACGGTGGTCCGGCCGCATCGGGAGAGCGCCGTCTTTTTCTTCTCAGCTGTGCTAGGCAGACTTTGGTTGCTCAGTTTCAGCGCGATTCTAGGCCGAGGCCCCCGAGGTGGCGGCGGCCTGTGACGGCTGTCAGAGCGGGAACGCGGGCGGCCGCCCTGGCGTCGCTGAGCAGTCTGGTTGTGCTGAGCTGTGCGCTGGGGTGGGGCTCGTGCAGGAGGCTGATCACGTGGGCGGCCTGCAGAGGACCTAGCGCGACGAGGCAGAAAGAGGTTCATGGCCTGAGAAGCTTTCTGAACTTCGGAGAAGCGGTCGACGATACCCGTGACGGCAGATCCGAAGAGGCCGGCTGGAGAGAGCGGGGCGTTGAGAAAGGCGGCGCGCTCGGAATCTCCCATGTCGGCGAGAGTGAGCCATAGGTGTCTCTCAGACACACAGATGGCGGCCATGCATTTCCCCAGGGCTGAAGCAGCAGACTTTGTGGCGCGAAGGGCAAGGTCCGTGGCGCTTCTCAAATCCGCAACAGAAGGGGGGTTCTTTCCGCCCTCATCCCACTCACGCAGCAACTCGCCTTGCAGAATTTGCAGCACGGACATCGAGTGGAGTGCAGACGCTGCCTGGCCGGCGGCTGAATATGCGCGGCCGTGAAAGCCTGCAGTCGCTCTGCAGGCTTTCGAGGGAAGCACAGGTGATGAGCGCCATCTAGCAGAGGGCGGGCATAAGTGTGCGGCGACCAAGTGTTCCACAGGAGGGATGGCGAGGTAGCCCTTCTCTGCGGCTCCGTCCACAACGCGGAGCGGGTGGAAGAGTCAGAGCCAGATCTGGCAGAGAGCGGGGCATTCCAGGACTTTGAGAGCTCAGCGTGTAGCTCGGGCAGGAAGGGCGCAGCCCGTTTGGCAGCGGGAGTCGAGCGCTGGCGGAGGTAGCTGCCGTCCATGCGGTTGATGGTCTGCTCGGGGGGAGGAGACCAATCGAGACCGAGGCGCTCAACGGCCTGTGTGAGGAGGCGCATTAGCTCTCCTTCAATGCCAGCGCGAGTCCTGGAAGATTCGCAGTTCGAGGAGACCTGAGAACCGGACCAATCCTCACTGTCGGAAGCGAGAAGCGAACAAGTGTCCTTGATGTCCGCGGCGTCATCGGAGGCAACAGAGCGGCCACTCGGCGGCAACTGTTCGTCCGGAAGCGGCGAAGAAGGAGAGCGGGAGGCTACAGGCTCCGGCGGAATGAACGCTTCCTGCTGGGGCTCCGGCGGCCTCTGAGCGCGGCGTTTCTTCTTCCGCGGCGCAGACAGAGGCGGCTTGGGAGCATTTTTTGCAGCCAACAGTCGAGCCCGCAGGGTCAACATAGGAATTGTATCGCAGAAGTCGCAGCCGCCATCGGCGAGGGCGACTTCAGCGTGCTCCGGTCCGAGGCAGAGGGCGCAGATGACGTGGCGGTCTCCAGCTCGAGGGGAGTGCGGCAGGAGCCGCAGGAATTCCGAGACATCTTTAAAAAGACGCTCGCTCTTTTAGATACAATAAGGAAAACTCTGAGTAAAGGATACACTTCGTCGGATGGCGCTAGCTCACAGGACGGCTGAAGGTGGCGAAGTCGGCCGGCTTCCTCAGTCTCCCAAACGCTCGCTAGAAGGTGCCTTTTCGACGACGGCGGCTTCTCTCTCAGGATCAGCAGATGCAGGTGCGTCGCTGAAGGATAAAAATCAGATTATTCAGCCTATTTCGGGATATTTATAGTCTCGTCCACACCCGTTTCGGCGGGCGGTGACGTATTGAGAGCGAGACAGACTCTCATTGGTCGCGGGTTCACTCGCGCTCCCTCATAGGCTTAAGCAGTTCTCCGTGAGCGAACCAATGAGCGGCTAGCTAGCCCTCTCATGGTCTGCTGCAGCTGAACTGCGTTGACAATGGATACAAAATTACAGGATAATTTTTTGGCTTCAATTTCTCAGAAAGATGGAATCTTTCCCGTAGCGTAAGCTAGCTTACGCAATACGAGAGAACCTCTCGTAAGAGAACCGCAGCTCACCCATTTGCTTGCATTTGTTTACAGCACAGTCTTCTTGACCTCCGCAAAATGGCGGACACGTTGATGTATCGCAGCAACGTTCCAAAGCGGCCAATAGGGCGTCTATGTATTTATTGTCTATGGTTATAATAACGAATACCACCCAGACAGCTCGTCTGAAGTATAAAATCATTGGTTACCCGTAAGCCAATCACATAACGTTTGGTTATGACGTGTGTTATGAGCCAGCTCAGCCGCATCGAACTTCCACTGTAAACACATTATAATGCGAAAACGAAACCATCGTGCGAAATACCGGAGTGAACATGGCTGTCAACAACTTTTGTAGATTATGTGAAGTAAATCTACGCATCCACGGCACAATCGGGGCCTCTAAACTAATATTTGACAGTAAAGAGAAACAGGAAAATATTTGCAGGCAACTGTCAAAGTTAGGATTAGTTCTGTCAAACACAGCTCTTTGTTCATCTCGAGTCTGTCGGAAATGCTGCAACTTAATTGTGAGATTACCGCATGACATGGCAATATTTAAGAACTGGAAAAAAAGGAGACACTGACCTGTCAAAAGGGTGCCAGTTCGAGCTCGACAGATAAAAGAGACCGAGATACACCCTCTAAAACTCCAAGGATAGGGTTAGAGGGGACACAATCGCAATCGCCTTGCCGGTCTTTGGCAATATTTGATAAATTAAACTTTTACCAAAACCTGTCGGGAGTAGGGCCACGACATCACCTCCATTCAAAATGTTTACCAAACACTCTTCTTGTTCGTCCTTCAGTTTGGAAATGTCGGGAATATTCTCCACATCAGAGCGAATTGCATCCGCGTCTCCATATCCTTATCTATATTTCTTTTACTGTCTATGATCCGCGGCCGTTTTCGATTTCCCCAATCTCACACTTGGCGCTTAGCATCTACGTCACGGCTCTCAGCCCGCCCTCTGTTCGTTGATTGGCCTGGCTGTTTTCAGGCCGGAGGAAAACTGAAAGACATGTCGATGTCTCAGACTAAGTACAGAAGTGAAATGAAATTGAGCGGAAGTACGAAGTCTGACGTAGTCAGGCTAGCTAAGCCCCCAGTGACACTTTAGTTTTGGAGCTAATGCTATTAACTAGTTTCATTACAGTGCAAAGGCAAGGTTTTATAATCACTGTGGTCCCAAATGTGAGGTAAGGTTAGATAGGGAGGTTCGGGGTTTCCCAGAGAAAATTTTGATTTCTCTGATCTACATATGTGCATTTTAAGATGTTTTGAAGGCCAAAAAAATTGGATAACAGCTTTAAAACCATGTCAGTGGGCAGCTGATTATTTTTCTCTCCTCATCAGCATCACACTCTTTTTCTCTTTTTACTCTTTTTTGTTTTATCTTGCCCTGTCTCTTCCCCTCCTAAAGCTGAGCTTTGACTGTTATAGGCTTTTCATTTTTGTCTGTCAGTGAAGAAAGTAAATAGGGTCAACTGATAGGTTGATTTTGCCTATGAATCATTTTCTCAGACGTGTTTATTTACTGAAAGCTACTAAAGCTAGGTAATTAAGTTTATTAAATGCATTCACAATATGTGAATATGTGAACGCGCTCAGCAGCGTCTGTGAACATAAAGTCCGCCTACTTTGATGCGATTGGTCATCTCAAATATTCTGACATTGACGAACAGTGACAGACCAATGAGGCTCAGATGAACACACACACACACACACACACTGTCCTCTGACGTGCTCTCTGCTCGGCGCCGCTGCGGATTGCGGAATCAAGATGAAGATCACGCTGAATCTGATTATAACAAGACTAAAGCGAACACGAATTTGTGTAGCCTACATTAATCACACATTTTTAGGGGGGCTAGGCAGAAGTTTAGGGGCAGAAGGCAGAAGTTTTAGCTGAAGCCCCCCTAAAAAGGGCCTAGTGACGCCCCTGCTTCCAAGCCATGTAATAAACATTAACAACAACAGATCACCTCATATGCTACATCCATAATAAATAGCCTAGTGTCTAAACAAAAAGATCAGCAGTTTGTAAATCTTGGGCACTTCAAGACGTTATATATGATTTAAGCTAATGTTGGAGCTTTAGGGGAAACGCCCAAATTAACCATCGTGGTCCATCTATTGCTCATTGTGAGCTGCAATATCAATTACAGCATGATTTCTCATGCACTCTGTATAATAGCAGCAGAATGGGCTCAACTGAGTTTGGTGGAGCAGTGATGTCACCAAATACAAATCCTAGTATCTCCACACAGAAGAGACTGAGATGCACAAATGGACTGATGTACCTACCGTTAAAGGGTACCTATTATGGCATTTAAAATGTTCCTAATAATGTTCTGGGAGTCCCCAACAACAGTTTTACATGCATGCAATGACAAAAAACACTTTTGTTGTCTTATAATATGCATTTATATTTACCTGATTTGCTCACCGACTCCCTAATGATTCGTTTGACGACTCATTTGTCCAAACCCCTCCTTTGCGTGACGCTAATCGGCGGTGATTGGTCAGATGACGCAGTCAGTTATATTTTGCGTTAGCCCAAAGCTTAAACATATTGATAAAGCACTGCAGTACTACAATACGCTTCACATAATTTCACATATTTCAAAAAAACAAAAAAAATGACATTGGAGACCTAGAAGCTGCCTAGCGTAACTCTCACTCTCTCACACACACACGCACGCACTCACACACACACACACACACACACACACACACACACACACACACACACACACACACACACACACACACACACACACACACACACACACACACACACAAAACACACACCACACATAAAAGCAACAATTATTAATAGTACTTACAGGTTGTGATTCGGAGGAGGAAGCTGATCCAAATAAACTTGGTATTGAACGTTCCTTCAGTATCAGCCGACTCGCGAATCCACACTTGAAAGCATTGGTCTTTGTGAAGCGATCGTCATTAAAATAACGTGAACACAGCTCAAGGTGGCTATACTTGTGTGGTATAGTTGTAAACAACTTTTGATTCGCACTTCAGAACAGAGTCTCGTCGACATGTTGTTGTCAGGTTTCTCTGTCTGCTCGGTGCGCGCACTGAGTGGGCGTGTCGAATTCAAATAACTTGTACAAGTGACGTACGAAAGTGCATCGTTCGTCTATCGATTCATATCAGCGACTCAGAGTCGACTCTTACTTTTGAGAGACAATAACTTTGTATACGGTGAACTTTCATATTTAAAACTTTGCAGGATGTTTTTGTTCACTTAGATCTATGTTACACACTACATGAAAGGTAATTTTCAAAATTCCATGATAGGTACCCTTTAAAGGTAACAGTGCATGCATGCATAAGTATAAATAAAAGCAAGATAGTTTTGACGTCCATGACAGATTAGGCGTCACTTGAAAAAAACAAGTAATCTCTAGACAGTGCGTCTTCCCTCTTTGAGTGCTCAGGAAAGAAGTTTGATTTTTAATTTAAGTCTTTTTGATTTTTGTTTAACCCTTTAACTGTCACCCCCCTTATAATTGACATTAAAATGCACTATACAAACCTAAATGGTTGTAATTCAAGAATGCTTTGGAATATTGGTCTTGTTTTAAAGAAAACAATCAGCAGATTATTACTGAAGTGAAATATGTTTTACTATAAAATGAAAGATATATATCTAACCAAGTTGTGTTCCAAATTTAAAGTTGATATCACAAAAGTTGAAGTTCCCATGAGATTTTGTTTAGGCGTTATACCAAAAATAGCCACCGGGTGCCATTGCATTCCATTGAATTTAATTGTATGCATTCTGCCATAACAAATTAATACATTTCTATCCAAATATCACTTCTGTCACTAAATATGGAACCTTGAGACTCAGACCTTTCTGACAATATGTGTTTTGTCAAGATTAGAAAATTTTTGATAATTATGAAAGATGATGCCCAAAAGGGGAGGGGCCTAATAAAAAATACCGTTTCTATGGTAACGCAACGTCCAATTTCAAAACGGTTTTCACAGGATGAATTCTGAGTTTGTAAGCTTTCAAATGATACCTAATTTATGATAACTACTAAAATATGTGATATAATAATAATAATAATAATATATATATATATATATATATATATATATATATATATATATATATATATATATATATATATATATATATTATTCATTTTACTTTACTTTTTAAAATATAATTTTATCTTTTTTTATTGACAAATACTAGATTGTTTTATTATGAACTTTTAGCATTAAAAAACAAAGTTTCAACTATTAAAAGTGTGTGTCAACTTTTTGTGACAAAGGTCAGAAACTCCTGTAATGACGTCGATTTTTTGAGGCGTAAATTCACTTGTCATAAATTCATATATTACTGTTCATACATAATTAATAAGAAAAAAACAACGCTAAAATATCTATAAAGGAGTCTTAGACCTTTCCAAGATATATAGTTTGTCATAACTAGATTAGGATTTAATAGTAATATAGTGAAGTAAATTTAGGTTGCCCATATACGGGCAGGTTATGCAGATAGTTGACTGAAACCTTGATTGCATCACATTGGAAGCTTTTGGTTTAAATTTAACCAATTAAATGGGAACCATTTAAATTTCGTATTTAAATGGTGTGATGGCTTAAAATGTACATGTTTGCTGTTTTTCTACATTAATCCAAATAGTTGCATTTCTTGGGGCTTTGACATATATGGTGCTGAATAATTTGTATTTTCATGGTACTCCAATTACCATAACTTCACATACGATATTCACATGGTACAAAAAATCATAGCAAAACAATTTATATGTCCATAGGTTAATATAGATGTGTGTAAACAACAAATTAAGTGTGAAATTTGAATTCAATTTTAATGTCTTGAATCCACAAGGATAAACACAATATAAACTTCAAAATACAGTGTCGAATGCTAGTGGCCCTTTTTATGCACGTTAAGTTGTAATGTGTTTCTGTTATGTCGTTAGGTTATTTCTAGTCTCAGCCTCAGACGTCACGCCCACGGAACGTTGGCTAAACGTCTGATGCATATGGTACACTTAACTGGAAACACTTCAGCAATGTCGAAGTCGTCATCTGATTGGATGAATTTTATCGGATTTCCGGGGGGCGCGAGTGTCGCGTTTATTATCGGTCCGCCGGGAAACAAAGCGCAGACGTGTGATTGCGGAAGAAAAACGGTTGTGTTTACATGAGTGACAATGAGCATTTATCAAGTTCAGCTAAACGTAGTAAATGTAGTAATCAGTAAACGTAATCAGCAATGACTTACTGCTTGTTTTCTTCTCCTCTTTGATTGTCTATGGTGACTGACTTGTTGCACGCTGGTCTGTTGTTGTGGTGACATTTCCACGCCCCGAAACGTGACGCTGAACGAAACGAACTGTAATTGGTTGTTTGACATGTCGGTCAAACGGCCTTATGGGCGGGCCTTGGCCAAAGAAAGCTGCTATGAATTCCAGACCTTCAGCCGTCAGTCTGAAGGTCTGGCTACGCGAGACTAGGTTATTTCTGACATCATGTTTTACATAAATGGGCCTTCATTGCATATAGGACCAATTACTGCTCTGTTCCCTCTGGATCTGGTCGTTTCCTGCGAGCACTGGACTCTTAGCAATGCTTTCTGTGTGTCTGCATGTCTGAGTGTTTTTCTTTTCTGTTTTATCCCTGAATCTTCATGAAAATGACCGAGATCAGATTGCTAAGAGATGGGCTGCTGATAGTGCTCACAGGAAATTAAGCTGGACATTTTAATCAAGGCCTCTTTGAAAATGAGACCCATTTGCTTTTAGTGGCTTGCATGCTATCACTGATGGTGTTTTGTCATGTTTGGTTACAGAGAGTCATGTTTGCAGCTCTGAAGAGGCTGATGATCAAACAGATCTTGATTACAATGACCTTTCTGATGGACTTAATATGTGGGAAGTTCCCAAAACAGGCGAGTATAACAACACCGATCTGGGTGAAATCAAACCAGACCTGTACCGTACCCAACTGAAATCTTAAAAAATGTTAACCCGACATTAGGAAATGGTGACAATGGTAATTTGCATTCGGAGGTCACACCGTTTGTGTGCAGAGGACCATTTGCTTGAAAGTCACGCACGACTGTGTGCAAGATATTTCTAAACTCTTAAGAACTTTATTACCTTTTGGTTTACTTCTTTGGGAATGAGATATTTGTACCAGTCGCACTGAGACTTTTCAAATGATACCAAACATGTAGAAAACTGTATGATAATTGTTCACATTAAAACCATATATATTCTTGTGTGGGTTTGGGTGATCTCTGCAAGAGTTGGGGATGAGGGGAAGAAATGTAGATTAGAATGATTCTGAGGTGAGACTTGCGTCTCGAATGGTGCAAAGTGAGTTCAAATGGTAATTTTCTTTGTTCTCTCAGAGCCCTCTCTTACCGTTCTTACAGTTTTTCCAGTCTTACAGACGATCCAAAAATATCATAAAAGGCATTGACAAAACAATCCATTCAATCTTGTAAAGAGAAACAATCGCTTATTTAATTCATTTAATTTAAGCTTTTATTCACATGTAAACAATGATCAACACACTTACATAAAGTGCATTAATATGGTAAACAACTGTGCATGCATGATGCACAAGAACCAATTAGTTTTTTTGGTAACACTAATTCATGCTTAACTAATGCACAGATAATCATGAGTTAATGTATAACTCATGAAGAACTAAACCATTAATTCATGATTTCTTCATCAGCAACTAATAAATATTCTATATGGTTAATATATTAAGTAATATATGAATTATTATTAATTAAATGTGTCATAATGTATTAATTCCTTAATAACATATTTTATTAACTAATAGTGTTAATCAAATTTTGCACGAGACCAAGCTCGCTCTTGCCATTTTATTATGCTGCATTTCTTTATAATTTTTTTTGCTCTTTCGAAAGTGTGAAGTCTTTGATTATGACACACCACCTGTAATGCATCACATTCAAATGTGCATTCCAGACACAAAGAGTGACTTAAAGGTGGGGTATGTGATTCTCTCTCTCTTTTTTTTTAATAACTTGAAATCCTATTCCTAACCCACTTACAGCCACTGAGTTAGAAGCACTGAAATGAAAATTAAGCAATTTAATCATCTGTGGAACGGGCAGGACTCTGAAAACTCCAGCCAATCATTTCCAAGACCACCTAGAATCATTGGACAGTAAGTTTGTCAATCAAACGGTCGTCCCATACCCCCCTCCTCCCAGCGAGTCAGGGCCAGCGTTGGAGGAAAGAAGGTAGGACCATTTGAATTCTGTATTTTCTAAATCTGCCGGTCGTTTTCTAAATCACATACCCCACCTTTAATCACCCCCTGACGAATAACTGAAACTGTCAACAAATACAAACAACAACAGCAAATAAAAGCAGCAAACAGTAGGCTACACTATTAATTTTCATAATTCATTCATGACACGATGCCTTGTGTGTAACTATCACAATAGTATCAATATCCACAGTTCTCAGTTTGCTCAAAAATGCTCATTCAAAAGAAATGCAGGATTGCTGTATTCGAGATATTAGCATATATTACTAGGCTACTTTTACCATTTCTTAGGTTGGGATGCACTTTTTTGCTAAAGTAAAAGCATCAAATATGCTTATTTAATTTATTTGTTTGGTAAAGTTGGGAACACACTGAAACAAGTTCTTATGTTTGTTCACACCGCAGGAAGTCCAAAGACTCTATAAGATGCATTAATAAGAAAAAGAAAATATTTGCCAATTAAGATATAAATGTGTTATGTTTGTTAATGTATTTCATCACCCTGCAATACCACAGATGTGATTATAAATGTTGATATTGTTATTTGAGTCCTGTGATGTATAATTGATTTAATTAATTTCTTGCTCCTTCTGAGAAACACTTAGGCAGGGATCAGGATTATGATTTTCTAAACACCCAATCCACCCATTTTGTAAGCTGTGAGTGCATGTTTATTGCAGCATCCACTCTCCTGAGCTCGGTGGATTGAATAATGGCACCAAATGGAGGCTGAAGTATACAGTCAGTGATGTCATCAGATGGTAACACGCATCCTGGCATCTCCATACAGAAGATACTGAGCACTAAAAGGGTGAAGAAACTGTACTGTTGTTCTGTCAGTCTAGAGAATTACTAGAGATGGTTTCCAGAAGTTAAAAAGCAATTCGGTGTTGTGAGATTTCTTTTCTTCAATGAAGAATTCACATCTCATCTGACTACAGGCTAGCTTTTGGGGAGAATCATTTGTCTTATTTGGTAATTAATTGCATGAGACTTTTTTCAAAAAATATATCTTGAAATCTGTATATTTTTCATGAATTGTTTTTCCCCCTTGTTTTTATTTTTAAGTTTTAGTGTAGAAATGTTCTGCATTTTTTTTTGGTTGTATATGATCAAAAATCCTTTATTATGGTCTCGAAGGAAGTGGATTTTGGAATCCACTGCTAGTTCAATGTATAATGAGTGATTATAATCAAGGTATTAATTAATAATTTTCCTTCTAAATAACTTCTCTAAGCTTATGAGATTTTAGTTATATAAGTTACCAGGGATCACTGAACACTGGATCACAAACCCCATCAAGTCACACGGGTATATTTGTGGCAATAGCCAAAAATACATTGTATGGGTCAAAAGTAATCGATTTTTTTTTTATGCCAAACTCATTAGGATATTAAGTAAAGATCATGTTCCATGAAGATTTTTTTTGTACATTTCCTACTGTAAATATATAAAACATTTATTTTTCTGAGTGAATGCAGCACAATCGCTAACATAAATGGACAACTTTAAAGGCGATTTTCTCAATGTTTCGATTTTTTTGCAGATTCCATATTTTCAAATAGTAGAATCTCGGCCAAATATTGTCCTATTCTAACAAACCATAGATCAATGGAAAGCTTATTTATTCGGCTTTCATGTGATGTATTCTCAACTTCTCTAATGTTCTATTCAAATTCTCTAATGTCTGTATTTGATATCAGAGGTGACTGATATCTGATCCCAGGAATCTTGCTCATTTAGCCCGGCTTTCAGAAATGAAATATGGACTCGTTTTGTTTGAGAAAGGTCTTCAGAATGTGTTAAAACATATATCTGTTCTTCTAGCTCACCATGACAACTATAGGTCACAAGGTTCATTGGAACCAATAGTTTAAGTGACCATTTATTGGCATTTACTTTACTGTTATATAATAAACTGTCCTCTAATTGAGAGAAAGAACATGTTATGTTTATGTTGATTCTCCTGTTTATAGTTAGAGCCCAACCAAATCCAACCTTGAGGAAGCTGTGGGTCTGAGTGTGTGTGTTAGTATTCTTGGTTATTGGTTAAAGGATAATTCTGGTATTTAGCACTTTGAGTCTATTTTCTAGTTTGTTTTGGATGAACTAGAGTGGTGGACACAGAAATTTTGACGATGGGTCCTGTCTCGACTTTTTGACAATTTTAGAATCGCCTCTGAGCGCTTCAGAGTGGCTGTCTACGAGCATACTGAAACATGTCCTTAAAACAACCCTTAACGTTAGTTTTCAAAACTGTGCAACTCACCAAGTGGTAAGTGGTGTTTGTTGATGATTAAAAACAAATATATCGGCTCATTGTATGCTTTCAATCCGTGTTATTTACTATAGTGGAACTATATTTTCAGATACCTCACAACCGCGTATAAACTTCCGCTGGATATTTGAGTCTGAAGCGTTAGCACACTCCCGACCACTTGATGGTGACAACCACTTTGCCGCAGTTGCTCTGCTCACGCTAGCCTACTGAGAGACGGAAAACCGAGCGAAAAGACTACAACCAAATGTAAACAGACCCCTTTCTGTTTCCGGTAGCGCAGTAATATCAACGAGCAATGAGTCCTTCAACAGACATCAATGGAATTTAAAATAATGGCAAATAAAACAGGACAGAAACTGTGTATTTCGCTACGCTACTTGTTTTGGAACATCAACGAACACAACTAACCACTCTGTGAGTTGCACAGTTTTGAAAACTAACGTTAAGGGTTGTTTTAAGGACATGTTTCAGTATGCTCGTAGACAGCTACTTTGAAGCGCTCAGAGGCGATTCTAAAATAGTCAAAAAGTCGAGACAGGACCCATTGTCAAAATTTCTAAGTCCACCACTCTAGTTCATCCAAAACAAATTAGAAAATAGACTCAAAATGCTAAACACCGGAATTATCCTTTAAGGAACAAGTGGCATTATTGGAGATGGACTGACTTGTTTTCGACTCATTGGCGCCTAGACCCAGGTCTTGTATATGACCATGGTACTATAATAATAATAATAATAATAATAAATAAAAGCTGTAATAGCCTATTTGACTGAAGCCATTGGATCATTGGTTCTGCATTTGCACAGAGGCTGTCAATCAAGCACTGTGTTAATCCACATGTTTACCCAATGTAAATAAACAGCATGTGCTTTTCAGGCAGACACATATAATCTGTTGTGTTTAATGCAGTTTAGATATCTAGCTATTTCCTAAAGTGAATTACACCAAAACGTGTGCAAAATTTTGCACACTGTTATGAAAGATGTGTTCCTTGCAGTCAAAGTATGATATAGGCTATTGTTTTCTTTAATGTTACGTTTTTGATTAAGTTCATCTTTTCTTAAAGGTACAATATGTAAGATTTTTGTATTAAAATATCCCAAAACCACTTGCACAGTGTTATATATTTCTTTCAATTGTGATCTTACATTATCCTAAATGTTTCCAAGAAATAACAAATTCAGAGAAATTCACAATTTTAAATATAGGTCGAATCTCTAGTAAGGGTTCAGTGAAAAAATCGTCAGCAAGAAGCGGCTGCCCTTGACAGGCGGAAGCCCTACCAAATTAGCCGATCAGTTTTTTTTTTTTAGAAAGAGGAAGGGCACATCAGCCATGTCAGAAGCAATCAGTGAAGAGACAAAACGACAGGAGACAGGACAAGTGCAGAACAGCGAAATCTTGATGGTAGTAGTACATTCAATATGACAGAAGCAAAGACTGAACAGATTGCAAGCCTTTATTATCTCACTAACTATTGTAGTATGGCAAATACCTTATTGTTAAATTAAATGTTTTCAGGTGTTACCTGCACCCAAAGGATGCACAATCTTCTGTTTTAAGGGAGGTTAGGTCATGATTAGAATTCAGTCAAGAACAAATAGACACTCTTACTAAAGAAAATAACTTTTTAAAGGACTCACACACTTACCACTCAACTCACTTCTGTTGTCGCAGAAAACAAAACCATAAAAGAAAACATTTTGGATTTGCACGCAGCATGAGGGACAATTTAGTTTTCGCAGGCATCCCGGAACAATCTCCAGACGACCCCGAAAAATCAGTTAAGGACTTCATGATAAAACAACTCAAAATGCCGACCGAAACTGTACAGACCATCACTTTTCACCCTGTGCACCGTATCAGATCTCAAAACAATAGCAATCAACCACGACTGATAATCGCGAAATTCAAACTCAAAGAACTGGTTTAGAATCTAGGCAGGCAACTCAAAGGCACAAACCATGGACTCAACGAACAATACCCAAAGGTCATTCTTGAACGACGAAAACAACTTTTCCCAACCCGAAAACAGAAAATAAACGAAGGAAAAAAGGCAATAATTACAGTGTATAAGCTATACATAAATTGACAGTTATATCGCAAAAAAGGACATTAGCCCATGGCGTTTCTGAACAATTTTCTTCCATCCAAGAGTCAATAATTGACATAATCATTACTCCGAACAGTACTGGTGATCAGTACAATTATGTCCTAACCAATTAAAGTTTTAAAGGGTACCTATTATGGCATTTAAAATGTTCCTAATATTGTTCTGGGAGTCCCCAACAACAGTTTTACATGCATGCAATGACAAAAAACAGTTTTGTTGTCTTATAATGAGCATTTATTTTTACCTGATTTGCTCACCGATTCCCTAATGATTCGTTTGACGACTCATTTTTCAATGAGTTTACGTGTTTACGTGACGCTAATCTGCGGTGATTGGTCAGATGACCCAGTCAGTTATTTTTCTCGTTAACCCAAAGCTTAAACATATTGATAAAGCACTGCAGTACTACAATACGCTCTATTCTTTATGACAACTCCAATAACGACAAACATTTTACATATTTCAAAAAAAAAAAAAATGACATTGGAGACCTAAGCTGCGCTGAGCGTGACACACACACACACACACACACACACACACACAACACACACACACACACACACACACACACACACACACACACACACACACACACACACACACACACACACACACACACACACACACACACACACACACACACACACACACCACACACACACACCACACACACACACACACACACACACACACACCACACACACACACACACACACACACACACACACACACACACACACACACACACACACACACTTATTGAGCATGCTACAAAACCCATAAAAGCAACAATTATTAACAGTACTTACAGGTTGTGATTCGGAGGAGGAAGCTGATCCAAATAAACTTGGTACTGCATCTTCCTTCGGTATCAGCCGGCTCGCGAATCCACACTTGAAAGCATTTATGTTTGTAACCTTTCTTCAGTATCAGCCGGCTCGCGAATCCACACTTGAAAGCATTTATGTTTGTAACCTTTCTTCAGTATCAGCCGGCTCGCGAATCCACACTTGAAAGCATTTATGTTTGTAACCTTCCTTCAGTATCAGCCGGCTCGCGAATCCACACTTGAAAGCATTTATGTTTGTAACCTTCCTTCAGTATCAGCCGGCTCGCGAATCCACACTTGAAAGCATTTATGTTTGTAACCTTTCTTCGGTATCAGCCGGCTCGCGAATCCACACTTGAAAGCATTTATGTTTGTAACCTTTCTTCAGTATCAGCCGGCTCGCGAATCCACACTTGAAAGCATTTATGTTTGTAACCTTCCTTCAGTATCAGCCGGCTCGCGAATTCACACTTGAAAGCATTTATGTTTGTAACCTTCCTTCAGTATCAGCCGGCTCGCGAATCCACACTTGAAGGCATTTATGTTTGTAACCTTTCTTCGGTATCAACCGGCTCGCGAATCCACACTTGAAAGCATTTATGTTTGTAAAGGAATCGTCATTAAAACGACGCGAACACAGCTCAAGGTTCGGCTATAGTTGTAAATATAAACTCTAGCCACTGATTCTTCACATGCTCGTCCCTGTGCAGTGAAAAAAAAGTTCGCTTTTGATTCGCACTTCAGAACAGCGTCTCGTCGACATGATGTTTTCAGTGGTGTCTGGCGCGCGCAATGAGTGGTCGTATCTTATTCAATAACTTGTCAAGTTGACGTCAACTAGACAGAGAAAAAGCATCGTTCGTCTATCGATTCATATCAGCGACTCAGAGTCTACTCTTACTTTTGAGAGACAATAACTTTGTATATGGTGAACTTTCATATTTAAAACTTTGCAGGATGTTTTCGTTTACTTAGATCTATGTTACACACTACATGAAAGGTAATTTTCAAAATTCCATAATAGGTACCCTTTAAAGTCAACAACTCTCTAACAAAAGTAGATCCCTTTCTAATCAACAAAGTTGTTTTAAAACGTATAAAAGCCCGATGATGTGAGACGATAAGCGTTCAGTTATGACTCATTTAAATGTGATTCTTTAAGAAATTTGATCACAACGGGTGTAGCTGCGTAGCCTGACTCCGCCCTCCTACGTACTTCCGCTCAATTTTCATTTTCCTTCAGTACTACGTCTGGGATTCTGCTGTGACGATTTTTCTCCAATACATTTTTTAACGGCCAATCAGCGAACAGAGGAGTGGCTGAGAACGATGACGTTGATGTTGTGCGTTATTTTGAGTTGTAGTTCAGTAATGGCAGCGGAGCCATTCATCCGTTGTGGCAATATCAAGAAGTTAAAGCCGGAGCAAGAATAATCTTTGCTTAGTTTTGTTTATGGCCATCCTTCCCACGGGGTTTGGGAAAATACATATGTCATGACTAAACGTTAGCGATTGGTAATGGCAGATCCAGAGTGACTCTGGGCAGATCCAATAGTTTTAGACTTCAATAGAGTTCCCGCCTACAAGGAAGTTAACGATTGTCAATGGAGCCGTGCCAGACTCTATGTACAAATTAAATGAAATGTACGAGAGTCTGGTGGGACCAGGCTAGTAGCTGCACCAGAACAATGCAACTGTCACGAAAAAATGCGTTTGATGCACAGACGAGCACCCAGTTTAAGTCAATGCAGACCTGGAGGAAGATTTGTGTTCAGGCACAGATAAGCCTACAGAGCATCGATTGAATTTATTTAAGTTCATTTTAATGTTAATGTTATGTTCTTATTGTAGTCGGAATTATATTTTGTAATTTATTGCATTGTTTATAAAAAAGGTTGTTTTAATTGCCTCCGCTGTCGGTGTGGAAAAAAACATTAATCTGCTTTGTGTTGAATATGAAATTTCATGCAGTTTTTGCTAACGTTATGCTAACCTTAAAATAACATTCCGGCAACGTTATGATTTCCCCTTTCTGGTCAATGTATCCCTGCCTCTGCTTAATTATTTTGATTAAAGTCAATTTTATTTTAAAATGCGCTACTTTGGCTGGTTCTGATATAGCTGCCAAACTGTTTTGGAGTAACAGGAATATTATAATGAGAGAGACAATTCTTGATAAGTAAGTAACCATCCTGATTAAATAATTGGCACCTGTCCATCAAAAGCTGACTATCCAATCAGAGTAGACCACTGTTAAGCCCACCCCCACGAGAGGTTTGTGTCAAAACAGTAAACGAAAAACTGCGAAGCGAAATCTGTGACAATGCATTCAGAATCCACGGTTTGCGAAACCAAATCTTTGAAAAACATTAAAAAAGAATGAAGCATATTTGAAGAGCCTGTTAAACTTGTGCGACATTTTAATTTAATTTTATTTTCATTTTCATTGTGTTTTTCTTCTTTTGTAACGGCATATTTTTGATAGTTTCTGAAAAAGTTACGTTTAGATTAATAAAGTTATGTTCATTTCTTTTGAAACAAATATAATTCCATACCTTAGCCTCTCTGTAATCACCACTCAGAAGTGTTCAATGTCCCACCCACGGCGCTATCTGATTGGTTACACCTCACAAATAATAGCCTATCATATGAAGGTAAAATGATGACATAAAGAATCGCACGCGCAGGGTAAGATCTGTGAAAGAGTACATAAGATCTTAAGCGTAAAATAAATTTTAAGTTTTTTTACCAAAAAAAAAAACATTACATTGATTTCTACTCGCTATATTTCACACAGCAATGTGAAAAATTAAGACTTTGTTTCTATGCAAATCATCTTGCCTTTCCTCATGTTATTTAAATGCTTTGTCAGAATTCAGCAACATAATATGAGTGTTAATTGGTGAAAGAAACATTGACTAGATATTTGGCATTTTTTATTATCAGGAAGTAAAACTTAGAAGAACATATCGAAATATCTACAACCTTTGCATGATCTTTCTTTACACAACACTTTACTCAGTTATTAAAATTAATCACAACTGAACTGGCTTAAACTGAATAATGCTTTTAAAGCTGCTTTACAGCAGAATGAACCTTCCACCACAGATAAACAGGATAGCTATACAATGCAATGTAATGTAATATAATATAATGTAATATATAATGTAATATAATAGAATAGAAACTGGCAATTGGGAAAACCACATTCCTGATCTATTTTTTTTTTAAATGTTACACTTTACTGCAAGACTGGATTTGGTGAAAGCTGTGGACGTTGTCTGCGTGTTACTTGGTGTGGTCGCCTTTTCCCTCCTCAACACAGATCTGATCTGCTGTCTGCACTGAGATGAGCCGTAGTAGTACAGAAGAGGGTCCAGGAAAACACTTGCGCTCCCAAAACACACAGCCAACAGGTAAGCAGCATATGATGAATCTCCCTGTCCTCCAGCTAAATGAACACAGTGGTACAACAGGATGCCATTGGTTGGAGCGAAACACACCACAAACTCCATCAGCACGGTGATGACCATAATCACAGCTCTCCTTCGGTTGTCTGAAGATGATGAAGATTTTGCTAAGTGACCAGACTTTACACTGAGCACATATTTTATGGTAAAGGAGCTCACTAATGTTACAACCAGTGGCACAAAGTAGTAGAGGCCGGAGAGGATGGAGAACAGGTACATGTATAGCTGATCTGTAGGGTCGTCATGGAAAAGCGCATCGTGGCAAGTGACGCCCACATCCTTAATATTGACCGTTTGTGTCATTGAGAGAAGTGGCACTGTACCAGCGAGCGCCAGCAGCCAGACCAGCACACACACACACACGGCTTTCCTTGCACTCCTCCAGGTTAGAGAGGCGATGGGAAGCGCCACAGCCAGCAGTCTGTCCACACTCATGCACATCATCAGCAGTATGGAGCAGTACATGTAGCAGTAGTAAGCAGCACTGAGCACACGACACGCCACCTCACCGAACACCCAATCTGAAGCGTTCAGCTGGTAGTGGATCTTCAGAGGCAGCAGCAGGGTGAAGAGCAGGTCCACACACGCCAGGTGAGACATGTAGATCAGAGATGGTTTCTTCACTCGAATCCTACAGGTGAACGTCACCCAGGCCAAAGCGTTCAGGGGCAAACTAATGAGGATGATGAAGATGTAGAACGAGGGCATGACGCGTGTGACCATCAAGCCTTTGAGGAAAGAGAACAACCTCATCTGAGATGGACATTGAGGAACAGTTGAGCTCTGCTTGGTCTGGAGTAAAAATACAGTCTTCTTTAACATAAAAACTGCCAACGCTGACATCTGTAGATGAAAATACAAAAGCAAAACACCATTAGTGAAAGTTAACACAACCTGGGTGTTTCTTTTCTTTCATGATGTTTCCCATCAAAAATGTGTCTTACCCTTCAGTGGAGTCATTCACAATCTAAATGCAATAAAGTGCTGATTCATCACTGACAAACAATAATGACTTGGCCGGTGTAGAGTATGACCCGGTCGATTTTGGGGAATTTGTATAAAATAATTCATAATTATTCATACAGGTTTGGACCAGATCAACTTTACATTTAATTAAATCTCCCGAGTAGGGATGATAATATGTTAACCTGAATCTCCATTCATGTGTATCTCGACAACTAACCATAAACTGGTTATAATTAATTGCATAGATCACGTTTTACAGACAGGTAAAATTTAGCTCAATTGTAAATCAATATTCAATCACAACGGATTATAATTAAATATTAATGTGTCAATTAGGTCTATCTTGTTTCCTCCGACGGTATCCCTGTGAATTGATTTGATTTTGTGATCTGCTTGTCCAGCAAGTTAATCACGCAAACATTTTCAATTCTCATACAGGAATGCTTTCAGAGACAGGTAAGGTAATTTCTGGCCAGGAATTTAGCCTTCCTGTTTTAAACGATAGCCTAGTTAACTTTAGTTAAAGTATTACAGCTCGTAACTAGATTGTACACTTTAGTGACTTGGACATGAGCAAAAACGGTCCGTACGGATCACAGCTTGGTAAAATTTCACCTAGACAATCAAACCTTTAAGAGACAACACGGAAAAACACACTCGTAATGTTCTAAAAGCTCGATAAAATCTATACTTGCACAGGTACTCTTGTGTGGCTTCTTCAAAGCCATGTGGAGGTGTGTCCCGGCAGTATCTTCACGTGGTCTGTGGAGGTGTCCGAGGCGCGTGCTTCAAACAAAGTTTTAAAGGTCTTAGACGTAAATTACCCAAGAAACAATTCAAGCTAAGTTAATTTACCCGTCCGGGGCAATGAACGAAGTCGAAAGGAAAAACAAAACTTAAACAAACAAAAGAAAAAGATCCCTGAAGGGGAATCACACAGATTCACATTACATGATGTGAGGAGGTAGTTTTGTGTTCAAGAGAGTAAGAGCGAGATAAACTGGTGTTCAGTCCTTTTGAAGACCTGACGTTTCCGCCTTCTTTTGGAAGAGGGTCCAATTAGGAGCTGTCCCTTTGGAGGGAGATTTTATGACCCTTTGTGTTATAACCAGGCATTTGAATTTCTAATTTCATTGGGTGTTTAAGAGAAGAATGTTCACAATTCTCATAATACTAGTGTGTCACAAAGTTTAGCAAAATGTAATGTCAAATTAACAAATGGGGAAACGAAGATTGGAGTTTATCGAGACCGAACTTGCCACAAATGGATTTGGTTAAACATTAGTTGGCAAAGTTTGAAACATTATCCCATTAGAGTTTTCGAGAAACATAGACCAAACCACACCAAAGGCAACTCATGAGATTAAATTAGATACATTGTTCATACAATTCTCAAGCGGATATATAATAGCATAGATATATGAATACAGGATGCATTTCTCTTCCTTAGTTAGAATTCAGAGAGAGCCACAGTTCTTTGAACATTCCTTTGGGTTGTAAACGCTGTTATCTAAGAACACCAGTGATGTTAGTTTTGGTCTCTTTTCACTCCAAAGATGGAAAACATAGTAAACTATATTTTACTGGACATTACTGTACGTATTCTGATTGATCACACCAAAATAATTCTGGAGGTATCCAGAACAATGTGTAAAAGTTATGGGAATAGACAGTTATATTTAAAATGCATAATAAAGGTATTTATAATTCACTTTAAGCTAGGATAAAATCATAGTCATTCCAATGTGACATGGGCAAACGGACATACATAAAAACACATCAAATATATCTGGTTAAATGTCTTTTAAAAAGAGAAGTTTCTTTCAGAGACAGGAATCACCTTCTTTGGGACATTCCAGTCAGTCATAAAATGTCTTGTAACTGGACACCATGCTCTGTCCTGAGCGGGCTTCACTTGTGGGATTGCCAAATGTACAGCAGAGAGCGCTGAGGACATTCTCTCATTGCATTATGGGGTTTGTCTAATATTGTTATGTGGTTGCATGCAACATCTCTTTAATTCTTGAATACAAGCTTTTTTGATTACAGCTATTTTTACAATGCATCTGATACCATCACCGTACCATGGTGCAGACCGGGGATGAAAGTATCACCTTTTGTTTGAGTATTGGTAACTCGGTGGTTGTTTGAGGTAGATCTCTCAAAAATTGATACCTTTAGCCACATTTGTTTACTACAAATATAACTTACTTAAACATGTACTACACAATAACAGATTATGTTTTTAATTTCAAACATAAAAAGTTCCGTTGTTACAACCTAACCCACTACTCGGGTGAGTTGTAACACAGATTGGGGATAGATGTAACAATTAGAGTTCATTTTCTGAAACAAGATCCACACAATCTAAATTTATGCAAGGACGTCATTGAAGAACAAAGAATAATCAGTTTTGAATAAAGTGAACAATTTAAAGTGACAAAAAACATTGCATTGTGCTTCTTTTATTATTTAACACAAAAACAGCTACGTTCCTGCGTCTGTACTGTATTCATGTCACATCAGGGTTCAGTCACTAGGCCTATATGTTGCCATCCACCTATTATTATATGAATTTTTGGATACGATATACATACGATAAAGACAGAAGTTCAAATGTGTGTTCGAAATGCGCTAGAAAAAAAAACTCATTGGTTCTTGTGCATCATGCATGCACATTTGTTTATATTAATGCACTTTATGTAAGTGTGTTGATCATTGTTTATATGATATACGTGTTTATATGATATACATGCTGGTGTGCGGTGGGCGTTCTGGCGCAATATGGCTGCCGTCGCATCATCCAAGTGGATGCTGCACATTGGTGGTGGTTGAGGAGATTCCCCCCCCCTCTATGTAAAGCGCTTTGAGTGTCCAGAAAAGCGCTATATAAATGTAATGAATTATTTATTATTATTATATTATTAATTATATGTGAATAAAAGCTTAAATTAAATCTGTTCATCATTGAAAGTGATGTTTTTACAATGCCTTTTATGATCTTGGACGTTCAAAGGACGGACATAAACTTCTCAGGTTTCATTACAAATATATTACTTTGTGTTTGAAAGATGAATGAAAATCTTATGGTGTGCATGAGGGTGAGTAAATGCTAACAGAATGTTCCTTTTTCGGGGAATAGTCTTAGATTTCAGTAGGGTACAGTACTGTCTGGTTTGATTTCACCCAGATCGGTGCTGTTATACTCACTTGTTTCCAGATCTCCCCACATATTAAGTCCATCAGAAAGATTGTTGTAATCTAGATCTATTGGATCAGCCTCTTCGAAGCTGCTTACATTACTCTCTGTAACCAAACATGACAAAACACTTTCAGTGATAGCATGCAAGCTACTAAAAGCAAACGGGTCTCATTTTCAAAGAGGCCTTGATTAAAATGTCCAGCTAATTTATTTTCTGTGAGCACTATCAGCAGCCCATCTCTTAGCAATCTGATCTGATATTCAGGGATAAAACAGAAAAGAAAAACACTCAGACATGCAGACACATAGAAAGCATTGCTAAGAGTCCAGTGCTCGCAGGAAACGACCAGATCCAGAGGGAACAGAGCAGTAATGCAATTGCAATAAAAATGCAATGAAGGCCCACTTATGTAAAACATGATGTCAGAAAGAACCTAATGACATAACAGAAACGCATTACAACTTAACGTGCATAAAAAGGGCAACTAGCATGCGATACTGTATTTTTAAGAATGTTGATATTTGGTAACCTAACTGTTTTTGTTACCATTGACTTTCATTGTATGGACCTTTCTCAAAATATCTTCTTTATGTGTTGCAAACATGAAGGTGAGTAAATTATTTTTGGGTTCACTTAAATGTGTTGTTTATCCTCCTTGATTCAATGCATTGAATTTGAATTAAAATTTCACATTAAATTTGTTGTTTACTCTTTTTGTAGAACCACATCTATATTAGCCTGTGAACATATAAATTGTTTTGCTATGATGTTTTTTTTTTGTACCATGTTAATATCATATGTGAAGTTAATATGGTAATTGGAGTACCATGAAAATACCATAGTATAAGAAAATACGAAAATACAAGTATTTTACCATATATGTCAAAGCCCCATGGTAAATACAATGGTTCTGCCACAGTACTTTTTTGCAACAAGAGAAATAATACAATTTTGATTAATGTAAGAAAAATAGCAAAATGTGTACATTTTAAGCCATCACACCATTTAATTACCTAACCCTAAACCGAAAGCTTCTAATGTGATGCTTTCAAGGTTTCAGTCAACTATCTGCATAATTTAAACAAAAATACTCAAATTAAAAGTCAAACTTCATTCATGCACAAATGGACTGATGTACTTACCGTTAAAGGTAACAGTGAATGCATGCATAAGTATAAATAAAAGCAAGATAGTTTTGACCTCCATGACAGATTAGGGGTCACTTGAAAAAAAAAAACAAGGAATAGACAGTGCTTCTTCCCTCTTTGAGTGCTCAGTCTCTTCTGTGTGGAGATGCTAGGATTTGTTTTTGGTTACATCACTGCTCCACCAACCTCAGTTGAGCCCATTCTGCTGCTATTATACAGAGTGCATGAGAAATCATGCTGTAATTGATATTGCAGCTCACAATGAGCAATAGATGGACCACAATGGTTAATTTGGGCGTTTCCCCTAAAGCTCCAACATTAGCCTAAATTATATATAATGTCTTGATGTGTCCAAAGACCTCCCTCCGATTATACATTATGGAGTATTTTCAAATTATTTGGCTACCAGGATAACTTTGTAATTAAAAAATATATATATTATATAATTACAGAGCCCCCCTAGTCCCACTTTATGGAAATCTTTTTTTATTTACATTTATTCATTTAGCTGACGCTTGTATCCAAAGCGACTTACAATTGCTATGTTTCAGAGGTCGCACGCATGCATAAGCGCATATACATGCGCATGCGCATGCATAAGCGCATATACATGCGCATGCAAAGCGACTTACAATTGCTATGTTTCAGAGGTCGCACGTCTCTGGAGCAATTAGGGGTTAAGTGTCTTGCTCAGGGACACACTGGTGTTTCACAGTGGATTCGAACCCGGGTTTCTCACACCAAAGTCAAGTGTCTTATCCACTGCGCCATCACCATCTCCACTATTTTATAACTATCTCATGGCCTCAAGATATTAACTAGTGGCCTCGAGATAGTAACTCGTGGCCTCAAGATAATTAACTTGTGGCCTCAAGATAGTATCTCGTGGCTACTAAGGTTAAGCCCAAAAAATAGGCCTTTGACTTCAAGTCATGATGCAAAGGTCTTCTTTGGTATGGAAGTACCTTAGGGTCATACAAATAAATTTATCCTAAGACACAAGTGCGATCACACTTTGTATCAGAAATAAACATGTTTTTTCAAAAATGGCCACCAATGCGCCGAAAATACTCTAGAGCCCATATCTTTCCTTCTGTTATCGCTATAATGACAAATTTGGTGTCAAAGTGTACATTTTTGGGGTCAAGGAATCCAATAAAATTGGTTTCAAGTTTAAAAAAAATAATAATTTTCCCCATACCATGACAATTGGGGGCAAATATGCACATTTCACATAAAAATTGTCATCAGAGTGACTCTACTTATCTTTTCGTTAAAAAACTTTAATTTTGTATTTAAGCAGTGCAGCTACTTCTGTACATTACATTTGTCCTAAGTAGCAAGAGATTTCGACCAATCAGGAGTAGCCTATAGCATATCAGTTCCTGCAACAACACATCCCATCTGTACCAGGAGCTGTGACAGCTGTTGAAGGTCAGAGGTGACAGGTTAACACTTTGAGGTTCGTATGACTTTCTCATTAAATAGAAAAATGTTTTTAATGTTAGATAACTAATAAATAGCTAGCTAGTTGACTATGGAAAAAAAAAACCTTAGAAGGAAAACCTCTTTTCTCGAGAATACTGAAGCCAAAAAAATCCTTATAATTTGTATTAATTTAAAACACACTTGCTGCGGCTAGCAGACATGCGGCAACTGCTGTAACCTATCGAGGCACTGCTCGTGACGTAAGCACCAATGAGTGGGCGTGTGGGTGAATGGGCGTGGCTTATGCCTATATAAGCCAGAGCTCGATAAGATGTTCCTTGGTTTTCATCGACTGAAGCGAAACTAAATGGTAGCACAAGCACGGCAGGGTTACGCAACATTCATTCCCTCTTCTAGAGAGAACCGAGGTTACGTTAGTAACCGTGACGTTCTCTTACGAGAGTACTCTCGTGTTGCGTAAGCTAGCTTACGCTACGGGAATCCAATTTAAAACGTTGTGCGTGCTAAATCTACCACAACACTGACCCAGTTCACATGATATGGGGATATAAAAAGCCGACATTGGGAATGGCTTAAAAAGAATGATATAAGTTAAACGTGGTTACCTTAAAGGGATACTCCACCGTTTTTTCATATTAGACAATGTTATTCTCTTATTTAAGATGATTTGATACATGCCTCTCTCGTCTCAGTGCGTGCACTTAATCGCTCTGTCGGGCGGAGACCTTTGAGAGCAGTTAGCTTAGCCCCATTCATTGTATATGGGCCAAACAGAGATGAAGTTAGAAGCGACCAAACAAATCCACGTTTTCTCTATTTAAATATAGTTACACGAGTAGTTACACAACCAAGTATGGTGACTCTAAATAAAATGTGGCGCTTTTTATAAGCGGGTAAAATGGATAACTATAATGTATGGCGGAATAGCACTTATTGGGAGCACTTCGACTCGGCGCTGTAATATCTTCACTCGTGAAAAGTCCTCTCCCCCCTCTCCCTCTCCCTGTCATTTCCGTCAATAGAACCAACGTGACTTTTACTTCTACCTGTGCTACTAGCAAACTGCAAGAGATCATTTACAATGGCGGACTCTGTAGATAATTATGACTTGTTTGTAGAAGACCCAGAGCCATATCTGTTTGAACCCAAGTACACAGAGGAGGAACTTATGGAAGCTTGTTCCGCCACAGAATGAAAAATAAAAAAGGTAACGTTAATTGTCGCAGATATAAAGTCGCAATTGCGTGATATAAAGTCAGAATTGCGAGATATAAAGTCGCAATTGCGTGTTATAAAGTCAGAATTGCGAGATATAAAGTCAGAATTGCGAGA
This sequence comes from Chrosomus eos, assembly GCA_036326025.1. Taxonomy (NCBI): domain Eukaryota; kingdom Metazoa; phylum Chordata; class Actinopteri; order Cypriniformes; family Leuciscidae; genus Chrosomus; species Chrosomus eos. Next base: position 10,475,749 of record CM070834.1, read on the forward strand.
TATAAAGTCGCAATTGCGTGTTATAAAGTCAGAATTGCGAGATATAAAGTCAGAATTGCGAGATATAGTCAGAATTGTGAGATATAAACTCGCAATTGCGAGTTATAAAGTCCAATTATATGGGGGAAAAAAGACGGACTTTTTTTCCTCTCAGAATAGTTTATCTCACAATTCTGACTTTATATCACACAATTCTGACTTTATAACACACATTGCGACTTTATATCTCGCAATTCTGAGAAATAAAGTCAAAATTGCGAGATGAAAACTCGCAATTGTGAGAAAGTCGCAATTACCTTTTTTATTTTTCATTCTGTGGCGGAAACAAGCTTCCATAAGTTCCTCCTCTGTGTACTTAGGTTCAAACAGATATGGCTCTGGGTCTGCTACAAACAAGTCATAATTATCTAACGTTACATAGTCCGCCATTGTAAATGATCTCTTGCAGTTTGCTCGTAGCACAGGTAGAAGTAAAAGTCACGTTGGTTCTATTGACGGAAATGACAGGGAGAGGGAGAGGGGGGAGAGGACTTTTCACGAGTGAAGATATTACAGCGCCGAGTCGAAGTGCTCCCAATAAGTGCTATTCTGCCATACATTATAGTTATCCATTTTACCCGCTTATAAAAAGTGCCACATTTTATTTAGAGTCACCATACTTGGTCGTGTAACTACTCGTGTAACTATATTTAAATAGAGAAAACGTGGATTTGTTTGGTCGCTTCTAACTTCATCTCTGTTTGGCCCATATACAATGAATGGGGCTAAGCTAACTGCTCTCAAAGTTCTCCGCCCGACAGAGCGATTAAGTGCACGCACTGAGACGAGAGAGGCATGTATCAAATCATCTTAGATAAGAGAATAACATTGTCTAATATGAAAAAACGGTGGAGTATCCCTTTAAATGCATAGAGGGTGCTTAACATGGTATAACAGTCAGGGCAGGCAATAGCCTGCCTGAACTGAAAACTTTCAGGTTATCGAACCCTATAAATGTAGACAGAGAGGCCCAGCCTGCTGCCATACAGATATCGTGAAGGGAAATCCCACTGGACCAGGCCCACGAAGAGGCATGCCTCTAGTGGAATGAGCTCTGACGCCCAGAGGGCAACGAAGGTGACTTCCACTATCCACTGTAGCGTCCACTATCCACCTGGAAAGGCTATGTTTCGAGGCAGCTAGACCTTTAGATTGGCCACCAAACTAAACAAATAGCTGTCCTGAAAGCAGCCGAACGTTCCACGTAAATTCTAATTCTAAATTCACATCAGACTCGCTGTCAGATCCGAAGAGAGAATGTCAGTTTGAAGAGGCGGTGGTACCAGTACCAGTCGGTCGCCTTCCAAGGTTTCAGAGTTGCGACGCATTTCTGATTGACCCTGAGGCGAAACAGATCGGAGGCCTTCTCAGTCGTAACTGAGTTAGGGTCTGGGGAAGGTTCATTGACAGCTCATTTCCAAAGGGGCATCACCAACGGACGTCGCTCAAATGCCTCTGGGCGCAAGATAGTCCTGAAACCAATCAGATCGATCGTCATCTAAAGCCCGCCTCGATGTTTATGATTGGTGCCTCGATTTGGAAAGATTGGAAATGAGCTTGAATGGTCTCTTCGCCAGACTTGCAGAGCAAAATCTAAATTTGCCAGAAGTTCGTCTGGCTTTTCCCAGGCTAGAAAAACGCAAGGCCTTTCCTGAAATAGACGTTGCCTGGAGGGGAGCATATTTTGCTCTAAAACCTTTATATACACATTTCCAACAAGAATGTCAAATTTGGACTAGCCTGACCATAGAACACTTTTCCACTTTGAAATAGTCCATTTTAAATGAGCCTTGGCCCACATGACACGACGGCGCTTCGACCATGTTCACATAATATGGCTTCCTTTTTGCATGATAGAGCTTTAGTTGGCAGGCATCTGCAGATGGCACGGCGGATTGTGTTTACCGACAGTGGTTTCTGGAAGTATTCCTGAGCCCATTTAGTGAAGTCATTGACACAAACATCAAGGCATGCCTGATGAGTGATGCAGTGTCGTCTGAAGACCACAGGCATCCAATAAAGGTACTGGCCTTGTCCCTTACGCACAGAGATTTCTTTAGATTCTTTGAATCTTTTGATGATGTTATGCATTGTAAATGATGAGATTTGCAAACCTATTTTGCTAAATATGTGCACTATATTAAATATTTATTATATTTTTACTTATCATTAATATTATAAATGTAACGTTGTTATTATAGCCTAAAAAACACATTATATTTGAGTTGTTATTTTTAACCTTTAATAATAATACCAGCTGACAGGGCTCTCTGTTCGGTAGCCTATATACCTTTTAGTTAAAATTAAAATACTGTACCTAATATTTATCCAAATTAATCAATATTGAATCAAAATCAGAATCAAATCACAAGATTTTAATTGAAATCGTGTAATTTGTGTTAAGCAATAATAAAAACAGTAGCCTACCAGTTATTGTACCATGTAAACATTGTAACACGTTGTCACTAAACTTAACAAATTCTGTTTAGTTACCAAATACTGAATTTATATAAAGCATATGTTAAATCCTGCTTTAATGTCCCTGTTTGTCTGGACAGAATGTTCAAAATATATTATTTTCATGAGCATAAAAATGTTCTTATTTATTGTTCTATTTACTTTATACTATTGTATTAAGACAGTAACAAGTTTGCAGTAATGCAAAGATGTCATTATTTAATTTTGAATTTTTTAAAAAATTTTATTTAGAAAACACTGTGCATTTAGTTGTTATTGCTAGTTTGAGTTGAGTAATAAACATTTCAGCATAATCACTAATCTGTGTGTGCAATTTCCTTGATAACCAAGCAAGTTGACTTATGAAACAATTTGTTTATTTGCAATCGCAATACATTTTCCCCAAATCGTGCAGCCCATTTAGCACATTTAAACTATTTAAAAAAATAAATCAAAAAGGTATGATAATTCTAAATTATATCTAGCATTAAAGGAGTTAAAAGGAGCACATTCTGCTATGGCAACAAAGGCAGGGACACATTGCTCTGCACGTTTCATTGTTTAGACAGTACAGCTATGAGGAACTTCTCTCTTTGCCTTATGTGGTCTGTCTAGTGTTATGTGGGTTCAACTTCAGCATCTCTTGTCTTGAATAGGCTACACGATATTTTAAATAAAAGCAATTATACAAAGCATGATATACCATCAAAGTACCATAAGGCATGACACTCATAGTACAATTTTAAAAATTAAAAATTGTAACACTCAATAGATCAAGGTTTCAGTCATACCACTATGGAGCTAAAATGTGTCTTTATTACATGCGAGAAAATAAATGATCTGGGCTGAGTTTCCCGAAACCTTCTTAACGCTACGTCGTTCTTAAGTTACACCTTATGCTGTACCTTATCGTTAATACGTGTTTCCCGAAACGTTCTTAGTTAAGTATACCTTCTGTAAGTCATACCTTCGGAAGGTTGGTCTGGACCACTCTTAGCTTTACCTTATCACTGTTAAAGGTCGATATTAATATAATTCTGAAGTTTTAATACACACAGACAGTGTTCAATTAGGCTAATTCAAGTGTTTTCATGCAAAGAATAAAATTGTCATTACACTGATTGTTGTTAGAATTTTAATTATATTATTATAGGCCTAGGCTATATAATAAATTTTTTATACATTTATTTTAATTAAAGAGCGCTTTTAAAGGCCAGTGAAAGCATAGGCTACTGTCAGTTAAGTCCTATTCGGATGCTAATATTGTTTATCATGGGCTCTTACGGTATTTTAAACATTTACAGGGGTAAGTCGGATATTTTAGTGCCGTCCGAATCCATAATATCAGTGTTTTTTCTCACCCAACCCGCGTAAAAATCTCTGTCCAAATTAGTACCTACTGATTTTTGACAAACAGGTCGTGTGGTAATTTAATTGCCGTCTGAATACACATCTCTGAGTTTACAAGAAGAGATTCAAAATTCACTGTTTAAATCCTTTTTGATCACTGCCGAGCACCGTAGCTACGTGACGTACACTTTTATTACTGAAATGCTTGAAAGTATTTACAAGAACAATATTTCATCGCAGCTCACCTCAGCGAACAAAAATGGGAAAGAGAAGAAAGCACATAAAATTTTTTTAATTATTATGGCAGCAATATATGATACAATATTAAAATATGTAGGCAAGACTATTATAGGCTGTTATAGTTCGGATTATTTTTTATAATATCCCATGAGTCCTAGTAAATGCAATTTCAACTATTTCTGAAGTGGTTATTTTATAAAGAACAGCGCTTTCTCACATAAACAGCCCCTGCACGAGTGAATTCTCACCCCAAGGCGTCATCTAACTGACGCCTTGGGAATCAGTTTGACCATGCTTCAATATTCGACGCAAAAGGTACCCTTTAGCGTCAGTTAGTTGACGCGATCCCAGGGCGTCATCTAACTGACGCGTTACCCTTAGCGTCAGTTAGATGACGCCCTTCTACCCAGACCTAAACCTACCCGCGTCATCTAACTGACGCGTTACCCTTAGCGTCAGTTAGATGACGCCCTGGGATCGCGTCAACTAACTGACGCTAAAGGGTGCCTTTAGCGTCGAATATTGAAGCATGGTCAAAATTGTCAGTTAGATGACGCCTTGGGGTGAGAATGCGTTGCATATCAGCAGATTCAGCACCATCGCCATGGACAGCACCCGGTAACGTCGCACGTAAGAAGGTATACCTTAAGCAGCTTTCTAAGGTATAGTTCGGGGAACACGCCTAGAAATGGTATACCTTCAGTTAAGTTATACCTTAAGAGTCTTCGTAGCGCGCTAAGAGACAACGTTATCGGGAAACTCAGCCCTGAGAGAGAGAAAAAAAAAAGTCTGAGGGAAAAAGTTATCACACTGATAGCAAAAAAGCATTTCATGAGAGAAAAAAGAATATTTGAGAGAAAGTTTTCATATCGATAGCAAAAAATAATATTTGAGACTAAAAAAAGTTTTGAGAGAAAGTATTTTCTCATAGAACATAAAAAAATATAAATTTGAAATTTTTAAAATCATTTCTGAGAAAAAAAAATCTCTCTCAAAATACTTTGAAAAAAATCTTAAATATATATTTTTTGCTATCAGTGTGAAAACATTTTCTCTAAAAAAAAAAGTGTTTCTCTCAAACCGCTTTTCTTTGCTCTCAATGCAATTTTTTGCTCTTGTGTCAGGAATTGTGTCATGTGCGTGGCCACCTTCTTTTTTTCAAATTGGAACGTTCCTGTTGGCCAGTCGGGTGAGCATCGTCTTGTCTTGGGAGTCGAACTGAATCATTACACCATTGTTCGGTTCACCTAGATAGATGCCTCCTCTGCCTTTAGAGTTCTGTGTGTGAGCAGAGTGGGACACAGCAACACAATAGGCCTACATCTGTATGTGTGTAGGGGAGGGGCGCTGTGACTAGCCTATCACAGAACGCAGACATGCACAGTCAGCTACCCAGTGAGGAATTTTATATTCAATCCGAGCACAGATATTGGTATTACTCGTATACTCGTACTCTGCAAAAGTGTTTTATCTGTACCGGATCCTCGTTTCAGCCGAGTACTCGCTCATCCCTATTGAAACTAAATTATTTGCAGTGCATGTAAATCTTTGAAAACCTGTAGGCCTATTTTTCTTTGTGCATTTCGAACACTTTACATCACAAACGCACACATTTTGATCTCTTTTCTGCTGTCTTTTTTTGCAGGTCTAAATCTTTTGCTTAAAAGTTGAAAAGTTTTGCTTTCAAATGAAGCTGTGTCTGATCTCCATAAGAACTTTATGATTGGCCCAAAGCAGACTTCTTACGTCAGCATGTTCTGACTTCGTACAAATCATACCAGTAATCGTCTTTTTTTTGTTGTTTAGCCTATGCATAGCATCATACCGGTAATTTACTGGTAATGTTACTACTTCCCTTACTGGTATTGGCAGAACTGATTTACCAGTATTTTTGAAAAGGTCCTGTTCACACATGATCTCTTAACAGTATTCACCAGCTGAGGACTATGTGTGAAAGGGGCTAATGAGGTCCCAGGGGTTTATGTTTTAAAGTATTTTACAGCAGCTTAGAAAGCAATTCAGCCAATCATAAGGACAGGAACTGTTCATATTATAATACTACTCAAGCACTCAGCACAAGTGTAGGCACTGATGATGTGTCAAAGAAAGTGGTCAAGCTTTCAACAAAAAAGCTGCTCAACAGTTACCCAATGAAATGATGAACATATAAATGTAAAAGTACAAAGATATTATTTGAAAACATTACTATTACATTAAGAAATGTGTGTGTAAATACTGACAGTTTTTGCCCGGCTTATGTCACTGATCTTCTCAGCCAGGTATTTTCGGCGCTTATTTATGTCCTCTGAGGTGTAACCCCTTCCCTTCAGTCTCTGAGACAGACATTCTGTTCGACACACACGCACGCAGCACGCACCACACACACACACACACACACACACACACACACACACACACACACACACACACACACACACACACACGTTGTGTCACGAAATGCGGTTTAAGAGTCTTCTAGGTGAGCATAGTTATTTATACCTCAAATATGTGACTCATAATCATAGTGCCTATTTTACAATCAGACGCTTTCGCAGATGCGAGCTCCAGGCCGTCAGCGGCCGCACTAATGTTCCTGCTGAGAAAAGCTTCATCTCGGCCAGTCGCTCTTATGTCGATAGTGGTTAAACATGAGATATTATTAATTTGGGGTATATCAAACGGGTGATCTTTGGTCTTATTAATCTATTATGTGTTCCAGTGCATAGGTTGATCAAAATATCCACACCTGCGGTCTTTGCACTTGACCACTTAATTGTCTACTTTCATGACGTTTATTTCCTGCATTTGGCCCAAGTGTCCGATAGGCCTGAACTGAAGACTACAAGTGTGTGTAGAACTAATGCCGCGTTCCAGGCAACCTGTAACCCGTGTTTTTCCAACTAGCAGGGCCGTGCACAGACCTTTTGAGGGGCATGTGCTGAAACTGAAAAAGGGCACCCCCTCCCTTTTTTTCCCACCAAGTTATATACATATACATATATATATATGTATATAATTTTTCTCTGCTCTGCAGAACAAAGTTCAATAAAATATGTTTTTAGCTATTCTGTTTGGTTTAATAAGCTAATTTGTATTATTTGGTTAAAATTGCTCTACCTTCCCCTCTTCTAAATGTCACACATAAACATGAGTCAAGTATTTTTGACAAACTATTTTGAAATATAATTTAAATAATTATGTCCAACTCAATTCCAGATTATAAGAAACTATAGCCATGCCATTACTATAGCATATCCAACATCTGCCTACCTGGCAAAAAATTGATACTGTGGAGGACCAGGAATGTTAGTCTCTTGATGGTCCCTTGTTCATACACTTTCCCTAAAATAAGCCAGCAATGAAAATAAATAAATAAAACAATGTGAAAAATACAGTTGCAGTGAAAAGGAGTACTGAACTGGAGTAATGATGCTGAAAATTCAGCTTTGATCACAGATATAAATTACTTTTTAAAAATTTGATTGTAAAAATAGTTCACAATATTAGTGTTTTTGCTGTATTTTGGATCAAATAAATTAAGCATTGGAATGAATTAAATAATGGATTACATTCTGCATGATAAAATATAAAGATTTCACAGTGGTCTTCTATGTTTTTTTTTTTTACTACTACAACATTACTGGAGTAAAACCATGTTTTACTACAATTATACATGTGAGGACGAGCGGAGAGTATATAATAAAAAAAACTACATTGCACGTGCATATCAACAGCCTTGAATTGACCATAATTTAATATTACCATAACAAGATGAAATGTTAATAAATGTTAAGTGTATCAGCAATCATAAATCAAAGAAGAAAATTTCTTAGAAAAATATGTTACCTAGGTGACGAGGATCACTCGTCGCTTTGTGTAGTTTCAGTATAAAACAGCGCGGGGCGCGCCTGTGCTTATGATTTTCCGATGGTAAAAACAAAGTATATGTTGTTGTATTATGAATAATTATGAATATATTGTTAACATTTTACAAAAGTCAAACTCAAATACAGTTACGGGGTTTTTGACCAGCGAATCTGTGCAAATGTGCATTTTGTCCGTCATTAAAACGGCACCGGCGGCATCAAATTACATTTTCATCAACGGATTACTAGTTTGTTAGGCGCTCAGTTTTTCCTGTTGTAAAATACATTTGGCCAAAATCGCATTGTATAAAAGCTGAAATGCTACTTTATGCACAGGCTATATTTAAGTGTAGGCTATGTATTGATAACTAACGTTGCTAGCCTAGACCTCCCTCTCAGGTCCCACGTTTCAGTCAGACATGAAATAAATAAAATATGAGCGTTTATAGACAAAGTGTTTAGTACTTATTCAAACAACAATATCTTTATTTTTTACCCTTGCAAAACTTCGTTCAGCTGCTGTCTGCTGTGCGGCTGCGGCGGAGCTTCAGTTCATTCAGTCCTGATTCAGTCACGTCGACAGATGATTGATGGGGCGGAGTTTGTTATCAGGTTTACTGACCGTTTGAGGATGAACAAGATTTACACAAGCTCTTTTTAAGAACTTTCATTGGCTAAATATTTTTAAAACAGACAGGCGTAAAGGGTGACCAATAGCATTGATTTATTGAAGAAGAAAAAAACACCACCAAAAAAAAAAGGGCACTTTGAGTGTAAGAGCAAAAAGGGCATGTGCTCTGCATAGGTTGAGCCCTACCTGTGCACGTGCCTGCCAACTAGTAACTGGGAGTAAATCGTTCCAGGCAACCTGTAACCCGTGTTTTTCCAACCTTATACCCGTGAAAGTGCACTGGAACGGCAGTCAAACCCGTGACTTCCCACCCGTGATTTCGTACTAGATCGATGTACTCCCAGTTACGAGTTGAAAAAACACGGGTTACAGGTTGCCTGGAACGCGGCATTAGTCTTGCAAAAAAAATGCAAGTGTTGTTTACAGAGCTTGTTTTATATTATTTAAATTTTTGTAAACTACTAGTGTCTGTTCAGTATTCTGAAAGGTTCAACCATTTCATATTAATAGGGAATTTAAATATGTACACAGTGTAGCCTACATATTATTTCAATTCCCTATTAATATGAGATGGTTGACATAATACATAAACTTAAATGAAAATAATATTCAAAATACACTAACAACAATTTTACAAGGAAATAAATACAAATAATAAACAATACATTTCTACATCATATCAAAATAAACACAAATGACCCCCACCCCCACCCCACAAACCCCCTCCACATAAAATGAGGAACAGGAAGGCCGCACTTCCTTTAAACCCCCACCCCCGGAAACCATGCTGGAGCCATGAACCCAGAAGATAAGTTTTGGAAATGGGATTATGAACTAAAATAGTATGTAAATTCTAAATAAGGAAATAAAACTATTGGTGTATTTGTCTAATGTCCTTAGACTTAGAAAAACTCATATTTAACCAAACAATGAAAAACAAACAAACATTTATGCAAAAAATATAAACCAAACAGACACAGGGTATACACAAAAATAAGGGGTAACTTATGATATTGTCACATACATGTTCCCATATAAATGTGAATGTATGTTCACACATACACATATATACAGTGTGTATATGTGTGCTATATGTACACACACACAGAATGAGTTACAAAATTGTTCTAGTTCCCTACACCCAAAAATGAAAATTCTGTCATCATTTACTCACCCTCAAGTTGTTGCAACCCTGTATGAGTTTCTTTCTTCTGCTGAACACAAAGGAAGATATTTTGAAGAACGATTGGAACTTTGGCATGCACCATTGACTTCCATAGTATTTTTTTTTTCTATGGAAGTCAATGCTGCCAAACAACTGTTTGGTTCCAATCGTTCTTCAAAATATCTTCCTTTGTGTTCAGCAGAAGAAAGAAACTCATACAGGTTTGCAACAACTTGAGGGTGAGTAAATGATGACAGAATTTTCATTTTTGGGTGGAGTATCCCTTTAAAGGAGAGCAAATGTTAAAATTCAGTGATATTTATTGTGTTTTGCTTAATATTAATATGGGAGATCTGTTAGTGTTTAATGCTCTGTTTTTTTATTTAAAAGGTTTTGGTTTGTCTGAGTTTTGGGGGTTACCATTTTGCTGAAGAGTACATGCACATGTGCTTGTGCTATTGTCAACTAGCTTGAAAATATGTTACATTTAAAATGTTAATAATAATAATAAATTCTGTTTATGCCGAATATATTTTCATTCCATAAGGGATGTTCTGTAGCTTAGCAATGTTTCTGAGATGGAAGAAGGCTGTTTTTTAACATATGAAATATAATTACGTCTTTCTTTTTCTTCCTTGACGTTTCAGTGATCACAAAAGTTAGATAACCCTCATCACATTGTAGCACAAAGCTGTTGGATAGGCTATATGTGTTTTAATATCGCCATCTAGAGGAATAATCACAGCTTCTGTGAAAGGTATAACATCAATATACAACTGGCTTCAGAAAATTATATTTTGGATGATAGGCCTACCAGCTTTAATCACATTATTGGAAATTGCAGGGTAATAATTGTAATATAAAAATATTATTTATGGGGTGATATTAAACCTTGTGTGTGAATTAACAACAGGCCACACTTATAAGATAAAATAAAACACACAGATAAACATCTGAAATTTGCTATCTAATATATATTTTTTTCACTTCCTCTGTGAGCCTCGATGTGAAGAACAAGAAATACACTCCATCCATATATTTCACAGTTTTCTGATAATACTAGTACCGTTTTTATTCACATTAATTGAAGAGTGATACGCATTTTTTTACTCGTTAGGCAAATATTTTGATTTAAGAAAGAATGATTTCATGGATGACATTAGTTTCATTAAGAAACAGAGGGACAGTGTCAAACAAATTATATACATATTTTGAAAAACAGTAGTTTATTAGCACGTTAAAATAACATTCAGATCGGAGAATAGTTATCTCTATGAAATAAGGAAGTTATGCTTATCTGTAGCTACAAGAGATAAATATAATACAACAGAAAAAATTACTACAGGCAACCTTATCACACCTCCGCTGTGCGAGATCTTATTTCCTTTTTGCAACATGAACTGAGAAACGTACAACAGGGGCTTTCAGTAATACAATAACATGACAGTTTTGAGAACAGAATAAAAAATGTGAGAAAATAATATGAAAATAAATTAAATAAGCTTGTTTGACAACTAGCCCCTAAAATGTAAATGTAAGTGTGTGTGAAACTTTTTTGATTTAGGTGAAGTAGGTGTGTAACTTTCAGAAAATGTTGACAAAATAATACAAGTATATAAAAGTATATTAATTTTCTTGCAATCAAAATATATGTAAAAGTATCAAATAAATGTTTCAAATAGCCTATTTATTTGTTTAAAGTGCTGCTATTGAATGTTCTGTCCTGTTTAAGACTAACAGGTATAGTTCACGCAAAAATGAAAATTATCATTATTTATTCACCCTCAAGTTGTTCTAAACTTGTATGAGTTTCTTTGTTTTGTTGAAAACAAAAAATAGATATTTTGAAGATGTCTGTAACCAAACGGTTGCTGGTCCCCATTAACTTTCAGATATTCTTTGAAATATCTTCTTTTGTGTTCAACAGAGCAAAGAAATTCATTTTAGAAAGAAGTTTAGAATGACTTGAGGTGAGTAAAGAACATTTTTATTGTGGGGTGAATTGTGGAAGCTTGTTTTCTAATTTTGCAGCCTGAAATCTAATCACATTCCTTAGCGATGTAATCCGAATATGGCAATGTAAAAAAAAGGTTTCACTATCACCATGTTTCTGAAACACACAAACAGGAAATGAGTCCCTTGGTGATCTGTTAAGGCTGGGTCAATTTGTCAACAGCAGCGCTTGACTTTTAACACCGGAAGGGAAATTGATCCTGCTTTATCATGAATCAGGATTTGTGGCCAGAAGTAGACAGTTTCAGATTCAATTTTCTGTCAGTGGCACAATGAGCAGCAGTATAAAAAAAGTACTGTTGTTGAAAAAAAAAGTTAAAACAATTTTCTAAATAATTCAAGTCTTTACACTAACACTAGCCCGAGTATACTCACAACTCACGAAAGAGGATCCTGTCTGAGTGTATGTTTTTGATAGTTTAGTTTTTGCTCTTCTCCACCAAAACGCAGAGCTGATCTTCTGTCTGCACTGAGATGAGCCGTAGTAGTACAGAAGAGGGTCCAGGAAAACACTTGCGCTCCCAAAACACACAGCCAACAGGTAAGCAGCATATGATGAATCTCCCTCCCCTCTGTTTCCTCCAGTAAACAAACGAACACAGTGGTACAACAGGATGCCATTGGTTGGAGCGAAACACATCACAAACTCCATCAGCACGGTGATGACCATAATCACAGCTCTCCTTCGGTTGTCTGAAGATGATGATGGTTTTGCTAATCCATTAGACTTGCCGTTGAGCACATATATAATGATAAAGTAGCTCACTAAGGTGACAACCAGTGGCACAAAGTAGTAGAGGCCGGAGAGGATGGAGAACAGGTACATGTATAGCTGATCTGTAGGGTCGTCATGGAAAAGCACTCATGGCAAGTGACGCCCACATCCTTAATATTGATCGTTTGTGTCACTGAGAGAAGTGGCACCGTCCCAGCGAGCGCCAGCAGCCAGACCAGCACACACACACACGTGGCTTTCCTTGCACTCCTCCAGTTAGAGAGGCGATGGGAAGCGCCACAGCCAGCAGTCTGTCCACACTCATGCACATCATCAGCAGTATGGAGCAGTACATGTAGCAGTAGTAAGCAGCACTGAGCACACGACACGCCACCTCACCGAACACCCAATCTGAAGCGTTCAGCTGGTAGTGGATCTTCAGAGGCAGCAGCAGGGTGAAGAGCAGGTCCACACACGCCAGGTTAGACATGTAGATCACAGCTGGTTTCTTCACTCGAATCCTACAGGTGAACGTCACCAAGGCCAAAGCGTTCAGGGGCAAACTAATGAGGATGATGAAGATGTAGAACGAGGGCATGACGCGTGTGACCATCAAGCCTTTGAGGAAGAGAACAGCCTCTTCTGAGACGCTGAATATCTCCAGGAATGTGGTCCGGTTGAATTTTGTAGCATTCAGATCAGTGTCGTTACATGGATGTGCACCTTTATAGTTAGACCGAGACACCGGGCGGCCGTGTCCAGCAAAACTTAAAAAAACGATCTCTGTAACCAAAAACAACACCATCAGTGACATCTCTTATAACATCAGAAGACAACAGAACATGAACTAAGAGGTATTAATGAAGATGTTAAAGGTGCTCTAAGTGATGTCACGCATTTTTTAGGCTACAACATTTTTTGTCCCATACAGCAAACATCTCCTCACTATCCGCTAGCTGCCTGTCCCCTGAACACACTGTAAAAAATCGCGGTCTCTGCAGCACCCCAGGCTCCACAAACGGCAACAAAAACAAACTGGGCTAACCAGCACCACGAAACATAAAACTGTTCCAGCCAATAACCGACAAGAAGGGTTTGGGGGTGGGGTTTTGGGGGTTAGTGCGCGGATGAGGAGGAGGAGCACCTTTAAACTAAAGAATCAGAGTCAAAACAAATACAAGACTTCATTGTGAAAGTGTTGTTGGCAGTCTGTCTATGAGGATTTTGTACCTCCACTGGTTTCATTTGAAGCCGAGTTGGGTAATGTCTCATCCATATTGTAGTCAATCGGCTCATCTGTTTGGGTTATATAGGCACGATTAACAGCAAAACTGCGTCCAGATGGGGCTGTAACCAAACACAGAACCATCAGTGATAGCTCTCGCTGCCAGACAAATGATAAGTTATATCATTTAATAAGTTAGTCCTAGCTAAAGGCAAACAGACATTTTCTTTAAAGAGCGCCCAACTCTAAGAGCAGCCTTCTCTATTTTAAGACCTTATTTGATAGATTGCTTTCTATGTGTTTATCACTGTAAATTATAGTAATTTATAGTGTTTAGTATATGCAAGGAACAAATATTTGTCAGTATTTTACACTAAAATGACATTTATTGTGAAGTGAAACCATTTACAATGTTATACTGTACTGTATATGGTGAAGTAACTTACAGTTAAAAAAATTTACAATGCTTGTTCTGTAAAAATGACAAATATTATTTTAGATTGATGAATGCATTTAAAATATTCATGAGACTCCAAATCTTCAATATTTTCAAAAATATTTTGCATATTGTTGGGCCTATCTTGTAATATTAATAAAAGCTCAATTCAAATGTATGGACTTTCTTTTAAAAACAAACAATTCTGTCCAATATATAAAGAGGATAGAAATGATAATAGACTAAAAATGTATTTATGCAGTTTCAGAGTTGTAAGGGCAAACAGTTATTTATCAAGACAAGTATTGACAAGTATATACAGTAGGCTAATTAGAGAATCTCTTGATATACCTGTTCTGGCTTTCTCATGATCCGGTGGATAAACTGGATTGACATTTACTGCAGTCTCAGTTAAACTGTATTCAGCACTATCTGTAATCAAACATACAAAATAAATACATTTTTATATAACACTACTAGACAAATACAGGAAACTGACCACATCTGAGATCTCGATAAAGACTGAAATTACTCCGAGTCAAAACAAATACAGGACGCTTCCTGGGAATTTTGTGAACAGCCTCTATGGGCGAGTCGCCTGGAAGGATTAAGTTTGAGTATAAATTTAAATGACAAGTTATATAATAAAATGTATTTTAAAAATCATGTTGGTTGATAGGCTACTGTTTTTTTGGAACATATGCTTTTTAGCTGGTCTAAGATAGTCTTTGTAACAAAAAAAAACAGCTTGATCACTTTCTCTTATTTTGTCCCCTTAAAGTTAAGAGACTGGAGTAATGCTGAGACTTTGCGTTCACAGCTTAATTTATTTATTTTAATATCTAAAAAATAGCCCAATTATGGACTGGCCATCCATTCAGGGTGTTTTTAAACCATTAAACCGTTTTCTGTTTTCATCTAGAATCACTCTTTTTTCATTAACTAAAAAGTTATAAAGTAGGCTATAGCCTATATACACACACACCAGCAACAATATACCCAAAGTCGTCGCTTTTGAAAATCACAAGCTCATTTTCTTCTTGCAAAATTGAACTTACCGTTTAAGATGGCAGTGCATGTGTGAGCATTTAGAATTAAAAACAAGATAGTTTGGATTTCCATGATGCGTGAACTAGCTATTGTCCGTTTCTAGAAGAAAAAGTGAATTTCAGAACGAAAAACAACAAGCTCTTCAAACTAGAGAAAGGAAATGTTGCTTTGAGCATCAGAGAATTCGCGCGTGAAGTCTTCAGCCGCTGTCTGAACAGTGATGTGGCTCGAGCGAGGATGTGCGTTACAATGTGGTGACATCACGGACCCTGCGTCCCAAATGGCTGTTATTATAAATTCCGCAGAGTGTGTCTGACTGTCCCACAGCGCCCCTGGGAAAGTAGGCTGTGTGACTTACACTTAGAGTTCAACATGACACAAAGAAAATGACGAAGACAAAAAAGAAATAAACTTTCCATTAAAAAAAACTTGCTTCCATTATGTAAAAACTCATGTAACTTTGAACTTAATTTAACTGAGTTGTTACTAATTGTTGTTTCTCTATGCAAATTATCAGTTTTACTTAAGTGTTTGTTCAGTCAACTTAACACTGCTGATATTTGTGCAATATTGTGCACCGTAGCTGCTTACGCCAATAACTAAAATACACACATTTCTATTTATACTAAAAATTGGAGGACCTCTTTATGAAAATAACATCACAACATTTATTTCTATCAAGAGGTGCATACATTTTTGGTCAAGATCTTGTATCTTGTCCAGCACATCCCAAAGACTTTCAATGAATTTAAGGTCTGAGGAGCCAATCTGTGGAAATGATTCTTCATACTCCTCCAAACCATTCTTTCACAATTTGAGCCTGATGAATCTTGGCATATATTTTGAGGTCAAGGGGGTTCATCAACTCTCTGTTATCGAAATTCTTCGAAATAACTTATTTTTTTGTTTAGAAATTCATACTGGTCTTAAACGACTTGAGTGAGTATATGACAGAATTTTACTTTTATGTGAACTATTCCTTTAATATATACATACACAGCAAATTCTAGTTTTTGGAATAAACTCCCTGTTAGTTAAAATCAACTCAATCTGAGTGTATATGCGTGACCATCAAATAGACTCCAACGCAGAGTAAAAATAACTCTGCTCTTGGAGTTGAATTTTTAACACTTTTTCAGAGTTAAAATGTAACTCTTTATGGAGTTAAAATACTAATCCTACGGAGAGTAACTGTAACTCTAAAATTAATTATATGAACTCCTTACCAGTGTTAAAAAGTAACACTTAAAAATATTTAGTTTAACACTTATTAGAGTTAACATTTATTTAACACAATATAATGTTTTATGTGGAAATTACTACACTGAACACCATACTCTTGATTTACTGCCTTTATTTGAGCAAATCCATATGGTTCAGAAATTCAATGCATGGACAGACTTTGAAAACAATTTCTCTCATAAAATACTGTAAAACCTAACAGCAAAACATTAACATTTAATACATGTAGGCAGCTAACAAAGTGAATTAGTAAAATTTTATAAAACATTGTCAACAATACATCACTGTATTATATAAAATCAAGCATTATAAAAAAAACAGTAGTGCAGTAGGATTGTGTAACCCGAGGTAGTATAGTAACTTCACAGTAAACTCATTTAAATAAGAAATCAGATAATGCAACTTTCTGATACAACATAAAATTGTGAATCACACCCGTATTTTTTTTTTTGTCCAAGACAATGTAAAAGGTGAAAACCTGTGCTTTTGAAGTCCCTGAAGCAAGAAGATATGACTGAGGGTTTCCTTCAGTGGTCAGGAGATGATCCTCAAGGCTTTGGCATGACTGAAACACAACATAAATGTCCCTTTTTTAACAATTTGTTTAAAATAGGCATTATTTGGAATAGGATAGTGTTGTCTTAACAAACCTTCACAAATTTCACCAGATTATAAGTTGCCTCTCCAACATCTTCTTGGGCCGCTTTCTTCCAGCTGGTTGTGGAGTGAGAAGATGCAGCAGGACAAGTAGAGTCACTGTCCTATTCTGGAGACAGCAAATAACAGTAGATCAAAAGTTCCAGAATGTTACAGAAAAACAGCATATTCGCTTATTCATGTGAGACTCTCGACCTCCGACTTGTTAAGATAACAGACACACACACATGCTCAGTGGCCGTTTCCGGTTTGTACAGAAAGGCCATGCTGGGCAGGAAAAGGAATGTGAACAGGGTAAACAGAGTTTGCCTAACTGATGTTTAATTCCAGTAACCAAGATTTTTTAAACGTTGCTGAAATGCTGAGAGGCTGGGGTTTTACATCTGGTGAAATCTGGTCATTTGGCCTCTTTTTAACATTGAGATGACTGTCACATGTGGCTCAATTTACAGAGATTCACTCATGTCGCTATACATTGTCAGCATTAAATCTAAATAGACAGCATGTTTTTTTTTTTTTTTTTTTTGCAATATTAAACATTTTACCTTGATGTAGTCCATCACAATAGGCAAGAACAGAGTATCGCAACATCAGTTTAATGTTAACATTGACCCAGTAGACCATCTCTATCAAACTATTAGATATGGACTAGCTACAAACAGGTTAACATGTTCCAAAAACATCTGGACCAATTTAAAGGTGACATATTATGCCCATTTTCACAAGATGTAATATAAATATATGGTGTCCCCAGAATGTGTCTGTAATTTCGGCTCTAAATACTCCCCAGATCATGTATTATAGTTTTTTGGGTATGAACAAAAACACTTGTGTTTGTCCCTTTAAATGCAAATGAGGCCCCGTTCAGAAGACGGCCGATCCTTTACACAAGTTTCGGATACTCCGGCAATAACAAAACACGCCAAACTCACTCATCCCAAATTTCAGAAATAACCAGTAGTGGAGTGCAGCCTTACGGAGAGACTCAAGAAGAGGTTGCAACTTTTACACTGAACCTGAACGTTTTTTGAATGCTTAGTGGATACATAAATGTAGTTGTTGTGGAGTTACATTGATTAATCTCATCGACTTGCATGCAACCAGGGATGTAGTGGAGGCTAAACGCACGTAAACGCCGTTTACGCACCTCCCAATATTCGGAAATAGCGTTTACCCACCTCCAAAGTGCGTTTATCCACCTCTAAATTGCGTTTATCCACCACTAAATAGCCTGCCGTTCCTAAGACATTTTAAATTAAGCTTATGTCGTATAGTTTCATATTCCTTATTAGTTTCATAGGTTGTCTCTTTCATAAAACTATTTCATATTGCGCTGCATTACTGTCAGTGTTGTTGACTATTACTGACGCGCTGTTGACGCTCGCGCAGCCTCGCGAGGACAAATCTACACACATGAGCGCAGCACACACACACACTCAGTTAACAACATACTTCCTATAACAAATCTAAATGTGGAGTTTTTATATTTTAACATTATGTTAAGCAACCTCAATTATTTTTACTGAACACCATCACGATTGAAAATGTGACATTGATTTCCTACAACAGTTCAATAAACAGTTAAAATTAAGTCACTTACATTTTAGATGCAATATTGGCTGTTTTTGTTCTGTTTCAGCAGCGAAAATAGTTCCAACCAAAAATCACAGCAGAACCACGGCGCATCTCACAGGAGCACTCATCCTGTTTTCATTACTGAATTATTCAGCATTTTGAACGAATCGATTGAGTCAAAGATTCAATGACCCATTCATAAACGTCTCATTCTTGAATGAATCAGCCGTTTGAACGAATCGTTTGAATGAATGAATGAATGAATGAATGACTCACTCATTAAGACGGTCGCCTGCCGCCACCTAGTGTTATGTTTAAAAGTAGCATTTTCCAATGTTTCTTATATGTAAATTTAAATAAATTTCATAACATTATTTTATGCAATTGTAATTTTTCAGTGTAAATTATTTAATTTGATCAGCCCTACTTAGGGTAACAGCCCTATAATGTCTTATTATTCGAAATAATTTAATTTATTGAACACATTTAGGAATTTAAAATGAAAGATGAAGCATTTACATTTAATAATATTGGGGGAGGGGATGCCCTTTAAAGGTGCAGATATTACAATATGCCGCTTTAAATATCAAAGCTGATTGAACACAGATGAGAATATTGTTTCAGAATAAATTAACAAAAAAAAAAAAAAAAAAAAAAAATCCGGACGAGCAACTTTTTTACTCGGACAAGTGAATGACAGATTTACTTGTCCAAAGGACAAGCGTATGAAAAGGCTTAATGTCAAGCCATCCCTATAGCAATGTCATCAGTAGACATAGGCCTACACACCGGTAGGCAGTGGCCACGTTACCGGGTGACCACGTCGTGGTCCACCAGAATTTATAGTTTACCCACCTCTTTTTTTACCACTACACCTCTGCATGCAACGTTACCGTCATGTTTAACTTTTATTCAAGTTGACACAGTTCCCTGATGACATTTTTTGGTCAAACAGTGTTCTTTGCTCGTCTGTGCAGCCGACGACAGAACAGTATGCATGCTTTGCTGGAACTTTTGCCATTGTTAGAACTGATTAAACTGTTGTTGTAACTTGCGAAATGGCGGCGCTGTGGGAGGAAACGTGCAAATTAAAGGGATAGTTCACCCAAAAATGAAAATTAGCCCATGATTTACTTACCCTGTCGCCATCCTTGAGATTCTTCTTTCAGACGAATACAATCTGAGTTATATTAAAAAATGTCCTGGCTCTCCCAAGCCGTTTGTGTAAGAAAAATATCCATATTTAAAACTTTATCGACTAAAATAACTAGCTTCCGGCAGACCGCCGTACGAATCGACTTACGCCAAAAGAGTAAACACTTGTACGTTTGCACAACCTAATGATGGCAATTGACCATAGACAGTAAAAGAAATGGACACAGCGACTCTATAGATTTCAACGGAGAAAAGGGAAGCCAATTAGAAGCACTCACTTCCTGATGGCTGAGCGTACTGTGCATGCTCAAACTGACGACATAGATGTGACGTGAGCAATCTGTCTGACAGTTGTAAGTCTTCTAGCTGTGCCAAGAGGAATCTGAATCATTCCCTTCCGAATCTTGGAGAGGCGGAGATTGTGAGTAGGAGCTGTCCATGAGCTAGCAGCAGAAGCAACTTTATGACTCTCTATGGGCTTCTACGAAGAAGCCTTACGTCCCCCCAATTGCCTGCGAGCTTCTCCTCCTGTCTATACGGTAATTTCTCTAGTGTGTGACAGAGAGGTTATGACGCAATCGTTAGCCTTTTTTACAAAAACGGCTTCTACAGGGCCATAACGTAAGACACAACAGCGCAGTCTCATCCCAAGAAGTCATATATTGACGTCTTGGGACGTCTTTTGACCATACGTCAATATCCGCCTTTTTAGGGTACCCTTAAACGTCGGTTAGATGACATTATCGGATCCTAACTCTACCCCAGACCTAAACCTACCCCTAAACTTACCCCGTCACCTAACTGACGTTAAAGGTAAAGCGTCAGTTGTATGACGTCCCAGGATCGTCATATAACCGACGTTTAAGGGTACCCTAAAAAGGCGGATATTGACGTATGGTCAAAAGACGTCCCAAGACGTCAATATATGACTTCTTGGGATGAGACTGTGTTAGACACAAAGTAATGGAGCCTTTTATGGGGGCTTTTACACTAGGCTCGTTTGCTGTGGTCCGAGCCTGAGTGCGTTTGTTCCCGGCACCCCCTGCAGCGTCGGTCTGGTTTCACACTCAACTTGATTTTATCGAACCCTGGTGTGTTTGCGTGCATATGACGTCATCGCAAACGTGCACGGCGCATGATAGAAAACAGAATGCAGGTCAATATTGTGTTTTTTTTTTATTTGCAGCTATTATGCGCAGTTGAGTGAACAATAGGTTTACTGTGCATGTGTCACATAAGGTGGACTTCTGCTGCTTGCAAACGGTCTCTTTTGAGGAGAGTGGATTTCCAAATTTGTTACCCTGATTCCATGGGCAATGCACGAATACACTGCAGGCTCACTCTGGCTCGTATCCAAGGTAAATCATTAACACTATCATCCCTTACAAGTGTTTTATTTAACTGAATACATCACAATAAGCTAAAACGCATGCGCAGGTTACTTTACTTCCTGAACAAGTGCGCACCCGAGTCCGTGTTGCTTTCACATTCACGCGAACTGCGGCACGGTTCGGGAGCAACCGAACTTGGACCACCTCCTCCAAGTAGTCTCGGGTTCGGTACCCCAGTGCGCACCCGGGTCCGCATGACAGCGTTCACATATATTGTCTTATACATTGTCGTGTTTCTTTTTAAATAAATAATGGACAAATGGAGTCTTTGGACGCCTCAGATGTAAAGTTATTCGCTGTTAAAGAAGTGACGCCAAAATGAATCAAAGTCAATGGAATGCTAACAGCAGGTGATGGTCTGCTACAATGGCGGCCCCCAGGGAGACTTCAGTTTCCGCTGATGGATTACCCCCTTGCAATTGACGCCTCTCGCGGTTCAAACAAACAGGGCTGAGCAACGCGTTCGTCATTACGTTGTGTGTCAAGTTCAAGTGCGGCCCACGGACCGTTGGCTGAAATGTCAGTCTAAAGTTCTGGCTACGCGAGACTAACTATTACTACCAACTTTAGATAGCTACCAAGATAGCAGGGATTGCGAAAACTAAAAATTTTCTTGACCGACCACCGAGCCTCATTAGCCGGTTGAAACCAGTTAACCGATTAGTTTAAAATTATGCTACGCTATTTGAAATAACAGCCATTTCGAGCTATTTCGAGCCTGCAATTTCGCAACTCTGTCGCATCTCTCTGCTGCTCTGCCTCCCGCTCACACACACACTGCCCTGGCGCCGCCCTTCCACTCACGTCACTTTTTTAATCCCCTACAGCGCGAAACATAAGTCCCGCAAACGCGGCGCCGAGGAGCTTGTATGTAATCGGAGGACAAATGGCTCCTTAGTTTCGAAATGGTTAGTCTAGCGTTAGAAACTCATTTGAAACATTGCCGCGGCTCATTTAAGAAAATGACGGCGCTTTAGTTTGAGGTAGTGCTAATTCCTACCAGCTACCATAGATGACACGGTAGGTTGGCTTTGTGTGTGTCGCGTTTTCAGGTGATGCATCATAGATGATGTGCTACTACTGTATTTAAGCACTGTATCACATAAGTTGCAACTTACATCTGTGTCATTCTTTTTGGTGAAATGGTCCCACACACTACTTTTCTTTGCACGCTTCATCCTGTCGTCTGCCCTTGTTCTAACCTTGAGAGTTTTAGCCTGTAGCATTTACTTTTCACAAAACCTTGTGAGCGCGCAAACCCAAACGCTGTGACCTCACGCCAAAAATATCTTGGAATTAGATGACTAACTGTAGTAGCGTTTAGTCCACTGTCCATAATAGCCTAATTTAGAGATCACTACCAACAACTTTCATCGGTTAACGTTGATACGGTCAACCATCGGTCAAATGGTCATCGGTTAACATCCCTAAAAGATAGTGCTATTGTATTGGTTCATGTGCTTGTTTTCTCACAACCTTGATCTGAGAAAAAAAAAACCCACACATTTAATCACTATCTGTCCAGAGTGATAAAGGTATTATTAGAAGACTAAATAGTAACATTCCATTCACAGGACTCCATTGACACGCACACACGACCATAGACCATTTATGTTTTTATAACAGTTAAGTTATAAAACCTATAGAAACCAAACCCACACGCTAACCCTAATCAAAACCTTAGGATAGGCCTATATACTTAAAATATATCATATTTATAGTTTTACATATTTATTTTTAGATTTTTCCCCCTATATTATAGCCTATTGAAATCTTGCAGATTCAGTTTTGGAACTACTGGCCTATTCTTTGGAGAACACATAAGGTCATTAACTTGTGATGTTTATTTTAGACTCCCATCTGGTTTCTGTCCTAATTTACTGTTTAAATATACAGTAAACACTGTTCAGTAGCTTTTTTCTCCTAACAGCATGTTAAATAACTTACAGAAGTGGATTATTCGGCAGCGTTGTTTGGCTTGAGTAATGTTACTTTGGTAATGTTGACTTGGTGCTTTACAAAATTTATCAGAGATATTTTTAAAACAATGTTGACGGTAAAATCAAGTAAGCACCATTTGCTAGGCTGAGCTGAAGAGCGCATGTATAAGCTCATTCAGCAATTTAACCCACAGAAAATATTATAGGCGATGATGGGGGAACATGCCTCCCGTAAGAACAATGTGCATTTACTTTTAAACTGTAACATATTTAGATATAGGCTATACGTTTAGCATGTGCAGGATGGTGATGAATCTGGGAAATAAAGAGAAACAACACAATATTATTAAAATTATTCAAAGAGGGTTCTTGCAACATTTTAATATAACACTTAATAATATTTTTTAAGTGTTATTAATGTAAAATAAAACACGAATAACAACTTTAATCATAGAGTAAATTCATCACGGATGTAAGTAAAAACGTTTCTCTTTATGTAACGCTACATGCTCGCCACTAGATGTCCGTATAAATACATCGACCTATGTACACAGAAGATGACTGACTAGTAGAATGCACACTCGTGTGTATCGTTATTAATTTTACTGAAACTAGAAGCAGATGTGTTTTTAACTCGAATATTTTTTTTTTTACAGTTTAACTCTTGGTTTTGAAATGCTTGAAAAAAAAAAAGCATCGGGAATAGGCCTATTTGTTTTTACTGTGCAGTTACTTTTTTGTTGTTGTCTCTTTCTGAACGCTACACTGATCCTGACGCTATTTCGATCGGTTGCTTAGCCAGGTATTAAGCTATATATATATATATATATATATATATATATATATATATATATATATATATATATATATATATATATATATATATATATATATATATAGCTTAATATTAATAGCTTAATACCTGGCTAAGCAACCGATCGAAATAGCGTCAGCAATTAGCCAGGTATTAAGCTATATATATATATATATATATATATATATATATATATATATATATATATATATATATATATATATATATATATATATATATATATATATATATATAGCTTAATATTAATAGCTTAATACCTGGCTAAGCAACCGATCGAAATAGCGTCAGGATCAGTGTAGCGTTCAGAAAGAGACAACAACAAAAAAGTAACTGCACAGTAAAAACAAATAGGCCTATTCCCGATGCTTTTTTTTTCAAGCATATATCATATAGCAATTAAAATATAATTGTTAAAATAATATATTATTTGTTTTGTAATACTATTCGCTTTCACCCTTTTCACAATCCTAATGCCAATCCAGAATATGCCTACAGCCAATTCTAATTCTAATCCCTAATTCTAACCACTTACTCTAACCTGTATAACTCTCTTTGTTTTCTGAATATCATTTAGAATGTCTTTGTTGTAAACCTATAACACCAGCACAAGTGACACACAGATGTAGGCTACAGGAAGCGCATGCATCCTGACATTTCTAACACATTCAATTACTCAGACATTCAGTCTCCTCAAACACATGGAACTCACAGTAATGATGAAATTTAAAGTGATGTGTGTGTGGAAGAACATGAACACACACATGCATGTATCTTGCACAAGCATAAAGTCTATCAGTGATTTGTGGCTTAATTCATTACAATTGGTGTTTACTGAGTCTGTTTGTTTGAAACAAAATGCAAAGGCTTTAAAGTAAGCATGCAAATGTTTGTCCAGATAGACCTTACATTTTACAAGTCTCAAAAGTCTACTGTTTATGTTGTCTTAAATTAGATGTTTTGATTTCACTTTAATCATGAAACATCTTTTCTAAATTGTTTCCTGTTTTGTCATGCAGTTGGCTGTAATTCTATCCAACATCTTTCCTGTAACTCCAATTTAGAGCCGGCCCAAGGCAGAACATTTTACTGGCATAATTAGCTGCCAAGGTCATAGTGTTAAAACCATCCATTAGACAACAAGATAATATTCACTTCCTATTGACCTATCAACCTGCTGGCACAAGGGACCAGAACTCGGAGCCAATTTGAGTGAATTTCTGCTCCTTCTGGGCCATTCTTTATGACATCATAATGATCTCTTCCTGTGATTTGCACTGTAGCGGATTCTCCCTGTAATCTTCAATTTCCTAAACCTTTAGTTCTCAAAATAGATAATCGGATCATTCTCAGGAAACTGCAGTGACAGTAAATGCATGTATAATAATTCTTTTTAAAATAAATGCTGTTCTTTTGAAAAAAATCCTGAAAAAATCTATCATGCATGGTTTTCACAAAAATATTGATTTCTGTTATTGATAATAATAATAAGAAAAAAATGTATTATTATTGATAAGAAATGTTTATTGAGCAGCAATTCAGCTTATTAGAATTTCTGAAGGATCATGTGACACTGAAGACTGAAGTAATGATGCTAAAAATTAAGCTCAGCATCACATGAATAATTTACATTTTAAAATATATTCATAGAATGTTTTTTTTAAAATTATAATAATATTATATTTCACATTATAACTGTTTTACTGCTCAAATAAAATGCGAGCATAAGACACTTTTCAAATATAGGCTATTACAATAACGACCCCAATTTTGTGAACTGCAGTTCATTTTTAATCAAAATTAATTACATTCATTTAGTCACTATTTAAATATAGATTCATACAGTTATAATCTAAATTATTTAACATTGCAAATTGCAAATCAGGAAAATCAAGTTTGTAAAAAATTACAAACTTTCAGCTGTTGTCAGCTGAAATGAACAATAGAATCCCTCACAACAACACAAATCTGCAAAACAGGTGTTGTCTCAAGCACACCTCATGCAACTAATTAAGGGCTGCATTAGTTGCACCAGGTGTCCTTGAGCTAGAACACATGAAGTATCTGAACTGACCAAGTTTGTTGAGTGTCACTTTTAACTACATGCTAGAAATATCGCTAAGTGAAAAAAAAGGTCCAAAAAGTTAAGAGAAGATATCATCACCCTTCATAAACAAGAAACAGGATGCAAAAAGATAGCAAAGGCACTAAATGTTCTTAGAGACACCATTGAAAGCATACAGTTAGCAAGTTTAAAGCTAAAAGATCAGATTAGACGGGGCATAAAAAGGAAGCTATCAACGGCTGTAACCAGATTTCTGAGAAGGCAGGTTCAGAAAACCCCTGAGTGACTGCAAAAGACCTGCAGCAAGACTTTGGTGGCAACAGGCACTGAAGTTTCAGCTTGCACAGTAAGGCGCGTACTAAACGCATACCAGAACTCCAAGACGTATACCACTACTGACCCCAAAACACAAGAAAAGTACTCAAAATCATATAAATAAGCCAAAGAAGTTTTAGGATTCTGTTCTGTGGAGCGATGAAACAAAATTGGAACTTTTCGGCCCTATGGATCAGCGGTATGTCTGGAGGAAGAAGCATATGCTGAAAAGAATATGCATTTGCTCTGTCTACAGTTAAGCATGGTGGGGCTCGGTGATACTTTGGGGATGCAGTGCATCCTCTGCCACTGAATACCTGCAGCATGTGGAAGGCAAGATGGATTCATTGAAATATCAGGAAATCCTAGGAGAAAACGTTATGCGTCAATTGGACCTTCCAAATAGACAATGAATTATCCCAAGCATACCTCAAATTCCACCAAGGCTTGGTTGCAGAAGAAGTCCTGGAAGATTCTACGGTGGCATCCCAGTCACCTGACTTGAACCTTATAGAGAATATCTGGCGGGATTTGAAGAAGGCGGTTGCAGCACGCAAACCCAAGGCTATTACTGAACTGGAGGCCATTGCTCATGAGGAATAAGGTAAGAATTCTCAGAAACGCTGCCAGAAACTGGTGTCTGGCTATACATATATATAAATACGTGCATATATTAAAGTAAAAAGCATGGAAACAGTGACAGCTTTGGGGAACCTGTTTGGTTTAAAAATCACTACTTTTAAAATTTCATTTGGAGCTAATGGAGTAGAAATTACACACTTCACCCTTTTTTTTGTACTACAAATAACATGCAGATTGTATGGAAAAACTGGATGGATGGTGGGAATGTTTGGGAATCGTGTTTGAAAAAAAATCATTGTTTGAATCACAAGTTTCACTAGTCATGAATAAACAAAACTATTCAGCTTTAGAGATACAGTAGATCTCCAATGGCGCGTGGACGAGTAAAAAAAAATAGGGAGGTGAGCTGTTCTTGCTACTGATATTAATTATAATGATCTCATTCAATAAACATCTTCCAATGAGCCAAACCACATACACACAGCACATGTTTTTTTTTTTAAAACTGTCTGCTTGGGCTGTGGAATGGAGAATTGGTAAAGAAAGTGTGATGCTCAATGAAAAATGAAGTTAAATATGCATGTATTTAGAATATAAAACATTCTCAGCTCTACAAAAGAAACCATAATAGTTTCAGCGGTTAGTACAAACTGGCATGTTTCAGAAATGGCCCAATGGTGGAAAAGCACTAACTTTTCTTTTGTAGCCTATCAGAGACAGCTAGAACACAAGTGAAAACATAATAGACTTAAAGGGATAGTTTATCCAAGAATGAAAATCCTGTCATCATTTACTCACCCTCATGTCGTTCCAAACCCGTCAGACTTTGGAATACAAATGAAGATCTTTTTGATCCAATCTGAACAATTTTTGCAAGTACCACAAACTTTCATAAAGAGATCATAAAACTTGTTCGCTTGATGTGTGAGAACCACTGAGATATGAGATAGATATGTATATGTAGATGCCACATTTAACCCCTCCAGTTACTTCAGCAAGCCCACCATCTTGCAACTTACAGCGTGTCGCCACTTATAGTAAGAATTTAGGTGCCACAACATTACGCAGTGTCTCGTTGGGAAACCGCTGAGATTGTAACGAGTCAATGTGTTTAAGTTCTGTTTTGTGATCTTGGTTTCCCCTGTCTTTGTGGTTTTTGGTTTAGTCCTGTTAAGTTTTCCCGCTCCTCGTTTGTGTTCAGTTTTATCACCTGTGTTCAGTTCATTATCCAATCATTCCTAGTGTATTTAAGCCCTGTGTTTTCCCTGAGTGTTGGTCGATCGTCGTCTATGTATGGTTGTGTGAAAACCCTGAATTCCTGGAGTTTTGTTCCTGTTTGTTTTTTGAAGTTTTACGTTTGTTATTAAAAACTCTTACATTGAAGCTTCCGTGTCCTCGTCTTCGGTCACCTGCACCCAACCCTGACAGAACGATCGACCATTAAAAAAAGCGAAAAATGGGCCGAAGGAGGAAAAGCAAGGTGGTGAGCCCCTTTGAAATCCCAATCCTCTTTCAAGAGGAGCTCTCTCTTGAGGAGTATGCGGGGCGTTACCTAAGTCTCTACGATGATGTGACGATGGATGAAGAGGAACTGAAAAAGAGTTTCTGGGGTGGACTAAAAGACCCTCTCGCCCAGATAATTTTGGTGAAGGACCTCAATCTATCCTTCCTGGAGTTTTTGGATCACACGCTGTGGGCCTGTGGATCCAGCTACCACTTGGAAGAGCTACCACTCCAACCAGCTCCAAGCACGCCAACGCCTGAGCCCATCACCTGCACGCTCACACCAGAGACCGTCCAGCCAGAGACCGTCCAGCCAGAGACCGTCCAGCCAGAGACCGTCCAGCCAGAGACCGTCCAGCCAGAGACCGTCCAGCCAGAGACCGTCCAGCCAGAGACCGTCGCCTGCCCGCCAGAGCCTGAGCCCAGCCCCAAGCCCCCTGATGTGCTGGCCCCGTCCAGTTCCAAGTCCCCTGATGTGCTGGCCCCGTCCAGTTCCGAGTCCCATGATGTGCTGGCCCAGTCCAGTTCCGAGTACCATGAAGCGCCAGAGCCCGTTGACCCAGCGCCAGAGCCAGAGCCCGTTGACCCAGCGCCAGAGCCAGAGCCCGTTGACCCAGCGCCAGAGCCAGAGCCCGTTGACCCAGCGCCAGAGCCAGAGCCCGTTGACCCAGCGCCAGAGCCAGAGCCCGTTGACCCAGCGCCAGAGCCAGAGCCCGTTGACCCAGCGCCAGAGCCAGAGCCCGTTGACCCAGCGCCAGAGCCAGAGCCCGTTGACCCAGCGCCAGAGCCCGTTGACCCAGACCCAGAGCCCGTTGACCCAGACCCCGTTGACCCAGCGCCCGTTGATGTCAAGTCTGTTCCCGTTCCTGAACCTGTCCTTCTCCCCAAGAAAATTTTGGGGGGGGGGCTATACGCCTTCGCCGTGGCCGGCCAAAGATCCACGGAGACCGGCCAATGATCCACGGAGGCCCGGAAAAATAACACCGCCATGGCCACCCGAAGGGTCCTCACCGCCATGGCCACCCGAAGGGTCTTCACCGCCGTGGCCACCTGAAGGGTCTTCCCCGCCGTGGCCACCTGAAGGGTCTTCACCGCCGTGGCCACCTGAAGGGTCTTCACCGCCGTGGCCACCTGAAGGGTCTTCACCGCCCTGGATGCCTGAGGGTCCCACAGCTCCGCCCTGGACGCCCGAGGGTCCCACAGCTCCGCCCTGGACGCCCGAGGGTCCCACAGCTCCGCCTTGGCCACGCCCACAGCCTGCACCGTCGTGGCCACGCCCACAGCCTGCTCCGCCTTGGCTACGCCCACAGCCTGCACCGTCGTGGCCACGCCCACAACCTGCTCCGCCTTGGCCACGCCCACAGCCTGCTCCGCCTTGGCCACGCCCACAGCCTGCACCGTCGTGGCCACGCCCACAGCCTGCTCCGCCGTGGCCACGCCCACAGCCTGCTCCGCCCTGGAGGCTTCCTGGACCTGCACCATGCCCTCGTCAGCCTCCAGGGCGCCCACCCTCCCACCCCTTTGGATGTTATACGGCGCGAGGACACGCCTTCGGGGAGGGGGGAGGTACTGTAACGAGTCAATGTGTTTAAGTTCTGTTTTGTGATCTTGGTTTCCCCTGTCTTTGTGGTTTTTGGTTTAGTCCTGTTAAGTTTTCCCGCTCCTCGTTTGTGTTCAGTTTTATCACCTGTGTTCAGTTCATTATCCAATCATTCCTAGTGTATTTAAGCCCTGTGTTTTCCCTGAGTGTTGGTCGATCGTCGTCTATGTATGGTTGTGTGAAAACCCTGAATTCCTGGAGTTTTGTTCCTGTTTGTTTTTTGAAGTTTTACGTTTGTTATTAAAAACTCTTACATTGAAGCTTCCGTGTCCTCGTCTTCGGTCACCTGCACCCAACCCTGACAGAGATATTGTCTTTTCGCAATGTATTTTATATTTTTATGTACATTGTATGTATGTATTAACATATTAATATTATGTTTTTACTATGGTGCTTTTAATGTTTTTACATTTAATATGGTCGTGTTAGCTGACGCCTTCTTGTTTTATTGTGCTAGTTTAGCAAAATCATCTGCTGTATTGTAGCTACTTATATACGTAACGTAGTAAGTTATAACCGTAAGTTATTCATATGTGTCTAACTACAGTTGCAGACGCTCGGTCGACTTTCTCTCGAATGTTCACACACGGACCTGCTTTGACTGTTCCAATATGGCGGACGGCTTACGTATAGCAGCCCATTGAAACGGCCGCTAATGAAGAATTCAAATGTGTGTAGCAGGTTTTGGTTGAGCTTCTATTTATGTTCTCAGATCAATGTTTATATGTGAATGAAAGCCTTAGTTCAATCTTTTCATCATATAAATTGATAAATTCCTATGGATTAGTTTTAAGATCTCTTTATGAACCTTTTGATGCGTCAAAGTTGTAGTTGCGTAGCTGTATGGAGGGACAGCAATTTCTGACAATAGCATCAATCTGTTTAGACATTCGTAATCAGTTGATTCAAATTATTTATTTTCTTGTCTTAAGTCACTTTCCAAATCCCTTTAATGATTTTCATCCATTGCTGTATGAAAATAAACACCCCACCTGCACACATGGCCTGCTGTCGTCCAAAAGCGTGTCTCGACCACAGCACATCCTAGTGGGTGTAACTGCTATGACAGTTTGCCAGCAAGGACTGAAACTTCCAGCATTTACAGTTGAATGCCATGACAACCATTTAATGATTTAGTTTATATTCCATGACTCTTGGGTGCAATTGTTTCCTTCTGAAACATTTTCCACAGTACTGACCACAAATGTGAGTCCGTTTTTTCTTTCTTTCTGCTAAACCAACCATTTCATTAAAGATTGTTGAAACCTTTGATTAGATTTTCTGTAACCCTGTTGAGTTGTGTGTATGCATGAAGAACATTCCTCAGTAATCCAGGGGTTAAGAGGCAAGTTTATAGGTTAATGGGATTGACACGCGCTCTGTCTCTCGCTCTGTGTGTGTGTGTCTGGGAGAATATCTCTGACCTTTCTATTCCTTTGAAGACTGGAAAATTTGAGGAGAATTCACTGGAAGAATGAGTGGGAGAGTAACATTGTGGGGGTGGAATGTCAGCCGTGTCCCATGAACCAGTTTATACACTTTTTTTATTTTTGGACTGCTATTTCTGCATTATTCTTATAAACCATGCAAAGGTCAGTGATGCTCTCAAAGGAAGACAGAGACCAAGAACATGTTTCTTAAACAGCTTTAACATGTGTAATATGAAAAATAACATGATATATGCAGAATAGAAAAACTGACAGAGTTTACTGAAGTCCTCCACACTTCCAAAGGCTGCAGAAAATGAGTGAGATGATCCAGCGTATAAAACAAAACAAAAAAATCATCAGTTCAATCATTTTTACAGGTTCTGATGGGATAACAGCACTGACAATTCTGAGCTGAAAGTAGTTTTTGGTTCTTTTCACAAATGTGATTATTTGTGACACAGTTCTTATCATTTGTAAACAACTATCCTACGGGTCACATGGGTCATAAATCCCACAAAGGCACTTCTCATCTGGGTGGCTGTTGATTCTCCTGGAGACTGTTCACTTGACTGGGTCACATGTTTCTCATTGCAAAAAAACTGCAAACACACCATTAGATAAAACATAGGCAATATACATCCACACAGAGCAGACTTTTCTAAACTAATACATTTCTACTAATGATTCATTGTCACATTTTAACATATAGTGACCAATGATGCTATAAAACTCGGTGAAATCACATTCACCATAAAACCTAATGAGATACAAATGCTAATGTGTTAGTAAACATGGTCAGTGTTTTGGAAACTTAATTAATCTTACAAGTAATGTGTTACAATATTGCGTTACTCCTAATTGTGTTATGGACTAACTAACTGTTTATTGAATTTGTTACGTTACCTTTTCTCATGTGAGCTTGTTTGTTTGTTTGTTTTTTTATATATAAAAAGAAAAGTTCTATTTGTAGCAAATGTAAAGGTCATTTCACACCTAAAGTGAAATGAATAAGCCTCCGGCTGAATGAAATGCAAATTCACGCCTGTACAGTAGACAAAAACAGCTCAAACAAACCTTTCGAACAAATGCAGGAGAAGAAAGTTCAACAATCTTCGGCAATAAAAACACAAATATTAAACAAATATGAGGTTTATCTAAAGTTTATATAAAAGCTGATTCGTATTATGATTTGTGATTTTTACATATTTAATTATTATTGGTTTGCATAAGTTTGCTTTTACATTTTTTTTATTCATTTTGAGGAATGAATGCTGAATCCCAACACATAGGGACTGGAGAGCTGTCAGTCAATACATGGGAAATCAAAGTAACTTGCGTTACTTATTTGAAAAAGTAACTCAGATTTTTTGTTGTAATTTTGAAAGTAATGCACTAGTTACTTGAACAAGTAATCTGATTATGTATCTTGCGTTATTTGTAATGGGTTATCCCAACAATGCATGTGGTGCGTTCTTGACCTTCCTGACCAGGGACAGTTGTCTTTATATGTCTATCGTGAGAACAGCAAAATAAAAATGAATAGAAACAAAACATCAAACTCTAGAATTCTTGGTTCATTTCATTGCGCGATCCATTGAATTAATTACAAACAAGTGTAGCCGGGCTAAATGAATAAACACTGTTACTGCATTCCTGAAGACCCTCACTTTAAGATATTAAATACAGATATTTCCTGTAACATTAATACCAGAATAGATGCAGTAGATTAAAAAAAACAACTACTATGATTCCATATTCATTATATGTGATGCGATCTGGGAAAACCCGTCGGATGTTGCGCTTGTACATTGTCAGTAAAGTCTAAAAATAGATTGAATGTCAGTTTATTGTCAAATTTGGGTTTTCAATTAATTATTATTCTATAACATCTTGTTTATCATCTCTGAATATATCTAGTGAAAATTCACTAGATTAGTGCAGAAAAATAGCGATTTATAGTGGCAAGCTGAAAAGACGTGTCTTTCTCTTTAAGAACACGCCGCGGAGCAGAGGTGCAAAAAAACAACAACAAC
This sequence comes from Chrosomus eos, assembly GCA_036326025.1. Lineage (NCBI taxonomy): Eukaryota > Metazoa > Chordata > Actinopteri > Cypriniformes > Leuciscidae > Chrosomus > Chrosomus eos. The sequence goes on from CM070834.1 coordinate 10,509,256, forward strand.
GGCTATTTAGTTCTCCTTCTCTTAACACTACAAAGACCGTTTCGCCTATCAAAATAAACCACATAACAGAATAAAGGTCCCGCCAGTCCTGTGTATACTACAACGACACGCAAGTTTTTATTTATTTATTTTTATCCAGCGTTATGTGATGCGGAGCACAAGAGAACAACAGAGTCTGAAGCTGCTTGTTTAAAAGACCTTGCTCACCTCTCAATCGTCCAATTTTAAAACGGTTTTCACAGGATGAATTTTGAGTTTGTAAGCTTTCGAATGATACCTAATCTATGATGATTACTAAAATATGTGATATGAAAAAAAGGCAATAAAAAAAGAGCGCCGTCCCGCTAGCAGGACGTGACAGTTATTTAACTATAAAATTAAATAATTTTATTATTTAATTTTATAAACTATAAAATAAATAAAAACAGATTTGGAAACCCTTACAGAAAAAACACATGAATTTCACATGTTATCACATGTTTTCCACATGTGCCCACATGTGACCACATGTGCCCACATGTGACCACATATGAACAACATGTCATCACATGTGAACAACATTTCACCACATGTGAACAATATTTCACCACATGTGAACAACATGTCACCACATGTGAGTAATGTTCGACCACATGTGAACAACGTCATCACATGTGAACAACATGTCACCACATGTGAACTTAATGGAACACGTGGCACATGTGGAAAACATGTTATAGGTAATAATGTGGAGCTCATGTGAAATATATTTGCACGTTGTAATAGGTTTTAAGATGTGAATTATTTTACCATGTCACAAATACTGTACATTTTTAGCTTCAATAGACTTATTCACACAAAATGCATAGACCACAAAGCTTATAATGCATGTGTAGGCCTAGGCCCACATTTGCCTACTAATGTGAAAATATTCATGAAAATATTTTAATGATAATGTAGCGTATAGTTTTTAATCAAATGAGTTTTTGCAGTACTTTTATTTCAACACTATTTACCATTTCTAAAGCTATATTATAAATATATTTTACATAATCAGTATACTATTTGATATAATCAATAGACTGCTTTCATATTCTATTTACAAAGCACTTTTCAGGACATCTTTATATATATATATATATATATATATATATATATATATATATATATATATATATATATATATATATATATATATATATAATATATATATATATATATATATATAAAGATGTCCTGAAAAGTGCTTTGTAAATATATATATATATATATAAAGATGTCCTGAAAAGTGCTTTGTATATATATATATATATATATATATATATATATATATATATATATATATATATATATATATATATATATATATATATATATATATATATATATATATAAAGATGTCCTGAAAAGTGCTTTGTAAATAGAATATGAAAGCAGTAGCTTATGTGTGTGTAGCCTACCATTGAAAGATAATCTGAAAGCACTATAAAGACTGGCTTTATTTATATTAAAAATAAAATCAAAAGCAAAGTGATGTTATACAAATTTTGCAAGCACGTTTTCAAATAAAATAAAGTGGATATTAAACTTTTCATTTTAAGTGCTGCATGATTTTGACGTGGTTTAATCAATGCCGAGCGCGTGAACTTTCGAGTCTCTCAAACACTGCAGGCCAGCGCGCAGAGTTGCCATGGAAACGGCGCGGGACAACTGCTACTGGTAATCAACAAAACTCCCTCTCTTGGTGTTGTTTCAACTTTTCACGGCTTTTTTCAGATGAGATTAGTCTCTAAAATCACACGAATAATGCTCACAACTGTTTTTGACATTTCTCTTACTTGTAATTGACACGGTTTGGTTAAAAATTTATTTTATAGACATGGTGTAGTGTCTTAGGAAAAAGTCCGTTAGGATCGTTAGGATCTCAACCGTTTTCAGAAGAGGTAACGTTAGCTAATGTTAGGCTAAGGTAACGTTAACTCGGTTGAACTTTTATTTATTAAACTTTGGGCTTTTAATCACCTCTTATGTGTAGATGAGATGTTTTGTAAAGGTTTTAACTTACTTGGAAGTGAGCTAATTTATTTAAAACAAACGTAAACATAACTTATCGGGGATGTTACTCAGGAGCAAGAAAATTGGCTGAAACTAACGTTAACTTAGCTCAGTGCTAACGTTAAACACATTTTGACTAACGTTAGCTAAAAAATTTTCTGTGATTTCAGTAGTAACAAAATAACCCATAACAGAGAGAAAGCTCCACGACTTCAACATTTCTGAAGAAAGCTGCTGCCGGAGAAGTAACGTTAGGACACAGGTGAGCCGAGGAAGCTCATTAAATAAGCTCATTTTATTTCTCAATTTTTTTTTAAATTGTTTATTTTAAGAAGGTTTTGACATCTAAACGAAGTTACACTGTATGAGCAAAATTAAATGAATAATAAACCCAAAAACAAATTCTGTTATCCTAGTTAAGAAATTATATTCTGTATATTCTTTAAATTCTTTCTCTTTTCTGCATTTCACCTCTGCTGTAGCTTCTTTCCTTTTAATAAACCTGGCATTGCATTGTTGGCTCAGTGACAAATGGCTTGTTGTGTTCCTAGATCCTTCAGTGCTGATGCCCTGCACCGTAGCAGAGTAGAGCTGATCATCATCTCTAAAGCACTATTGATGAACCATATGATTAGTAAGTCAAACGCCAAACATACAGTAATGTCAAACATACACTAATTGTCTTGGTACAAATGTTTATGTCTCTTATGCCCCCCCCCCCCCCCCCCAAAAAAAAAAAACATTAAAAACTATACAATTGTGAAATAATATAAATAAATAAAAAACTGTTTTCTAAAAAAAAAAAAAAAAAAAAAAATTAAAAAAAAGAGCCTTGACCTACAAAAGGTGCAGCTAATAATTGGTAAGCATGTCTGAATATCTTTTATCAATAGTTATTATATATGACAAGCGCTGAGCAGCCATAGCACAGTTTGAATCTGGCAGTTATTTCACGTCATGTCAAACTTGTTTTCAAATTTTAATGTAATCAATCTCATTTCTTACAGACCATGTCAAAAAGAGGCACCCAGGCATCGGAGGCACTGAGAGCAAGGTCTGCATGGCACAAAAGTTAAAAGATCTGAGGAGACGAGCAGAAAGGTAATATTCAGACGATCCAACATCCAAGTGTGGTCTGTTCACATTTGCGAATCCGACATGCGCGAGGACTGATGACTCAGTTTATTTCTCAGTCTACATTGTGATCTATTCACAAACTGTCAATAGTTTTTTTATAAATGAGACGCACCACTCGTCTTATACAGTTGTTTTAAGCAAGATGTAAACGGCATTGCTGTTCGTCAGCATTTTTTGTTTCCATAGCATATTTACGTAAAACGTTTAATGACATAATAACATTACAAATGAATAATAATTAATTATTAAGCCCCATCCACTTTAGGCTTCAAAAATGCTTTTTAGAAACCTACGGGGTGACGTCACGGACACTACGTCCATATTTTTTTTTTTACAGTCTATGGTTTGCACTGCCCTAATCTTTGATCTTTTTCTATCCCAAAACAGGATGCCTGCTGCAGGAGACACAAAGGACTGAGACAACACACTTTCACAAATGCACACCACACACACACACATGCGCGTATACCTGCGTTTTTTGCGGCTTTTTATGTATTTATGTATAATTTTAATTTGGTTTGTTTGTTTTAAACATTCAATTTGTATTGCATATTTTGAAATGAAATAAAAAGTTTCACCTGGATTTCTATTGTTTTTACATGGGTTTCACATGCAATCCCATGGGTTTCACATGGGTATTTCTACATCAGAATTTACTCAAGTTTCACATGTAATCCCATGGATTTCACATGAAATCACATGGGTTTCACATGCAATCCCATGGGTTTCACATGGGTATTTGTACATCACAATTTACACAAGTTTCACATGTAATCCCATGGATTTCACATGCAATCACATGGGTTTCACATGCAATCCCATGGATTTCACATGTAATCACATGGGTTTCACATGCAATCCCATGGATTTCACATGTAATCACATGGGTTTCACATGCAATCCCATGGGTTTCACATGGGTTTTTTTACATCACAATTTACACAAGTTTCACATGTAATCACATGGGTTTCACATGTAATCACATGGGTTTCACAGGTAATCACATGGGTTTCACATGCAATCACATGGGTTTCACATGGGAATATACATGGGGTTCACACATTACACCATGAAAATGTTCCAAAACCACATGTTTCCCATGTGCAAATTACCTTTAACATGTGCAAAGCACATGTTGTTCCACACATTTCACATGTGAAATTTAACATGTGCAAAATCACATGTCCATGTTGTCACATGGGATAACATGTGTTTTCACACATGTGAAATACATGTGGTTTTTCTGTAAGGGAAGGGCTTCAACCAAGCTTTAATATGATCGCAAAACCTGTAATATGCCAAATTTCACCATGTGGTGGGTTTTCCCAGATCGCATCACATATAATAAAAGAGGAAGGGATTGTAAATCCACCCCTTCATACTATAGTGAAACCATATTTAATGTATAACAGTGCTTGGTAAGTTAGCCTATCTTGCGTCATTCAGGGTTTTTTCCCCTCATATCTATGTTTAATATTTGAGCTTTTAACATTAATTTGTCAACCATACGGCCATTTAAAATGAACTAGTGAGACAAAAAGTAAACATTTAATTTTCAATTGAACAATACTATTACAACATTGTTTTCCTGTTATCTCTGTAAAGCTGCTTTGAAACAATTTGTATTGTAAAAAGCGCTATATAAATAAAGGTGACTTGACTTGACTTGACATTTTAAAGCACCTTATATATAGTCGACTTTACCATTATATAATTCTTGATGTTATATGCATTATGCACAGTTACAACGCATTCTCACCCCAAGGCGTCATCTAACTGACAATTTTGACCATGCTTCAATATTCGACGCTAAAGGTACCCTTTAGCGTCAGTTAGTTGACGCGATCCCAGGGCGTCATCTAACTGACGCTAAGGGTAACGCGTCAGTTAGATGACGCGGGTAGGTTTAGGTCTGGGTAGAAGGGCGTCATCTAACTGACGCTAAGGGTAACGCGTCAGTTAGATGACGCCCTGGGATCGCGTCAACTAACTGACGCTAAAGGGTACCTTTAGCGTCGAATATTGAAGCATGGTCAAACTGCTTGGGGTGAGAATGGGCTGACAGTTATATATATGGTTAATTGCACATTGCATCGACCGCAGGTGTTTTCTGCAGCGGACCACAAGCATCTGGTTTGTGTGGCTTGAGCGAGGCACTTAACCTCAGTCTGCACCATGAGGACTACCCCTGCCGTGAATGCACTGCAAGTCACAGAAGAGCATGGTTGTCTTTTGTGGTTTGTACAGTATACCCTCTCTCTCTTGCTCATAAATGCATACACTTTGATCTTACACAAAGGTTGATGGCCTTGCGGAAAACCAGAAAATACGTTCCACGTTCTTTAAAGTACTCAAGTGGCAGTTAAAATTTACTGAGCAAACATGTGCGTGTGTGGATAAAGCGTATGTCAGACGGAGGATTGTGCTTCGTTAGCTTGGCTGATTTACATGCTCAAGCTTTCTCAGCATGCTGTCTGTCTGGAGGGCATCAGGTGAAAGACCTGTGACTTCAGAATCAGCAGGTTTATGAGTTAATGACCATCATCACCTGATCCCCCTCTCTCTCTCTCTCTCTCTCTCTCTCTCTCTCTCTCTCTCTCTCTCTCTCTCTCTCTCTCTCTCACACACACACACACACACACACACACACACACACACACACACACACACACACACACACACACACACACACACACACACACACACACACACACACACACACCAACCAGCTGGTCATGTGTCTTTTGGTTATGAATGTGTAAAGTTAAATGTTTTCATGTGAACTAGTCAGTAAGTTGTCTGAACTATTTCATCCATGCATAATTAGGCAGGTTTCAAGATCACCTGACCCCAATCAGATGCATGTCACGTCACCTCAAAATGTGAATTCTACGACAACGATATGCTTAAAATTGAGAAGTTTTTCCTTTGAGTTTTCCGCGCTATAGATGACACCATTGTCAAAACTATCCTTATTCACACGGATCCGCGAAAAACGAATAAAAACCTGTATTCTGCTGCCATTAGATGGGGACTGAACACGTAATAAGGATGTGCATGACGTCATCGTCTTCAGAGATTCGCGTTTTTGTAGTTTACACGGAGACGGTTTTCAAAAACTTGCTCTTTGAAACCCGTTTTCAAAACTTTTTTGCATTAAAAAGTTTTACGTTTTTAGTCGAAAACGGTGTCGTGTAAACAGCCCTAAATAATGGCTTACTGTTATTTTGCATATTTAGACTACATCTTTATTATTCTGCATAGACACATTTCAAAACAGTGTTTTTGTTTAAAAAATGCCCTCCGTCCACACTGGCATTTGCAAACGTTTTCCAAAAAGCCTAGAGCATTGCATGCAGCATATAACTTGCAAATTATTATTTTTTTGAATCACATATCTAAGATTGTGCATTCTGCCATATCTGTATCTTTACTGGATGACATAATTTTTTTGCTATTAGAATGAATGTGCAGTCCAGTGCGCTGACACATCAAGCCTGGCAATAAATACACACTACTCCAGCTTTCAGAGAAGGAAATCCCCCTCACTACACTTGCAGCATTGGAAATCCCCACAAACAATGGAGGATCTCACATTTCCTAAAAAGTGTCATTATTTTGGCCAGAACATGCATGTGCAATTGATTTAGAGTGCTGGAAATTGACAAATCCTTTTAGTTTGGCATGATAAACGACTTTCCAAAATCACTTTGTGGCTCACGACTAATTCATTAGTTTTGTTGACAGAAAGGTTTTCTTCAGTGATTAGCTAATTGGTAGATTGATCTAAAGTTGTTTAGACTAGCCAGTTACATTACAAACCCACTCGCATAAACATATACTGTACATAATGCTCAAACGCTAGCAAAACACACCCATGTCGAAAACAAAAGCCAAGACAGGTCCCAGAATCAGGTGTGTGTTTCATGGATATATGTGTTTCACACACACACACACACACACACACACACACACCACACACACACACACACACACACACACACACACACACACACACACACACACACACACACACAACACACACACACACACGCTATTGAAATAAATTATGCTTTTGAAAAGGCTGCATTTATTGAATAAAAAATACAAGTACAAATGGTAATACTGTATCTGTATCTCTAAAAAACATACATCGTTGTTTCATTGTTGGTTACAAAGCCCCGCCCATCTGAGAATCAACCAAAGCTGGGCTTCCAAGTGGAAAAAGAAACATTGATTGAAAATCCAATGATAGCAATCAGGGCTGTACAATGAATGTTGATCTTTGCTCCATTAAATGAAACAAGTATCTGCCATAGACTGCCAGCGAAGGGTCAATTTAATAGGTGCTCTATCAACTGAACCTCAACCTCTATCATCTTGTCACCATCCAACTCTTTGCTCAGAAAAAAAACGTTTAGTTCAGGATAAGAGCAGAAGCAGAGGAAAGTGTGTCAATAGCACTGGCGTAACATTTTCTGTGTCCTTCAGAAGATATGGTCAACAATATGATAAATCTTTAGTTGCGTGTCTGCCTGGTGTACATGTGTTCGGCAGCTTCACGGCACGTGTGTGTGTGTGTGTGTGTGTGTGTGTGTGTGTGTGTGTGTGTGTGTGTGTGTGTGTGTGTGTGTGTGTGTGTGTTAGGCTTTAGTCCAGGATCTTAAATGACCCCTTCATATTGATTAAACAATTGTCCATCAAGTTGTCAATCAAGTATGTTAATTTCCTGAAGCAGGAAGTGATAAAATATAAAGAGGTTCTTTTTGCGTTGTGAATGTGAGGAGCAGCAGATGTCCTCCAGGCAATGCAGAAATGCAGTAACAGGAATCATCTGCAGCGGAAATAACTCCTCACTTTCATCCGCTCACTCCACCTTCTGCTGCTTTTCCTGCAGTCTTTCTGCCTCTCTTATCAAACCCCGTTCAATTCTCTGTATATTAATTCACTGCTCAGGAAAAAAGACGTGGTGTTGCTGCAAAACTCTGTTTGCGTCCAACAATCTTCAAAAGGGCTAAATTATATGCTGGGTTGGACTATTTAGTGATCACAGGTTATACAGGTTATGGGGAAGCTTTTAAAAACCCTTTTACACGACACCGTTTTAACTAAAAATTGTCTAAAATATAGACAAAAAATAAAAATATGCGTTCAGTCTATAGGCGTACAAAGTGACATTGCATTACCATTACCACACTGTAAAAAAATATTTTTCATGATTTGTTATCACAACTTTTTATATTTTGTCAAATCAACTTAGATAATTAATGTAGTACATATAACATATTTTGAGTTTCTATTTATTAAAAATATTTATTTGTTGTATTAACTCAAAGTTTTAATTTCAATTAACTAAAAATTTTAAGGCAACCAGGCAACTTACTTTTTTAAGTTAATCCAACTTTTTTTTTTTACAGTGCAATAAAAATGTCACAAAGTGGCATTCTGTCATGAAAATTAGCCTGTATAAACCATGTTTAATAACTATTTAATAACCATCAAAAATAAAGGTATACCTGTATGATATTATGCTGTAGCCACATTGGATCAGCGGTTTGGAAAATGAATGAATGGATGATTCAGCCTCCGGCGCCATCTTCTGGTCAGATGCAGGTATTCATTCGGCATGACCCTCACAGTGCATTATGGGTATTCTAGCCGTTGAGCGTACATCGGTGCACTCGTTATTGCTGTGCATTATGGGATTGAATGAGTGCACTTCATAATGTCCACTATATGGTTTAGGACACCACTTCAAATAGTGCCCTATTTAAGGGAATAGGGGGCGAAACGACATACTTCATGTCATGTGACCTTACATTTACCTCAGGAAAGTCAATTGAAAGTGACTTGAACTTTACAAGTATTGTAAACACGACTTCCCAACTCGTAAATACGAACTTCCCAGGAGGACTTGAACACACCAACTATCCACAGTTTTCCAATTAGCAAAAAAAAAAAAAAAAAACGTTATATACCAAAAGGGGTTGACTGGGTTGTGTTTACAGGGCAAAACCTCTATCTCTGGGGACAACAGCATCCAGAAACGCACAATTTAGCTTGCTAGGCCAACATTTTGATTAGAGATTTATGATATAAAGTGCCATTTTGTGAGTTATTAGGCCTACTCATATTTTTTTGTGTGTCAGCTAAAGCAATGCCAGGGATCTATGCCAATATGCATGCATATATGCTAGTGAGTATTAAAAGTCAGTGACATTTTACATGTTTGTGCATTTGGCATTTTCTCCACGAGCCTGTGTTGAGTTTGAAGGAGAGATAGAGAATGAGTATAAATGAAAGAGAGTATGCATTGATCTACGACGTAAAGAGCTCTTTGTTCCCGGTAACAAAGAACAGAGCGTGACATGAGCTAATTAATCACATAGTCTTTAACAAGCCACGGCCTGAGCAAGATTAAACGACTGAGATATCGAGTGAGAAATGAAGGACTTGGGAATGTGATCGAGAGATAAAAGGAAAGTCAGCGAGGGAGAAAGGGATACAGAAGGAAAGTACACAGAGACACAACACTAAGGAAAGTGACAGTACCCGCAGCACATTGCCCATGACACACAGTAAACATTAAATAAACAGTTAATAAAACCCAATAAACAGACAATAAACAGTTAATGAACAGCTCATGAACTATGTTTAGTTCCCTTTGTGTGTTGTGTGCGGCGCATGTGGTTGTCTATTGTTTTCAATGCAGAAACATGCTGAAATGTCAATAACAATGGTCATTTTTTTCTGTTTGAAGCATGTTGCTGAAAAAAAAAAACATAAATATATTTTTCATTTTGCTAAATAATATTGCATGCTTTGAAACACGGGCAGTCTGTTTTTTTTTTGGGGGGGGGGGGGGGGGGGGGGCAACCTAAGAGTAACAAAGTTAATAAGAAAAAGAGATTTGTTACTTTTGTGATTTTCATCATCTCTAGCCTCACTTACTGGTACTTCTTATGCAATTTAGGCTTGACCAATGTTAATTTTGTTTGCAAAATTTACTGGTTGATTTTTGAGAAATCTAAAGTCTGATCACTCAAAATAAAATAAAAAAACCTTTCCTAAAGCTGCATGATTTGTATCATTCATGCCTGTACCACAAACAGTATGGGTAGAAATATGCACTGACATTTAATACTCAAGGACAGGGGAAAGTAGGCATATTTTAACATAAAAACTACACTTCATATAGTTTACTGCTCTACGCAATCTATGTTCCTCCATAGTTGTATTCCTACAGGCAAATGAACAGTTTGGCTCTTATTGCGGAGTATTGTGAGGACAACTAAGTTTATTTGTCTATTTCTGATCTATCCTGCGGCTATGGAGTTTGTTTTTAATAATAATAAGAAATCTACGCATTTTACAGCATCCCACAATAAACCTGGACCAGAAATACTGTAAACAAACAGCCACTCACTGCACTGTATCTAATGATTTCATGGATAGTCTCACTCATTGAAATTTTGTAGCCCTTCATATCATCATACGCTGGAGTCATTCCTTCATCAGCTAATGGATGACCGGTGTTTGACCGGGTGGAGGTGCTGACCAGTGAGTAATAATGATAAAGCAGCTAGGCCTACTGGTTGGTGTGGAAATGTAACACAAGTGAACTGAGTCTCATTTTATGACTCAATATTGAGTGAGGGATTAATATATTAAATGGATGCTGGGCTCCCTGGAGGTCTGAAAAGACGGCATGTCATTGACAGAGGGGAGGGGCTAATACTCAGTTTCATTAAAGAGGCGGAGCCAAGACTATTGGGTAAAGTGCATGTGTGAAAATATACATTTGATCATTATTTTGAAAAGTACATTTATTGCTTGATTCAAAGCCTAACATTATTTATTTAATTAAATGTGTTGTATATTAGAATGTTTTGTTTTATAATAGAATGACATTCATGCTTTTTTGTTATTTATTTATTTCTTTATTGCTTAAAGTTTGCTAGTGTCATCTTAAAAATGAAGTAATATTTTTTCTCATAAAATGGCATTCATTTAAATGTATATATTTATTTTTGATTGCTTAGTTTGCTAGTTCTATATATCTTCATTTTTTGTTGTTTTATGGCATTCATGCTTTGTTGTGTATTTATTTTAATCTTTTTGTTTATCTTTTATTTCTAGTGCTATCTTAAAAATTAAATAGTTTGATATTTAGTTTTCACATAAATTGACAGTAGCCTAATATTTGTTGTTCTTTATCTTTATTTATTGCTTAAAGGAAAACCCACCGTTTTTTGAAATAGGGCTTATTCACATTCTTTCCTACATTTAGATAGGTGTGCAAATGCATTTTTGTCTCAGTGCATGCATTGTTTTAGTTTCACAGGGTCGGCGCTAGCTTAGCTTAGCACAATGAATGAAATCCTTTGTTGCCAGCTAGCATGTCCTGAGTAAAAGTGATAATTTTTTTTTTTTTAAAAACACGTAATTACTTCTTGTGGCCTGTGTATTCACAAGGAGTACAAATAGCGCTGCAGATTAACACTAGGCGATTTCCTAGGCAGATATTGACTTGGGACTATATTAGGGGGAAGCACAGGCGAAGCACTGCTGCGAAACATAGTTAATCTCTGTTGTGCTGGTATGGAGAGAAGAATAACATCTCAGTTCTCAGAGGACATTTATCTTCGAGCCAATCTGATTATTGAAACATCCGCCGTACATCAATCATGATGAAATCCGATTGAATATCTAACACAAATGCACATCATCCACTCTCACTTTGAATCTTTTATGTGCTTCCTACCACAGATCTGAGCCATCGATCTCCATGCAAAAATGAATCAAATTGATTTCTTATTTCTAACCATCATGCCTTGTAATCTCCAAGCCTGTTGAGAGTGAAGATGGGTGAAAGGAGATGAAATGTATTTTTTTTTACAGGAAAAAAAGGGTGTATCACTGTCTTACAGGGCTGGAATGTGTTCAGGCACTTTCTGTGTTGAATATTAGGCAAATAAACTGTAGAAGTATTCGCTTTTAATAAATCCAGATGTATACATGTGTGGTGGCACATGTGTTTGTGTGAGAGATAAAGAGAAGTGTTTTCTCTGAGATCACAGACTCTTTACTGGCACTGAGACCTTTAAAAAATTCTAATTACATTTTGCATTGCAGTGCTAGTGTTTTTTCTTTTCTTCTGGCATATAATTTGCTTTAAATGCTCGCCCCATAATCTCCTCATAATTACTGTCTATTAATAATGAAAGTTTTCCTGAGACAGTGGTGACCCACCCTGACACTCACAACAATGACATATCATGGCACGCGTGTTGTGTGTGTGTGTGTGTGTGTGTGTGTGTGTGTGTGTGTGGTGTGTGTGTGTGTGTGTGTGGTGTGTGTGTGGTGTGTGTGTGTGTGTGTTGTCCATATGCAGATATTTCCTCGCCTCCAGTTCTAGTTGAAGAATGAAAGACTCTGTTGTGTTGTTTCTGAGTCTCTCTTATCTATTTCTGAAGGACTGTGAGTGTTTGAGCTGCGATACAGACAGACGCATGATATTTGCAGAAAAGTATTTTCTGTTGACTGAATAGCCAAGGTCAGCTGAGAGCGAAAAAATTCCTCTTAAAAAGATACACATACATTCTCTCCACTGGAGACCTGAAAAAAATAAAGGGTCTTTATTCACATCTATGGTTCCTGTTACATTCATGGAACATTTGCACACAAGGATCTTAATAGTGGAAAAATGGTTCTTTGTTTTGTTTTTTTGTTTTAAAAATGTTCTTCACACTAAGAAAAAAAGAAGCCTTTTTTAAGAACTGTTCACTGAAAGTGAAACATTTCACTGTTTATTTTATTTTATTGAAGCAGACACATTCATTAGGTTATTGCATGGATATCCTGCTATTCTTCTCTCCTGGGAAGTCCAAACAAAATCATTCTCTGCCATGCTTAAACACACAATTCAAAGAGAACGGCCTCCTTAAGTTTCTTCATTTAGAGCTGAAATTCAAAATTTGTTCTAGAGACAAAGAGAACATGAGAAAGGAGAGAGTCACTTTCATATTCCCACGAAAGCAAAGAAAGGTCCTGGAAATCCGAATCGTTTACTTATTTTGATGATTCTCCCATTTAAGGGAATCCATGAACAATCACTGTTATCCAGATATCAGGAATAGCTCCAAACTAAAGCTGCTCATTTCCTTGTGTTTAGCTTGGTTTGTGCACATTTGCACAATGAATTTTCAAAGGATAAATCTGACTTTGCAGAAATTATGCAGATGGTGCAAACATTTGTTTGTCAAAAAGGCCTGATCTCTCAGGCCCGACACCTGAATCAGCTCTACAAAATGCCAAAAGTGCGCAGGACTCCATTTTGGGTTTGGGTTTATGCCTGCTGTAATGCTCTTCACAATCGTTTGATTAATTACTGCTGTCATGATCAATAAAAACATACACAAGCATCTCTTTTTAATAGCAATCCGTTTACTGCCTGCTATCCACAACATTTGTTTAGAAGCCATGTTTTTACTTAAAGAAATGGCAATGCCTTCATTTGACCTGTGATTATTCAAATCTTTCCCACGACACGCATTGCTTCCGCATTCTCCAATTCCAATGGGAGTCTATGTGAGTGCCGCAACACTGTTTTCTCCAACAGCTCTGGTCTCAACAAAAATGGCAGATGTTTACATCTCACAAGTTTATATCTTGCAATTTAATATCTCACAATTCTGAGAAAAAAGACACAATTCCATGATTTAGGGGCCGTTTACACTGCACCGTTTTCAAAAACGTAACATTTTTTACGTGTTTTGTCCGTTCATTAACATGACAACAGCTTTTAAAAAAGCGGGTTTCAGAGTGCAAGATTTTGAAAATGTTACTGTTATTGTCGTGTATACTACAAAAACGCGAATTTGTGAAAAAGGTGACGTCATGTGCATGCGTATGCGACATTAACTTTTCTGTCTTTGTACATCGTTGTCATGTAAACATACCCATGAACTCACAATTGCGAGAAAAGCTGAATTTTTTTTCGGTTTGAACGAATGATCCAATGAATCACTCTAAAGACTTTCATTTCTGGATGAATCAGCGTTTTTGAACAAATCTCTTGAATGAAATATTTAATGATAAATACATTATAACAGTTACTTGTCGCCACCTACTGGTGTAACGATGTAATTCATACAATCCTTTTTTGAAGTGTCGAATCACAACCGTAAACATCAGTGTTTATATCCAAACTTATATCCCAGTAGCTACTTCTGTATTGTAAAACAGTAATAGTGATTTATGGTTGAAAAGACTGTTTGTGAAGCTTTTCATACCTATACATGACAATTGCTTTTTCTGGCTAAGCAGCAGCGCCAATAGAGATTTGAATAAACACTGATCGTACTTGTCAAAGGTGTCGTTGTCATTTAGGAATAATATTGCGATCTTTTAACGATTTATCCTGACACTACTGACACTCCGCCCCGATCTTACAGCAATTCGTACGAATTTTACGAGGTGGCCATTTTTTGCTAAATCATACATATTCTACGAGTTGCCCAATTCGTATGAATTCATACGAATGACCTACCCCTGACCCCGCCCCTAAATCTACCCATCACGTGGGTTTAGACAAATCGTACAAATTCGTACAAGTGAGGTCGTATGAATTCTTACGAATTAGCCACCTTTTCTTTTTAATCACTCGTACAAATTTGCATGAATTGGTTGTGAGATAGCATTGGACACTCTTTCCTTTTCACACTTTTAAATAAATACGGTTGCACATTCAGTCTTGAAATAGGATGAACCATAAGAACCATTACAAAACTCATTTATCAAACGTGCCCTTGAATGCAGCACTTAGCTAACCCCAGGAAGCCTCAGAGGGGTTGTTGCTTTAGGACATTAAATTATAACATATCACACTTTGGTGTCTGTGTGTAGAAGCACATTTGGAGGACTTTAGATAACTAACCCCTGCTGCCCCAGTCTAAAATACCACAGGATGAGATGCCAGATAATGAGAGCGAGCTTCCTCTGTTCTATAATCTGGGGCTCACATTTAATCCCTGAAACCTCTGAAGCCTTAACAAATGCACAAACACATATATGCCCTGAATGTATGTGTCAGCAGAACATCCACTGCTGGAGCTGCTGAATCAAGCTAGGCCTGGTAGACCACCACGAACCAACAACAAACCAGTTACCATGTTCCTTAAGGAGATAGTACACCCAAAAATAAAAATTCTGTACTCACCCATTCCGAACCCGTAAAGACCTTTGTTCATCTTCGGAACACAAATTAAAGGATAATTCCGGTATTTAACACTTTGAGTCTATTTTCTAGTTTGTTTTGGATGAACTAGAGTGGTGGACTTAGAAATTTTGACAATGGGTCCTGTCTCGACTTTTTGACAATTTTAGAATCGCCTCTGAGCGCTTCAGAGTGGCTGTCTACGAGCATACTGAAACATGTCCTTAAAACAACCCATAATGTTAGTTTTCAAAACTGTGCAACTCACCGAGTGGTTAGTGGTGTTGGTTGATGATTAAAAACAAATATATCGCCGCAATGTATGCTTTCAATCCGTGTTATTTACTATAGTGGAACTATATTTTCAGATACCTCACAACCGCGTATAAACTTGCGCTCGATATTTGAGTCCTGAAGCGTTAGCACACTCCCGACCACTTGATGGCGACAACCACTTTGCCGCAGTTGCTCTGCTCATGCTGATCTACTGAGAGATGGAGAACCGAGCGAAAAGACTACAACCAAATGTAAACAGACACCTTTCGGCATCCGGTAAGCGCAGTAATATCAATGAGCACTGAGTCCTCCAACAGACATCAATGGAATTTTAAAAAATGGCAAATAAAACATGACAGAAACTGTATTTTGCTACGCTACTTGTTTTGGATCATCAACGAAAACCACTAACCACTCGGTGAGTGTCACAGTTTTGAAAACTCATATTAAGTGTTGTTTTAAGGACATGTTTCAGTATGCTCGTAGACAGCCACTCTGAAGCGCTCAGGGGTGATTCTAAAATAGTCAAAAAGTCGAGACAGGACCCATTGTCAAAATTTCTAAGTCCACCACTCTAGTTCATCCAAAACAAACTAGAAAATAGACTCAAAGTGTTAAATACCGGAATTATCCTTTAAGATATTTTTGATGAAATTCGATAGCTTTCTGACCCCATATAGGCTGCAACGTAATAACCACTTTCAAGGCCCAAAAAAGTATAAAGACATTGTTTAAACAGTCCGTTTGACTACAGTGGTTAACCCTTAATGTTATGAAGTGACACGAATAGTTTTTGTGGGGAAAAAAAACGACTTTATTCAACAATTGCTCCGTTTCAGTCTCTGACACTGTTCACGTAGTAAACACAGTGCAACGTTTTCCGGTTCTACGGCAGAATGCTGCCTCAGTATTGGCCGGATCCTGCGTCAGCATTACACGCAAGTGTCGTGGTGCTTGAACAGCATCAGAAGGCGCGTTTCCATTACAGATTTGCGCAAAACTTTTGTGTTTTTTTCTAAATGTCGACAAAAATGTTGACGGATGTTGGTAGGTTTACATATATATCCCAGTCACTGCACTGGCCATTATTATTAATCGAAGGAGATGTATGTGTGTTATCCAAGCATTAATGGTAGGGAAAGACCCTAATTTCTGCTTCGAGGTCTTGATTGTGTCATTTCTTTGAGGTTTAGAATCCAGTATTCCTGTAATTCTTTTGTCTTTTATGAATTCAATAAAGAACTCTGTCTCATATTCTTTCCAAACACACCGTGTCATCTACATCAGGAGACCTGTAAATGCGCAAAAACTGTTTCCATTGCAGTTTTGCGAAATATTTCTTTTTAAAATTGCCTGAAATCCCCTTAAGCAAGACCAAAACAATGTTCTTCCGCAAAATGCTACAGGGCCAAAAGTTACACAGTGTACCTTTAACCAATTTCAACTTCAATTTTAGGTTATAGATTCAACAACTCAAGAGTTGAAATAACTTGTAAATTAAAATGTATTATAAACATTTAAAGCAGCAACTGAACTTAAGTTTTTAAGTCGAATTGAGGAACCTTTTTATAGTGTGAGCAACGTGTTAGCTGAAAACAGTTGTTTTAGTATCAGTGATATACTGTTCATATTTGAATTCGATTTTATTTTTATATTTAGTGTTTTATTTTTAAAGTTTGAGAATTTTTTGTTTTTGTTTTTATTATGTGTTAAAAATGCATATATCGTTTTTATAAAAAAAAATAGTTTTTTTTTGTTTTAGTTATTTTAGTACTTCAATTCAAACTAAGCAAATTAATTTCAGGTAATGATTTTTTATTATTATTTGGCAACATTAATAACTAATGTGAATTATTAACAGCAATGCTCAAACATCCTCACATCTGTATTTTGTGACAAACTAGTGTCCCACTTCTCCTCAAAATATCTGTATCTGCAGCCAAAACTATAAAGCACTTTTAGGCACGTCTCTCATCCGCTGCCTGATTCTCTTCATTGTGAGTTTGATTAATTGCAGATTACAGAGTTTACGGTTTCATTCTCCATAAAACCACTCAGTTATTAAAACAAACTTCTCTTGAGTAAATCTGAATGATTTACAGACAGTGGCTACTGCCAAAAACACTAGACTAAGATCTGCCCATCAGCGGGCGAAAAAACGACAAAAACACATTATCTGACCAATTATCCACTGACAATAACACTAACCATTGCAACAAAGTCTAATAAAACACACCCTTTGAATTCAGTCATATAGATCCTTAATCAAAGAACTGTGTATAGTCTTTTTTTTTCAGAGTGAACAGGCTCAGGAAATGACTGATGTAACAGCACTGATCTGTAGAATCACAGTGAGTATCTGTGTTTGCTTTACAGTGATCTCTTGTATATTTACAGATTAACTGTAAAAGTGTGATTTTCACAGTAGTATGCTGGTGCTTGGGTTCCCAGCGTGCATTGCGGCATTAATAAAAGTTAGACCGTAATTTCATTTAAATTAAAATAATGTGTTAAATATAAGTCATTAAATTATATTTATAATTACATTTTGACTATGTTACTATGTGCAACTAATTATTGCCAGTAAACATTATTGCTCTATGAAGGAAATGAAGTACCAGTATAAGATCCAAGTTCCCAGTCAAAGGGAACGCTAATTATCATAATGGAGAAACTTACACCATATCAAAAATGTGACAGCCTGCATTGCCTTCCTTAGCAAAATACCAATAAAATATTTTGCAACAAGCTACTGTTATATATTAGAAAGCCTGTCTTTCATTTTTTAGTTGTCAAGTCATCATGAAATGAAAGTTGCAATGACTTAACTGCCATATTGTGACATATTTCTGAGTGAAAAAAAAATGATCAAACACAGCGGCATATGATTTTATCCATCGGCTGCAACATTTGACCCATTTTCCCATCGACTGGATTGTGAAACGTGATCATTGCATTGGATATCAAGTCATATCACATGAAGAGCAAGTTACATTTTGATTAAAGATTACAAAAAAAATGCATTCACAATAGTAACACGCATTAAGAAGACAAATAGGGTCCATTTAAATTTTAATGGCCTTCAAGGCTTTCTTAACAAAACCCACACACTCCCACAAACTGCTCCCACTGACATCCCAGCAGTCTTTTTAATATGTTTAGAAATATATCTTACAACTCCAACAGCACATTTAACAAAATCAGACATGCTGTATTGACAGAGTCTCGGGAATCTCTTCCCCTTGAGAAGATTATGTTTCTAAAACTCAGTCAAAACAAAATATTCTGCTATTTACAGTGGTTACGAGGACAAGAAACCACTTTAAAAACCACACAACATTTAAACACTGTTAAACTGTTTATGCATGACGTATGTATCTGTACCCATGCATCACACAGGCTTTCCTCGCACGACCTGTCGGTTTAAACATTCTATACGTAACCCTTCCCAGTCATTAGAGACTCACAAACATAATCATACGCTCTCATAAGCACACAAAGCATTCTTTCTCCATTATGATGCTGTGCTTTACCAGTCCACTGAGGCTATATTGGCCGAAACAATTCTCTGGCACATTCTTGATGTGAAAACAAGCACCAAGTTTCCTGCAGGTGTGTCTTGAATGCTTGTTATGTTTATAGAATATCATTATAGGTACATGAAAGATTGATGGTTGCGTTATGTTGTCGGTATAGTTGACATGACATGTACGGTTTTATTTATAGTAAAGACGAGCATGTCACGTAACTCTTAACTTAACGGTTTACACGTGTCCTAACCAGGAGCGATGCGAGACCTTTGTCCGCAGTGTGTGAGCAGGATTTTGGACCACTGAAATGCAAAGGATATGTGTATGTTGCTCAAAATCCTATTTTTAATGAATGCTTTAGTATAAAATCTACAAATCCTTTAAACAAGACCAATTTACTTGAGAAGTATATTCTAAACATGAATGTGTTTGTCTTAAACATACTTATACTTAAACATTTTGTACTTAAATTTGTTAGTGACGAGAAAAAATACACTGGTATTAAAGATGCAATCCATAAAATAAGTTTTATTTTATGCATAGTTGATTCTCAAGTAAACTTATCATGTTTAAAGGATTTTTTGATTTTTAGACAAAAAGTAAAAAAAAAAAAAGAGTAATTAAAAACTTGCATACGGTAACTTACATTTTATATGTTAAAAATGATTTTGTCTTTTTATTATCCATTATTATACTTGTATACATAAAAAATGTAATGTATAAAATGTTACCATATACAGTATATACTTGTTATTGTTTGTCGCTTTATTGCGGCATGCCTGGTTAGAACAGTGTAAATTATGTAAACATTTTTTAATAGATATTTTAAAAAATCTATTCAAACTTTAGGTCTTTAGAACCTTTCACATGAATCGCATTAGGACTTCAGTGAACTTAAGGACTATAGTTAACTGTGTGACTTTGAACATTTTTTGAAAAAAGTGTCAACTTTCCTGTTACCGAAGGCCAATTTTTACGGGTAAATCTTTACAATTTTTAAGTAAAGCAGGAACGTCATGCGAATTGTCCAATGATCATGCTTTGAAAGGTCGGTGGCATGTGGGATCAAAGTTGGAATTGGTTGACTTTAAGCTGTGTGTAATTGTGTGGTAACCATTTGTTGCACTTCAAAACGGGTCAAAGATACAATGCTCATCACTACGAGTATAACTTGACGCTTCGCTCCATGGTGTTCAGTGCATTGGGAATGTTAACGTGAATCATGTGAAAGAGAAACTGGCAGTGAATTCAAGAACTGTAGAGCAGCACGCAACTACTAAACTTCTAAGTTATGTAATCCCTTTGTCCTTATATAATCTTGAACAAATGTCCATTAAAATTCATTAGGACGTGATGAACCGTTTCATGAGGGCGTTTGTCAGTGGAACCGATGAGGCAGTCGTGATCAGGTACACAAGAAGTGGCTTTTGCTTCGCTGCAGTGTAGAGTAGATGGCATTGATAAAGTCCGATTTCATTTCGTTTCCTGCTCTACAAAGTTGATGTTGTAGGTGAGCTGGTGTCCATTGTCCCAGGCGTACAGAATCTTCTCTTTAGGGTTGTAATCGACTTGTGTGGTGAACCCGTATTCGTTAATGAAAGGTAAACGTGGAGACGCCTCGGCCCCTGTAAGCGTGTCGAACGCGTACGAAACCTCCCCTTCCCTCTGATTGTAAATGTCCACTGCGTACAGGACGCCGCATATTATGAAGCAGTTCCCGAACGAATTTAGCCTCAGTCTCGTCCTCCACGTGGTCTCCTTTTTGACCGACAGGTCATTGGGATCTAGTTTACTGACTACGATGACGTCGGCCTGTCCGTAGTCGTCGTCAACAGACGGGTAAATTACCCAAAGTCCATTCTCATCCACGGCGAAGTCGATATCAGAGTGGCCTTTCCACTTCCAAGGTGTGGTGTCTTCATAGACGACGTCGTGAAGCTGAGCCCAGGCGGCTACGTACCGTTGCTTGAGATTGTATTTGATGATGTTCTTCGTGAAGGCACGGTTATAGTAAAACCCTCCTCTGTACACAACATGACCCGTTCCGATCCAGTTATAAGGGAGCTTGAACAGGTTACTCCAACGGCCTGTAGGAAAAAAGAGAGGAAAGCAGGTTAATTTTTGAAGTAAATGTCACAATAGTGAAATTTCACAGCCATAAAGTTCCATAGTCTAGTGTCATAGGTGTATAGATGTATAAAGCACAGCTCAGACAGGTCACTTTCAAGCCAAGCAACCTTTTGTTGACCAAAGTGGCAAATTCATGTGACCAGTTAAAACTAGGCAAAAGTGATTGGCCATTTAAGGAGAATTCCGGTATTTAGCACTTTAAGTCTATTTTCTAGTTTGTTTTGGATGAACTAGAGTGGTGGACACAGAAATTTTGACGATGGGTCCTGTCTCGAATTTTTGATTATAGATCAAAATGATCTTTTTGATGATCTTTTAGAATTGCCTCTGACCGCTTCAGAGTGGCTGTCTATGGGCATGCACAAACATGTCCTTAAAACAACCCCTGTCATGTTTTATTTGTTATTTTGTAAAATCACATTGATTTCTGTTGGGAGGACTCATTGCTCATTGATATTACTGCGCTACCGGAGTGTGCTAACGCTTCAGACTCAAATATCGAGCGGAAGTTTATACGCGGTTGTGAGGTTTCTGAAAAAATAGTTCCACTATAGCAAATAACACGGATTGAAAGCATACATTGCGCCGATATATTTGTTTTTAATCATCAACGAATACCACTAACCACTCGGTGAGTTGCAGTTTTGAAAACGAACGTTAAGGGTTGTTTTAAGGACATGTTTGTGCATGCCCATAGACAGCCACTCTGAAGCGGTCAGAGGCGATTCTAAAAGAGTCAAAAAGTCGAGACAGGACCCATCGTCAAAATTTATGTGTCCACCACTCTAGTTCATCCAAAACAAACTAGAAAATAGACTAAATACCGGAATTCCCAATCGCATGGATTCCAACTGAAATAACTAGATTTCGCCCATGAAAATGTGCAGAACAACGATAATAATGACCAAACGTGAACGCTATGCTGCACGATTCTGGATAAATTCCCGTTTTTTTTCTGAACAGACAACTAAATCAAATTATTGTAATTTACTAGAGGTTCTGACAAAATGTTAATTGCTGCAGTCTACTTGCAATGTTTAATTAACTTATATAAATTATTATTAAGAAAAATCTTTACTTGTTTCATTAATGCCAAGTTCTGTCATGAAAATCTAGATGGCGTAGGCTGATGGGTCCTTAACACAAACTGATGCTTGCTGCTCAACATTTAAATGGCTGGTTAGCATTCATTATAGGAGTTTGCAGCGCGTTCCTCAGAGTTCCTCTAAAACCCTTCACCTTCCCCAGCTCCACCTGTATAGATCTGCAATGGGTAATTGATATGCTATTTGTGCAGCAGCAGTATGTCTTACATACTCACAGCAGTGCAAGTTGCATTCAGTTAAAACAGCTCAAATACAGTATGCATTTTAGTCTGTGACTAGGTTCAAGTAACAGAAAATCTGTGAAACGTTGATTGTAGATTAAAAAGGAAAGATATTTGTCTAGAAATCATTAATAATAATAAAAAAAGTCAATCTTAGTTTTAAACTTTTTGAAAAAAGTTATTTATTTATGCATTTATAAAAAAAATGACAAATGATAAGATTATTAATTATTTTCTTAATTATAAATCTGATATCAGATTTTTTTTTTCAGGCTCTGTCTATATGCAGCTGAAATTAGCAAAATTGCAACGAAACTTAAAGTGGTTGAAGTTTTATTCCCCTTAAGTTATCTCACATATCTTGCGACGCCAGCCAAGACTGCCACTGATGCTGCCTGAAAAACATTCAGTGTATGACTCCCCTGGCTCTGTCTTAACAGGAAATGTGTTTAGAAATCTATTAATACCAGTCTAAACAGGCACACAAACACACACTTACAGAAACGCACACTAAAATCAACTGTAACATCTTCCAAGCTCTTACTTTTGTTCCAGGGACACACACACATTCACTCAGCAAAACACACCGGTACACACCCAGACACAAACAAACTGGCTTGTTCCCAAACATCCAAATCATTCACATTTACATTTATTTAGAAATCCAAACCTTTTACAATGGAAAATCCCTGTCTTTGTTTCACAAAAAAAGCAGTATGAAGAGCTACGCACCCTGTTTAAAGTTGTCTAAGTTCCGGAACTCTACGAGGTTGTTGCCGTAGTAATAGTTGGTGACGTAGATCTTGGAGTCTCTGGCGGTGGGATCCTTCATCCATGCGCCCTCGTTCCTGCCGTAGCTGTGCTGTTTGACCGGCAGATCCACCGACGCCAGCGTCCCTTCACAGCTGTGCTCTTTAACTGCCAAGAAAACAACCGTTTCAGCCCAACAACACACATGCACCAGGATTCAAACATTTCGCTTGGTTGAAAATAATGTCGGCACTGTTTTAAGTTTAGTTTAGATTTTATGTTTACTTAGTTTCCAGTTTACACCGTTTTTTAAACCAATAGGTTTTAGTTTAGGATCATTTTTGTGGTGCTGCTTTTGTACAAACTGAGTTTTATTGTTAACATACTGTACCTGCGATGTATGAGTTATTGCTGGTGTTGTCCAGCACTAGTGAAATAGTTGGGGCCGGTCGTTCCTCTCTGTATATTGTTCTGCTAGGTGTTGTTGTCCTCTGGGTTGTTGTTGTGGGACGAGCGGTTGTTGTTGTTGTTGTTGTTGTTGTTGTTGTTGTTGTCGTGGGTACTGTTTCTGGGGTGGTCTCTGTTGCTAAGGTGACGGGAGCTATTGCACTTTCTTCTTCCTCTACTTCTACCTCAAGCAACGTGTCTGTTTCATCAGGCTTCTCTTCATCTGATAGAAATAGAACAAAAACAATATATGAATTGACAGATTCATAAATACTAGACAAGAGCAGATTCTAGCCAAGAACAGACTCATTTTATTTCCTACACCTGCTCTGTGTGGGTACATGAAGTCTCTGGAAACATTGTACTTCGTTACCGGTCATGCCAATAAAACTTTGTTGACATGTTGAAGTTTGAGTTTTAAACTTAACCAATTACTCATCACTTCCAGGACAAAATGACTTGCATCTAAAAACAAAGCAAGTTGACGTTTGAGTGAGTATTTTCCAAATCTGCTATCCGAGAATATGAATACACCTGGTTTGTAACCGCTGTCACGTTGAGCATATAACACGCTCGATCTCTGTGGTGGTGCACCTGCTAGACTGGCACGGGATTGTGGGAACTATATTTAACGAGAATGGATTTGATTACTGTACATTAGATCACAGGTGGGACGACGAAAATAAACATAGTATTTATTAGTGAAAGTAATTTATCAGAAATTTTTTACTTGACTTACGCACGGTCCGCCGGCTTTTGGATTGGCTTTGCATTCCTGTCAGGACTGATCATACTGATTCTGCATCACAGTTCTGTTATGCATTATCTTAAACCAGTCAAACAAATCCATGCAGTCCAATAGCCAAGACACGCTAACAAAGTTAAATAGTCCTTAGTCAGAGGAGATGCCATATTCAATTTGACATGAACAAAAACAAGGAATCTGATGGACAGAGATAGTTTCTGAACAGGTGAAACACTGAAACTATATGTAATTATATTTTGACTAATGCTGTGTAACTGTCAAAGTTCAAAGAGTCCGAAGACAAAGATGAGTCAAAAGTTCTAATCAAATATTTGTATTTAATAAAAGAATAAACTGAGAATATCTTACCTAGAGTAACAGAGTGCTTAACACACAAACAATAGCCGACAATGAACTGAGGAAACACAGGAATTTAAGAATAGGAATAGTGAATTAAGAGATTAACAGCTGTAAAGATCCAATGAAATGCCATGGTAACTGATTAGAGCAACAAAGACCACAGGAAATAATGAAAAGCAAACTAAAAGTCCATGAAAATTAAACTAAACAAACAAAAGTCAGGATTTCCAACTTGGAAAAATGCATTTGCAATTTGGAAACTCTGTGGTAGCTCTCTATATTTCTATGGCATCGCCATAAAAAAGTAAAGTAAAATCAGTAATCACACAGACTGTCAGGCAAACGGCAGTAACTATGGAGACTTTCGGGCGAGAGGCACACATCTAAAGCTTAAACAGGAAGTGAGGCTGAAAGCCCACATGAATGGAAACACTGTTGAATTGGAGACAGTTGGCTGTTTTTTGTAGAAACCCTAATGCCGATATGAATGTCATGTCAGAAACTGAAACTGATTCATTAGTGTGTGTTGGCTGTCATTTCAGACTCTAAAGACACTCTCTGGCTGGCATCCTACACTAGTATCCTGTTAACTTGAGTGCTGGATCATCTAGTCCCAAGATACTGAGATTGAATCTCACTGTAAGATGTTCATTATGTGAGAGTACAGTGTGTGCATGGACTTGGCTATAGTTTGGGGCCCAAAAATATCCCCAAAAGAGAGCGCAATCTGACAAAACCTCCCTTTGAGGACATCTGGGACATCTTCAACTGGAAAATCAAATCAAAATAACTTTATTTGCCACAGTAGATGCAGCAGAAATTGTTGTTAGGTTCATGAATGAAGAAAATACGTTCTTTAACTGTAAAAATGCTATGTTTTATTTCAGGGTTAGATTAAGCATTAGTGGTATTTATAATTGAATTCATATAAAAACAACAGAAGTCAAGGGTATGTCCCCATCAAATAGCAAAGTGCACAAAGTGTGTGTGTGTTGTGGGGTGTGTTGTGTGTTGTGTGTGTGTGTGTGTGTTGTGTGTGTGTTGTGTGGTGGTGTGTGGGTGTGTGTGTGTGTGTGTGTGGTGTGTGGTGTGTGGTGCGTATGTGTGTGTGTGTGCAATATTTCATTTATCATCAGTACATCTGGCAGATTTTCCTGCGAAAAGGGAACTGGAATTTCTTGTCTCTGTTTTAGTGTGGATAATATGATACAGACCATGTATTCTGCATTTTATTCTGCTCTTAACATGGTTATGTGAATGGATTATTAATATAGTTCTTTATCATGAGAATCTATCAGAAAACAGTTCTACCCTTTCAGCAGATTAAGTGGTCTAAAATGAATGACTGTGTGTATGAACGTGTGCACATGTGTCTTAAGTTATGAAAGTGTCTGTGCTAATATCTAAGTGTGTGTGTGTGTGTGTGTGTGTGTGTGTGTGTTGTGTGTGTGTGTGTGTGTGTGTGTGTGTGTGTGTGTGTGTGTGTGTGTGTGTGTGTGTGTGTGTGTGTGTGTGTGTGTGTGTGTGTGTGTGTGTGTGTGTGTGTGTGTGTGTGTGTGGGTGGACTGGCATGGATACAAGCAGCTGTGCTTCAATGGGGAACACAAAGGAAACAACATTGTCTCTATAAAGGCCAATCCACACTGCACTGACAGACGGCAAACGATGCAGACAATCACCAGATTACACTGGTTCGTCACTTTTCTACGACCTGACAAATGCCGTTTCAACGTTCATTTGGCGAAAACAAGAGCCGGTCAATGCCAACAGACGCCAAAGTTGACGCCAGCTTTTATTTGTCAGTGCAGTGTGAATTGGCCTTAAGAATATAGGTGTTTCTGATCTATATAAGTTTGCCTTTGCAAGCAAAATTGCTCCCTAGAATTTAGCTAACTCATATCTCACTACAAAACAATCTCTAAAGAGAGAACTGTTTGTAAAGAGAGTAATGTCTTTTATTCAATGCCAATGCTTTAGAGGCTATGATAATGTGTAAATAATGTGTATCATACCTCTGTTTTGGTTGCTCGTCTCTTCGGTTTTGGTGGCTTTGTAATATGTGATTCCCCGGATGAGTCCTGGCTGGGTCTGTGATGGTTTGGTTTTATTGGGCAGTTCTGTTTGCTCTGGTTTACTGGGTTTGTTTGGTTTTGTGGTCTCTTTCTTTGGCTTGGCTGGCTTTTCCTTCACTGGCTTTGGTGGAGGTTTCCCTTTTTCTGGTTTCTTTGCTGGAAACTTGGAAGCATCTTTGATATTTGTCCCTAGTGTGTCCTACAAACATAACACATGTCTAACTCAACAGATGTTAGAGATCTCACCCTAAAAACTATATTAACACTTACATATACTCTATGCAGTTATATAGATATGTCTCATATTACAAATGCACACAGTATGCATCTTTTTCTTTTGTATTCTACCAGAACAAAACTGAGATATTGATATCCATTTCCATTTTTCCATCACTTTCCATTTTTTAACATCTCATTCTTGAATAATCATTTGATTTGCACAGCCAAACTGCAAAATAACCATATTTATGTCAGAGAGGATCTGGATGCCACTTGCTGAATTAAATGGGCAGCTTGATCATGTGATATATTGCAGCACACTATTAAAGGGGACCTATTATGCCCCCGTTCTTTGTGTATGCCTTGGTTGGGAATTATTTAAATTTAAATTATTTAAATTTGTTCTGAACATAACCTAGTCAAACCATCAAAGTCAGAGGTGAAAGGTCATGACCCTTACTTACCTGTGCTTTGCTTTTAGGGCCTGAGGAGGAGGAGTCTTTCTTCAGCAGCTGAAGGCCCAGATTGGACAGCTCCTTCTTTATGCTAATCATGATGTCAGAATGGTTCTCGTACTGCCGTAGCTGATTGGTCAGAGTCGTCACACTGTCTCTCACAAAGTCATTCTCCCGAGTGAGGTTCATCTTTATCATCTGGATGAGGTATACAACTTTACATCATTCTACTACATACAACAACACTTCTGCATTTAACTGTACATAAATGCATCTGCATAAACATTTTACTCAATGCTGATAATATAGTCTATATTCTCTTATGCTCACCAAGGCTGCATTTATTGAATCAAAAATACATTAAAAATGGTAATATTGTGAAATATTATTAAATGTAATATAACTGTTTTCTGTTTGAATGTATTTTAAAACACCTGAGATGCAAAGCTGAATTTTCAGCATCATTACTCCAGTCTTCAATGTCACATAATCCTTCATAAATCAATCTAATATGCTGATTTGCTGCTCAAGAAACCTTTACTGTCAATTACCTTATTACTATCAATGCTGAAAACAGTTGTTGCTTAATATTTTTGTGGAATCTGATAAAAAAAAATTCAGTGATACATTTTCAAAATTCTTTGATGAATAAAAGAACAGCATTTAATTGAAATAATATAAATCTTTCATAACATTATGAATGTCTTTACTCTGACATTTGATCAATTTAATGTATCTTTGCTGAATAAAAGTATTAATTTCTTTCAAAAACAAAAAAAACTTGCTGAACACAAACTTTAGTACCAAAAGGGACTGTGTGTGTAAATAAATTAAAAGAATAATTCAATTAGAAAAATCAAACTTGAAGCATTTTCACTAGTGGTCTATGTAAGGTATTTGATAATGACCCTCAGTGTAAAAGCGGTACATTTATTGCGGTGCAGATTTCTAGCCCAGCTTTACCCGATAATGAGCTAAATTTTATTGGAAATAAAAACAGAGTACATAAGTGTGACTATTACATGACTCTTTTTCTCACACACACACACACACACACACACACACTATTTCCCCATCCCTCAAGCCAAAGCAAAGTGGTATAACAGTTAATAACTTTAGCCAGAGCATTGTGGGTAGCCACAGAATGTCCAGTTAAACCCAGCCACGGCTCATTAATGTTCACATGTGTATGTTCACACGCACACGGCCAGTGTGATCACACTCACCTCCTCCAGGTTGTTCATTTGAGACACCACCTTGTTGATGTACGAGTGAACTTTAAGAAGGTCCATACTGAAGAGAGTTCCTTCCAGAAGGTCCACCATGGACTGCAACTGCACACAAAGAATCAGGTGACTTTCAAAAATGCAACATGGGTGGAAAATTACTTTTGGAGGTTCACAAAGCAGCTGTTTTTTTTTTTAATTTTCAATCTGCAGTAATGTTTGACAGTTCGTCACGTCAGTGATTGACAATAATGATTAACATATTGATTTTGGTCAACCATCTTCACAACATAGTGTCGGCCCAGATCCCCACATCTGGCACACATGGAATACACAAGGCCCAGATGTGAGCCGGATCCGTGCCGACACTATGTTGCTGCCTGGAGACTTGTTTCTGCCAGGGAATACAAAATAAAAAAGGTAATTGCGACTTTTTTTTCTCAGAATCGTGATGTATAAACACGCAATTGCTAGTTATAAAGTCAGAATTGTGAGATGTAATCTTACAACTGTGAGAAGAAAAAACTGAATTGCGAGTTTATATCTGACTTTTTAACTTGCGGAATTTACTTCTTTCCTCAGAACTACGATCTCTCAATTCTGAATTGTGAGATATAAAGTCAGAATTGCGATATATAAACTATTTTTTATTGCAATTGTGAATTTTTATTTACACAGTTTATATCTCTCAATTTTGAGAAAAAAAGTCGCAATTACCTTTTTTATTTTTTGTTCACGGGCAGAAACAAGCTTCCAGACAGCAAACAGTGGGTGTCGGCACAGATCCGGCCCACATCTGGACTGTGTGAAATCCATGTTTTACGGTAATTATGACTTTTTTTCTCTCGTAAGTTTATATCTCACAATTCGGACTTTATAACTCGCATTTGTGACTTTATAACTCGCAATTCTGACTTTATAACTCATAATTGCGAGAATAAAAGAATAAGAGACAAAAAGCTGAAATTAGCTTTTTAATTTTTTTTATTATTAAGCTTACATTTAAGCTGGTCACAGGAATTTTTTTTTTTTTTTTCATGAGAGTGAATTCCTCATATGCTTATTGTTGACTCGTGCTGCAGAAAGTTCAGTCGTGTAACAGCTTGACTGTCGTGATGATTAACAGCTTCATGCGGGATCAACAGATATGAAGAAACTGCAGCGAGGTTAAAATAGAGCCACATGTTTGGAGCTAAACAGCACAAGATCAGCAAATGTTTTAGGTGGAAATATTAAAACCATTGTGTTTAACTACTGACTAAAGACTGCTGAATGATTTTGCAGCCTTTAGCAGAGCAGTAGCCAGGACTCGCGTCAAGGGGGGGCTTGTAACAGTCCCAACTCCCAAGGCAAACCCCTCACCCCCAATGTGATTTTAAACTTAGGGGGTCCCACCGCACACCCACAAATGCGATTTCATTTCAATCTGAGAAATATAAAAGCCCCCCCAAGTCGTGTGTCCTTGGCGCCGGGCCTGGCTGTAGTAATATAAAACCCTGGACTGATCATCAGGATTGTCATGTGGCTCTGTGTGTGTGTGTGTGTAATGTGGAGATATGGACTGGAATGCTCAGACAGATGGACAAAGGAGAAGAAAAGATGGAAAGAGTGAACCAGACAGAAATTGTGCAGAGGAAAGAGGACAGGTGCTATAAAAAACACACTTGCGAACACGTGCGCCGCATACATGGCCAGAATTCTGCCGTTTAACATTCGAAAGTGAGTCAGTGTTCCATTAACCTCAAAAACAGCACTTCCTTTTAAAGTTATGTCACAGTTGTATATCAGTCATGTTTTTAGTAGCATATCAGTAACATGCAAACACATTAGTACATAGATTGTTAAAAGTCAGGCTTATATTTTTGAGTGATAATGGGTTGACGTTATAGACTGAGCATCAGTAATGCTGAATTTGATTAATAGACCAATAACATAATGTTTAAGTGAGTCAAGTGGTCCTTTATAGACTGGGTCGGTAAAATTAAATTTAAAAGTACAATTTTAGGCTATCCTTACAAACATGTCCCATGTTTTTACTAAATTAAAATGAACTGTAGTTACTGTAAGATATTTTTTATGGGTAAATGTAGTACTAAATCATCATATTAATTTTTATTACAACTGTGGCATTTATATTATGTATAGATTGTAGAAGAGTTTGTGAAAGGCTACTATTTTTTTACTATTTTACCTTTTTTTTTTAAATGTAATAGTAAACAGTTACATTCTGCAAAAGTATTTTGCTTAAAGTTGGCATTAAAGGGAAGTTGTGATAGTTTTTTTTTCCTTATTGTGATTCATATCTGAGTGAAACGGCTTCTTAAACAATAAAAAATGTAGTGCGGGACTTGATTTTGTGCACTGGAAATTGATTGGATCGTTGGATGGTTGTGATTTGCTACTGTATTGGTGGATCTCATGTGAGTGACAGGTTGCCCCGCCCTCACACCAGTAAACACATCATCAAGAGATGCTGCAAGAGGGAGGGGAAGCTATTTTGATCACAGAATATAATGTGTATGGATGTATTGTAATATTTCATAAAAAATAAATAGTAGACAATTTTGATTTCATGGTGACTTTAATCAGTTCTTTTGTCTAATTCAGTAAAATATCTAAATATAAAATAGCTTATAAATCTTGTTTTTAGAAAATATATATCATATTTCATGCCTATACCATTTACAAGTTTATTTTTAAAACAAAACAAACAAAAACCAAAAAAAACTTTGCAAATGGGGCATAAGAGAACTTAAACTACGGTTATCATGCAAGAACTCTGTCAAAGGGATATGGGATATGTTTTATGGGATGTGTAAGTATCAGGTCTACCTTGAGCAGCTCTGGCGCCTGTTTCTTGAGTTTTTCCATCTTCCATTCGTTCTCGCAGGGGTTGAGAGAGGATGGCGGAGCCGTGCAGGAGCATTTACAGTCGGCTCCGGAACTCACCGTCTCCACCGTGTAAAAATCCTCCACGCGCACACTTCCAGTCCTCAAGCGAGCGCACGCGTCCCGGGTCAGAGGCCGCATGATGCACTTACAGCGGCAGTCGGATCCCTCTGATGTCATGCGGACTTGTTCCTCCCCGAAGATCTGAAAAGGAAATTGATAGAAAGTGATGGAAATTACATTGTGTGCTGTGACCCAATGACCTACTTCAGTGTCATTTTTGCCACTTTGTAAAACTATGTTCACTTCAGTTCTCTTCAGAGACATGCAAGGCAGCCTGAGACTGGAGTTTATTGATCAGTGCTTAAACCCGAGCTGTCTTCCTGACATCAGATATGAAAGTTTGAGGTCAAAAGGTCACCAGTGCCACACGACAGAATTCAGCCACATGTGCCACAATGACCTATGACCTTCCTAGTTCCCCGTGTCCATCATTACTCAATTACTAAATGTCATTAGTGTCAAGTCATATGGCAAATTTACTTTTGCTGCTAATCATATAAAGACAGTTTTTCTCTTTAAATCTTAACTTCAACAGACCAGTCCAAAATCAACTCTTAACATGAGTAATTCAATCACATAAGCTGTAGAATACACCATCTTTAGGGCTACAGAGTGACCGTAATCTGTCTTCTGGACTGTTGTTGTCAATGTACTGAGTGGAAAGCAAACAGATGGTGTCAAATTAGTAACCTTTGACCTCAGAAACAGAAAACCACATCATACAGAGTGTGTCCTTATTCAGATCAGTTTAGACACTATGCAAAGTAAGTATAAATGTGTGTGTGTGTGTGTGTGTGTGTGTGTGTGTGTGTGTGTGTGTGTGTGTGTGTGTGTGTGTGTGTGTGTGTGTGTGTGTGTGTGTGTGTGTGTGTGTGAGAGAGAGAGTGATTTAAAATCTTGGATTACTTATATCCTCTTCAGGAATTCTGAGACCTTCTTAAAAAACAAATGGAAACACATCCTCAAACCCTGCCAACTTTGGTAATTTAAAGCGTGAGAAAGATCGTATTGCTTAATGTTTGTGTGAATGGTATGTGGGTGTGATTGATGTGTGATTTAAGAGCAAACTCGCTGTTCAAACATGTTTTTATTCTATTGCCCCACAATTCTGTATGTCTTTGTTAGTTCAGTTCATTGACATCCATGATGATCTATTAACAATATAATCAGTTTGCCAATGTCATGCACTGTGGATGTACGGTCACTCTTTCCCAGCTATTATTTGGCATGTTTAGGACAGCAACCGAAGTCTCCAAACAAACAGAGGGCAAGTGTCAGCTGTGTTGTGCTAAAATAAGCCAATCCACTCTGATTTCCACAGCAGGGATGGATTTATTCCACTGAGATGCTGGCAGGATGACAAATCCCAAGGAATGAATAGCTATATTGAGTTAAACAGATAGAACAACTATGTAGCAATATTGTTATTTACACCATATACTCATGCTGACAGCAAAAACAGTATGATATTGTACCATTCAAAAGTTTGGGAGTTTTGAAAGGCATATTTTATGCTTACCAAAGGCCTTATATGTTTATTTTTACACTTTTAAACAAAGGTTTTCTATGTTAATATATTTTAAAATATATTCTGAGATGCAAAGCTGAATTTTCAGCATCATAACTCCAGTCTTCAGTGTCACATGATCCTCCAGAAATCATTCTAATATGCTGATTGCTGCCAAGAAACATTTCTGATTATTATCAATGTTGAACACAGCTGTGCTGCTTAATATCGCTGTGGAAACCGTGACACATTTTTTAGGATTCTTTGACAAATAGAAAATTCAAAAGGACAGCATTACCTTGAATGCTTTGTAACTTCAAATGTCTTTACTGTCACTTTTGATTGATTTAATGTATCCATGCTGAACAAAAATATTAATTTAGTTCTCACAGACTTCAAACCTTTGCCTATTCTGTCCATGCTGAATCGTATAGTTCCATCTCTCTTTGTTTCCCAGTCTCAACTCTGACTGTAACCACCAAGCACAGGTGCAGAACGAGGATCAACCCGTGTGGAACAAACTCAGTCCTTACAAACGCACAAACTCTGATTCACACAGCAGCTGAAATAACAACTGTGAGAACTCTGAAATGTAAACTTCATGAGGAGAGGACAGATAAAAGTCGAAGGACATGAGTAATCCTCCTTATAGGTCAAATCCTCTATAATCCCAAGTGCACTGAGGAACTGGACTGGCTTTTTGTCCTTCAAATTTAAACTGAGATAATTAGCAATTTATCTGCATATCAATCTTTGATGTACAGCCAGGAACAAAGAAAAAAACAAAAGCATGTGAATTTTTCTCTCAGGACCGCCACCATTCATCAGTATTTCGCAGTCTTTCTCTTCTTTTTCCTTCCTCTATCACGCCTTGAGACTTTTTAAATTGGACTGAGCGACTTTTAAGTGCAATTCGTTGAAGTCGGCATGAAACGATATATGCGATGGACATTTCTTCCTTATTGTGACGTATATCCCAGCGAAACGGCTTCTCGAACAAGAATAAATGTAGGATGGGACTTGATTTTGTCCATTGGGAATTGATTGGATGGTTGTGGTTTGCTATTGGTGGATGTCATGTGAGAGACAGGTTGCCTCGAAACGCCAGTAAACACATCGGGCTCTATCATACACCAGGCACAATGCAGCTTAATGCAGCGCAATGCAGCGCCCAGGCGCGACGTAAGTGTTTTTTTTGCTAGTTTCAGCCCGACACAGTTATCATTTTCAATGAAGTCAGAAGCCAGCTTTAACCTCAGTTTCCTCTCTGGAGCCGATTTCAGTCTTTCCGCTTGCAAATTCCGTCATGTAAATAGCGAATCCGCCATGGTGCAAGCACAACTGGCTTTTAAAGGGAATGGGAGATGAGACTCGGATTGGTTTATTGCAAGTAAAGCCCAAAACACTCATTACTCATTAAGAGAATAGGGACAATTCTAGACCATGCGCTGGGCGTGCCGACCATTTTTCCCGTCATTAAACTAACAAAAGTGGATTCAAACATGCCTTAAGCGCTTTAGACATGCACTTATTGTTAAAATAGGGCCCATCATCAGAGAAGAGAAGAAATGCCGTTGCACAAGGAAAGGGAAGTTATTTTGATTAAAGTTTACGAGGGCACTATTTTTTTTTTTTTTTAAATATGATGTGCAAGGATAAAAATAACGTGCTTTGCATGTGAAAAAAATAATAATATATATATATATATTCTCACATTTTTTGTGCTCAGCATAGGTAACAATTTAGTGCAAGGAATAAAGTAAGAAAAACAATCCTCCAAAAGTGACTATTGGGGCCCTGTCCTCCTCTCCAGTGAGCCGTGACCTGTGAGAAGTGCGGCTCTTGATGCGTCTTGACGTCTCAGTGTCGTTTTCTCATGTGTGGTTTTATTCGTGGTAAATCAAGCGTTTTAGCTGAAGTGACTGTCGCTGCACACACATCAGCCTTTCATCTGTACGCCACGGCTGGAGGGCTCAAAGAAAGCTTCGAATGAAGTGGTAAACACTTCTCATTAGGTGCAATGGGAACGTTTGGGGTGAAAGACATTGAAGACACCATAAAATACATTTGGAGTATGGAGCGGAGATTATAATGGAAGGATAGTGGAATTCTATATGATGGATTAGAAAATCAGCTGTCTTTTTAAAAGATGTCTCTGCACTCTTTCCCTATATGTTACTCAAATCCATGATTTAGGATGCTCAGGTCTGCTCCTGGAGACCTTCCTGAGTTCAGATCAACTATAATCAAACACACCTGCGCCTCAAGGTCTAGCGGTTTATCTGAAAATAACAGGCATCTTTAGGAAAAAACGTATATTTGAACATTTCTCTCGCTCTTAAAAATAAAGGTTCTTTATTGGCATTGATGATTCCATAAAGAATCTTTAACATCCATTGAACCTTTCAATTAAGGGTTCTTTATAGTGGAAAATGGTTCTTTAGATGATTAAAATGCAGGTTCTTTTAAAAACTGTTCACAAAAAGGTTATTTGGGGAACCCAAAATAGATCTTCCATGGCATTTAAGTGAAGAAAAAAAAGGTTCCAAAAGGGTGTTCAAGAGTGTAGACAGCAATGAAATAAAGAGCAAATGGTATTTTCCTTTTAAGATGTTTCTCCTGAGGACAAAAAAATGTCTCCTCTAGAGTTAGCCTAGAGAAATGATCTCAATGTCTCAAAGTACACTCAGATTTGCCAAGATAGACACCAATATCAGAGATTTCAATAAGAACGCGTCAAATTCTTCCAAGAGCAAATAATCAGTCTATGCACAATTTCAGAAGAAACATCAGAGACAGTTGATACTAAATGAAAATGATAAAAGATTAGAGCTAATATTAGCTTTTTTTTAGGTCAATGTTGAAAACAAATTAAATCAGGCCTTATATTTTGCCCTTCAAACATTTACACCAGGCGAGTCACGAAAGTATTATTAGAACAGTTTTATCTTGGATCTGTAAAAAGGTGTCTGGAGGTGTGGTGATCTGAAGAACTCTTTTCATTTTAACAATAAGGCCAATGAGTTATGAATGGAAAAACCTCTGATCAATCAAATGTTCTTCGGTGCAGAGTGTATTAGAACAACACAGCAGTTGTGCACCTGTGATTTTAGACTGTGTTATGATATTATTCCAATGATGAACCCAAGACCTTTGAACTCGTGCCAGTGGCGCTTGCGCTGCGCCCTGTTGAAGAGGTTAATCCCAGCACTTTCAAAGTGCCCACCCGTGCGAATAATCATTTTAACTAAAAAATCCCACTGAACTGAACTGAACATGATAAAAACAATCTGCTTTTACCTCCACTGCAATATTCTTGAAAACAAGCCATTCCACTTCCAACTGATAAAGTTAACACTGTCATGCATGAGTCCCATTTAAAATTGATATTTATAAAATTACATTATATAATAAATTGCTGTTTTTGTTTGCAACTGAGTAAAATAATTAATATTCTATGGTATGTTTTAGAATAATTAGATAGTTGTTAGATAAACATTGAATAACAGTTCTGCAATAATTAACAATCTTTTCAATTAATGCACATGTATGCAAAACTCATTCTCAAAGTTGAATTCTTTCTTACCTTGTTCAGAGATGACACATGACTGGACATCATAAGTAAACAAGCCACGAGCTCCACAATCCCCCACATCTCGCCGGACTATGAAGCTCCACTGTGTGAATGTGTGAGATGTGCGCTGATGCGACTACACGGACTACAGACCCATCATCATCATCACCACCACCACCACCACCACCACCACCTCCCTCTCTCTCTCTCTCTCTCTCTCTCTCTCTCTCTCTCTCTCTCTCTCTCTCTCTCTCTCTCTCTCTCTCTCTCTCTCTCTCTCAACGCCTCCACCTACTGGACGCCCAAATCCCTAAAAAAAGGCACGTCAATGAATTTAATAATATGGTTTTATTTACTTAAATTATTTGCATGTTAATAATATATGACAATTTATTATGCTTAAAAAACATACTTTGAAATATAGGCCTATGTCATAACTCATAAAGTAGCCTAGTCATGAAGATTTCCACCGCATCTCAAATCATGTGTCGTGTTTTTGATAACAATCCGTGGTGGAAACGACGGTGAAAAAATCTCAGACTTTGTTTTGCTATAAGGCTAATGTCATAGCTAGCATACTAGGCAACGCACAGTTTTAAAAAGTGTTTTTGTTTGTTTGTTGCATAATTTGACAGTTATAGGCCTAATGTTCACAATTAATTATCTTGACAGACACACTACGTTTCTTCACTACTGCCTTTTTGGTAAGCAAGTTCAAACTTGAAGAAAAGAAAATAGTGACAACGGCAGTAGCAGTGGTGGAAATGACGACACAACTGATAAATAGTTTTCACGTAGGCTAATAAATATTAAAACTGGTTGAATTTCATTTTTATATAGTTATCATACCTGCTCTAGTGAAAATAAATATACTAAAATGTATTTGATACATTTACATATTTATGTAGGTAGCCTTTATTAAATACCCTGCAATTGTACTTTAATACTAAACTGATATAGGCTTTTTAAAGTCAGCTAAATTGGAACAACTAATTTTGTACTAAATGTAGGCCTTTAAGTTATCCAGAAATAGTGCTGAGGTTCACCTAAAGATATACTAATTTTACCAGTGATAAAACACATAGGCTTAATATTAATAAATGTGCAATACAGTGCTCCAAATAAAGTTTAATTATGATACATCAGTAAGTCTCAAGCGATATTTCAGTAGTATGGATTTGCAATGGATTTCCTTTTTACGTTTACAACTAAAAGCTTACAATAATGAAGTCATTTTAGAGTGAGAAACAAATCAGACCATTATGAATGTGAAGCTTTCCAATATGTATGTTTTTTTATTATTATTATTATGGTCCTCCTCTTACTCTCCTGGTTTGACATTCTTCAAAACCTTGAATGACAGGAGTGTTGATGTAAATGGCCACTGTGCGGCAGCAGAGGACAGTCAAACTGATGAATGACAGAGAGAAGCAATAAGTGTTCAGAATGATATTACTATAGAAAAAATATTACTAGGCTATAGAGTTCGTAATGACTCGACTGTCCTTGTTTATTATAAACAGGAAAGCAAAATAGCATATCTATAACATGAACCATCTGTGACAAAACGTTTTTAGTTTATTATGCATTTTTAAACATTTGATAGAGCTACATGTATGTAAAAAATTATCTATCTATCTATCTATCTATCTATCTATCTATCTATCTATCTATCTATCTATCTATCTATCTATCTATCTATCTATCTATCTATCTATCTATCTATCTATCTATCTATCTATCTATCTATCTATTATCTATCTATCTATCTATCTATCTATCTATGAACTCCAAATCCCAGATGGCGACACGGGGGCGTGTCGTCACGTGACCCGAGCAAGGTGTTTTCACGCTGACACGAGCGCTTGACATGAGCGCGCGGCTCTTTGAGGGCTCGCGGAGGTCAGAGCTCAGAGTGCAGGCGGACCGCGGAGAGACACGCTCGCTCAGTTCATCTACAGGAGGATGGAGGTGGAGAACCGACCCAACGGATTTCACTTCTCCAAACGGGACAAATTACTGAGCAGCGGTGAGTTTTTGGTGCCCGTGCACAGTTATTGGCACAGTTATGAAAATTAAGGTGTTTCAAATACAGTTGCGAATCTTATGTGTCTTGCATGAGGTCAAAATTCAGGCAAAGTGTATAGGCTATACTAGGCTATTATCTCTCCCGGGTGTAATAGCTAGGGGATTTTAGAGCATTCTCAAGGCAACTTTCAACAATGTTAACGCAATCTGTAGTTTTACCCATTGTAACATATGGAGTAAAATGTGTGTGTTATGTGATGAATGGACGTATAGAGCTGGAGTTTGGGGTTTGGGGACAGTGGGGTCTTTTAAAGCGCTGCTGAGGAATGTTTTTTATATGCACGTCCGCGAGGAATCGTAAAAGATGAACTTTTGAACTTGAGCGAATCACCCTCGAGCGCCACAAAAACACGTCAATGACAACAAACAACCAGCTGTAACATTTTTAATCAGTGGCGAAAAAAAAGATTGTTTGAAAAAGTCAATTCATTCAGTTAAAAAAATAATATTTGTGAATAATGTGTCTTATGGGGTAAGGCAAGGGTTAAAAAAAGTTGTATAAATTAATTTTAGTTTAGTTTTTTTTCACCATGAGATATTTGTTTCGAGTCTGTTTGAGTCAGTGAGGTGGTTTCAGTCATACTAAATATTTTCGGACTTTTTTAAAATCAGTTCATTTAAAGATTGCCACACAAAACACATTTAGGTAATTTTTCTTTAGATGAGCTTTTTTAGATACTTTTAGTTCTTAATATGAGCATGTGTTGCCTTAAACAAGAGAAATTGGAATCAAAAGCTGACTTTTAAGCCATCCCTACACTAATATTGAAAGTGTAACATTTATGCTATATTATTTTTAGAAATCACAAACCTTTCAAATTAATAAATGGGATAATTAGGTCATTTTCTGTATTTGTGTCCCAAATGACAACTATACACTATGCATTATTACAGTATGTACTTATTCACAATGTACTCATCCATATATGTATTGTATAGTTATTTTGTCATTCAACATTGGAAGTCCAACTACACAATTAAACCTCTCCAACATTCCATACATAGTTTTTTTGGTTAATTAAGCGCATCATCCGGGTATTTAAAGTGTGCTTTTTCAGGAATTTTCAGTGTGAACACACACACTACTCACACTATAATAGCACAGAATGTCCTAGAATAGTGCATAAGTATGCAAATTTGTGTAATTTGCATATTATCATCCATGCATATTGTAAGTCTTTTGTATAATATTTGTATTTGTACATGCGCAAGTGTTTGTTTGAAGAGCGAAAAGCCTTCAGTCTAATATTCTGTTAGTTTTCCAAGAAAGAAACGCACATACACTGTAAGATGACCAGCTTGTTTTTAGCAAACACAAAGGTTGCCAGGACTTCCCAGCTTTTCAGCTGTGTTTCCAGCATCTGTTTGGCACAGATATGTGCACACACCGCAACTTACTTCAATTTTTAACAAACTGAAACTCCTAATTTTAACAGTTACATTAAGTCTAGATGATCAGCGTTGCTATAGCAACACTGGATTAGTCACTGCACATACCAGAATACAACTGTATAGTCAACAGCCTTGACCTTTCACTTCTGAGTGACCTTTCTCCTCTCACTGACCTTATAGAGCGAAAAAGAGAGGAAGGCGAAGCCAACATGTATGTCTTGTATGCAACATTTTTCACTATTCGGTTGTTAAGTCTGACGTCACGCGTGACGTTTAGCCTCTTCCGGGCCCAAGCGCTCCGCTCGTCTTTCAGATCCTAGACTACATAAAACCTTTTCTTAAAGGGCTTTTTTCGCTTCAGTGCCAGTGGGTGTTACTAGGGATTAAGGGATAGCACCCACTGGCGCCAAAGTTTCTTTATTCGTTTAAGATTTGTAACTTACCTAATCAACTGCCGCCATTTTCTCTTATCTTTCTCGTCACGGAAAGCGGTAGATGACAGTTAAATATCACTTGTTTTTTTTTTAACTCCGATCTATTTAAACAACACGGGAACACGTTAAAACTCCGGCGAAAGCGGTAGGTAGGTAGAGAGGACCCGGCCTTTGGACCCGGAAACAGTATTATCGGAGACCGCTTACGTCACGACTTAACAACCGGATAGAGTAATTCAATTTTAGTGAATAATATAAATCAAGCTGTTATAAAAAAAAAAAAAACGTAGTTTTCCTCCATTGCACAATTAGGTTAAAAAGAAGTGTGCGTGCGTGCGTGCGTGCGTGCGTGCGTGCGGTGCGTGCGTGGTGTGTGTGGTGGTTCAGGTATTTATTCACTATGTATGGGGTCAAAATTCCCCTCAAGGATAGTATTACCAGAATTGTTTTAACTTGTGGGGATTTTTTGGTCCCATGAGTAAAACCACTTATAAATCATACTAAGTGATGTTTTCTAAAATTAAAAAATGATGGGTAGGTTTAGCATTAGGGTTAGTGTAAGGGGATAGAATTTACAGTTTGTACAGTAGAAAAATCATTTGTCTATGGAGAGTGCTACAAAACATGGAAACCCGTGGGTGTGTGTGTGTGTGTGTGTGTGTGTGTGTGTGTGTGTGTGTGTGTTGTGGTGTGTGTGTGTGTTGTGTGTTGGTGTGTGTGTGTGTGTTGTGTGGTGTGTTGTGTGTGTTGGTTTGATTTAGTCTTAGTGAGCCTTCCCCCACAAATAAAAACACCAAACACGCATCATAAACACATAGGAGATAAACTTCCTGTCCACCCACACACACAGGGATCATAAAACCCCCCCTTGCGCTGGCCATTCCATGACCTCTTGTTTTGACCCCCTTGTTACCATAGAAACTTTGACGGAACAGGTAGTTTCATTCCGTCCCATGAGAGTTTTTGTTTTCATTAATTTTTCAATATTATGTGCGATTTAAAAAAAAAAAACCTTTATCGCGTTTTAATGTGGTTGTATCGGGTTTCTGCATTTTAGGTTGGATTTTTATAGATGAAGTAACACAAACATCCTAAAAAAATATTAATTGCGTAATGTTTTCTTGTTTTTCATAGTTTGAATCGTGTCTTATTTTTAATTATTTATTTTTAAAACGCCAGTAAAATGCAATATCAGGATGTTCTGCACTCTTAAAAATAAAGGGGGCTTTCACAGTGATGCCATAGAAGAACCTTTTTTTTTTTTTTTTTTTTAAAGAACATCTTACAATCTAATGAACCATTGTCCATAAAGAACCTTTTGTTGGATGTAAAGGTTCCATGGATGTTAAAGGTTCTTCGTGGATGGACCCATTGATGTGTGTGTAGTTTTGATGAAATCTGAGAGCTTTCTGTCACTCCAAAGACAGCCATACGCAACTATACCACTGTGACGCTTCAGAAAGTGAATTAATCAATGAAAGAATTTTCATTTTTGGGTGAACTATCCCTTTAAGGTTATTTTTTTTTATATCACTAGGCCAACCCATAAGCTATAGTAGTGATAGATGCATTAGCTTAACCACTAATTATTAATATATGGCTATTTTAAGCATTCTCACACATAATTTAATTTAAATAAGTATATTCGAGACATATTCATGAACAGCTGAAAACCTTTAATTACGAGGGCTTAACAATGGAATGGTGAAAGTAAGACAGAAAACAATTATTATACTATTTTTCTCATTACAAAATACTTTTCACTTGAAAACAGGCCTACAGTGTTAACATGAACAAACTAATAAACTTGGGCTGCCAGTTTGATAAACGATGTCATATCGATATAGCGATCAAATTTACGTCGATAACGATAATAAGCTCTGGGAATTTTTACAGCCAATCACACAGCAGAAATAAAAGTGACAACTACAGCCCAGTGCATGTCGCTAGGCTATAGGCAAGTGTTTCTTTACAAAGTGAAATCGCCTGGCATGAATAATGCAGCGTTTTTAGTCATTATGATTATCGTTTTGACAATGTTATCGCCTGTACGCGAAAAACGCAAAGGAAAAAACGGTTTTAGTACATCGTTGTCGTGTAAATGCACAATGAAGCTAAAACTGAAGATCTTCATGACAAACCATCAAAATAAAAGTTTGGTTTAGAAATTATGACAGAAATATAATACTATACTAAAAAGTACTTCTCAAAGAATGAAGGAATATCATACAACCAAGATATTTTTTCATCCATGTTTTACATTTGTGCAGTTCTATTATGCAGCATAATGTTGTTAAATTGTCATTTGATTACATTTTAAAAGCTTGATAAGATTGTTAGTTTATAAAAAAAATTAAATCATAAGACACTGAACCCCCTAAAAAAAATGGAAAATGCAAAATGTAGAAAGAAAAAAAGGATTTCTTGTGGCGCTTAATAAAAGATAGCTACTCTGTGGAGTTTACATTCATTCTCAAGGTCTAACAAATATGTGTAAAGCATTTCCTTACCTTGGTAAATAAATATCTTGATAAATATTGATATCGTGTAAAATGTAAAAAAAATATTGTGATAGTATTTTTGGCCACATCGCCCAGCCCTAGTATATTTGTCAGTCATACATAAATGAACCCGGTACGAAACAGATACGATTTCTGTAATATAGCAAAAATAAACTGAATGTGTTTTAAATTATTTATTTATCATCAATAAATGCAATTTGTTTCAATCTCATGCGTTTTAACTAACTAAATGCTGTCTGTTTCCTGAATAAATTTATTGTTTTCATAATGAACAGATTTATGCTGATTCTAAACCATTTGCATAAATGCATTTTGAGAATATGATTGTTTAAATAAAATTCAATAGATGTAAAGAGCTAATCATAAACTATGCCATCGCATCATTGACAAATATGCATCACATTATTTTTAAAATTTTGTGTGTTATCCAAATGGCTGGAAATTTTGAAGGCAATTCAAATATAAACCTTAAATTTAGGCCTAGATATGTTTTGAGTGTGGATTACCACACATGGCCATGCGCACACACACATTGTGATGAGCAGAGGCGCGGGGGGTTGGCTGGGATCTCATGTCCTTGGATCTGAATAATGAAGCCCTGGAAAATGGAAAATAAATGGATATAGGTTACATATCACTACTACATCTGTACACCTCCCCTCCCGATCCCTCTTTCCTTCCATCAGCCAAGTGGAACAGAAGACATCTGGGCAGCCTCATCCTTTTCTTCGGAAGGCTGGGGGTGGGGTGTGTGTGTGTGTGTGTGTGTGTGTGTGTGTGTGTGTGTGTGTGTCTCTCTCTCTCTATACCTGTGTATATTGCTGCCTGAAAGATGGTTATATCCGAATCTTGTTCTTTATGGGGATGTTTTTTGGTCCCCGTGAAGAAAACTGCTTATCATACTGAGGGATGTTTTTTGAAAATGTAAAAATGCAGTTCTTAACTAGCAGCCTTTTCAATTGATTCTCCTGAACTCCAATTTACAACGTAATTGGTCGACGTAATTCAAGTGATAGAGTGAAAAAATGTCTTTTGGTATCATTAAATTGTCTTTCATTGTAAATAAAGACATTTGTTGATATTAATTTTCATATATGTATTATCATTTATTAAGATATTTCCATTTGCTATCTTAAAATTAAGTTGTATGTAGAATACACATTTATTTATATTAACATCAATAAAAAACATTTACTGAAATTCAATTGTCATTTAAAATGTGAATAAAAATAA
Organism: Chrosomus eos; assembly: GCA_036326025.1. Lineage (NCBI taxonomy): Eukaryota > Metazoa > Chordata > Actinopteri > Cypriniformes > Leuciscidae > Chrosomus > Chrosomus eos. The sequence continues at coordinate 10,553,883 of CM070834.1, forward strand.
ACATTTATTTATATGAATATATTTACTATCATGAAATTCTTGTTTTAGATAAAATGCATATTTATTGATGTTAATATCAGCATATCTATTTTTTATTTATTCAAAATATTTTCAGTTGCTATCATTATGTATAAATATACAATTATTGATATTCATATAAATATATTTATTTATTTAAAAAAATCTTTTCCCCATCATTAGTCAAGTCAATAAAATGTCATTTTCAAAATATATTCAAAGCCACAAAAAGTATTTGTCAATTTTAAAATTACACAATTTATTAATTTTAATTGCATTCAATTTAATTAATCGAATCAAGCACCAAATATTTTTAATTCTTATATTATAGATATATTATGATTTCTTATTTTAAAATATAAAAAGATCTTGCGAAAGTATTTTAATGATAATCCAATAGATTGTAATGTGTAATTTCTGGTTGTCAAACTTTAGTGGATCATGCAAATGCCACTTGGTTTGATATTTTGTTATCAAATGCAATGACTTTTAAACATTTTTAATTATGGCTGAAGCGTCCAGGTGCATTTTGGACCCACTGCATATAAATCGCTGAAAACCCATTTTCCTGAACCAGTATTACCAACACCAGAACGGACAGAACTATCCCTGAATAATGTGACCTGTTTAACATCGCCTATTATACTGTAGCTTGCTGGCCTGATGAAGTGAGAAAAAGTGTGTGTGTGTGTGTGTGTGTGTGTGTGGCATAGGAGGCAGACGGTGAGTATTTGCTCCTGTAGCTCAATACCAACGGCCTACAGCCATCATAGATATTAGATTATCTTCAAGGAGCCTGTGTGTTCTGGTCCACCATATGCCGTGGATTGCTGGAGTGTGTGTGAGATGACCTGCGTGTGGCAGATCAAAAATCTGCAGCTGCCAGCGAGCCGGAGAGATCACACTCATACACACACACACGTGGCGGTTTCTGAAGAGGTCGCGGAGGTCGTGTCCTGAGGGACAGAAGTGAGAGGACTGGGCAGATGGGGGTGTGTGTGTGAGAGAAAGATAGATAGAGAAAGTGTTGTTTTAGGAATGAGAAGAGGCATTGTTTTAAAGTTGTCTTGATGCTCTGTGTTTAAGATGAACTTTAAGTGTGTCCATCACTGAACATTTTAACATTCTTTACAGCATGAAACAGACGATGATAATGGCAGAAATTCCTGCAAGCATATTTATTAAAGGAATAGTTTAATGAAAATTATGTAATTTGCTAAATGTTTGTGAAGATACAAGATATTCAATTTACCCTTTTAAAATGTTTTTGTCTGTTATAGTCACTCGCTGCATTTGAAATTAAACACTTCCCTATACATCATTACCCATGATGCTCTACAAACACATTCCACCAATCAAGAAAGTCGAAACAAGCGAAAACGCACCACAGATGATGTAATAGAGTCTCCCTGCTCTCAAAATACTTCAATATTTGATCATATGTTGCATTAAACTTAAAATGTATTGTTTAATATAATCTACATTTTAAATTAGTACTTTTATATTTCTTCATAGTTTTTAATTTGATTATTCTGTTCACAATGCTTCATGGGATTGTTCTTCCCGTCACTAAAGCTGTTAGTACACAGTCTTTTTACCTTATACCTTTATGGCTTTATTTTTGGCTTCAGTTTGGATATTGTTGTGATTCACCTCATTGCTGGTAGATTTGGTTCATGGCTTAAAACACTTTAACATAGACTTTTAAAAAATCTCTATGGAAGAAATGAATGGGGAAAGAAACTTCCGGAACCATCGCTGCTGAAAAAGTTGACGGGTGCTGTTTCACTCTATAGATGTGGAAATAAAAGAACACAATTATATAGAGACCCTATATTTATTTTAGGAATAAAGTAGCTCAACATCATATTCTAAAAGTAGTGTTTTTTCTTCCCCTCATATTCTCTCACTCTTTCCTTCATCTGCAGGTTTTTATGAAGAGAACTCTCTCCAAGATGACACAGGTGAGGAAACTGCATGCTGCCATCTACTGGCTATATCACACATTCATATCTGTGCTCTGTGTCTCATTTTCAGGTCATTAATAGTGAACATTATAGGGTGGGACTTTTATAGAGTCATTTAATAGAGTTCTGCATTCTGGAATAAAAAACAAACAAACACCCATGTGACTGCAGTACTCAGCTTCACCAGTAGAGTATATCACAGAGCTCTTTCTTTAACCCAAGTTCTCCAAAGCTCTGGTAAAAGTGCATGTTCTAGAGGTCTGAATTAGTTCAGGAGCTTCTGATCTTATGTTGTTAACCAGTCTTTCTGTGATGCATGCATACATGCTGTTGTAAAGCTGCACAAGTCAGTGCTGAATATGTTAGAGAAAGCAACTGATTTATGTGAGAAACCAATTAAGCTGTAAAGCATCGGAAGAGATATTCGGAAACACACACACACACACACACATACACACACATGTTGGTGCAACAGCATTATGAGGACTCTCCATAGGCGTAATGGTTTTTATACTGGACAAACTGTATATTCTATCCCCCTACACTGCCCCTGTCCCTAAACCTACCCATCACAGGAGACATGCTGCATTTTTAATTTTTTAATAAAACATTGTTTTTTGTTTTTTAAGCCATTTGATTTATGAGGACTTTTGAAATGTCCCCATAAACCACCCATAAGTTGTAATACCAGTGTAATACACATGTCATTATACAAATTTGTGTCCTCATAAATCACATAAACCAACCCACACACACACCACACACACACACACACACACTGGTGACATCACCTTCACTCCCTTTGTCTGTGAAGTCAAAGTTAAAACAGCAGAGGCACAACATTTAAACAGGCCTCTGATTGGCTGAAAGTATTTTGGTGATTTACATTGTTTATAATTTTACAGTATTCTAATAATTATATTTAATCTTATTAAATGTAATCGTTTTTGACCACTGGTTTTTGGCTGTGGTTATCCAATCAAAATCAAGTGTTCAAGTCACGCATGTATTTATATAGCTCTTTATGCAATATTGTTTCAAAGCAGCTTCACATTAATAAAAATTAAAATACTTGTAAAAATGAATGCTAATGTTGTAAAATCCTTTTTTAAACAATTATGAAACAAATTAAATTTCAGCTGTAAATAAGCTAAGATACTATTGACATTATTCAGCTCAATTTTGTTTGGTAAAAACCAAAAGTGCAGCATTGCTTACCTTACATTTTACACCATCCTGTGCTTGTTCAAGTGAAGGTGTGAGAGGCTTTTGCTGTTTTCTCAGCTAAGTTGACATCTGAAGGTCACTATTTAGTCTGCAAAGGTCTGTCATGCATGTAGTGCCTGAAATGTCTTACCAGACGTTGTTTCAGTGTTCCTCCTGCAGTTTGCACTCATTGGTCAGTGAGTCGCTTGCATGTTAAACCCAACGACATCAATGAATGTATATCGCAGCCGTAATAATGAGGAAAGCGCCGGTTTGTTTGATAGAAGAGTGTTGACGTGTGTAGTATGTGGTAATCTCAGGGCACAGCCAACGGTCGATGGTTTCTTATGCATCCAAACTCACCGACAGCGTTGAATGTTCCCAGAATGCACCAGGTGTGTATATGCATGCCCAAAACTCATGTGCCATGTGCTACTCATGTGCTGAAATATGCTGAACCTTAGAGTTTCCATTTCAATTTAACAAGATTTGTTTTTGCTGAAAAATTGTCAGTAAAGGTCTTTATCTTATACTTCAAGTCCCCCTGCAGTCCATTTTATCCATTGATTTGATAATCAAAATGACATATTTAAATGTGAAAATAGTTTTTAATAGAATTTAACCTGTGGACATAATTTGTTCAGGCCTTAAAATAGCTTAAATGTAACTCTACACCCTTGCTTCATTTAGTAAACGTGAACGTTCTTTAATATGCAAATTAGCCCCGCCTCCACTCACTCACGCCAGCTCGGATCCACTACTTGATCCTCTCGCTCAACTGTAGTATACGTTCATATGATTAGCCTTTATCAAACAGCTAATAATGTGTTACACAAACCATGTTACCGTTCGCCATCTCGGAGTCAGACAGCTGCCCTCTGAAAATCAGCATCTTTAGAAATGCTTTGAACATCACATAAAGTCAGTGGAGAAAGGCACATAATTCATCATAACATCATAATATACATAATTCACCCACTATATTGCTATATGCACCCGATTTTTCCTGTCCCTTCTTAAAGTTGTTCTTGTGCTCTCTGTGGGAAAGCTGCGCCTGCACTTTGACAGGATTGGTTCATTTGGTTACATGTTTGTGACGGCAGGAAACAGTTTCACACCATGTTTTTGAGACTGTCTTTGATGCATTGCAGTTTTAAGGAAAAAATACTCTGCAATGGTGTTGACACATGAATTTGCACATGGTTTATCTTAAAGTATATTAAAAACACCACACAGACATATAAACAACATTTAAAACTTTTCTTATTTTTAATGATTTTCACCATATAGGGTCTTTTACAGTAAAATAATATATGCAAAAGTTGCTAAAAATTGGTTAAAATGTTTCAATTTAATATGAAGAAGAGCATCAAACAGGCAGATCACACTAAGCGATTGTATAATATATGCTGATGTTTTAGCATATAATTAGTAGTATTATATTATATGCCAAGAGAACGCATATGTTATTATTTAGAGAAAGTATGTGGTTGCAATCATCTGCTATTGTATATGGTCTTTAGTGGTATTCATTCAAATTCATAAGCAGTCTGAATTTTGTTACCTTGGCTGAGATTGAAAATATTGTTTTATATAATTTGTAAAAAAAAAAAAAAAAAAAAAATATATTATATATTATTATATATAATAGTTATATATTGTTATCCTTTGAAGGAGTTGTGCTGCTGCCGTTTATTATGTTTGAGAAACTATCATGGTACATTATTTTCATGTATTAAGTTATTTCAAAGTTATTGATTATCATAATAGTTTTAAATCAGTACCCTGGTATATATGAAAATTCTGTGATATTGCCATGTTTTTATTTGAATCATGATATTCTTTGGAGTGACCTTTAAATACCATGGTATAAGGATATGATAACAATTCAGTATCAGGCATAAAAGTACTATGGTATTACTATTTTTTTGATTATGTACCACAGTATTATTTGAAATACTGCTATATATATATATATTATATATATATATATATATATATATTATAATATATATATATATATATATATATAATATACTAAAAATAAGTTTGAAGATGCATTGATAATCATTCAGTTTTTATAGAGAAAAGTGTCATGCAGTTTTCTTTTAATATAATATTTTGATTCTAATTAGCATTGCAGTCATTTGCATATGCAAAATGGATCTAAGTAGAACTGGGTCAGTGTCACTAAAGCTGAGCCAGCTGAATCAGACACAAGAGCAACTGAACTTACAGAGTGATGGAGAGAACACTACAAATATATCAAAAGAGAAAGAATAAGCCAATCTTACCTCAACATAGTTACCTTGACTCTCCTGCCGTGTTGAAGAGTTCAACGCTATCTGGAGTAATGCCTGCTTTTTCTTTTCCTCTATCGCTCATGCTCGCATCAAGAAGCTACCGTGGTAAACAAACATGCATATTCACTGCTGGATGAGTCACTACTAAGCTAACATCCTCATTGTGAGTTCGTCGTATTTGAGATGAACTATATATGACCCAAATGATGTGCTGCTACGGATTTGGCCATGTGCATTGAGTGATGGATTCTGATTGGCTGAGATTCTTGATGCTCTGAATTAAAGCTATCTGATTGGCCGAGGCTGAGTTAATTTGTGTAGACTGAGAAAGACAAACAGAAAGAGAGAGATGTTGGGGGGGGGGGGGGGGGGGACTCTTGGGAATAATTGATGAAAGATAATGATCAAAGAGGAGATGTGGTAGATGGATACATTTCGCCACTGGGCAGTTTTCGTACAGCTAAATCATGCGGTTTGTTACGCTCTGCCTTCCGCTGGGAGCAAAAACACACACCTTTCCAATACCTACAAAACATTTTAGGTGCGTGTGTGTGTGGATTTGTTTTCTATGTTGCATTGACATTTTTGCCCTAATCTTTCTGAACACTCGGGGTGCATTTCCCACAATCCTCTTTGCCTATGGTGATTCTCTCGCACAACTAGGTCAACGCACTATGTAGGAACATGTGTACTAACCAGGCAAATCTAAAACCTCACAAAATAGGACTGGGGTTCACAGACCAACGATCTAGATGCTGGGTCAGGTCACATCAGGTTCTGCAGGTTTAAACTCTTCCTACCTCTCAATCCAAGAGAGGACTGATAAGTAAAGTCAAATGAAATTTACAGCAATAAGAATCTGTAGTGTAAATCTTTAGCGTTACTCTTGTGAAAAAGTACACTTTAGCATGCTTTAAAAAGAGTACTTCTTTATTTAGTACAAGTGTAATATGAACTTTAAATGTATTCTCAAATAACACACGGACTACAGTTAAAATTAATATCATGTCATAGTATGTTAGTATTTTTCAAAAGCATGAAAAGATTATTAAAACAATGTAAAGTAAAAGCTTTATTTTGATGTTATATCAGTTTTTAAGTCTACTTAAAGAGTATACTTTCATGTTAAGTACACTTAAGTGTCCTTTATTTCTTTAATGTTATATTATCACCAACAAAGCACTTCTTTTTTCACAAAGGTAATGTTCATTGTGTTGTTTTAGCTGAGATAAGTCCATCACTTGTTGTAATGCTAAAAGTTTAGCATGCGCAACGGTTAGCTTGTGGTTTAGCCATTGCTTTGTCTATTTTGAATCCTCCACATCATCATCTTCAGAACCTTCAATCTACAAACTTAAAAACTAAAGGTTAAAATCATGATAACATAAAATAACAGCTGATTTCATAGTCATTTCAGCTTCTACATTCTTATTTTACCAGTTTAAAGATTCACCTTCGTTTGTGTGTTTATTTTTATTTAATTAGACATCTTTTGGATGAAACCCATTTTATTTGAACAAGTTACTCTAAAGCCATTACTTCTGTATTTTCAGTGTTTTGTTTGTGCGAGTGATATAAATGAGTTAAAGTGCTAGGACGAGATAGCAAGACGCAGAAGGCTTCTGATTTCCATTGCTTCTGAATGTAGATGGCAGTAATGCACACTGACAGATCTAGAACAGCATGGACGGGGGATAGAGAGAGATGGAGTGAGAATGACACAGGGATGTAGGGAAATCAAGGGATTTGTTGCTCCTGCTGTTTCCTCTGGTGCTGTGAAGTGAACTATATGAGCCAACATCATCATCACACGCTGACTGTGAAATGCCTGTTCCTTCTGATCAGCAGAATCAAAGGCTTGTTCGGAGTCGAGTACTGGCTTACTGAATACTGTACGCAGGATGCACTGTGTACTACCTACTATGTTTTTAAATGGAATGTGAAACTGTATGCACTATCCAGTAATTAACATTTTAAAGTGCCCTTATTATGTTTTTCATATATTATCTTTCAAGTAGTGTGTATTATAGCTGTTTGTGAATGTTAAAGATCAAAATTCATGATAAATAGTTATTACACAGCCCTGTGGAATGCTTGATTCTGATTGGTCAATCGTGCCATCCAGCGGTATGTTATTCCCCGATAACAACCGATAAAAACCGATAACATGGGCTAATCCGGGTAACTAAAGTTGGTGATTTACACTGGCTAGGAACGTTTTTTTTTCCTTGTGGAAGTTTTGTATTTGGTGAGCTAATAAAACTTAAATCAATATTTTGTGTACAAATATTAATTTATGTCAACCAGTATCGCAGACTTGCTCTCTCTTGTTTCATACAAACGCAGCCGCTGCCATTTTTCGACTATTTTTTTTGTTTTTGCATACTATAATAGTACAGTATACCATTATGTTTGTTATAATAAGTTTCATATCAAATCAATATGTCTTATTTATGTGGTGAAATACCATGTAATAAGTGGTATGACTGTACCGTATCTCTCTTAAAGATCCTTCTACTTTGAACTTGCTTCTTGATAGCAACCGCTTTCTCCATGGACTCTTTGCATTTAAAGAGCTATTCAAATATTTTGACAGTATTTCATGTATAATTATTTACTTGCGTGGCAAGTAGCTGTGTAATAAGCGGGATAATGTACATCCAGCCAGTTGTTATGGCAGAATAAATCTGCTTCGCATCGGGGTCCTGATCTCCCTGTCTGGGTTTATTCTGCGATAACAACCCACTGGATGTTTGTACATTATCCCTCATTTATTGTCTCCCAACATAAGGTACCGATTCTGAACTGCCTGAAACTAGTCATCAGCAACTCCAGTCTTACTTCCGTCTCGAACCTACGTAGGTTTGTAACAAATTGCATTATACCTGTCTTCATTGACTACCGGCAAACAATGTCTATGTTAATCCATCCTCAAATACTAGGGATAACATTAGGGATAACTTATGGATAGGGATAGGTGTATGGGGTATGGATATGGTTGGGACAACTTTTTTGTCAGAAATGTTGTTCTAGGGTCAACAAAATATGTTTATCTCGGACAACCTTCTACAAGTAAATTTCACTCTGGGCGAGTAAAGTCTATTATTAGCCATTGGCAAATAAATTCTGTGTGTGTTTAGCACAGATACATTTTCACTCGCTGAACACTGACTGAGCACTTGAGAGTTTCGCTCTCCGTCAAGCGAACTGTACTAGTATTTCAAATTCAGCTCAGCGTATCTGTATTTGATGTATTGTAAACTCTAGTGTGAAGGCACACTAGCCTGGTTCTACCAGACTCTCGTACATTTCATTTGTACATAGTCTGGCACCGCTCCATTGACAAGCGTTAACTTCCTTGTAGGCGGGAACTCTATTGAAGTCTAAAACTATTGGATCTGCCCAGAGTCACTCTATCTGCCATAACCAATCGCTAACGTTTGGTGTGACATATGTTTTTACCGAACCCCGTGGGGAGGATGGCCATAAACACAAAACTAAGCAAAGATTGTTCTTGCTCCGGCTTTAACTTCTTGATATTCAGCAGCGTTGCCACAAGGGACCGAATGGCTTCGCTCACATCTTTCTCCGCTGCCATTACTGAACTACAACTCAAAATAACGCACGAGTCGACATCAACGTCATCGTTCTCAGCCACTCCCTCTGTTCGCTGATTGGCCCGGTAAAAAAATGATTTCTGGAAACCGAAGTCTACAGCACAATCCCAGACGTAGTACTGAAGGAAAATGAAGTTGAGCGGAAGTGCGTAGGAGGGCGGAGCAAGGCTAAAGGCACACAACTCGCCGTCGCGTTTCTCACACACACCCAAAGAGAGAGAGAGAGAGAGAAGCGAGAGTCTTAAATACCACGCAAAATCGACTCGCTACATGTAAACGATATTTTTGTTTGTATTTTTCTTTTTGTATTTGCATTCGTTTGTATTTGTATTTTTCTTTTCATTTCAGCAAATCAGAGCGAACACTGACAACGCAATTAACATTCATGAACCCAGCAGCTCATGTGTTGTATATTAAGCACCACCACCAGTCCTAAGTTTAGTTAAAATGACAAATATGCATACATTTGCATAATTATCAAGTTTTGGTTCTAATTGCTAAAGTTCTATCATTAAATAATGCCGATTATCATAATATAACCCTTGATTGACTGATTTTAAGAGTGTACATTTAGATTTTAAAATATGTGCCATTTTACAAAATAAGCTGAATTGGTGAAATGTGTGTATATAAATAATAGTATATCAGTCTGGCGAGTAACCAAAAAATGTAATAGCCAATGGCGATTCTATTGCCAAGGTGTGTGTAGAGGGTTGTAGGAACATGTACTTGGCAAAATCACAGTGACCTGCAAAATCAGACCCAACTGCATGAAAATGTCTGTCAGGGTCTGAACTGACCTGCGATTTCTGACTGATCAATTGAGAAGCACTTTTTTTTTAGTTGGCCTGTTTCTTCCTTATTCTGTCCTTGTCAGAATGTGATGGGATTTGTTGCATGATGATTATGCCTGGGGGTATTTTTCATCTTTTACTTGGACATTGTGCACATTAGTGAGTGTGTACGTGTATGTCACCCTGTTCGATTTAAAAAATGTGTGTTCAATAGTTCCCGTTTGCTATAAAGTTTGACCTGTGTTTGACCCAATCCTCAACAATACCGTGCCCTTACAACACACAACCTTCCTGAGGGTTGTAAAATGGCTGTAGAGTTCAGGGTTAGGTTGAGTGCTTTCCTTTGCGTTTACGACGTTCAGGCTTTTAGAAGACCTCTCCGTGACCCCCGCGCTCACCTGCTCCCTCTACAGTTCACCAGCACTTCTGAGAAATCAAGAGATCTGTCACGTTTAGCCGATTCTTTCTGTGAATCAGTTCTTCACAGATTCATTTGAGTAATCATTGCAATGTGTTCCTGCATGGACTTTTACATATTCTTTTGTTTGGTATCAGTCCTGCTGTAATACCGTGTGATATTGTTTAAAATAGATTGCATCGAATGTTGCATTCAGTTGTCTTTCTTTCGATGTTTCCCATCCCCCTTCCTGCCGGCTCTCTGTCTCTTTGGTTTGTAGTAAAATCTGGGTCACGCCGCATGATGCTGTAAGTCATTTCAAACGCACAGTGAGACTGCAGAAGATTCCTGGCATACGCGTATGTGCCGGCCGGGTGATGTGTTTGTGTAATCCTGCTCTCTATTGCTGAGATTTGGATAAAAACTTTTAGAACTTTTTAAAAAAAATGTGTATGTTTAAGATTACAATGATTTCAACAGCTCAATAAACTCAGATTAACCTACTATCAGACGTCACAGAGACATCTACATGCATTTGTCATTCTTATCTTCCTGTTCTTAATGTCAACAAAAACGTTGCACATATGCACATATGCATATGCACATATGCACATATTTGCACATATGTTCATATCCCATTGACTGGTGCTCAACCAATATCTTAAATGGCTAATGCTGATATGTAAATCAGACAAAATATGAATTTTATAAGAAGTCATACCCATTTTATTTGATTAATTATTATTCATTTCACATTATTAATAATGTATAAAATAAAATTCTGTATTTTTGACATGTATCATGTTTTATTATTAATAAATGTATTATTTTTAATAAAAATATATTTATTTTATTTCAGTAATATATTAAAACAAAAAAATGTTTTATTACTTTATATATATATATTATTATTTTTAGATTTTATTTACTTTAATTGTATTATGTTTGTATTAAAATAAAGTGAAATTATGTAATTTATTACTTTTTTATTAGATTTTATTTTATTATTAAGGTATTTATCATTTTATTTTGACATTTTTAGATTTTAATTAAGCTATTATTTGGTAGATTGTTTGTGATGTCAGATAGCAAAAACGTCACACAAACTTTGATCTAGCTATCCAAATTAGGACATAGCATAGACTTTTATTGTTTTTATATAAAGTTGATACTAATTACTATGGACTTCACTTGTGAAATTTTTAAATCAAAAATGCAGGGGACATTAAAAATGAGAAGATGAGGCCTCTCGCTACAATATGCATGCAATTAAATGACATTTCTGTCTTTCCCTGTAGAGGACGGGGGTGAGCGCTGGTGTCTGATCTGCGGTGACCGGGCGTCTGGACTGCACTATGGCATCATTTCCTGTGAGGGGTGCAAAGGCTTCTTCAAACGCAGTATTTGCAACAAGCGCATCTATCGCTGTAACAGGGACAAGAACTGCCAGATGTCCCGCAAGCAACGCAACCGCTGTCAGTACTGCAGACTGCAGAAATGCCTTCAGATGGGGATGAACCGCAAGGGTGAGCACGCACGCACACGCACACTGATTTAAACCAGCAGATTAAATCCAACATGTGCTTAAGAAATGCAGTGAGAAACCTGTTTAAATCAAGGCTATTACTATGAAATTATACATTAAATTTAAAAAATAATTTTAAATGTTCATCATCTAAAAAGTAACACTTTACAATACGATTCATTTTGTTAACAATAGTTAACTAAATTAGTTAACATGAACTAACAATGAAAAAGAATTCCAAAGCATGTAATATCTTCATCTATTTATGTTCAACAATTACTAATACATTATTAAAATAAAAAGTTGTATCTGTTAAGTGTTAATATTGTTTAGTGGACCTTAGCTAATATAAGCTAACAATGAATCTGTATTTTTATTAACTAACATTAACAAAGATTCATGAAAACTGTAACACATGTATTGCTCATTGTCCGCTAATTTTAGTTAATAGTTCTTGCAAATAAAAACAGAATCTAAAATAAATTGTCTTTATCCAAATCAAAGGAAAAATAACCATGAATAATTTTTTGTTTAATTCTTTGATACCATGAATAATATAAGATTTCATATCTTTAACTTCCTTTCTATTAAACATCTTTTAATCTTTTTCTTTGTCCCTTTTTTTTCTTATTTTTCCCTGTGCTTTTTTCTTTCCCTCTCTCCTTTTTACGCGTATCTATACAGAATTACAATTTCACCCTAATTATGCAACACGTCTTTTGTATAAACACAAAAACAAAATGTTCAAGGTTTATTTACCTCTTAACTCTGTCCCTCTCGTCTGTTCTTTGATGCTGCTTCATTAGAGGCAAATATCTGATCTTTCCACTATGTAAATGAGGTGATATAGATCAGGGGTTTGATTAGCCATGCCTGAAGGAAAAAACGTACAGAAATCAGATTGTAGATCTGGGTTGCGCCGCTGCATGTATAATCATGAGTTGCTCAGATGGTGCTGATAACAATTTCTTGATCCAGAGCATGCTGTCCCTCTCTGATACTTGAGGCTAAACTCTCTCACACATACATATAGATAATTTCCCACTTCTACACTTTAGCCTATGGTACACACTGTTGAGTGTACTTGCCTGCAGTGTGCATCAGAGGGAGCTGTTGCTCTGTGTTGCTGTACTAACCACCAACTTTCTCCTGACAACGTTTGATTTGCAATACTAGTGACTTGCTTACTGCATACTACACAGTATATACCGTGGAATGCATACATTATTACATGCATATCAAAGTGGTTAATTTTTTCAATTTTGTGCAAAAGTGTCTTGATTTTTAAAGTCCCATTGAGTCAGAGATGGTAAAACGGAAAACATTTGTTAAATGGAAAATATACTGACACATTGAGTGCACTGATTTGTGGGATATAATATTTTTTGAGCTGTGCGCTCTGTTATAGTGCACATTTTGGTAAATAATATTAAATAATCATCTATGCACATTGAAAATAGCAGAAATAATATTTTTTAAAATGCTAGTGTGCAATTCCTTACAGAGCTTTTTTATCTCACTTTCAGCAATCAGAGAGGATGGGATGCCAGGAGGGAGGAATAAAATGATCGGACCTGTACAGGTAACACTTGTTGTGTGCGTTTCTACATGGCAATAGCTATTCGTCCCCAGAAGTAAGCTAAATCTGACAAAACCTTTCTTTTAGATATATAGGGCTGTCAAAATTACAATATGAAAATGTATATATAAAAAACTTTAATGTTAGATGCGATTAATCACAATTTATTACAGAAAAATGTGCAATTGTTTTTTTTAAAGGGTACCTATTATGGCATTTAAAATATTCCTAATATTGTTCTGGGAGTCCCCAACAACAGTTTTACAAGCATGCAATGACAAAAAAACACTTTTGTTGTCTTATAATATGCATTTATTTTTACCTGATTTGCTCACCGACTCCCTAATGATTCGTTTAGCGAGTCATTTTTCCAAACCCCTCCTTTGCGTGAAGCTAATCTGTGGTGATATGTTAGACACCCAGCCGACGGGGTGTCATTGGTTGTTGCGCTAGATCTTACCCAGATACAACAGTGCTATTTTCTGATTGGCTAACAACACCAGACGAACAACACCAGAGGAGACCAGGTTGCCAGGTCTGCACAACAAAACCAGCCCAATTGCTCATCAAACTAACCCAATCACGGCCAAAAATATTCAAATAGCGGTCCCGGGTGTTTCCTCAATAACAATCATGTTCCAGTGGATAAAACAATCGCGTCAACCAGCGTGCACTACACAAACAACCCGCGGAAACAGTGCAGGCATACAGACCTGGCAACACTGGAGGAGACGCGCTTGAATCCTGCTGCCGGTTCCACAGTGAGTGAGTTTTGGGCATTGCGGCATATTAAATATATTACAAATAGTTTTTCAGCGTGAGAAATACAATGTGTGGCCGGAGAGCGTGACAAAAGACCGAAATGAGTGACTGTCACGCTCAATGCGTGACGCGTGACACTCGAGAGCCCTGTGACAACTCCATCAACAACGACAAACACTTCACATATTTCAATACAATTGACATTGAAGACCTAAGTTAGCTGCTAGAAGCTGCGCTGTGCCTGTGCGTACACAACATACAAAATAATTATAGAACATGATACAAACATAAAAGCAACAGCCTACTTACAGATTGTGATTCGGAGAAGGAAGCTGATCCAAATAAACTCGGTACTGAACCTCCCTCCTTCAGTATCAGCCGGCTCGCAAATTCATACTTTATAGCATTTAGGTTTGTGAAGCAATCATCTTCAAAATGACGCGAACACAGAACAAGTTCGGGCTATAATACTTCTGTGGTATAGTTATGAACTGTAGCCACTGTCTTCAAATGCTCCTCACTGGGCAGATGAAAAAAGTTTGCTTTTGCGTCGCACTTCAAAACACAGCAGCGTCTCGTCGACATGATGTTTTCCCTGGTGTCTCCTAATGCAATGAGTGGGCGTATCTTATTCAAATAACTTGTACAAGTGACGTACGAAAGTTAGAGAAAATGCATCGTTCGTCTATCGATTCATATCAACGACTCAGAGTCGACTCTTACTTTTGAGAGATAATAACTTTGTATACGGTGAACTTTCATATTTAAAACTTTGCAGGATGTTTTTGTTCACTTAGATCTATGTTACACACTACATGAAAGGTAATTTTCAAAATTCCATGATAGGTACCCTTTAATAGATTGAATACATGTATGCAATCAATTTAATAAAAAAATGAATTGCACATTTTTCTGTTACAAATCTGTAATATATATTTTAATAAATATATATTTTTATTCAGCAAAATGTACCCTTGCTTTCTTTTTATCTTTCTATTAATTCTATTCAACTCTCTATTCAAGAATTAATCAGCACAACTGTTTTCAACATTTATAATAATAATACATGTTTCTTGATCAGCGGATCAGAATATTAGAATGATTTCTGAAGGATCATGTGACACTGACGGCTGGAGTAATGATGCTGAAAATTCAGCTTTACCGTCACAGAAATAAATTATATTTGAAAATATGTTCAAATAGAAGACAGTTATTTTAAATTGGAATAGTAGTTCACAATATCATTTTTTTACTGTGTTTTTGTGTACAACATAAGACTTAAAGTAATATATTATTTATATATATATATAGTTCTCAACGGGCCTGAAAATTAAAACCCGACCCGACTCGGCCCGTGTCTTTTAAAGCCCGGACCCGATGTAACCCGACACATCAACATGAATTATCTGCCCAAACCCGGCCCGCGGCCTGACTCGGACGCGCTCTTCAATCTATCGGCGTTGCGGTGACTCTCTATTAATTCCGGTGAAATCACATAATAAAATGCACACAAACTTAGAAAGATTTACTTACTAGTCCATCAACAAGATCGCCAGGTCAGCATCACTGTTGCATCCAGTGCTGCTTTTTAGCTCGCACCAACGAGTGAAAAGCCCTCTTGTCCGTTAATTCTCACGCGGTCAGATTCTCTTTTCCTTTTCCTAGTCTTCCGACCGTGTTTTCTTTGCTTTTGATTTTCACGTCTGAAATGCGCACAAGTGCAGTGTTGCCAACTATTTTCAAAGGAAAGTAGCTAACGCAATGCCTGTTTAAATAAAAATCTTAACACAATAATAAATAAAAGAACTCAAACAGCCAGCCGGCGGGCTACGAGTTTTGAATGGCCACTATGCAGCTTATGCTGGCCATGCAAGAACAGGGATGTTTTCAGCTTCCAGGAATTTTTTACAGATCCTTGCGACATGAGGCCGTGCATTATCATGCTGCAACATGAGGTCATGGTCGTGGATGAATGGCTGTACACGCTCTCTGCTATCTGCCATGTACAGGGAAAACCGGGATTCATCCGTGAAGAGAACACTTCTCCAAAGTGCCAGAAGCCATCGAATCTGAGCATTTGCCCACTCAAGTCGGTTACGACGACGAACTGCAGTCATGTCGAGACCCCGATGAGTGTGGTTACATGTGGCCTGTGGTTGTGAGGCCAATTGGATGTACTGCCAAATTCTCTGAAACGCCTTTGGAGACGGCATATGGTAGAGAAATGAACATTCAATTCATGGGCAACAGCTCTGGTGGACATTCCTGCAGTCAACATGCCAATTGCACACTCCCTCAAAACTTGCGACATCTGTGGCATTGTGCTGTGTGATAAAACTGCACATTTTAGAGTGGCCTTTTATTGTGGCCAGCCTAAGGCACACCTGTGCAATAATCATGCTGTCCAATCCAACAGCTGTGAGATGGATGGATTATCTCGACAAAGGAGAAGTGCTCACTAACACAGATTTAGACAGATTTGTGAACAATATTTGAGAGAAATAGGCCTTTTGTGTACATAATCTTAGATCTTTAAGTTCAGCTCATGAAAAATGGGGGCAAAAACAAAAGTGTTGCGTTTATAATTTTGTTCAGCTAAATATATAGTATATATAGACTATATATAGTCC
The DNA here is from genome assembly GCA_036326025.1 of Chrosomus eos. Classification (NCBI taxonomy): domain Eukaryota; kingdom Metazoa; phylum Chordata; class Actinopteri; order Cypriniformes; family Leuciscidae; genus Chrosomus; species Chrosomus eos. Next base: position 10,570,681 of record CM070834.1, read on the forward strand.
TTTCTTCTCCACAGAATCTCAGAGCATTCCTGCAGAATTGAACCTTAAGTGCTTTGTGTTTCCCCTGAGAGCTTAGTGAGATTCTGAAGGCCACAGAAGGGGATCGATTGTTACACACATAAGGAAAAGAGAGGAAAGGAGAGGGTTTCTAAGTATGTATACATCATATAAATATATAGAGAATGTGAATGTGCAGAGTTCGTCTTGGTGTCCATGTTATCAAGTGTTTGTTTGTTAGCATTGCTGCTGACCCTCCCTCATTCTCGGACATGAGTTCAATCATTAGTTTCCATCTCACTCTGTTAAACAACCCACAGATCCATTGGTTTCAGATGACAATCAAGGATGGACAAAAGATAAGCAAGAGTTTGTTTAGGGGCGAATTACACCCTATTCGCTATTGATTTAGTCTATTATTGACGGATTAAAACCGACACAAAAAAAAATCTGTAGAAAAGAGAAAATATAAAGAATGAGCACATGAGGATTTCTCAATAGATGGCTTCGTATTGACCGATCTCCATCTTTTATCTCTCAGCGACGTTCTGCTCAGAGATATGGTGCAGTCGATGGCATGCATTCATCTCTGATTTTCTCCATTTCTCTCTTTGTAGATCTCGCTGGAGGAGATCGAACGAATCATGTCTGGCCAGGAGTTTAAAGAAGGAGCTGAACTATCAGATACGTGGAGCCACGGCTACAGTAACCACAGTTCACCTGGCAACAATATCTCAGAGGGCGGCCAGACCTTATCTTTCTCCACGCTGTCAACCAGGTGTGACTCGAATGAGATGTTCTAATGCGTTTACACACGGACGCGCTGACCCGAGTGCCCTTTTTATGTGCAGGGACAAATGGCTTTAATTAAATTGAATTATGAGGTGTGTGTGTGTGTGTGTGTCGTGGAACGAACCAACAAACAAGAGCAGAGATTCAAACAAGATAAAGAAACGCTCAAAAATGAGGAAGTTTTTACTTTTTACTTTTTTTTTTTTTTTTAAACAACTTTCCTTTTCTGCTGACATCATCGAGCCCTCTTATGTTTCATACAGAGACACTTTTCACCATCAAATCAATTCCCGGTGGATAAAAACAAGTTCCTCTCTAATTTTTTTAATATGTGAAACCTTTTTTTCACTCTGAACCCTTAAATGCATAAATGTTTCGCCAATCATTATTGCATATTATCAGATCTATATCTAACATGGATCGATCACTACCTCTTACTACTACCAAACTATTTTATGTTGACTTTTGCCGTTTTTATCGAATTACATTTCTATACTAAGATTGCTTGGGCATATATGGCACATATAACCGTGTTTGTCGTTCTCTCTCTGCAGCCGTTCTGTGGATATGAGCACGTACTCGGTGTCCTGTAGAGATCAGTGCGGCAGTCCTCAACTTACACACTCTTTCCTGTTGTGTAAATATCCTTTGCCGCCCCCTACTGGCAGCAGCCTGAAGACACAATCACACACATTCTCAACCCAGCTACTCAATGCTGAAGACCTCACACCTCTCACTACACCCATGGTCATAGAGAAGGGGTAAGACTTTCAGAATTACATATCAAACACTACTTTTGACACACACACAATTTTTGAATTGGATTTGACTAGATTTTGTTGGATTATCACTCTTACTTGCCCATTAGGTTTTCAAATGTCGGTCAGTAGTCATGTTTAATGGTCTTGACCTGGTATAAAAACTCTGACACCATCTTTATCTAAATGTAACAAGCAACATGTCCTTGAGCTGAATGTTGATATATTTTTTTTAATGAGTGATGTATTAAAAACAGAAATAAATACATTTTCTGAGGTATATTTTATGTTACTTGCTATTAAGGGTTAATTGCATCACTTCTATCTCCTGGAAAGTTTGATTGATTTCACTGAATCATTGTGTTTTTTCAATGTTTCAATGAATTGTTCAAAACACAGATGAGTTGCTTGTATCTTCATTCAAAAAAAAAAAAAAATCCAGAAGCTCCTGAGGGACATTTTATATTTCAAAATCTTTTATTTCAAAAGATTTTTGTTGTTGTCGTGAAATAAATCAATACTTTTATTCAAAATGGATGCATTAACGTGATATAAAAGATTTCTATTTCAAATAAATGCTGTTCTTTTGAACTTTCTATTGAAGAATCCTGAAAAAAAAAAACACGGTTTCCACAAAAATATTAAACAACACAACTGATAATTATTAATAATAAGAATGCTTGAGCAGCATACTAGAATGATTTCTCAAGGATCATGTGACACTGAAGACTGGAGTACTGATGCTGAAAATTCAGCTTTGATCACAGGAATAAAGTACATTTTGAAACATTCAATATAAAAAAGAGTTAGTTTAAATTGTAATAATATTACTGTTTTTGAAATAAAAGCAGCCTTGGTGAGCACAAAAGACGTAACCATAAAAACATAAGAAATCTTACTGTATCTTTGTGCATATAAATAAAAAATGGTTAGATATCATTGTTCCATTGCTATATCAATACTGTATTACCCTCCCTTAAACGTATAATGGAAACGATTTTTATTTCCATATAAAAGTCTTAAAGATGCTGAAAGATGCAGCTTGTTTAATCTGTTATTTGAAATGTGTTCAGGTATAACGTGAGTCAGTCGGAGCTGCTGGCTCTGCTGTGTCGTATAGCGGATGAGCTGTTATTCAGACAGATCGTCTGGGTGAAGCGGTTACCGTTCTACAGTGATCTGTCCATCAAAGACTGCACTCGTTTACTGGGGGCTTCCTGGCATCAGCTCATCCTGCTCTCCTTGCTCACGGTGCACAGCGGACAGATCCTGGGAGAACTAGCCAACATCACACACCAGTACACACCATCCGGCCCGACACTACAGAGGTGAGATATACGTGTATGGCCATCAGTTTTCCATGTATTCTTTCCTTTTTGTGAAACGGCTTCTTGAACCAGAATAAATGTAGGGAAGGACTTGATTTTGTCCATGGGGAATTGATCGGATTGTTGTGTTTTGCTATTGGTGGATCATGTGAGTGACAGGTTGCCCCGCCCTCATGCTAAAGAAGAGATGCCGTTACAAGAGGGAGAGGAAGTTATTTTGATTAAATATTACAAGTGGATATGTGTTAAATCATGTGTACTAAATAGAGTTTATACATCCATTTTGATTTCATAGTAACTTATATTTTGGTAATACTTACAATAAGGTCTCATTTGTAAACATTAGTTAATGCATTACCGTGTGTGTGTGTGTGTGTGTGTGTGTGTGTGTGAAATTAGCATTAACTTATGTTAAATAACTTAATAAGATTAATAAATCCTGTAGAAGTATTGTTCATTGTTAGTTCATACCTAATGTATTTAACACACGAAACCTTATTGTAAAGTGTTATATTTTATGTAGAGTAAATTTGATTTTTAATGTGAATTATATGTAGAGAAAATGATATTTATGAATGTATGCATGTGTGAGTACAGGTTTGGTGAGGATGCTATGGAGGTCATGGAAGGTTTAAATTTTCTCTTCCGTAAGTTTCATCAACTAAACATCAGCAATGAGGAGTTCAGCTGCTTAAAGACGGTCACCCTGCTCAATCAAGGTACCACACACAACACACTAACCCCGATACACACTGAGATCTTTTTTTCGACAGAGCAGATGTGTGTAATTTGAGTGTGTGTGTTGTAGATGTGGCCGGTTTGTCCAACACACCCATGCTGGAACAGTTAAGTGAACGTTATTGGTCTGTGTGTCGCGACCTTACAGAACACCGGCCCAAACGCTTCTCTGACATCATCACCTGCCTTTCTGAGATACGCCATACCTCAGGTGTGTATATATGTATACGTTTGGAGAGAACTTGCGGATGAGAGCAAATTAACACAAAAATATATTATTATTTTTTCTTAAATTACACTACCGTTAAAAAGTTTGGTGTCAGTAAGATTTTTTTTAATTAATACTTTAATTCAGCAAGGATTAATTAAATTGATCAAAAGTGACAGTAATGACATTTATAATGTTAAAAAAAACGATTTCTTTTTCAAATAAACTCAGCTTTTGAACTTTATATTCATCAAAGAATCTTGAAAAAAAGTATCACGGTTTCCACAAAAATGTTAAGCAGCACAACTGTTTTCAACATTAATAATAATATAATAATAAGTGTTTCTTGCACAGCAAATCAGGATATTAGAATGATTTCTGAAGGATCACGTGACAGTGAAGACTGGAGTAATTCAACTTTGTATCACAGGAATATATTACATCTTAAAATAAATTCAAACAGAAATATTGATCAAATGAATGCACAAAAACATTAAAAACATCTAGCCAAACTTTTGAACCTTCACAAACCACACTTTTGGAAACCTTGATGTTACGTTTAATGCCCTTCATACTGTGGAATATATATTTTTATATAAATATGTTATCAATGTCCTATTTAAATCAATATTTAAAATGTGTTAGGTCAAAAGTAATCAAAAACTAGTCTGAATACATTACCTAAAATATCTAATGTAACAGATACATTACTAACTACAATTTTCATCATGCAATCTGTAACTGACTACAATTTGTATGTAATCAACCCAGCACTGTAATACATTAAATTTCCTTTTAATATCTTGTCGTGCAATGTATTTCATAATGAACTTTGTTAGCCGTTAGTCACCCTACAACCGTTAGCCAATCAAAATGTTGCTCTGCTAATGATGTAATTGTTGGTTCCAGGTAAGATGATGGGCGTTCCTCTGGAGCAGCTCCCACTGCTGTTTAAGGCAGTACTGTACTCCTGCACAACCAATCAAAACCCCTGGCTGGCCAACAGCTCCGCCTCCAGGACATAAGCCTCGCCTCCAGCTAGCTGTTTATATTCCCCCCCCCCAATGTATTTATTACATGACAAAGTTGAATGTAAAACCGATTCGTGTGTGATTTCGAACTGTAGCAAATGTAGCAAACAACCAAATTAGATTTCAAGATGCCTGCAAGGATTACCTCAGGAACATAGCCTTTGAAGGAAAGACTTCTGAATTCTCAAGTGAAATTGAACAAAACGTATGACAATTGTGTTAATTATCCAAATGAAAATGAACGCACTGCAATCATTTGTTGAATTATGCAGCCACTAGTTATGCTATAAAATGTCCTTGTGTTACAGGATGTCACTGATGAAATATGCCAAGGTGCTGCATTTCAGTCGAGTAATGTTTCTTATTCAAATGATAGCTACGTTTTGAGCTATAGGGATTTCGATTGTTAGCTAGTTGAAATGATTGACATTTCGACCATCCACAGCTCAAGTTAAGTGTGCCACACAATACATGCTGTTGATCATCGTTTCTTTGGGATGGAGACTTGCGGTAATGTTTGAGCCAGTCGCCGGGGTAATGAAATGCAATAAGCACACTCTTTAGCCCAGGTGTGTGTGTGTTACATGTGTGATTTCAAGGACGTGTGAATGTTTGAACAGGGTTTATGTGTGTATTTTTATGGCGTAGTTGTAGTTTTCCTCATTTCAGTGTTTTTGGATAATTTTTAATCCTATTTTTGACCATGTTATATGCGTTTTAACTGTTACTAGAGGAGCCGATCCTCAGGAAGGCCTTTTTATCTGATGAGGGTTGAGTTTGATGAAACCTCGGAGGAACATTCCAAGTATTACGAAACATTGGAAGAATTTTATGCGGTTTTAACCTTCCATTCCTTTGAAAGTTTACATTTCTGTTTTTTTTTTTGCCGCAGCAGCAGACAATGAGAGGATAGAGTATAGCAGCGCACTCGCGGATAGCATGCGAGGGTCGCTCTGAAAGATAGCGAAGGCGGGCGGGGTGGGGGGGGGTAATAATTTTCATTGTGCGCGCGTGTTTCTTGCTCTGTTTTGTTACCATCTGAGGCCTTGAAGTGCCTCTGTAGTTGATGACATATAAAGACCGGGCGGCAAACGGACTGTGTCGCTCAGCTGTCTGTCTTTCTGTTCATATTCATTGTTCATCTGTTTAGCATTGTATTTTTCTTCTATGAATTTAAATGTTTACAGCATTAAAAATAGCATTGTACTTTCTTTCCATTTCATAAAGAAGGCCTGATGAACATGTTTCTGTGTGTTGATTTATCATCAGTGTCTCTGTTTGGTCTTTTCCACTGCTCTACATTCCATCCATATTGTGTTTTTCTGGTTCTGTGGCCTTGCAGATCTAATCTAACATGCTCTATGACTGTTTTTAGACAATATGTGTTCACTTTGAGGCCGTCTATGTGCTAGCGCACTCCTTAATGGTGACAATTTTAACTAGTAGTATATACACAACACATGGGGCCTGTCCAAATAGCCACACTTGGGGTCTTGGCTACTTGAGAGCACGTGCACATGACAGGAAGTAAGTGCGCGAGAGTGCCCTAGGTCTGAAAAATCAACGCACACTAAATCCACACCATCTCTAATACAGCTCCGGAGCGGTTTTGAGGCTAAGCTTGTCCCGTCATTCATCACGTTCCGAAACTTACGGGCCCCAATTTTAAATTTAAAGGATTAGTTCACTTTTTAGAAAAAAATTTGCTGATAATTTACTCCCCCCTGTCATCCAAGATGTCCATGCCTTTCTTTCGTCAGTCGAAAATAAATTAATGTTTTTGATGAAAACATTCCAGGATTTTTCTCCTTAAAAGGGACTTCAGTGGGGACCAAACGGTTCAAGGTCCAAATGACAGTTTCAGTGCAGCTTCAAAGGGCTTTAAACGATACCATACGATGAATAAGGGTCTTATCTAGCGAAACGATCGGTCATTTCAAAAAGAAATAAAGTTTAAGTTTTATTAGCACAAATGCTCGCCTTGCTCTGTTGTGTGATGCACGTTCGTGACTCTCCTGTTCGAACTCGTTCATCAAAATGAACAAATCTTTTTTCGAGTCATTTCATTCATTCAACGAACTAAATGAACTAAATGACTCGAAAAAAGATTCCCTCATTTTGATGAACGAGTTCGAACAGGAGAGCAAAATTTTTTTTAAAAGTGAACTAATCCTTTAATTGTATGCTATTTAGCAACACAAGCTTTTATTAATTTGATATTCTAATATTGACCTAGCTAATCTTCAAAACTAATGATGACTCACCTGAACTATAGTTGTTCAATCAAAAGAATGCCCCTCCCGTTAATATCACATCCAACCAAATAGCATCAAGACAAATTATCACATTTGAGAAATTAGAGTAGCATTTTAACATACAATGTGTACCTTAATGTGAAGAAACTGAGGTAAGTTTGGTTAGTAACATTTTAATATTAGTGAAGGATCAACTGCTTTGGTTAGTCTGCTCACTGTAACTAACTAGCATGCCCATATAGTTATGATGTTGGACATCTACAGGATACAGGAAGGAACCTTGCCCTGTATTTCTGTACAGTCTGTAAAACTCGATCAGCAAAGATCAAAATGTACAAACTCAGCCTTTGTTGCTCATCACCTTCCCCAAATCCCAAACTGAATTTACCATTCAGTAAAATTCAAACTCTCATTGTCACATACCAATATTATTCAACAGAACATTTTGCTGTCTGCCACAGAGTGCGACAGTCAAATTCCGTTCTCAATAGAGGAATTGATTTTTTAATGATAACTTACAAACCTTTAAAGATAGACCTACAGTATTGTGAGCTACAAAGTTTTAAACCAATGGTATATGCTTGGACACATTATGTGGCTAATACCAAACTGGATAGCAATCCGATTGATCAAAATTAATAAATTAATAAGGCCCTCTGATTCCTCAGTCTAAATGCCTTAGAACTGGAAATAGGTCTGATTTATCTGAGCCTATATTCTCTTCATGAATTGAGAATGAAAAAATATACATGAAAAACCAGGAAAAATACAGGAAGCCTTTAGCCATTGAGAGAGAGATTTTATTATTAATGTGTAAATTGTGTAGATCTCAGATGTCAAAACATGCAGAGTTGCCTTTAAATGCTGGATATAGAAGCATGTCTTTGTCTCTTTTTGACTTGTGAGCAGATTTTTGAGTGTCCACTTGAACTAATTTAGATGCCCATGACCTTGTTCACTCTTCATTCAGTTTTCTTTCCTCTCTCTCCTTTTCTCCATCACAATCTGTTATGATGGAGTAGTTTGGATAAACCGAACAATACAACATATTTAGCAAACTTAGAGAGTCTGATATCCTGAATCAGCATAATAGAGTTCTATGTGTGAGTTCTAAGTGAAGATCCTGTTTCCTGTGTCAGGCTCCGCCCCTTCCTGTGGAGAGTAGCCAGCAGATATTGTGACTGTTTTTAGCACAACTTTTCTCTTCCTACTCCATTCTTAAAAAGAAAACTTACTTCCATATCCTCTCATCTGACATTTTGGTTGGTGACTAATTCTCATAAAAATATGCAAACAAACATCTCTTTTACTGCTCCACAACATTGCAGTTTCAAATATTGTACTCAAAAATGTTATTGTTTTTTTTGTTTGTTTTTTAAATCTCTCATAGCTCAATGTACCTGTATGTCTCATTTGCATATCAATGTAACAGGACCCTCCAAATAAGGGGCGTGCCTTCACTTTTAATTTTAAAACGGCCTACACTGTGTGTTTCCTTCTTTGGTCAAATGTGTATGTGGAAATGCAAAATATTAAAGGCACACTATGCAGCATTTGTGTTTTTGTCAAACAGCGACCCCTAGAGTCGCTGTGGAATACTTGCACTGTCGTAAATAGCAATATACCAGCGGCTATAGAACATGCTTTAGAAGCGTCAAGGACATGAAACAGACACAGATACACTCCGAAGATATTGACCAGGTAATGTTTCACGATTTCATACAAATATTAGGCTACTGCATAGTTTACTGAACTACTGATGATGGTAATAGGATAATAATAACTATATGTCAAGTGTTAGACTACTTTATAATAATAAAGTACTCTACTGCGTTTGCTGGCTTATAACGTTTTACACGATTGCTGCTAAATCACAAGTAAATAGCCTATAGTCTAGGCGTACTGTATAATTTCATTTGTGTTTTTTGCTTGTAATGTAAACATTACAAAATGCCAGATGACATCAATAAAGTAGCCTACATCGCATTATTTCATAACATTGGCCGTTATGATGTCATTAGACACGATTATTGCAATTTATCATACTACTTTGCAAATTGTGCTCGTTTACACTATTTACAACCTCTAGGCTTATGTCCTGATAATTATGTGAGATATTGACAACTGTCTTCATGATAATCGCAAACATGGATGAATGAACAGCATCGTAAAAAAAATGGCATACTACAAGCAAGCGCAACATAATACAACATAGAACGCAAACAAGTTTACAAATAAGAGATTTACTTACTAGTTCATCAACAAGATTGCTTGACTCGGGGCTCGACTCGCTTGACACGGGGCTCGACTGGCTTGAGACGGTCCTCGACTCGCCTGACACGGGGCTCGACTCGCTTGAGACGGGGCTCGACTCGCTTGAAACGGGGCTCGACTCGCCTGACACGGGGCTCGACTCGCCTGACACGGGGCTCGACTCGCTTGAGACGGGGCTCGACTCGCCTGACACGGGGCTCGACTCGCTTGAGACGGGGCTCGACTCGCCTGACACGGGGCTCGACTCGCTTGAGACGGGGCTCGACTCGCCTGACACGGGGCTCGACTCGCTTGACACGGGGCTCGACTCGCTTGACTCGGCGCTTTTGCACCCAGTGCTGCATGCTTTTTAGCTCGCGCCAACGAGTGAAAGCCCGACCGAGTGACTCTTATCCGGTTCCTCACACGGTCAGATTATCTATTCCTTTTCCTAGTCTCTTCCGACCGCGTTTTCTTTGCTTTTTCCATCGTCGAGTATCTCGCATGGTATCACGTCTGAATTGCGCGCAACTGTCTTCATGCTTCCTATGTTGTTGTTGTTGATGTGTGTGACGTCGTTGCCGTAAAGCATGTCGTGATTCTCGCGAGATTTGTCAGGGGCGCTCCTCTCAAACTTACATTGCTGGCCAACGGCGTGACGTATAGGCGCTAAGCGCTGAGTTTGAGATTGGGGAAATCGAAAACGGCCGCGGATATGGAGACAATCCATGCAATTCGCTCTGTTGTGGAGAATATTCCCGGCATTTCCAAACTGAAGGATGAACGAGGTGATGCTCCCGACAGGATTTGGTAAAAGTTTAATTTATCAAATATTGCCGATCATCAGCGAGAAACTGGGGAGGCCAAAGGCCGGCAGGGCGATAGTTGCGATTGTGTCCCCTCTAACCCTATCCTTGGAGTTTTAGAGGGTGTATCTCGGTCTCTTTTATCTGTCGAGCTCGAACTGGCACCCTTTTGACAGGTCAGTGTCAAACTTTTTTTCCAGTTTTTAAATATTGCCATGTCATGCTGTAATCTTGCAATTAAGATGCATCATTTCCGAAAGACTCGAAATGAACAAAGAGCTGTGTTTGACAGAACTAATCCTAACTTTGACAGTTGGCTGCAAATATTTTCCTGTTTCTCTTTACTGTCAAATATTAGTTTAGAGGCCCCGGTTGTGCCGTGGATGCAGAGATTTACATCACATAATCTACAAAAGTCGTTGACAGCCATGTTCACGGTGGTTTCGTTTTCGCATTATAATGTGTTTACAGTGGAAGTTCGATGCGGCTGAGCTGGCGCATAACACACGTCATAACCAAACGTTTTGTGATTGGCTTACGGGTAACCAATGATTTTATACTTCGAGCGCCCAATGGTTTGGTCATCTATAAGATTTGAACATAGACAGTATAAGAAGTGGACAGAGCCATCTCATTTGAACTCAGTTGAGACAGTTGAAGCCCATTTTTAGCGATTTTTGAGCACTTCCGTTCCTGACGCGCAGACTCAAACTAAGCTTGATGACGTGAGCAACCCGTCTGACAGACGTAAATCTTCTAGTAGCTGTGCGTGAAAACTGCCAACGTTAATCTTACAGAGACGGCGAGCTTGAGCAAAGAGTTCTCTGGTGTGAGTGAGCAGGACTAAGTATTTTTTATAGTATTTATTTTAAAATGTAACGCCACGCCAGTACGCCATATTAAGTTAATGCATTGATTGCCTGCGAGCTTCTCCTCCTGTCTGTACGGTAATTTCTGTACAGCGCGACAGAGAGTCGAGTGGTTATGACGCAGTTGTTAGCCTATTTTTACAAAAACTGTTTCTACGGGGCCATAATGTAACATAGAAGGTAATGGAGCCCTTTATACATTGTCGTGTTTCTTTAGAAATAAATAATGGACAAATGGAGTCTTTAAACGCCTCAGATGTAAAGTTATTTGCTGTCAAAGTGACGCCAAAATGAATGGGAGTCAATGGGAATGCTAACGCAAGTGAAGTTTTGTTACAAGATGGCGGCTCCCGCGAGGCTTCAACTTCCGCTCGATGGATTACCCCCTTGAATTTGAAATAAGTTGCAGGAAGTGAGCCTGCTAAAGCTAAAAGCTGTGATAACGTGGAAGTGCTGTTGTTGATTTCCACAGAAAGGTTTATTCCTAAAGCTGCACGGGCAGCATTGAACATCAATATAAAAAACTATTCCTCTAATTATAAAAAAATATTTATTGAACATTATTGAACATCATATTGCCCTGGCCATTTTGTGTCAATAGGCCATTCAGTGATTTTTAATATTTAAGGCTTTTAAATATAGCCTACAGTATCAAATAATGGCAGTAAAATAAGCTTCTCCTCTTATTTTTTTGCCTCTAGTGGCCAACTTGTCTTGTCTTAGTTTACTGAGGAAACCAGAACAGGACTCAAGATCTCATTGGCTATTCTTTCAAAATGAACAAATCTCTCTTTTTTCACTCCCATTTTTGGTCATCTGTGTTAAACACACATACACAGTCATACAGGTTCACTCTGACATGAGTAATCTTATCTGTGCGGAACGTTCGAAATACTCCTGATGGCTCAGATAAGAAACTAAAACACACAGAGACCTTCACACACTAAACACTCCTGATGCACACACAGGCTCACGTGGCTGTTTTGTTATATCGGTGTGTGTGTGTGTGTGTGTGTGTGTGTGTGTGTGTGTGTGTGTGTGTGTGTGTGTGTGTGTGTGTGTGTGTGTGTGTGTGTGTGTGTGTGTGGTGTGTGTGTGTGTGTGTGTGTGTGTGTGTGTGTGTGTGTGTGTGTGTGTGTGTACACAAATTGGAGTGTTTGAAATAAGCTGTGTAACAGGCTCAAGGTTTTGAGGGTCTTGGGGTGAAATATTTTACGTCATTGCAGAACTGATCTCAGGGCCGGGGCACTGCCTAATGCCACACTCACTAACACACACATTACCACCCCATCCATCCATCCATCCATCCATCCATCCATCCCTATCTATCTATCTATCTATCTATCTATCTATACTATCTATCTATCTATCTATCTATCTATCTATCTATCTATCTATCTATCTATCTATCTATCTATCTGTCTGTCTGTCTGTCTGTCTGTCTGTCTGTCTGTCTGTCTGTCTGTCATAGATAGTCAAATATATTTCACCTAGATTTTTTAACAATATATATTATAATATATTAGATATTTAATGTTATATTTTGTAATAACATTCATTAAGCAATGCTTATCTTCTAGCCTTCAAGAAATGTCATGAAAACAAATTGTAGTAGACATTAGGCTATAAACAGTACGCAAACAACATAATTATTCAGTGTATGCTTTATAAAAATCATAAATGGATGCTGCTTGATAAGGACATTACTTGTACATGAGTCATGACATTACCTCCTCCAACCGTTAAACACTTTATTCCCACTATAAACTAACACTTTATTTCCACTTTTTGAATATTTTCTTAATTTTTATTTCAAATCCTCTGAGCCTGAGCTGACATACAATGGGAAAAGGGAGAAGAATGAGTTCGGGAAAAGTCGGATTCGCATCAAAAGCTCCACACCACTGATTCTGTAACAGGATTTCTTTTGTCATTTTGCCTGACTCAATCAGATAATGATGTGCGAGTTCGTGTCAATCGCTTTTGCCAACAAGATGGGCTATTTGCATTTGATGATAGACACTGAATTTATATTAAATTTTAACCTATGATCCTGTACCAGACATTCGCAAAATCCTGATCAAAACTACTATCGTTAACGTAAAAACAAACTTTGTGTGAAAAATGAGCTGGTTTTTGTCAAAATAGTGTGTGAATTAACCTGGAGGTTACATCAACAAAACCAAGTCAGTTTTTAAAGGTGAGATCGAGTAATGTATGTTTTCAGTTTTAAAGACTAGTTTACCATTATGTGAGTGTAAAAAAAACTGCTTTCAATTTATGTGATGCAAATGATGGAGTGACAGGATCCTGCTGTTATAGACCTACATACTTAACACACTTGACATGTGTAAGTGTGTGTATTTGGAAAGCAATCTTCAGAAGTGTGGTGTAGACAAAGTGTGTGCAGGTGAAGGACAGATACAAATACAGACCACCATGTTCACACACACACACACACACACACACACACACACACACACACACACACACACACACACACACACACACACACACACACACCACACACACACACACACACACACACACACACACACACACCCTGGTAAACACAATTAGTGTAGAGTATATAAAGTACATAGACAAGGATAGGAATATTTTTTATATAAGCTGTGTCAATTACCTAATCTCACTTTTAACAGAATGCACTGAAGTATGGCAAGTATGAAAGCGAGTCATTTTTCGGGCTTTTCCCCCCTTAATTCTCATTCTTTTTCTTTTCTTCAGCTATTCATCTTTTATCCTATCATTTTAATTCAACTATAGTTGAGTCATGTCGGTGGAAAGGCCACGAAGGTCAAAGACTACAAAGACTCTTTTGAATCTCTCTTTATTCCCCTTTCTCTCCTCTCTTTTAAAAATAAAATCAGGTGCGATGTTCAGGTCTTATGTGAGTAGAAGTGACAACTTCATTGGACGTTCGGGGTTTCGACCTTGTTTGGGCAAACAAAGTCTTTATCTTTTTTGTGTGTGCTTGTTGTTGTTTAATTTTTCAGAAGAATATTTTGATCGACTGTAGATTCAAATATCTATCGGAGAATAACATCTATCACGTCAGTGAATGGGAACCATGTGTTGTGCATGTTCAATGATAATCAATTCTGTTAGGCTTTTTATTAATATTTCTTAGACTTTGTCACTGCTTTAGTTGGTGGTTTTAAATAGATCCTTTTCAATGTGATGATAAATGGCCAATATAATATGTATAGTTGTGTTATATTATGATCCAAATGTAATAATTGTGGTTAATACACACTAAACACTAGTGAAGTAAACCATGCCAAAGCATTTTTGGTTGTGTGGTGTCAAATGTGTGGGTGTGGCTAATATTGATATATTGAATTATGTGCCAAACACAATAATGATGTAAAAACATATGCCTTTTTTTGCCTCTTTTTTTTTAAGCTATTATACCAAATGTTTGAATGTGGGCCAGTACAATAATTGTGATGCATTATAATAAATTATAGAATTGTGGTGCTTTAATATATAAAAGCCCCATGTAAAATATAAATAGGCTAATAAAATAATATATAAAATATAAATGTTTTTTTTTTGTTGCTTTTTTTTTAATTTTTTATATTATATTTATGAAAGGAGACACCAGCTTCAATATTCACTATTGAATGAATTCACAGTTTTTACGGTGATTATCTTTTCTTTTTCTTTTTTTCATCTGTGGGGAGGGGGTATATTTTGGCTGACAAAAGGAAGAACAGGGAAACAAAGCGTAAGAATTTCACGCCTAATTGAAACAATTAGTCCTGCAGTCAGATTCCTGTGATTGTTTTGATCAAACGCTGACATATGACCTATGTTTTAGTTCGGATGTTGTTCTGGCACTCACCCTCTGATCTGTGCTACTCAAATATTTCCTGAAGTGTATTAATTAATATGCTAATGTGAAATGAAAGTGGGCCCGTCAGCTATTGTATTTATTGTGCGCACACATGTTCCACCACGTGTCTTTGACGGAGAACGATCTCCAGCACCTCTGCACGCTGTGTTTCGTGTTCGTTATTGATTAAGAAGCACAATGACTGATGGGAAATGCGCCATATGGAGACACTCGTGTGCAGGAGTCACAGAATGAAAGATGTTTTGTTTGCGCGTGTGTGTGCGGTTGGAAAACCAACGCCGATTGCTTCATTAAATTGAATATGTTTCAAGGGGACACTATCTCTTTTGATAGTAAAATTAATGGGGACATTCTCAAATTTTCTGACACCACTAATGTTATAATATTTCATAAGAAAAATCTTCCTCAGTTTTAATCGAAATGTTTTATAAGTGTGACCATTTTTGCACTTGACATTCAGGCAAAACATAAAACAAAAAATGCCCTGATATAGGCTACATACTTACGTCATATTAATTCAGTAGCCTAATAGTTTACCGTCTTTGAAATGGGTATATCTCTCTTTTTTTCGTTTATTCTGATTTATTAGTCGGTTATGATGTGATGAAGATGATTTAGGGGGAACCGTCAGTCATCAGACAGATCCAACCTGCTTTTTAATGGGAGAAAAGAAAGAAAGTTAAAATTTTAGTAGCCTAGTATTTAAATAAACTGTTATGATATACCAAAAAATAATTAACGAGGTCAATCAGAAAATTTATGCATAGGCCTACATCTCAACGATTGCATGACGAGTCATTTAGGGCCTAAGTCAAAGTACAATAATATTGGACAAATTTGATTTAGGAGTCGAACTAAAGCATGTCAGCTATATCAGATCACATGTCATTGGGCTGCTATTAGTGTAATTCACTGCTTTTGAATGTCACGTGGATCTTGATCTTTCAGCTTTTATACACTCTAATAATAACGTTTTTTGTTTTTTACTGGTATCAGTGGTTCCATAAAGAACCATTAACATCAATGGAACCTTTCAATTAGGCCTATAAAATAGGTTATTATAGGGAAAAGGGTTCTTTAGATTTTTTTAAATGTTATTCACACTAAATAAAAAGGTTATTTTAAGAACTGTTCATTTACCAGTTCTTAGAGGAACCCAAAATAGTTCGTATATATGGCATCGCTGCGAGAAAAAAGAAAAGAAAAAAAAGAGAGAAAAAAACGTGTTGAAACCTAAATAAAAAATGTACTCATATGCCTGCTGTGGACCATTTATAAGTGTGCAAATGCTATTTATAATCAATTATTATAATAATGAATAAATGTAAGGTTACTTTAAGATTATTTGTGCACATTATGTTTTTTAAAATAATGTTAACACGTTCACTAAAACATTTTATAATCAATAAGTTATAACAACATGTTTTTACACTGCTTTATAACTCATCAAAATAAGTCAAGCAATATTCAACTTTATTTTATGAGTTCAACAAATTTTTTAAGCCAGTTTCGTGTAAATTAAGTTGAGATGACTTAAGCATCCAAGTTGGTTGTACTTAAGGAAACAACTTTTTTACAGTGTTGGTAGGCTATTGCTCAGGTAGGCCTACGTCTTCATATAAGACTTCATTTTAATCAGAAATTATTCAGCGTTAATTTGAACTAAAACGTTTCCATGTCTCCTCCCCATCCTTAGGCTATACCTGTTGCAGATAGGCGCTTCTTCCTGTCGCTCATTCACTCCTTTTTTGTATGTGTGTGCGTGCGCGCGCGTGTGCGCGAATATGAGGGCATGTCTACAGTGTGAACGCACGAGGCCAAACACTAATAAAGAGCTGCTGCCCTCGCGCTGTCCTCGCAGACATCACGCAGGGTTTTACCGGGGAAACACGCGCAAAGTGAACCGGCAGGCTCGCGCGGGTGTCGCGGCTCTGGTGATTACATTCCTCGCGCTGAGATCAGCAGCACTGAAGCACCGCAGAGGAGCAGGAGTCACTGACAGGTAACAGTTCTTTCACTTCATCATCACATGCTTTCGTGAGTTCATTTTTGGACCCATTTGCATTCCAACCAAACAGCGTGAAAGAACGATTATTCTATTAGTAGGCCTGTAATATTGTTATATCACATAATTAGGCTACATGTTTATGACAGAATCTGTAATATAGGCTATAGATATTTAACAAAATAATACAAATAGGCAGCATTATTATTATTGATCAATTAAATGCACTAAATGATGCCGATGTAATATTTTCTTGTTAATTTAATATGATGTGATTTTATAAAACATGTACTGCTAAAAATCAGTTTAAGCGTAGACAGAAATTACAATGCCATCATGCTAAAATGTCAACTAAAATGAAACCTTTAAATGCACTTAGAATTATCAATGAGAGCTGCTTTATTAGATGTAGGCCTATTTAATGTTATCATTTCAAGGCCGTATATTGTTCAATTCTTTTTTTTATATCAGATCATATTTAAAATAAATGTTCCAATTAGAACCGACAAATATTTTACAATTTGGTGCATCAATATTGTTTTAATGATCTAGTTCAATCCAGAGTTTCATGGAAATCCATCGATGTTCTGTTCTAGAAATGAATAATGTAACTGCAAGAACGTTTTTAATTTCCAAAGAACCATAACGTTTTTGATACGAAGAAGGTTCGTTGCAGAACCGCTGAAGAACCTTTATTTTAGCATGTGTGTGTGTGTGTGTGTGTGTGTGTGTGTGTGTGTGTGGTGTGTGTGTGTGTGTGTGTGTGTGTGTGTGTGTGTGTGGTGTGTGTGTGTGTGTGTGTGTGTGTGTGTGTGTGTGTGTGTGTGTGTGTGTGTGTGTGCGCGCAGGCGCTCGGCGGGGCGGGATGGACTACAGTTATGATACGGACCTGGAAGAGTTGTGTCCGGTGTGTGGGGATAAAGTTTCTGGCTATCATTATGGGTTATTAACCTGCGAGAGCTGCAAGGTAATAAATCAACCTAGATAAGACCGTTTCAATCTGTTTTAGGTGACCTAGTCATTTTATGTAGTCAATGATTAGATTTACTTGTTTTGTTCAATTAAGAATCATTTGTTTAATTCAAATATTTAATTTAATATATTTTTAAAGGTCGAGTGAAGAAACAGCTCTGTAAGCAGACGCAGTTTACTTTTTTACATTTGTAGCCGATTTTTTATGATGATTTTTTTATATATATATTAGGCTATTTAGATGTTTTCGTCACTGCGAAAAACTGAATAATGTATATGGTCGTTTTAAAGCTATACCATGGTAATTACATTTTTTCTAGAATTGTATTTTTAAAGATAGGCTATTATTTATTTAGGCCTATTGTTTTTATTGTTTTACCTTTGACGAATCGTAACAGTATTTCTTTTTTAATTATAAAGGGTTTCTTTAAGAGGACCGTACAGAATAACAAACGGTACACATGTGCAGAGAGTCAAGACTGTAAGATTGATAAAACCCAGAGGAAACGGTGTCCATTCTGCCGCTTCCAGAAATGTCTCAACGTCGGGATGCGGCTGGAGGGTGAGCGGAACATTTCTTCTCAAATTCAGTTCAGTATAACTGCATCTGACATTTATAAAGCATATGTGGAGGTCAAATAATAATCGATTATTTAAGGGTTTACATTTGTAAATAATTTCGTATAAAATGGCCTATTGTTCATCCATTTTTTCATTCTTAGAGCTTTTTGTTTTTATTATATTGCTTACTATCTTCTTATTATTTTACTATCTTATTTATTATTAAAATATACATGTATGTATTATAGGCTACACCCATGATAAAGACAATCTTATGCCTGAACAAATATTGTATTTTGTAAGGCATGTTGCTCTGTAAAAAAAAAATAAAAAAAACCGAATCAGAATTTAAATTGCACTGCAGCCGGTTGATTAGTTTCAAATGTAGATTTAAAATAAGAGAAAAGACCAGGAAAAAAAATCAACAGTGAAAAAAGAAAAAGAGAAATCGCAGTGCTTCTTGCAAGGTCGTTATTATCTGCAGGCACCTTTGCGTTCCCGCTGCGCGCGCTGCGTCTGGATCAAGGTTAAGTATTCATTTAAGCGCGGCTCTATTTTAATCAGTCAGGCTATAGAGGTATTTTTAACTAGTTCGTGAGTTAATAGAAGGACGAATTTTAGAAAAACTGACAAGAAGAAACATTCACCTTATAGAACCTCCTTCACTTCTAAAAACAAAGATTCCAATTAGAACCGAAAACGGTTTTACAGTTTTATGTCATATAGCTAAGAACAACAAAGCAAGAAATGAAATTTAATTTGAAGCCAGGTATTCATATGATATTCATATGAACTACTGAAAAACCTTACACACACACACAATGTGTGTGTGTAATAATTGAAAAAATTATATATATATATATATACTTTATTAATTATTACACACACACATAAATTTCATACAGAAATTATTTTTTATTTGATATTATTTTTGTATAAAACTTTTACTTAGATAAATTATAACATCAATACTTTTATAACAATGAACATCATAATACAAATGAACATTAATTATAAAGCGCAATGTGACCTGGTATTGTTTGTGCTCACAGCTGTCCGTGCCGACAGGATGCGAGGAGGGCGAAATAAATTCGGCCCCATGTACAAACGAGACCGGGCGTTAAAGCAGCAGAAGAAAGCTCTCATCCGGGCCAGTGGCTTAAAGATGGAAGCCACGCCCCCTTTGCTGTCATCACCACAGTCCGACTACAGCTTTAGCACTGCTCTCTCCATTCCAGCTCAAAAAAACACACACCTGAACATCGGCACCTCGCTGGCCCCCACCGATTATGAACGCAGCCTGTACGCATCCAGTTCCCTGAGCTTATCCGGCCAAATCCCGGCCCACACCCCTCTGCCAGCACAGTACCCGTATCCAAACCTGCCCGGCCGTCCCATCAAGTCTGAGTATCCCGACCACTACACAAGCTCAGAGCACTACACCAGCGCCAGCTCCCCCGAATCGGTCCCAGGCTACACGTACATGGATCAGACGCGAGTGTCGACCAGCCCTCCGCTGGCCCCGCCGGGCTCCACGGTCCCGCCGCTGGTTCTGGAGTTTGTTCGCTGTGAGCAAGATGAGCTGCTGGTGCAGAGCAAGATAAGCGCTCACCTGGCCCACCTGCAGCAGGAACAGAACTCTCGGAGTCAGGAGCAGAACACACGCCTCGCAGCCAAGCAGGACCGGCTCAGCACCTTCGGCCTCATGTGCCACATGGCCGACCAGACGCTCTTCTCCATCGTGGAATGGGCACGCAGCTGCATCTTCTTTAAGGAGCTCAAGGTGAGTGTGAACACGGGCAAAATCCTATTATAATCCGAATTATTGAAAGTAATGCACACCTCATCAGCACGCACACATACAATAATGTTTGCATGAACGGAGCGGATGCAGTCAGCGTGATGAGATGATGCTGACATGGATGAACAGGGAGCGTGTGTGTGTGTGTGTGTTTCCAGATAAACAGTCAGGCCTGCTGTGTTTGCTCTGTCACATTTATAATGGTAGTGATGTCTGATGTGATTCAATCAACAGGAAAGTATTCAAGGAAAGTATTCTGGTTGTTCTTGTTGTAGTATATGTGTTTTTCTGGCATAAATGACGTAATTATCATGAAGCATTGGATTGTAATGAGGGTTTAAGCTGGCGTTAATGGCAAAGACTGAGTATATTAGACTGAATTAAGATAATGTTGTGTGTACATTTATATACACTAACGTTCAAATGTTTGGGGTTGGTAAGATTTTTTAAAATCAAAAATACAGTAAAGCTGCATTCTTGTTATTATCAATGTTGGAAACAGTTTTGCTGCTTCATATTTTTGTTGAAACCATGATACATTTTTTTTTGCTGGATTCTTTGATGAAAGAACAGCATTGAAATATAAATCATTTGTATATAATTTGTCAGTTCTGATCAACTGAATGCACCCTGAATAAAATAATTAATTTCTTAAAAAAAAAAAAAAATACTGACCCCAAACTTTTGAACAATTGTATAGTTATGTGTAGTTGCAAATACCAAATTAATATATTGGGGTATCACAGAAATAAAAATATCTATTTTTGTGAATTCACACTGGATACTGAATTCATTTAGTAGCAGTTATTTGACATCACATGATTATTAAAGCATGACTGACTCGCTGGCGGTTTAGCGGTATCTTCACACATCAGAAAGAGCTTTATTGCCAAGTGTGCTTGCACACACAAGGAATTTTCTTTGGTACTGAAGCTTCCAGTGCACATATACAGATACAAATACAACAAGAAACAGTAATACAAAATCTAAAAATAAAATTATAAAAAAAAAATATATATATATATATATATATATGAAAATACTATAAAATATAAAATATAAGGCCACGGTTGGGTTTAGTCAGAATAAACATTTTCGGATTATGAACATATATACAGTATTTTGAATAGTATGAATAAATATAAATATAAATAACCTGAGTTTAGGAGATATTGCACTAAACAGTGGGGGTATTGCACTTAAAGGCATATGCCTTGGGAGATATGTTAACTGTTCAGGAGGGAAATGGCCTGTGGGAAGAAACTGTTCCTGTGCCGAGATGTTCTTGTGGCCAGTGATCTGAGTCTCCGTCTTGACGGTAACAGTTCAAACAGGTGGTGTCCAGGGTGAGTGGAGTCTGTGATGATTTTACCTGCCTCTCTACTTCCCATCACTCTGGACAATGACTAAGAGGTACCATAAAAACTTATGGCATAATCTCTGGTGTTAACATTATTTGACTTGAAGAGGATCATTTCTTTCATTTAAATTGATATTGTAATTGATTGTAAGAAGTTTGGGATTCTTTGAAATCAAAACAGCGATATTGTTCAGAAGGCTCTTATAATTTTTTTTGGAGAATAATAGGTCATAAAACTTGAGACTTATATATGTCCATTCTAACCATGGCATTGAGGGTCTTTAAATACAACACTGATTTTGGTAGTCCTGAAGGCTCTTTAAATAACTCTAGTGTTTAGTTCTTAGAGGAAATAGCGTACACTCCTTTCTTTTGTCTATTCTGAACTCATGTCTCTCTCTGTATGTTCCAACTTTGCTGCATGCACACAGTAACATTACAGTTTTTAAATCACACTCTCACACACACACACACACACACACACACACACACACACACACACACACACACACACACACACACACACACACAATAACACACACAACAGACACACACACACAACAACACACACACACACACACATATAATGAAGATAAATAGGGGTATTTAAACAGAGTTGGAAAACAAAAGCTGAAGTAACTCGAAATTATTATTAAAATAAAATAAAATAAATAAAAGACAAAGGAAAAATGGTGTGATTTCCAATCTGTGTGTGTGTGTGTGTGTGTGTGTGTGTGTGTGTGTGTGTGTGTGTGTGTGTGTGTGTGTGTGTGTGTGTGTGTGTGTGTGTGTGTGTGTGTGTGTGTGTGTGTGCGCGTGTGTGTGTGGGGGTTAGCAACAGCATTCCGCTCGCGATAAGAGGAGAATGTGAACGCTGCAGTGTCCGTGTGTTCAGTCTGGCCTGCATGTGAAGGTTTTTCTAATTCAACAAGTCTCTCTCATTTTAATTCATCAGATTCCTCCAGAAAATATAGTTGTGTTTACTCATTTGAATATTATTCACTCCTAAAAATAAAGATTTCTATTAGAAAGAAAGTATTTTTTTTTACATTCTGATGTCATACTCTGATCTGAACAACCTAAACTGTGACATCAAGATGTGTTTTAATAGCTGAAGTACCTAATGAAAAGACTAAACCTACGAACCTTTGAAGAATCTTTCATTTTAAGACTGTGTTTAGAACAATATTCAAGTTTCAAGTTGTGTTTTCCAGAGACCTTATCAGCATGCACATAATGATACATTACAGAATTTCAACCACACACTCAATATACAGTACATAGTAACACTTGCCATTCTTCTTACACACTCACGGACAATGAAAATCTGGAGGGAACCAGTGGTGAATTAGTCTTCCGGCGTCATTGCTCCATGTGTTTGATTTAGTCTAACTACAGGTCAAATGATGTTTCTGGCTCACATTAATAACAGGATTGCCCATAATTATTATATATATAAATATATATAAACTTATTTGATCTAGCTAATCTATTTCAGCAACTTTTATGTAGGCCTAAAGTACAATAGTAATGTAAGCTATGATAATACCATGGTAGTTTCTGTAAGTGATATATGCCACTACTGACTGACTGTAAACACACTGAGACAGGATACTACAGTACTAATACCATCATCACTTCCTCTGTCTGTGCTGATGGACTGTTTCCACCTCACACTGTTACCTGAACAGGTGTGTTCATACACACATATCACACCCACACACGCCGGATGTGAACTGTACGTTTATTTGCCGTCTGAGGACTAATATATGCAGACCTCATTCAGTGTGTGTGTGTGTGTGTGTGTGTGTGTGTGTGTGTGTGTGTGTGTGTGTGTGTGTGTGTGTGTGTGTGTGTGTGTGTGTGTGTGTGTGTGTGTGTGTGTGTGTGTGTGTGTGTGTGTGTGTGTGTGTGTGTGTGTGACCGTTTGAAAAATGTTTTGGATGGTTTGTGTGCATCTCTATCTACAGACAAGCACTCTGTGTTCAGAATAGCACTTGCAAACAGTTTGCATTATAGCATTTTCTTTGTTTGCCTGCAATACACTGATGACTTACATTTCATTCAAAATTTTGGGGTCGGTAAATGTTTTTGAAAGAAGATTCTTATGCTCACCGAGGCTACATTTATTTGATCAAAAATTTAGTAAAACAGTTACACTGTGAAATATTACTACAATTAAAAACGTACTGTTTTCTATTTGACAATTCCACATAACCTATTGCTTTCAATTACGCATACTTTTTTTAAGTGAAGTCAACTGATCACCTTTTACAGTAAACTGCATTCTCAATGTAGCTTATGTCCTCTTTTGTCTGTTTGTTATTTTTTTCTTCCTCATTCACACGGCGTGATGTGTGTGTCCTTCTGGGTCAAAATCCCAAATTCCTGCAACACAAAAAGAGGCGGGTTTATTCCACAAAGATACAACAGAGAGAGAAATGCAAGAATACAGCCTGTGTTGTGGAAGTCTGGGCAGCGGGTTGGTATTATCGCAGATAAATGAGGGTTACAAAATATATAAAGCGCTGACAGGGAAGTGTTGTGGTGTTCAAGTGTGGACGTGAATGTGGATGCGTGTGTGTGCGATTTCAGAGTCAACAGCTACTGCTGAGAGATGGACAAGGGTCTTGTTTTACTCATAATCTTTTCAGAGTAAAGCTTTTTCTCTGTCCCATATAAAAGCCCACACCGGGGTGCTAAGGGCATTTGACACTCTCCAAAAGCGGCTTCACACAACACTTATAGGGATGCCGCTGAGGACGAACTGAAAAATACTAGTACACTAATGGTAGTACGTTGCAAGTCCAATATTCAAAAGGGAAGTCTGTTTTTATGAAAGTCTTTATTGTAGCACACGGTATCATTTATTTATTTTGTTCATTTTCTTTTGGGCTTTTTGTCACTTTGATAAATTAATAAGCCTATTTTTCTTTACCATTTTTTCTTTGCCAGTCATGGATTACTTGGTGCCTTAGATGAGAAAAGAGCACATTTTCACACAAAATGCAATTAGAAAGCAAAAAAACTACAAAAAACAAAAACACCTGGATGCCGCTCAATGAATCAAACTTGATTTTTAAATGTGAATGTGGCTATTAACGCCTGCATATTCCTTATTGTTGCACAATGCATTATGTTTCATACTACTTTTAAAGTCAATATGAAAAAAGAAACTTGGGAGAATAATATTTTGCTTTAAAAATGGCTATCTATCTATCTGTCTGTCTGTCTGTCTGTCTGTCTGTCTGTCTGTCTGTCTGTCTATGTATAATTTTATAACAATTTTATTTATTTATTTAATGAGAATGATATGGTCATTTTAATAATGACCATCTGCTTTGTTCTAAGATGTCCAGTTTTGCTGTTATGTGACTGAACGTTATTTCTGAACTTATTTCTACTTTAATCACTGTAATACTTTGCTAGCTTGATTCTTAGCATTGCAAAACACTAGCTAGCAGGTTCACTTCCAGTTAAAATAAGTTAAGTGTGTTTTATGTTTATTCGCGAAGGCATGCTGGAAAAAAAACACTGTGCTTTAAAATGCAGAAAGAATTTCAAATATGAAATGAATTGCTTCAGCGCTTCAGTCACTGTATTCTAGTCAGAACATTCACTAGCTTTAGCTTATAAGCTAGCGTTACTTGCTTTTTCTCCATTTATTGGTATGCAAATGACAAGATGTTAAAAGGATAGCTTAAAAATAAAAAATCATAATTTACTCACCCTCATGTCATGTAATTTGCACATGTCGTTCTTCCTCTTTTGGGTTTTTGGGTAAAATATACCCAAAGACATGCTTGATTTCATATTTGAGAACACTTGTTGCTTGTGACTAATCGCCTGGTTGGATGGGTTTGTGCCATTCCTTAAGATTTGAAATGATTTCTTTGCAGTACAGTGAAATAGTGTTTAATGACATTCACCTCAGAATTCATTGCTTTCCTCCATTTGCATAGAAAGCTCTTATATTTGCGTTTTTTGTCTGTCTGTTGCTGTAGACACTCTGTTACAGTGTTCAACAGATGCGCACATGCAAGACTCCAGCTTCCTTCACTGTGTGCAGAATGTGCCGTACAATCTCTCGTCATGGCAACAGGAGTGTGGCATAAAGGGAGTGATGGATCTAGCGTCCAATTCTATGCGCTTTAAAAAAAAAATAGCGAGTGCGTTTCTGCTGCAATTAACTGTGCCGCCCCGGGAGGCTTCTGTGGGGTCACGATTCTCGTACGCAACAGTGAGCTGAAAGTTGACTCTGTAAAATTATATCATCCACATAACTGGATATTTTCAATCCAATTATACCTGTACTGGACAGGACTGTGGACTGTGAAGCACAATAGCGGGCAGATACTGTGGATCTTTGAATGAACACTGAATCACAGCTTCGGCTCTGCTAACTTGAATGATGGTTTCGGTTCCATTTTTATACAGTACCTCAGTTCTATGTTAGGGGGTGGAAAACTCGCAGCTCTCTGAGAAATGTGTGTGTGTGTGTGTGTGTGTGTGTGTGTGTGTGTGTGTGTGTGTGTGTGTGTGTGTGTGTGTGTGTGTGTGTGTGTGTGTGTGTGTGTGTGTGTGTATTAAACATGTATTTTAACTTTCAAAAGGAAATATCAAATTTTATAATATCTCATGTTTCTCCTCAAATGGAGTCTTACTAAAGTCTTCTGCTTTTTCAATTTTTGTCTCCTTTAGTGTTTCAGAAGATTTAAATAATTTCTCACATTTTGCTTAAATGTGCCATAATTGACCCTTCGCAAAGACCCGCCCTCCTTAGTTACTGTCGCTATGCCCGACAAGCTACGCCGCTCTCACGCTCTCACCATGTTCTCACACAGTGAAAAATACATCGCGGAGCAGAGAGGAGACTGACAACACACGGACAGACACGACAGACCAGGATACTTTTCGGTTACTTTTGATATTAAACATATTAAACAAAGTCTCAGCTTTCAAATGTGGTCATTTTTTGAAGGAAATTTAAACAATAAATACCGTTTTGTGGCTTTTTAATGTGCGGTGACAGATCGCTGTAGAGCATCAGTTAAAGCTGCTCGTGATCCGATCATCTCTTCCTTCTAGTTCATTTATAGCATCAAATAAACATAAATGAACATAACAAGTAATGTTGTTTTAAACCGCGGAAAGGCGTCAGTATATTCATTTTACCAAGTTCAAATCCTCCCATGTTAATCTACTAACTCTACTGGCTGCTTTTTCGGACAAAATGGCGGATGGCGAAGTATGATTGGTTAGAACACCTGTCAATCAAGCTCCACGCGAAGGGTCAATTGGCAAAAAAAAAAAATTCTCAACAGTCTTTTTTCATTTCATATTTATACATCTCTATCCTTTTTTTATTATATCTTTGTCTCATTTGTTTCCATTTTTATTAACTGTTTTATCTTAGAAATTTAGATGAGATAAATTAAATAATGTTCTTATTAAATTAAATATGAATATGTAAGTGATATGAAAAAGTGATATGTAAATATAAACAAATGTAAATTGTATTGTACATTCGCTGTAAAAAATATTTTCATGATTTGTTATCACAACTTTTTATCTTTTGTCAAATAAACTTAGATAATTAATATGGTTCAGATAACATAATAGTTAAAACATGAAGTTTATTTTCATTAAACCAATCTCCTTTATTGTATTAACTCAATTTTTTTATTTCAATAAACTTTAATTTTAATAAACTCAATTTTAAGGCAACCATGGTAACTCACTTTTTTTAAGTGAAACCAACAATTAAACTAAAAAGTTTTCAGAGATTTGAGGCAATTATAGAATCTACGAAGCTTCTGAGCAATTATATTTCCAAAAATAATAGTTTATAAACAAAAATCGACATACATAATGCAAATGCATATTTGCACAAATATGTGTACATTTCATGTCCACTTTCATTTATTCTCTCTTTGCTCCACAGGTGGGAGATCAGATGAAGTTGCTGCATAACTGCTGGAGTGAGCTTCTCGTGCTGGACTACATCGCCAGACAGTTGCATCATGGGAAAGAAGACAGTGTGCTTCTCATCACTGGACAGGAGGTAACACACACACACAAATACACACACACACACACACAAATACACACACACACACACACACACACACACACACACACACACACACACACACACACACACACACACACACACACACACACACACACATTGATGTTGAGCACATGTGTGTGTGGGTCAGGTTGAGCTGGCGTCTCTGCTGGCCCAGGCAGGGGTCACTCTGAGCGGGATGATACAGAGAGGTCAGGAGCTGGTGCATCGTCTACAAGAGCTTCAGCTGGACCGCAGAGAAACCGCTTGTCTCAAATACCTCATCCTCTTTAACCCAGGTGAGACAGCACGTGATATTACTGGAGCTTTGATGTGATTGGCTGACGTCTTTGCATGTAACCTGCTGAACTATGTGTGTGTGGACACTGTTCAAAAGTTTGGGGATTTTTTACAAATATTTTTGAAAGTAGTCCTTTATGCTCATCAAAAATCACAAATAGAGTAAGAACAGTAATATTGTTTTGTTTTCTGTTTTTATATTTTTAAATGTAATTTATTTCTGTGATCAAAGCTGAATTTTCAGCATCATTACAACCGTCTTCAGTGTCACATGATCCTTCAGAAATCATTCTATGATGATTTGCTGCTCAACAAACATTTCCAATTATTATCAATGTTGACAACAGTTGTGCCGCTTCATATTTTTGTGGAAACCGTGACACCTGTTTTTTGATCAATTTATCTTGTCCTTGCTGAATTAATGTATGTCTTTAAAAATGAACAAACTTTTGAACAGTAGTGTATTAATGTGCTCATAGTTGTGACGTCATAACCAAGATGATTTTTGCTGCTTATTTTCCATAAATCATTGGGGAGTAAGATTTGCATCGTGTATGTCTATTGAGCAGCTTTTTATTATAATTTCAAAAGATCAAAAACCTGTTTCCCAGGAAATGACTCATAATTCAAGACTTTTTTATTAACCTTGACTAAGTCCTAAAAGACGGTTTAAACGTATAAATTCCACTAACGTGATTGGCCGACGGAACGATAACTATCCAGTTATGCACATCTTTTGGTCTTTTCATTTTAATAATGTCTCCCTTAATAAGTTCCGCTCAAGTGTTTGAATGAGTTCTACTTCTTAACTAACTCCAGAGACCAAATCGCCTTCGTATGATTGTGGAAGAGGTGGGAAATCTCCTCTCTTTCTCGGTCTCTCTCCCTCCGTTCAACGCTGCTGTTGATATTTGAATAGTTTAATATAAAAGACATTTTCATAGCCACCGCGGTGGCACCGTCACCCCGTCCTCCGTGTCTTATTGAGCGCATCTATGTTTCCCCCGCTGGGGTTTGACCGAGGCTAATTAACTTCTCAAAAGACGAATATTGCATTGATTTTGATCCACGCTAACGAGGACGCGTGTGTATCAGGCTATTTGTCGTGAGTGGCAGCGTGTTTTGTGTGGCGCGGGCCGTGCGTTACTGGGTAATGGGCTTAATTAAAATGAAAGCCTTCTGAATCGCTCCTGTTTACAAAGGCAGGGAGCCGAACCACGTATCCACTCGCAGACGCACACACACCGTCTATAGCGAGACTCCGGCTCAAAAGAAGTTTAATGGATTGACCCCATGTTGGTCCGTGCTGCCGTGGCCCTCTCTTTCTCAGCTTCAGGAGAAAATGCTCCTTTATTGTTCGCGGTCCCTTAAGTGAGAGCAATTTAGCTCCAACAAAAGCTGCTTTTCATAATAAGAGTGCCTGAGAGATGTGTGTGTGTGTGTTTGTGTGCGTTCAGAAAGTGCTTGAAAACCCATTTTCCACT
The DNA here is from genome assembly GCA_036326025.1 of Chrosomus eos. Classification (NCBI taxonomy): domain Eukaryota; kingdom Metazoa; phylum Chordata; class Actinopteri; order Cypriniformes; family Leuciscidae; genus Chrosomus; species Chrosomus eos. Next base: position 10,600,149 of record CM070834.1, read on the forward strand.
CATGCCGTCTTTAATGAGACTATCGGTGCATCTCTCACTCTGCAGATGTGAAACTGTTGGAAAACCAGCCTTACGTCGAGAGCGTGTACGAGCAGGTGAACGCCGCGCTGTTGGAGTACACACTGTACGCGTATCCGCAATTCCCGGACAGGTTTAGCCAGATCCTGCTACGCCTTCCCGAGCTCAGAGCGCTGAGCGCGCAAGCCGAAGACTACCTGTGCTACAAACACATGAGCGGAGAGGTGCCCTGCAACAACCTCCTCATAGAGATGCTGCATGCCAAGAGAACCTGCATCTGACACAAACGCACATTCACACACACAACAGCCTGATTCCGCCGCAGATGACGCTGTTATCATGTTTTGCAGGAGTCATCTCTCTCACACAGAAAACCTCATCAACCATGCCACTGTGTTTCTGAAAGAGGAAGAGGGGAGATGTCAGTGTTAATGACTGTGTTTATCATACACTCTTAAAAATAAAGGTTCTTTATTGGCATCGATGGTAACATCCATGGAAACTTTCCACTAAACAAAAGTTTTTTAAAATTTTCTTTAAAGGAACAGGCCGACTTTTTGGGACTTTAGTTTATTTACCTTATCCCCCAGAGTTAGATAAGTCCATACATACCCTTTTCATCTCTGTGCGTGCCATAACTGTGTCTGACGCACCCACTGCTAGCCTAGCTTAGCACAAAGACTGGAAGTAAATGGCTCCAGCTAGCATACTACAGGTATCTTTTAACCGTATACATATTGGGAACTATATTCTCAGAAGGCGAAGCACTACTTGGGCGGAGTGATTAGCACAACACTCACCACGGGGCTTCTCAGGTGCTGCGAGCAAATCCCTCCACCCCAAGTAGCAGTGCTTCGCCTTCTGAGAATACAGTTCCCAGTATGTATACGGTTAAAAGATGCCTGTGTCTCATATGACCTTGTTATTTGTACACACTATGACTATACAAATCACAACATATAAATAGGAAAATGTTGGCGTTATTTTGTCACATATTGGGAGCAGTATGCTAGCTGAAGCCATTTACTTCCAGTCTTTGTGCTAAGCTAGGCTAGCGGTGGGTGCGTCAGACAGAGTTACGGGACGCACGGAGATGAAAAGGGTATGTATGGACTCATCTCTGGGGGATACGGTGAATAAGATAAAGTCCCCAAAAGTCGGCATGTTCCTTTAAAGTGGGAAAAAATGGTTCACTGAAAGGTTCTTTGGGGAACCAAAAATGGTTCTTCTATGACATTGACGCAAACAAAAGCCTTTTGGAACCTTTATTTTTAATGTATATAGGGCGCTGAAATGTGTTTTTTAAGGCCAGCCCTGAGGTTCGCATCACTCAGGTTCCCTCGACAAAAACACATTAGGATTTTTTCATTGGCTTTTGAGTTATAAGCTCTGTGACTAACAAAAGTTATGATTCTTACAGGCTTTGCTCATCAAGATAATCTTCAAAAAATTAACAAGCCTAAATACAACTGCCAGAAGTAAAAAAGCTAAACGTGGGCTATAAAGGAACTACACCAAGGTCACATGACATTAACATTGCTAACAATCCCAAGTTACAAAAACATCATTTCTGAATGTTGCCTGAACGTTCAAAACTATCTTGGTTATGCAAACATTAAGGGAACGTTACGTTTTGTAATCTTGGAAACAATATGGGAGCTTTACAATCTGAAGTAATAACATTCAAACATTTTTGGACAAACATCCAACTAAAACATGTATAGCCACTTGTTAGCAACCACCTTTTTCAAGACAAATCTCAATAACACTTTGCTTAAAGCCTTCATGTATAATGCATTATAAAGGTATTCATAATATACATTATAATAATTCATTATATCTTTCATAAATAATTGTGACCAAAGTTAAAATGCATTATAATATTTGCAGATTTATTGATCTGAAATTGGTTGTGTGTCATGCATTATATTGCACTGTATGCACTATATTTTCTAAAGTCATAACATAAGTATTATCATATATTATAACTTGGTTACACTTGTTCTTGAGACCATACAATGCATTATAAGATGGAAAAATTAAAGCATTAAAAATACTGTGTTTCCAAAACCTCAAGGGGTATTATTGATGCATGAAAATATCTTGAGCTTGTGTTCACCACAAGACCTTATTTCAGGCATTTAACCAAAAACCCTTTAAAAAAATCAGGACGATGGAACCGGATACTAAAATGCTAACTCGTTTCCAGGTTTTGGCTTAAAAAAATACATCATTCCTTCAGCTCACTATTTAAAAAAGCAACAGATTGTGCCTTCCCTCTCATTACACACACACTCACACACCAAGAAGCACTTCTTCTTTAAAAAAACAAAAACAAAGTGAGGTATAGTCACAGCCAAGAACCGCACAGATAGCATGACCGTCATGTCAAATGAGATATTTCAAGACATACGAAATAAAGTAAAGGCACTAATGAAACAGAAAGCTGGTAAATGTAATGAATTCCTCAAGAGGAGCCAGAAAATTAGCTAAATAACCCATTAACATTCCCTTTTTAAGATTGAAAGCAAGAGAGAGAGAGAGCGAGGGAAGGTACCATTCAACAAAGCATTTCCTGCACACCCATAATAGCTCCGTCATATAACCTAGTGAGCTTAAGATTTGTATGGCCAAAAACTAAGGAGCATCACCAGTCAAATTGAAATTATATATACTATACGGTTCAAAAGTTTGGGGTCAGTAAGTTTTTTTAATGCATTTAGTCACAAGATTGCATTAAATGGATCCTAACGTGACAGTAAAGACATTTATAATGTGCAAAAAGATTCTTTTGAACTTGTAAATGTATCGAGAAAATGTATCAAGGTCTCCAGGATAATATTGAGCAAAACAACTTTTCAACGCTGAAAATATTAAGAAATATTTCTTCAGCAAATCAACACATTAGAATGATTTCTGAAGGATCTTGTGACACTAAAGACTGAAGTAATGATCATTACAGAAAAAAAATATTTAAGTAGTAAACAGTTATTTTAAGTTGTAATATTTCACAATTTTCACAATTGCCATTTTAATGTATTTTGACATCTTATTCTAAAAAAAACATTACAAAATCGTTCTAACCCCCAACTTTTGAATGGAAGTGTATATGTAAATTTGACTCAAGTAAAAAAAAAAGCAGATTATTCCAAGTTGTTCCCTTGCGATGCAATCATAATTCGGACACTCTTAGAAGGCAGCTGTCTATAGGCATTATAGTTAGTAGACAGCAAGGTAGCTCACTAGGTTTTGTAACAGAGCTCTTAATGCCTGTACAAGTACTTATCTACGGCACGCTAAAACACACACTAACAACAGAAGAGTGTGTGTGTGGGGGTGGTGTGTGTGTTGTGTGTGTGTGTGTGTGTGTGTGTGTGTGTGTGTGGTGTGTGTGTGTGTGTGTGTGTGTGTGTTGTGTGTGTGTGTGTGTGTGTGTGTGTCTAAGAAATGGGAGGTAAATTAGGATTTGCGGTTCTGCCTTAACACTAACACTGTTGATCCTGTGAAGCTGAGAGAATAAATCAGCATAACTACTCGATGTGTGTGTTCTAGTGAGTGTGTAAGAGAGGTTGTGTGTGACTGTTAAGAAAAGTCATCTCAATATTGCGCCCCTCTCAAGCTTAGGCCAAGCTGATTACGATATCTCAGCATGTTTCTGATTGGCTCATTTTTGTATTGTGGAGTGTCTGATTGGTCAAGTTCTCAATCATGTAACATGTTTGTGTTAATGACATTTGTTATGAGTGTGCTATACTGTATTGTTTCAAATGAATAAATACAAATTATTTAAACCTGTAGATATTATTTTCTCTCAGTTATTTGTCTAACACACACATACTACTGAGTCAAACTTAAACATTTCTGAATGTTATTGCATTAGATAACACAATATAAATTCATGTAGCATTTGCACACAAATAAAACAAATAATGCTAGCAAAATAAGATGCTAAAATGTAAAATTGATGCTAGACATATAAGATGAAGATCAGTTAAAATCAATACAACCAATCAATCAACCAACCAACAAATCAATAATCAATTTATGAAAAAATAGGATTACAAAATAAAAACCAACATTACAAAATAAAATAATATAGAAATAATTCCTTCTTTTCCTGAAATGTAAATATAGCCTACATATAACAAATAAAAACAAATAATAAAATTTGCTTTCTCATTGCCTTTCATGATATTTGAAAGAAAAGAAAAGAAACTAAAGGACAAAAAGGGGAAATAACAAGAAAAAGAGCACATGATAGCATGCCTCATTTCTAAAATTAAACTGAAACTATTTTATGTAGTGCCTCTTTAAAAAACTTAAAAATCAAGACAACAAAAATAAAACCAAATATGATAAAATAATGTATGAATCATTTTAAATTTTCCTTAAGTGTAAATAAAAATAATTAAAATAAATAAGTTTTAACAAATTCCCCCCAAAAGTGCTTATAGACGTCCAATCAAAATGCAGTTTTGCAATATTACATGTAGAACATGTACAAAACTAAAATCTAAACCCAGTAAACATGGAGATTTGTGAGGAAAGGAAGAAAATCGAGAAAAGGGGGAGAGTGGGAGAGCACAGCTGGGTCCTTTTGAAAGTGCAAAATTAAAATGGAAAAAAATCATTTTTCTTTTCACAGATCTTCAAAGAGGTGTGTGTGTGTGTGTGTGTGTGTGTGTGTGTGTGTGTGTGTGTGTGTGTGTGTGTGTGTGTGTGTGTGTGTGTGTGGTGTGTGTGTGTGTGTGTGTGTGTGTGTGTGTGTGTGTGTGTGTGAGGGTTCAATACTGCACCTGAGAGAGCCGGAGTGAAAGTCAGGACACAATTAACGTGAGAGCTTCTGGTGTAGTGCCAGCAGCAGTGTGTGTCTGTGTGAGCGAGTGTACATGGGAACAGGTGTGTGAGTGGCTGATGTGTTAGAGAGCCGTAAAATGGGTCTTTTCAGCCAGTGTGTGGATGTTTGAGTGTGTATGTGTGTTTGAGAGAGGGTGTGTGCAAACATGACACACTTAAGGGCCACTTCAGCTCCATTAATTGGTCATTTGACATGAAAGACCTCATACCACCTCTTTTACACGGCTGCTTCCCTGAAGACCCAAAAACCTTCACTCACCACACACACACACACACACACACACACACACACACACACACACACACACACACACACACACACACACACACACACACACACACACACACACACACACCACACACACACACACACACACACACACACACACACACACCACACACACAGCTCAATACCTCTGCTATCATCTTCCTGTCTGTCATCTCTTGCTCCCTTTAATAGATAGTTATTTTTTGTCGTAACACCAATGATGGGAAGTGGAAGTGGAAGTGATGTCATAAAGGCTTATCCATATTATGTCTCTGCGCGTAAAAAGTTTTCAACACTGACAGCTGAGACAGAATCATGAATATTTGTATAATTGTTGTTAACCTAAATTAGACATTAAAACAAAGTGCTTACCGTCATGTTGATCCAAAATGTACTGCGATGATATTAAAACTCTGTCCTATAAAGATAAGTCGTTCATTATTTCCATGGCTGATAATAACCAATAAATTGTAGTTTTTCAAATCAGATGTGCCCAAACGTTTTACCACAGAGGGCCAATAATCAAACTTGTTTGAGGTCTGTAAAGTACATGTTGCATTATATACAACTATATTATATAAAAATGTACTTACATTTGTATATAAATATTTTTTTAAATCTACATTTCAATACAAAAATAAACCGTATTTTTTAAACTGTTCAGTGTTAAAAGTATTGAGATATTATTATATAAATAGCTTGAATTATTTTTTTTATTTTTTTTTTTAAATTTTTATTTATTTTACTTTTCATTTTAGTTACATTTAAAATGAGGAAAAAAATCTGAAAATAATGAATATAATATTTGTTTAATATTTTATTTTATTTCACTTAACATTTACTTTATTATTACTTATTTCATGTCAGCATTTTTTTGTGGCTTTAGTTTTAGTTAGCAATACAAGCATACATTTTCACACATTTCATAAACTGTCAGGAAACAGTGGTTAGATAGTCTGAATTTTTCCGGTGCCTGTCAGATTTTGTTCAAAGTTACACATAGACAGACACTTCACCGATCCATGTGGCATGTGTGTGTGTGTGTGTGTGTGTGTGTGTGTGTGTGTGTGTGTGTTGTGTGTGTGTGTGTGTGTGTGTGTGTGTGTGTGTGTGTGTGTGTGTGTCACTGTTAACCTTGAGTGTATTTAGCTATCTGATCTGAGAGTGCCCACCTGCGGTTGTCCTAAGTTACATTAAAAACTTAATGACCTTGTCCGCTTCATGCCACCTGCCTGGCACCGTTTTCCATGACAACCATGTGCGTCTGATCAAACTGTTTGATACCGGATCATTTGAGCTCTTCCCTCCAGTTTATTCCAGTCTTTGTCTTTCTCAAACAGGCACACACACACATTTTTAGAAACACCTCCAGGATCCCAGTTGACACCTGCATTAAACCAATAACACTCAGGTTTGAGATTTGCTTAGTTTAGCTTTAGGGCTGGAATTTAGCGCTGGTCATAATTCCTCACACACTTAGCTACTTTCTATAAATCCCCTTTTTCGTACATTGGCTACATTTACATGTGCACCAATAATGTGATTATTTCCAATTATCAGAGTAATCGCAGTCAGATGTTTATATGACACGAGCGAACCTCTTTATTCCCATTTACATGCACTGTTTTAATCTACAGGTACTAACATCAAATGCAAAACATATTTCTATATGGACATATTTAATTTTTTCAGTGACGCTCCTAAAAAGGTCTTAATTTTGACGTTTGGCCATTAATACACTGTCTCATATTCATGTTGCGTGCGCAACGTTATCAACATGAACTTGCACCCCAAAAATGTGATATCTTCTTTACCATCATGTTCACGAATCTGTGCATGACAATGGCTGCGTCCGAAATGGCATGCTCTCTTGAGTATGTACTTAGTCACGACCGCTAAAAATGTACACTCTATATAATATAAATGTGTGTAGTATGAATGTAATCTGGACATACTACATTTGCCATGTTGTCACTGTCATGACAGACCAGTGTCAGTTGCCCCACTTCACTGCAATTCACAAATCCTCTACCGTGGCCTCATGGGATAGTAAAGTGTCCATCATAGGCACACTTCAAAATCTCACCGGAACAAGGTCAACCAGGTACATTCTGTCTACTCGTATGAGTACTGTGAATTTGGACATCCTTCTTATGTCACATACTGTTTATCCTCTACTATATACACTGAAAAAAATTATAAACGCAGCACTTTTGTTTTTTCCCCCATTTTTCATGAGCTGAATTCAAAGACCCAAGACTTTTGCTATGTACACAAAATGCCTATTTCTCTCAAATATTGTTCACAAATCTGTCTAAATCTGTGTTAGTGAGCACTTCTCCTTTGTCGCAACGCGTTCTCACCCCAAGGCGTCATCTAACTGACAATTTTGACCATGCTTCAATATTCGACGCTAAAGGCACCCTTTAGCGTCAGTTAGTTGACGCGATCCCAGGGCGTCATCTAACTGACGCGTTACCCTTAGCGTCAGTTAGATGACGCGGGTAGGTTTAGGTCTGGGTAGGAGGGCGTCATCTAACTGACGCTAAGGGTAACGCGTCAGTTAGATGACGCACTGGGATCGCGTCAACTAACTGACGCTAAAGGGTGCCTTTAGCGTCGAATATTGAAGCATGGTCAAACTGATTCCCAAGGCGTCAGTTAGATGACGCCTTGGGGTGAGAATGGGCTGTTTGTCGAGATAATCCATCCACCTCACAGGTGTGGCATATCAAGATGCTGATTGGACAGCATGATTATTGCACAGGTGTGCCTTAGGCTGGCCACAATAAAAGGCCTCTCTAAAATGTGTCGCAAGTTTTTGAGGGAGTGTGCCTGTGTCAACCAGAGCTGTTGCCCGTGAATTGAATTTTAATTTCTCTACCATAAGCAGTCTCCAAAGGCGTTTCAGAGTATTTGTCAGTACATCCAACCGGCCTCACAACCGCAGACCACGTGTAATCACACCAGCCCAGTTCTTGCATGGCCAGCATACTAGTCGGACATGTCACCCATGGAGCTTGTTTGGGATGCTCTGGATCGCCGTATACAACAGCGTGTTCCAGGTCCAGCCAATATCCAGCAACTTCACACAGCCTTTGAAGACGACCAACATTCCACAATCAACAACCTGATCAACTCTATGCGAAGGAGATGTGTTGCGTGAGACTGGTTTTCGGCCTATGTCAACAGTGTACGTCACAAGCACATGCACAGTTTGGTCAGAGTGGAATAGATAAGATTAAAATGTTTAGATGCCTTATTGTGCTTAAAAAATATGCACATGCCACATATTTTACTACGATTATGGTTGCTACAATTATGAGCTTAATTGCATTAATTTGATCAAAGTATATTCATGAGGTAGATTTTAAACTTTAATTGCAATATTGCCTAATAATCACATTATGTCATTGTTAGTTCATCAGTGTTTCGTTACCTGGGCGGTAACTACATCACAATGATGTCATATGATCGGATTACCCATCGTCCTTGTGGAAGCCGAGAGATTAGAATGACCCAGGACAACTCAACAACTGTTTTCCCATTGCCCTGGTTACCTCAAACCTCAAACTTTAACACTAATGTTGCTTTGCAAACACTGCTATTTCAATTGCGAAATGCAAATCTAATTCCTGACACCTTGATCGAGCAATTCATGAAATCTGAAACATACAAATGTTTCTAGCTAGGATAAGGACATTCCAAAATGTGTCAGAATACAATTATATAGCGGTTTTGACACAAACTGTCTTGTTCAACAGTATTTCTTGTCTGTTGGGTCAACTACTGTCATGGAGAATCTTTTGAAAAGTTTGAGGAGAATCTTAATGAGGAAGTTGGATAAAGTCAGATCAACCGATGATGTGTTTGTAGCTATCATAACACCGTAAAGTGCTGCAGGAAGAATCTGCAAAAAAAAACACGATTCTTAACCCTATAAAGCTACTATCATATTTGATACACAAATTTCTAAGGCCACCAAATTATCAACATAATCAAAACTTTGTTAAAAAAACAATCATAAATCTTACACTTTGAACACTTACTGGACTGAAGCAAAGGAATGATTATCCATTTATCATTTTTTTAGAAAAAAATCTTGTTAAATTGTGAGTATCAAATATGATCTGTAGTTTACATCAGGTTTTTTGAGGAACGTTTATTTGTTTGTATTGCATTGCATTGTATGATTTCCACCCACAATAAAATGTTCCCAGAATGTTATTTAAAAAATTGATTTTTCTGATTATTATTTCGATTGTCAGGCTATACAGGGTTAAAATTCTTTTAAAACAATCACTGTCCATATAAGATAAAATAACCATTATTCGAAGCATGGTGTGGCATACAGTTTGTCCTTTATATGGTGTTTATGATTAAAGGTATTAACAACTTTTGGTCCGAGGTTAAAAAAAAAACTAAATTGATTTTTTGGAAGATTATTGTTATGGTTGTGCTTCAGCTCTGCGACTACGTGGATGAATATGTTTATCTGCTCATAAAACAAAACATTCACTGCAAGGATTACGAGACATAACCAGTCTAGATGGAAAGGATCTCAAGCTGACTGAAGATGTTACTGTAGCTATACACATTAATAGACACGGTACTTTCTTTAAAATAATTTTACCGCACAGCGCTACAACAACCATAAGACCCTCACAATAGATAGGCTACTGCTAATGAACTCTGTTAGAGAGCTACATATGGCAATTTATCTGTTCAATAAAACTCCTCAGTTCTGGCCATCTCTGAAAAGCCAAGCCAATGTTTTTTTTTTTTTTTTTTTTTTTTTTTTTTTTTTTTTATTGCAATTTTAGGCATTACAGGGATTTTCAAGACATATAAATAAAAATAAAATAAAAAAAAAACAACACAAAAGGAGGAACACATCACAAGTCAAACATGCAAGCAAAACATGAAACCTCCATCTGAATCCCTTACTTGTTATCCTTGACTTGGAAGTCTATTACAGAATAAATCACAATCGTCAAAGAAGTCTTTAAGGGATATACTTGAAAAGTGTACAGACACATTAACAAAAAATAAATAAATAATAATAAAAATTAATAAAATAACAAAATTAATAAAAACATCCAACCCAAAATTACCTCTACTCTTTCCAAGCTAAATTTTGAATTCCCAAGGAAAGCATATGTTCCGCATCTACACCAAGGTACTTTAGAAAGGGGCCCCAGATCCTGTAGAATTTAAAGGGTTTGTCTCTTAGTGCAGTAGAAAAGGCTTCATTGGGAATAAATCCCTTAACAACATTTATCCACTGAGCCACTGATGGGGTTATATCAGTTATCCAATGTAACAAAATACTTTTGCGGGCACAATGTAATAATATTTGCAAGAGATGACCCCCTTTAAAACCATGAGGGAGTTCCTCTGTAAGTCCCAGTAAACAGATCTTAGGCCCTAATTGTAAAGAACAGGAAAAGATTTTACCCACCTCTACACAAACCCCCTCCCAGAATTGCTGAACTTTAAAACATCCCCAGAAGCAGTGCATAAGGGTTCCCTCTGCAATCTTACATTTATTGCATAGGCTGGATAAATTGGGGTTCATTTTGTGTCTGCGAACCGGAGTGATATGCAATCTGTGCAGTATTTTAAACTGCATTTCCCAGGATGCAGTGTCTGCTAAATAAGGTGTTACACACACCTTTCCCCAATCCGCTTCATGTATTTCTACCTCGAGATCAGCTTCCCATAGTCTTCTAACTTTATCTGAATTATCCTTGTTCGAATTTGTGAGAATATTATAAAACGACTAAGTACTGATCGAGAAGATGACAGATTGTTAAACTGTTCTTCTATTCTAGACCGACCAAGGCCGCCTGGATGGTCCTTAAGCTTTTTTGATACAAAGCTACGAATTTGATTGTATGTAAAGAAGTGCTTCCTGTCAATCTTGTATTTTAAAACAATCTGATCAAAGGTCATCAACTTATTATTTTCCACTACATCACCTATGACACAAATCCCATGTTTTTTCCAGAGTGCTAGCCCATCATTCAACCCAGGTGAGAAATCTGGATTATTGTGTATAGGAGTGTATGGCGAGAGGTGTGTAGCATAACCCTCTGTTTTGCGAGCCATCCGCCACACTTTAATCATATTTTTGAGAATTATGTTGTCTTTGATGAAAACAGACAACTTTGTAGATGACATGTATAATAAATTGCGAAGAGGGATAGAACCAATACCTGCAGCTTCTGCACTGACCCAGGTCGAGTTTGGGTCATCTAAATGCCATTCCAGTATATGTTTTAATTGAGCAGATAATTGATATAATTCAAATGAGGGAGCTGCCAAACCTCCAGTCCTACTAGGGAGAGAGAGAAAGCTATACCTAAGTCTAGGCCGTTTTTTCCGCCAAATAAAAGATATAATTGAACCACGTAGTTGTCTTAGAGCTTTACCAGGAAGCAGAATGGGAAGCATCTGGAAGAGGTATAACAGACGTGGTACTATGTTCATTTTGACAAAGTGAATACGCCCGATCAATGATAGTGGTAAACTGCACCATCTATCTAGATCATTAATAATGGATTTGATCATCGGGGTAAAATTCAATTTGTAGAGGCAGTCCAAATTAGGTGAAATCTTTATACCTAGATATGTCAGCCCAGAAGGAGACCACTTAAACGGCACAGAGATTCCCAAGCCCAAGGAATGAGTTTTGTTTAATGGCATAGCCTCTGATTTTGCAAAATTTATCTTATATCCAGAGAAGGCACCAAACTCAGAGATCAAATTAATTAATTTAGTAACAGAGTCTTGCGGTGATTCTAGATAAATTAAGATGTCATCTGCATAAAGTGAGATTTTGTGGATCTTTTTCCCTAAAACTATGCCTTTAATATCAGAGTCTTCTCTGATTGCAATCGCTAATGGCTCAATAGCCATTACAAATAATAATGGTGACAACGGACATCCCTGCCTAGTGCCTCGAGACAGGACAAATTTAGATGATCGAATGCCATTTGTGATTATAGAGGAAGTTGGGAGTGTATATAAAATCCTGACCCATTTAGCAAATGTATTCCCCAAGTTAAAACGCTCTAACACCGAAAATATATATGGCCACTCAACCCTATCAAATGCCTTCTCGGCATCTAGTGAAATGACTACCCCCTCTTTTGCGCAGAAATTTGAGTGGTTAATAATATTTAGTAGCCGTCTAATATTATGGGATGACACTCTCCCTTTAACAAAGCCTGTCTGGTCTATATTAATAATATTGGGGAGCACCAGCTCGAGTCGGGTAGCTAGAATTTTTGCTAGTATTTTAAAATCTACATTAAGTAAAGAGATAGGGCGATAAGATCCACATTCATCAGGGGGTTTGCCTTTCTTTAGGAGCACACAAATATTAGCTTCCAATAGTGAACTGGGTAAATTGCCAGACTCATAGGAATACTGTATCATATCATGCATAGAATTAACCAAAGATTCCTTGAACTTTTTAAAAAATTCAGCTGTGAAGCCATCCGGCCCCGGTGCCTTGCCACTAGCCAGTCCCCTTATACAATTGAGGATTTCACTAATTTCAATAGGTCTATTAAGAACTTGCCGTTGCTCCTCAGACAAAGTCGGGACAGATAAATTAACAAAGAACTTAGTTAGTAAATCACCCGGATCTGATTCCAGCTGAGAAGTGTAGAGCTCTTTATAGAATTCCATAAAAGCTCTATTAATTGCTTCATTGTCGTGACATACATTTCCAGCATTGTCTTTGATAGTGGATATGACTTGAGCTTGAGAGCGCCGGCGTAGAAGGTTGGCCAGATATTTGTTTTGTTTATTTGCGAATTCATACATCCGTTGCTTTGCGAAAAATAATGATTTCTCTGCCTTCTTTGTAAGAATAGCTTCAAGAGAAGTTTGTACAGTTTTGATTTCTGCCAGTAATTCATCTGAGGGGAATGTGTTATTTCTTACTCGAAGATCGTGGAGCTTAACCTCAAGCTTTCTTTGATCTACTAAGCTCCTCCTTTTCACGTTTGATACGTATGAAATAATTAGCCCCCTGATATATGCCTTTGCAGTATCCCATATCAGATTGGGAGATACCCCAGGGGTTTTATTGTCTGAAAAAAAGAGTTTAGTTTGTTCCTTAAGATAACATTCAAAGTTTGGGTCATATGCAAGCCAAGAAGGAAACCTCCACGCACCCCGATGATGTTTAACATTAGAAAGAGATAAATTAAGGAATATGGCCGCATGATCAGATATTACAATATTACCTATCTCGCAATTCAGTATATTATGAAGGGAAGCTTTGGGTGAAAAAATGTAATCTATTCTACTGCTGGTTTTGTGTACTCCAGAAAAGAAAGTATATTCCCTCTCCCCAGGATGTAGAGCCCGCCATGTATCTATTAAACCGATTTCCTGACACGTCCCATCTAGGACGCAAGCCCTACTAGATCGCTTAACCTTTGACGGGGCAGATTTATCTAAATCAGGTGAAAGAACACAGTTAAAGTCACCAGCAATAATGCTGTGTTCGCACTGTAGCTCTGCAAATTTACAAAAAATTTGTGTAATAAAATCATTAGATTGAATGGGGGGTACATATACGTTCATGAAAGTTACAGTTTCTCCACTCAAATTTCCATTAAGCAGCACATATCGACCTGCGGTATCAGTCTGAACACTTACATTTGAGAGAGGAATATGTTTGTGAACGAGAATGGCCACACCCCTGCTTTTACTATTAAAGGACGAATAAAACACTTGCCCCACCCAGTCACGCTTTAACTTGGTGTGTTCACTTGCCGTCAAGTGCGTCTCCTGCAGAAATGCAATATGAACTTGTTCTTTTTTCAAATAATTCAGGATCTTTTTTCTTTTGATAGGATTTTGAACCCCCCTTACATTCCAGCTACAAAGTTTCAATTTGAAGTTATTTACAGACATAATAGCGGTATTTAAGGTTAATAGCCCACATTTTTCTTTGTGTAAAGAGTACCTTTAAATTAGACAGTATTGTTGTGACAAACCGAGAACATAATGTAATCTGACCCACGAGGGTTAAAGGAGGTTGGATTTGAGAAAAGCAAAAAACCCTGAATGAAAAGGTAAGAACATAAAACAAAATCAAATTACCCTGAATGCCAAACAAAAAAAGAGAACTATTTACACTGTTCAGGACACAAACAGCAATGTCCATCAAAAGGTGGAGCCTGACGCCGGTCGGTTTCGTATACGAGATCCATGGGTACACAGTCCCATGCTCAACAGAAACTACGCAGGACCGGTAAAAACAACAGATGGTCTGGACAAGTGTTAAAAGATACACAAGCAACATGCATGTATGTTGTGTAGTCATAGATGTTCAAAAGAACCGCAGCTGCTGTAGGCCCCAACGTAACAGTTAACGTTAACCCTTTAAATGTATAGAAAACATACTTAGTCAGTCTTAAGACAAAGTCTTCCTCCTCCTTGACACCTCTCAATGCCCCAATCGCCAGTGTGCAACTCTTGGAGAGCACGAAATAAACACCTTGCTGACCACAGGCAATAGCCAAGCCAATGTTGATTCTTGTTTTATTAAGAGCTTTGTTGCATTCTTTTTTTTTTTTTTGCCAGCAAACTCTCCTCTCTTCTGAAGGTTTTAACAGGTGATTCCCCGGAGATTTAACCCTTCTCGCTCGTTGTGACAAATAACCTGTCATTCCCACAACATACTCCATTTATGGATTTGACGAGACACGCATAAGTGAGTATTAACGTACGCAATTTCCCACTAAAATCCTGCTATCATGTCTAAAATATAAACACATATAATAGGCTTACCGTATCTGGGTTATTAGACAAACGCACATTTCGGAAGAAGGATTTATGATGTATTGATTATTTAAATGTTGTCAAAATAGTTAGGCTATAGCCTATAATAGCCTACAACATTACGCTTGAATATAGTATGTTATATAAACTGAAACCAACTGTAATTTTATTGAGAAATCATATTGTTTATTGTTACTGGTGCGAAAACCTCCAATAGAGCGCGGAGTGTCTGAGTGTGTAGGAGTACACGGTTTATCTGCTGTCTGCCTGAGCCGATCAGGACAGTACGAGAGTAACACTGCTCTATTGTCTGAACACCAAACCCTGTGTGTGTTTTTGAAGTTTGTCCCACATATCCTGTGGCTCCTTGTGGGAGTGATGCTCATCACATCCTTGAGGAAGACGAGTCTTCCTCTTGTGTTGTGTGTGTGAGAAGAGGCTAACATCTGGATTTACTGGTATAGCCTATGTGTTTGTTTAAATCCTTCACTAAGAAAATGTTCTATCTTAAATGTTTCTGTCAGGCGCTTCACATACGGGTTCCCATAATGGGATCATTTGATTTAGTTTTAAATAATTTTTTCTTATTTTCATTCAATTTGATGAATTAAATAGCTCGTAAACATACATTATCGCCAGATAGATGAAATAACCTGTTAAACATGAAAGTATTTATTCATTTAAGATGTTTTTGGAATAAAAAGTTTTTTTTTTCATCATAATATACATATTTTAAGGGGTTTATGCAATAGAAATACTAAATTTGGGCAAGTGTGAGTGTTTTTTGTTTCATGTGTATGTTTTTCATGTTGTGCCAGGAGGACGGGTCAGAGCGAGGTTATATCCCTGTTTACCCATCACCCCTGTCTATAAATCTCCCGTACAGACACACACACACTCACATGCAAGTGTTTTTTTTTCTTATGAAGAGCAATTTCCTGTGTGGTTTAATTAGTGATCTGACTCAGACATCCATTAGATCTGCCTCAGACTGCTCATTAATTCTGATTTATTACAGAGAAAGAAAAAGAGAGTTAAGGCCCGTTCACACCAAGGACGATAACTATCACGATAAAGATATAGTTCTGAAAATCATTTTAAATTTAAAAGAATAGCAGAGTCCACAACTATAACAACGGTACAAATAAACTTTATCTGTGGAATCACTTGTTTTCAGCTGATGAACAATAAAAGCATTGACAGCCAATCAGATATTCTGATTTGATGGTTGTGGTTTGCTATTGGTGGATCTCCTGTGAGTGACAGGTTGCCCCGCCCTCGCGCCAATTAACACATCACAGGGAAGAGAAGAGATATCACTGCAAGTTAAAGACTATGAAGTCACATACATTTCTTTTTTTTCTTTTTTTAATGATGTGCACAGATAAACCACTTAGCCTACAAAAAATAATGCTGCAAACAAATTTCATTTCATGGTGACTTTGATTAAATATGAATTTTCTGAAGAACACACACACACACACACACACACACACACACACACGCACGCACGCACGCACGCACGCACACACACACACACACACACACACACACACACACACACACACATTGTATATATTGTAGAATGGCTCACTCATTTATGCAGAGGTCTGAATATTAGGGAGGAAACTCAGCGCGAGATAGCACACCTTCCACCTGTGTGTGCGCGAGCCGAGAGCGCCAACTCTGAATCCTCCCACTGAATACTGTCTCCATGACAACCATGCAAAAGCATGTCCTTACTGACCAGATCTGACACACAAACACATGCATTCGCATACATTCTTTGAGAGGACTAAAAATTCAAAACATGATTGTGATTCGAAGTAT
Organism: Chrosomus eos; assembly: GCA_036326025.1. NCBI lineage: Eukaryota > Metazoa > Chordata > Actinopteri > Cypriniformes > Leuciscidae > Chrosomus > Chrosomus eos. The sequence continues at coordinate 10,616,929 of CM070834.1, forward strand.
GTTTTTAGTCGGAATTGAAATTGAAAAAGGAGAATGTGCGGCGAAAGAAACTAATGAAAGGAAAGCTGTCATCTTTCTTTTCTAGCAGACGCTCATACACACACACACACACACACACACGCATACGGGCTCTGCAGTTTGCTGGACTATTTGAGTTTCGAGTGGATGAGAAGAGCGCGTTTAGATTGATGGAGTCTTTGTGCTTATTTCTCTTTATTGTATTCAATTCTCTATCGAGGGGAAGTTTTCTGCGCGTGCTGTTTCTAAAGATTCGGTGAAGTCTCATCTAATGGCCGTTGGCGAAATGATTAGCTATTGAGCAGCAAGTCATTCAGTTTACCAAATCAACCCTTTTAATAAAGCCTGCATTTTGTGTTCTTGAAAGAGTTAGATGAGAATAGCAGCAGTTTATAGCTCAAGGAAAGACTAAATGGTATCTTCAATTTGCGGGTGGGACATGACTGTCCCCGACACTTTTTGCCAGGATCGATAGAATATTGTCCCCATCACTTTTGAAACATTCGCGGCACGGATGTACCAACACAAATAAAACATCTCCAATTAACTAGCAGAGCATTCGTTTCGTTCGTTTCTTAAATAAGACCTAGCGCTGAAATGTGTTGTTTTTTTAAAATCAAATCAAGTGATCAGAGTGCTCGTTGCCGCTGCGATCAGTTGCGCGGATTGTCTCGCGCACACGCCGAACAGTCTTCACTCGGACAAGCGCTTCAATCAGTTGCGGAGACTCTACGTAGTCCCGAAGTCAGTCACAAAACAAAATGCACATACGAAACGTGTCCCTGCTTGATATACAACCACTGATAAACATAATCTGTTTAAACAAACAAACAAAAAAAAAACTAAAGGCCTACGAGTGCGGAATAGAACGCACAACCGGACTTGGCAAAAGTTCAGCCATTGGGCCATTACGTTACAGTCGGAGCTATATATTTAATCATGTGAAAGTTCTCAGCACTAGTAACAACACACATATGCTATACATACTATCAGCAACGTGCACTGATATATCTTAAAAAATATCAGTGCCAATGTAGGCTATTGTCTCACACATCAGTAATGTTTTTTTTTCTAAGGCGTGTTTTAAAAGCGACTTAAATGTCCAAATTGAACTAAGGTCTAATGGCTTAATCTAAAGTTAACCCTGTCTGTGAAACCAGGCCATAGAGCATGGGAAAGTTTTCAGTCTCTACCCTGTTCCCATTGGTGCAGTTAGAGTAAGATCTGAGTGTATACTGCCTTCTAGTGGCCAGATTTAAAACTGAACACATCACAGACGAGGCTTAAGGGATAGTTCACCCAAAAATGAAAATTCTGTCATCATTTACTCGCCATCAAGTTGTTTCAAACCTGTATGAATTTATTTCTTCTGCAGAACAAAAAAGAAGATATTTTGAAGAATGTCTGTGACCAAACAGATGGGCCCCATTGACTTCCATAGTATTTTTTCCTCATATGGAAATATAGGTCCATCCACTGTTTGGTCACTGAAACTCTTCAAAATATCTTCTTTTGTGTTCAGCAGAAGAACACATTTAAGCATAGTCCCAGACTAAAGTGCATGTTTGAGCTGTTATAACTGAAAGCAGCTTTGCATTGTCATCTTACAATGTCAGTGTGCTTTGCCAAGATTCACATTATGCTTTCTTAAAGGGATAGTTCACTTTGAAATTAATTTTTGATATGTTTTAGCTTACCTCAAGGGCATCCAAGATGTAGGTGTCTTTGTTTCCACAGTATTTTTAATTTTGATATTTTTAGGTCAAACCGTTCTTGTCTGTCAGTAATGCAGGTCTAGGGTCACCACCTCAAAGAACATACATAGAGAAGTCCAAATTAAACATGATTTAATGACTCGTAAATGTAAGTACTCATTGATGGCCTAAGACATGAAACGAGCGGTTTGTGTGAGAAAACGAACAGTATTTATATCGTTTTTACCTCTTTTAAACACAGCCACGTCCAAGTGATCTGAGAGGTCGCGAGCGCTTCGTTCTTTTCTGGCAAGCACCGGAAGTGATCTCTCGCATGTGTACGTCACTCATACAATTGTTTTATTTTTTTTTTTTAATTGTTTTCTTTTACGACGGTTTAAACATCCCGGATAAGCGCAAATTAGTACCATTATTAGCCGTCTTACCTACAATCTCTGTTCTTTGTAAACAATGAGTGACGTACACGCGCGAGAGATCACTTCCGGTGCTTTCCGGAAAAGACCGAAGCGCCCGCGCCCTTAGAACACTTGAACGTGGCTGTGTTTACAAGAGGTAAAAACGATGTAAATACTGTTCGTTTTCTCACACAAACCGCTCGTTTCGTGTCTCAGGCCATCAATGTGTACTTAAATTTACGAGTCATTAAATCATGTTTAATTTGGACTTCTCTGTGTATGTTCTTTGAGGTGGTGACCATAGACCTGCATTATATGACTGACAGACAAGATTGGTTTGACCTAAAAATATCAAAATTGAAAATAGGCTACTGTGGAAACAAAGACACCTACATCTTGGAAGCCCTTGAGGTAAGCTAAAACATATCAAAAATGAATTTCAAAATGAACTATCCCTTTAAGGCATGTTTATAATAGCTATACTTAAATGTCCTAATTGAGCTATAAGGTTTAATCCTGGCTATATCTAAGCCCTGTCTGAAGAAAATCCCCTAGTGTTATTAAACACTCTTAATGTTATACGCGTCCACTCCTGAAGGTTAATTAACATCGTGTTTAATTAATGACAATAATTAACTAACATTGAGTGATGATTTCATATTGAACACTAGTTATAAAATAAATGAAAGTCTGAATTTATTAAAATTATGGAATCAATTTTTCTAGTATGTTTACCCTTGTCACTACAGTTGTTTTTTACTGTTCCAGTCTTATAATGAGAATAAAATATCAAAGGTTGTATTCATATGTTATTTTTAATATCGTTATTTTACAAAGTTTTAATTCACACTATATATAATAAATTATTAATAAAAATTTAACTTAAATGTATAGCTGCACTGTAGCGGTTGCAAAATAAAACTTTAGACATTTTTACAATGAATTCAAATAATTTTTTATAATTTATCAATCGAAAAACTTATCTATTTTTAGTAAACACAGATATAAATCACTTAATCTATAAATGTAAATTATAAACGCATGTTCAGGACTTTCATGTACCTCCAACAAAACGTCATTCAACTGGCCCAACTCATCATTTCTAAATATATAATACATATAGGTATGACGTGCAATGTGAATGCTACGTTATTCTTGTGTCTGGTGTGCAACAAACATTTATTTTGAATGATCAACTGTTTCTAAATTAATCTCATACTATGACAGGATGCTGGTATGATGCCATAAGGTTAATTTAAATCGAAATTTATGCTCATGATGCAGTGATTCAGGCCACCTGTGTTCATCTCTGTTTTAATGATTCAGAGCCGAAACAACAATGCTTGGTAACAACTAAGGCAAACTAGATCTCCATGCGCTACCCAAGCGGGACCTTCAGAATCATGCGACTGTACATCAGTGTGCTTCTATGTAATCATCCTGGAGGTTTCAGTTATCTCAAAACTAAAGAGTGTAATTTAAGCCCTCTATATTGAGGATATTAAGCCGATGGCAGTGGTTAATTTTATTTATTTGTGAACCGGGCCTGAGTGTTTCATCCTCCTAAAACATGTGATACGCGTCATTCCTGTAATAGGTTATTATCATCGTGTCTTAATTAGACAAAATATTAAACTCAACATTTGCAGATGTTCCTCAAGTGCTGAACAAGCTTATAAAATAAAATAAACGTTCTTGAATTTATTAAGAATTTTTGTGAACATTTGATAATCAGTATTTCCTCTTGTCATCAGTTTTATTTTACTTCCTAGTCTTTTGAATATAAAATATCAAAGCTTGTTATTTCCATCATGTTCATTATGTTATATTGTTATACTTTATAAAGTTTTAAAATGTCTACACTAATTATAATATATATATATATAATATATATATATATATAATATATATATATATATATATATATATATATAATAAAATGATATTAAAGGCCAATATAAGAGCGTATAGCAGACTTAGCGAGTTGTCAAAATAAGAACTGTTTGACATTTATTTGAGAAGATATTAACAGGTATACATATATATATATATATATATATATATATATATATATATATATATATAATATAATATATATATATATATATATATATATAATATATATATATATATATATATATATATATATATAACGCTGTACGGACTTTCACGAATAAGTAAACCTACCCTGAAAAAAATATTCACTGTGGCAATGTCAACTGTGCCCAAACTCCATATTTCTAACATATATAATACATATAGGCAACGTGTAATAATGAGTTAGGGGTGTAAACACTTATTTTGAATGTAAACTGTTTCTAGAATCTGAATCTCGATGATATGGCGGGAGCGTGGTATGAGGCAGATACACGTGTTACATTGTATACGTTCCTGCTCTATAGGTTCCCACTGCGCTTATTCTATAGAAATGACGTAGAGCGCGGAAGCACATGCGTGTAACACAGAGGGGAAACTAGTCTCGCGCTTCCCGGAAGCGGGACCGCAGAATCATGGCGACCGTCTCAGTGTGTCAGTATCATCCTGGAGGTTTCAGTTTCGAAAACTGCAAGAGGTGAGATTTAGCCCTCTATATTAAGAGGAATTAAGCCGATGGTGTGGGTTATTTTTTTATTTTATGGGTTCGGTGAAATAACAAAGAGTTTGAGTGGGTTTTAAAGGCATTTTACCGATCGGTTGAGTCACGGCCTGCGTGAATGACTCAGGAGAATTTACTCAAACTCATTTTAATAACGGGGTTATTTAATGAAATGTACATTAAAATACATTACACGTTATGTAGAACATTTAGAATTGTGTTTTTTAAGGTTACCGTGTTTTTTTTTAATAGTTGATATTTTGTTGTTATTTGTGGGCTTCGACCCTGCACTTATAGTAAATGTAGCAAGTTCATACAAAATGAACATTTAAACTGAATTAGCGTGAAATGTATTCATTTTTAAAAACAAAAGTCACTGTAATTCGTTTAATCATATTGCGTTATGTTTTTGATTACTAAATTACAAAAAACGCTTAGCTACACAGTATGACTGAGAATTTTTGTAACATTAAAGACAAAGCCTTTAATTGTTGTTTTTAATGTAATTTTTATGGTCTATTAACTCCTAACCTAATAAATCTCGTTAAGTTGATTTTAGTTATTTTTTAAATAAATGTGAATACGTGTGTATTAATCACAAATCAGTGGTGTTATAAGACTAACTATAAAAGTGTCCACTAGTCGTCAGTAGAACTGAGAGGATAAATCTGTTTTTGACATGCTGTCAAGTATGAATCAAAACCATAATACAACTCTGTGCTGACTGGTCAAACCAGTGGTTTTCTACATTTATTATGTTAATGTAGCATCTTATGTAAGCTCATATAGGAGCATAGTTTAATTATAGAGGGCTGAAAAATTAAAATGATGTTTGGGGAAAAAAACTTGATGTGTTTGTTGTTTTAGAAATGCCCTTCTGGAGGCAGACATCACTAAGCTGGGGTTCAGCTCTCCGGCTGCTCGTAAAACCGGAACCACCATTTGTGGCATCGTTTACAAGGTAAAGAGCCTAGATGAGTTTAATTGTATAAAATAAAGGGTTTGACTTCATATCCTCATATCTGTCAAAATACAAGAAAGATTACTTTACAAAAATCATCCCTCTCTCTCTCAGGATGGTGTTGTTTTAGGTGCGGACACTCGTGCCACTGAAGGAATGATTGTCGCTGATAAGAACTGCTCTAAAATTCACTACATCTCTTCCAACATCTAGTGAGTACAAACACATGATTACAGACAACTCTCATCTGTGTGATTTACAATCCTTGATATCAAATGACATTGTTCTGAAGTCCTCTCTCTCTCTCTCTCTGGTGTTGTGTAGTTGTTGTGGAGCCGGTACCGCAGCAGACACTGAGATGACCACACAGATCATCTCCTCTAATCTGGAGCTCCATGCTCTGTCCACCGGCCGTGTCCCGCGTGTGGCCACCGCAAACCGCATGCTCAAACAGATGCTCTTCAGGTAATCCATCAGCGCAGCGCTATATGATGTGCTACCACCAAACAAAAAATAGTATAATTAAGGTTTTTTCATGTTTCCGGAAGTCTCTTACGCTCAGACTAAATCTGCATTTATTTGATCAAAAATACAGAAAAAACAGTACAATTTTAAAATATGACAATTTAAAAGAAATGTTTTTTATTTAGATATTTTAAAATGTAATTTATTACTGTGATGCTAAGCTGAATTTTCAGCATCATTTCTCCAGTCTACATGATCCTTCAGAAATCATTGTAAAATGCCGATTTTATGCTCTAGAATATTGGAAACGGTTGTGCAGCTTAACATTTTTGTAGAAACCATAATACATTACAACTCTAATGTTTGGAGTTTTTTTTTTCTTAGCGAAATTAATACTTTTATTTGTTAAGGATACATAAAATTGTTTATTCATGTGAAAAAATTAAAAAATGTATTTATTTAAAATGTTTGACCGGTAGTGTTTATGACCAGTCTCCATATGTGTTTGCATATGTAGGTATCAGGGTTACATTGGTGCTGCGTTGGTTCTCGGAGGGGTTGACTGCAACGGTCCACACTTGTACAGCATCTATCCACACGGATCAACAGACAAACTGCCCTATGTCACTATGGGTGAGTTACACTAGCGTACCCTGTAACCCGTCTCTTACATAACCCATATTGTTCCCAATATATGACGACACCCGCTTTTCAAGATGTACCTTTTGCACACCAAATCTACAGTGACAGATGCTGGCTTGTCAAAAAGGTGTTTGATCCTCATCACCTATCTGATACAGGGGGATATCAATGTTCTTTCTTTAGGCCGATCACATAGCGTTGAAAAGAAAGCAGTTTCTCCCTGAAGTCGTCAAAGCATCCTCTACAAGGATATTGACAGGAAAGTACGTAGCGCAAATAAGAAATGATGTGCCTCGCTGGCGGGCGTGTTCAGCTCTTTGGCGATTTCCAGTGCCTTCAGCATGATCAGTGGTGTAGTCTACGTGATACGCAGGTATACGCCGTATACCCACTAGAAAATGTCAAGGATTTCCGTATATACCCACTAGGAAATGTCAAAGATCTCCGTATACCCACTTTAAAACGCGTGAGGATTCGTAACAACATCGTTTTGTGAAAGAATTTTCATTCATAAATTCTCCCCGCCGTGACGTCTGTGTTTGCGCAGCGACACGGATCGAATCGCGGAAGCCAGCAACAAATGTAACAAATAACCTAGGCTACTGTAAAGCGGAACGTCACGCAATTTAGCCATTTTTGAATGAATAAATCAAAAGTAGGCTAATGATAGAATCAAATCTCGATATTTACTAAGTGTCTATGAATATTAAAGCTCAAAAAGACTGCTATTGAAATAAACTCTGAATGTTCTGCGTGTTTCTGTGAATGAGCGCTCAATGTGTGCTCTAGCCTACTACACACTGAACACTACACACTGAACACTACACACTGAACACTACACACTGAACACTACACACTGACGCGCGCGTGACACTCGTGGTGTTTTCAGCGTCTATGAGGAGAACATGCACACATTTGAACTTCATTGCAGAGCTTTTATGAGAGTCACTTCACAAGAATTTTACCATTTCATTTGATAAAACTACCGTCGTTCATTCGTATCATATACACACTCACAAACTTTAAAGTCTTCATGACAACCTGTCAAAATCAAAGTTTTGTATAACTTAAAATATAAAATATAACAGAAATATTTTACTATTGCACAGTAGAGTATACTTCAAGTAGGCCTAATAATAATAATAATAATAATAGTTTATTAAAACACAGAAGCTCAAATGTCTTTAATTTACAACCCACCAAAATAAAAGTTTGTAGATAAATTAAGTAACTCGAGGGAATTATGAAAGAAATTGCATAGTAAGATGTACTTTTTAAAATAATAATAATCAAATCTATTAAAACACAATTTTAAAGGAATATCACACAAGTTTTTAAAAAGTACATTTTTATTTGTGCTTACAATGTTTAAGTATTGCAATTGTCAGCTGATAAAACCTGCGCTTCAGGGACCATATTCATATAACATCTTCAGGCTAAATGTGCCCCAAATTCTTTTTTTTTTGGGGGGGGGGGGGGGGGGGGGGGGGGGGGGGGGGGGGGGGGGGGGAGAGAGACTGGTATATCACAGTATACTCACTACAAAAAACTAGACTACACCACTGAGCATGATGACAGCTCTGGTTATGGGCAGCCCCTCATTTCTTTTTCGGCTACGTACTTGACACACTTGCCTGTCAGTTTCTTCGAAGCGGCCACTTTTAGGACAGCAGCATGCTTTTCTTTTACTGATAGCATTTTTAAGACTGTCTTTTTGAACTGAACTGATGACTTGTATTGATATTTGATGACTTGTATTTACACGTATTTGGCACTCGCTATTGTTGCGTGTGTAACATGTAAAAGTTTATAGACCCTGAATATAAGACCCCCCATTTTTTCAGATGTATTTCAAAGAAAAAAAAAAACATCGTCTTATATTCAAAACCATACAGTACTTGCATGAATTATCATCCTCTTCCACCAAAAGGGGGAGTTATTGTGTCTCTGAAAAGCATTTGATTAGTGCCAAGATATGAAAGATGTCTGACTGACTAGCTTTGCAAGTTGTGACTTCTATGAAAACAAGACATGCAGCCCTCAGAAGATGCTTCACTTAATTCACTTTCTCACTTGTAACATCAGCATGTTTTTGTCTGATCAGGTTCTGGATCTCTGGCAGCAATGGCAGTCTTTGAGGATCGCTACAGGCCCGACATGGAGGTAACCCTCTCTCGTGTGCATTCACATGTCTTTTGAGGTGTACACACTAATGTTCAAGTTGAGTTTAAAAATAAATAAATGCTACTTTTATCTAGAAAAGGCACATTAAAATGATCAAAAGTGACAGTTAAGACATTAATAATGTTACAAAATAGATGTTGTTCTTTTGAACTTTCTATTCATAAAGAATCCTGAAAAAAATGTATCATGGTTTCCTCAAAAATATTAAGCAATAAATATAAAAAGGCATTGAAATTTGAAATATCCTTTGTAAATAGTTGTTTGTGAATGCAATATGATTATCCAGTAATCATGAATAACTGGGAAGCTGCACATGTAAATTGGTGAAAACATATGAGAACACTGTATCATGTTAATGATGGTGGTTGTGTCGATCAGGAGGATGAGGCCAAGCTTCTGGTGCGGGATGCAATAGCGGCTGGTATCTTCAATGACCTGGGCTCAGGAAGCAACATTGACCTGTGTGTGATCACCAAGGGCCAGGTGGACTACCTGAGACCTCATGATGTGGCCAACAAGAAGGGTGTCAGGTGAGCATCCAACATCACACACCTAAACCTATTGCAGTTACACTTGTTGCACGACAGCATGCAAATTGCTAGCATTGAGGAAGTGATGAAATCTGTGTAATTAATTCATGTGGCATCTAAATGTGTGCTGTGTAAATAAAAAAATAATAAAAACTGACATAAATGGCCAGCCAGCATAAATACCTTTATAAATGAGTAAAAAAATGGGCATGCCATTGTCGTTATATGATCAGCTTATTTTAAATATTGTACAGTTTGTCCAAAAACATCAAGTTTAGGTCTAGTCACAAATGGTCAGTATGGTTAAAGGAATAGTTCTCTCATTTAATAACTCCCATGTCATCCCTAACCCAACACAACACAACACAAATGAAGGTCATTTATTTTTAATGAAATCGCAGAGATTTCTGTCCCTCCATTGAAAGTCTATTCACTCAAAACACTGAATATTCAAGACGTACATACTTGATCACCTTATATGATGAACAGATTTAATTTAGGATTTTTTATTTGTGTTCTGAAGATGAACGAAAGTCTTATGAGTTTGGAACAACATTTTTGGGTACATTTTTGGGCTAAACAGTCTGATGATGAAAGCCACCTCATGTGTGCATGATACTAATCAGAAAATGTACGAAATGAATGGCTCATGCTTCACTGTTCCATTTTAAGGGAGGATAAGCTTGATGGACGCCCTGTGTGAGTAACTGTGATAAAATGAATTGCCCACATCTAGACGTAATTGTAACCTGCATGTGTTTGACTAACCAAGTGTGAGTTTGAAGTAGTCGAGTTGTTCACACTGACAAGCCGTTTGCTGATTTTTCTCTTACAGTCTTTTGCTAACATCATTCTTGTTTTTGTTTTGTTTTGTATTTCTCCGTTTGGATTGCAGTGTTTCAGTCCTGATTAGAGAAATGTGTTTAGGCTTAGTTTCTCTGCAGGAGCAGCATCTTTAATCGTTTTAATTCTCCTCACAGAACCGGAAACTACAGGTACAAGCACGGAACTACCGCGGTCCTGACGAAGGCTGTGACTCCTCTGATCCTAGAGCTGGTAGAGGAAAGTGTGCACACCATGGACACCTCCTGAGGAGACACAATCCACCACTCTTTGAGCTGTTTGTTTCCCCCAAATATTATGTGGTGGTTTAGTCATTTTTCATTATTTCCAATAAAAGTTGTGAGTTGAAGTTTGTGTTCTTTTTATGCGCCTGTATCATTGTTTTCTTAAAAAAGCATGCCAATTTGAGGAGGTATCATTTATATCTGATAACTCCTTAATTTGCATGTTTACGTAGTACGGCAGTTTAGTTAAATAACTAGTCAATAAATGTTAAGGTAAGATTTTTTAAAGACTTTTGAAAGTCGTCTCTTCTGCTGACCAAGGCTGCATTTATTTGATAAAATACAGTAAAAATAGTATATTGTGAAATATTATTACACTATAAATAGCTGTTTTCTATTTGAATACATTTTATTCTTGTGATCAAAGCTGAATTTTCAGCAGCATTACTCCAGTCTTCACCTTCAGTATCATATGATCCTTTAGAAATCATTCTAATATGTTGATTTGCTGCTCAAGAAACATTTATTATCAATGTTGAAAAAAGTTGTTAATATTTTTTTGAAACATCAATACATTTTTCATCATCGTTCGATGATCAAAAAGTTCCGCATTTATTCCATAGAGATTTTTGTAACATTATTCATGTCTACTGTCACTTGATCAATTTGATGTGACTTTGCTGAGTAAAAGTATTCATAAAAATAAAATAATTAAAAAAAAGTATTGACCCTGAGCCTTTGAATGGCGCTGTACATACTGCATGCTCCATAAATTGTGAATATAGTCTTTGTTGTAAAGATTCGCTCAAAACACAGTAGTTTAAATAAGTCAGGGGTTGTTGAAATGCAAATAAGTTCTTGTATTGCCTGAGTAAAAATTAGATTTGTATGATTTATTAAAAAATCATTTTAATTAGCTAGAAGTGAACAAGTTTCCTGTTCTATTATGTTTTGTTTGATAAATGATAGCAGTTAACAATACATTTGCGTATCACCAGGGGGCCTTAGATAATGAGTTGTCAGTTCCTAATTAAGTGTTTAAAACACTTCAGATGTTCTTCAAAACAAGTCAAAAGTAACATTTTATTGTTAATTACACATTTTAACGTGAGACAATATTTTCCTTGGTAAAACACTTAATTGTGTGCGTATGTATGCGTGCATCAGAAACATAAAGAGCGATAAGTAACTCAACTGTAAGGCACTTTATATGTTGTTATGAATATAGGCCTACAGAAAAAAGTATGTATAAATAGAACCACCTTGCTTTGACATCATCAACATGAGGCACTGGGTCACCTGACCTCACCAACTTTCTCTAAACCAATCAGCATACAGCACTGTGAAACATCATTCGAAGGCACAACAGAATATATATTGGCATTCCTTTCAATACAAATCTAGAGAAACGCTGTTGGCATTCTCTCTACTCATTTCTAGATATTTCTATAACTTGATCAGTTGGATTGAGAGAGCAGAGATCACAGGTTTGCGCAATGGTTCTCCTGGCTGCAGGTGTGTGTGTGTGTGTATGCAGGTGCTGGCCGTCCACCTTTCCATCTGTGTGGCAAACTGCAGGACAAAGCTGATGTCGGGCCGCTGGGCGGGATCTGGGTTGATACACATGCTGACCAGATCTCTGAGCTGAAACACATACCAGGTGTGTAGTTTACAAGAGATGTTCACATATCTGAAACTGCATACATAACTATTATAGAAGCTGATGAGAGAAGTGTGTCTGAATTTACAGCACTCATAAAAGGCAAAAATGATGACCAACTACTTGCGGCAAGATTCTGAAGTGTGCATCCACTGGACACTTTACTATCCCATGAGGCCATGGGAGAGGATTAGTGAATGGCAGTGACGTGATGCAACTGACACTGGTAGGTCACATGATAACATAAAACACGACGAATGTAGTAAGTCCAGATTGCATTCATACCGCACACATTCATATGGAACATACTCGAAAAGTACAAAGTTAGTATCTAGTCAAGAGAGTATGTGATTTGGGATGCAGCCAGTGACTTTGTGTCTTCATGCTATGATTGTTGAGATGGGCTGTTACAAAATCTAGTGAGCTGAATACCTAGATAGCATCTTCAGGCATCATAACATTTACGTTCAAAAGAATCCTAAACAAATGTATCAGAATTTCCACATAATATATAAAGCAGCAAAAACTGTTTTTTAAGCAACAAATCAGCTAATTAGAATGATTTCTGAAGGATCATGTGACACTGAAGACTGGAGTAATTATGCTGAAATTCAGCTTTGATCGCAGGAATAAATTATATTGTAAAATATATTAAAATATAAAAAAGTTACTTTAAATGGTAATAATATTTACTGTTTTTACTATATTTTTTATAAAATAAATGCAGCCTTGTTGAAGAGGGAAGATACTTTTTTTTGTTTCTGTCAGGACCACGATCGTCAAATAGATTGACAATTAGCATACAGTTTGGATTGGCGGTATAGGGCAAGAACTCCCAGCACATGGATAAGATCAGGGAGAGCAGCAATAACCCCCTTACGGTAAACAGAACAGAACCAACTTGAATGTATTGCAGATATCATTAATTCATTTTAATGTACAGCATAATTCGAGAATTTTAGTCTGATTCATGGGGAATCCGAATGGCAAATCCTGACTGAGGGAGGGAGGAGGGTAAGAGCTCCTGAGAAACACGATAGCTGCAGATAATACCGAAGGAGCTTATATATGTATACCGTGATATGCGTCGTATTCCTATAGGTAGACGTGCATCAGCTGAGAGTCAGCTGATACGAGCTTGACTAAGTGACATGCCAGAACTGACGCTACACTTGATTCCTGCTATAAAGCACTTTGGCTTACATTTTATTATGTATGTTTTAATGCATGGACTTAACCCTTTTACAACTATTTCATTCAGTACTAATGATGTGACAATAAAACAAAATAGTTCCAATTAAAATTTCACCCAATATTTGAGCATCGTGTGTTTTTGAACTTGAGTGCCGTGTTTTAGAATGCTGTCATGACGGAGACACTGCAGAAAAATGCGAGACTCGAGCGCAACGGTTAAAGATATCCATCTGTTTACATTGAAAAACAATGGAAAAGTAAGCAGTGAAATGGAAAAACGCGTTCTAAATGTGTGTGTGTGTGTGTTCGTACCTTCTGGGAGTAGTGCTCTGATGGGAGAGGTGGGTAATCACACTGTTCGATCTTTTGGCACAATGAGAGGAGGTTCATCTTGTCGCTGTAGAAGGGGCTGTGTAGAGCTGCCATCTAAAAGAGACACAAATATCATTCATGACATTCTTTAAAGGAAAACATAATTACGACCCTGTGTGTCTTTGCTCGTATTGTTGGAAACTTGCCAGGCTTTCTATTCGACTATCTTTATCACACTAGTTTCATGTTAACCACTGTGGTTGAACTTTGAAAAAAAAAGAGTGTGCATTTCAACATTTAATCTGGTGCAATGTCTTGCCCTATATAGATAGACTATGATTGCAAGTGCATTAGTGTAAAACACAATGTTTTCTTTATTTATTCAAATTAAGGGAAAAATCAACTTGATTTTTTTTTTCATTATGCAACAGCTTGTACTGGATTTTATTGGGAAACTATAAACTAACTTAAATAACAGCACAATGCAAACAATTATTAAGAAATTTCTGTTTTAGATATCAGCTGTCTGATGTTCTCCCATGGCATGCCCATATGCATCACAAAATCACAAAACATTGTTTTTTTTTAAAAGGAAGTAATACTTTTAATCAGCAAGGATCATTCAATTGATAAAGTAAAAATATAGAAATTTACAATATTTAAAAAAAATTTTTATCTGAAGAATTCCAATAAAATTGATCATGGTTTCCACACTAATATTAAACTTTTTCCAACATATAATAATAAGAAATGTTTCTTGATCAGCAAATCAGGATATAAGAATGATTTCTGAAGGATCAGATGTGACACTGAAGACTGAAGACAATTCAGCTTTGCATCACAGGAATAAAGTATATTTTACAACATATTAAAATAGAAAACAGTTCTTTTAAATTGTAATAATATTTCACAATATTACAGCCTGGTTGAGTATGTGTTTGTGTACCTCATACAGCAAGCAGCCCAAGGACCAGATGTCTGATTTGAAGTTGTATCCGTTCTCGTGAATCCTCTCGGGAGACATGTAATATGGAGTTCCAACTGAAAACGACACAGATACACAATAAGCACATTTGTGTATTTGGAGTATATTGTATTGTCTGGACTGGTTCTGTTATTTCATTCAGTGTGAATGTGTTTGTGTGGATGTTCAGTGGTACCAAGAGAATGTGCAGCAGTGGTTTTGGAGCTAAAGTATCGGCCCAGTCCAAGGTCACCGAGTTTGACCTCTCCAGTAGCTGTGATGAAGACGTTGGCTGGTTTTATATCTGAAACACAAACATTAGCGGGATTACAAAAGAAATAGGGGCACATGAATGAAAGAAACCATGCGTGTCTCTTTTAGAAAGAGAGTTTGTGTGTTTACCTCGATGCATGACTCTGCGGGAGTGCATGTGTTCCAGTGCGCTGCACAGCTGCACGAAAAACTTCCATATCGTTCGTTCGGGAATCAACCTCCGCTTCTTCATAAAATACTACACACATGCCAGGGTTATTAACGTTAACTAAAGCTTTTTAACATTTTCATTAACTGAAATAAAATCAAGCATGAAGTACTACAATAAGTAAAACTAAATAATAGGGATACACTGGAATTTCGGCCGCTGGAAATGATAAGCTTTTCCGGTTTTTGGCCGAAAATTTAAATCTCCCCGCTGCTCACTGTGTTCAGCACTCAGGTTTCACTAAATTTAATAAAGAATAATATATTGATGTTCAATATTTTCTGTCCAATTTTAGTTTTACTTTCAAAGAAAGGGTGGTTATTTTATATTTATATTTTATATGATTATATTTTTTAAATTCAGCATCATTAAAATGATTGAATTTCATTAAAATGTCTAATAATAGTTCAATCATATGAAAAAAAAAACTAATATAAAATAAGAAATAAACCATTTTTAAAGTTTCAGTTTCGGTTTTTGGCCCAGTATTTTCATTTCCGTGCATCCCTACTAAATAAACTAAAATATAATAAAAACAATACAGACAAACTAATACAAATGTCTAAAACACACTAAAACAATAAAATTACTAAAAATTCAAATGAAAACAGAAAATGTGAAAACAGAAAACATGATTTTACACACATTTTACATTATTGCAGCACCTCTCCTCCAAATCTGTCAGTAACGCTCTGTTTAGTTCCTGTCCCTCTTTCTGTCACGGCCCTAACCATAACCCAGATATTCAACACACTACTAAGGCCCTGTCCCAAATGAAACCCTAAGCCCTCGCAATCTTCCTCCGAGTCCACACTTTCATGACGGAACGCGGGTAGAAGTCTGCCGTGGAGCTCACTTCTTTTCGGGCTCAGCAAAGGCGCATTTCTGAAACCTAAAATGTCAAATGGGATAACCCTACGGTCTTGTGGAATTAACAGACACACGCACACGACAGCCATTATTAGTCTACGAGACCACAAGTGCACATAAAGGCCTTGCCCCTGTTTTTGCGTACGCTATATTATTTCAGTGAGGAATATCGTGCCGTGTTTGTTCCCAGAAGAAACTCAAGACTACAATAGAGGCGTTTCAGGGAGTTCAGAAACAGTGGCACTGATATAGAGAATAACTGAGAGTGACTTTGTGCTTTGTAACTTTGCAGACCTTTTTCATGCTCAAACAGCAACACTAAAGAGAGTTGAACGTAAAAAAACACAATAGGACCCCTTTAAAATAACACTGACACATGCACATAACATTTTTAACCCAAGTAATAGGATCCCAAAAAATATTTGGGCATTTAACGTGTCGGGTAAGACTGACCTTAATCATCTGGGACAGGTCACCAGCGCCTGCTAACTCCAGAACAATATTCAGCTCGTTGTCTTCAATAAACGAGGCCAGATACTTTATGACATTTGGATGGTTTAGTTGCTGCAATTACAGAATGAATGTAAAATATCACAAACTGTCACATATGGAGACGCATACATAAGTTCAAAAACACATGCTACTAACCCTTAACAAGTCGATCTCTTTAATGCAGTCCTGCCGGGCTTTAGCATCCATCATTTCAAAGATCTGAGGAAACATCATAATATTACAATATACACCCAGACCAGGATCTGAAATACAACACACAGCTACATCTGCACTGGTTTTACTGGTTAACGCTTGCAGAGCACTTTTGTGAAATGTTGTTTTTCTTTAGTTGTGGAATCTGTTTTCAAAATGGTTGAATGAACCGTGATTTAAGATGATGACAAACAGTTAAATCCGTCAAGATCTTAAATCACGCTTCATTTAAAACAGATTCCACTACTAGATGAAAGCAAGATTTCATAGAAGTTCACTTGAAATTGCTTATTTGCACAATTTTGGAGATCAAGTCTGTGGTCGCAATGGCATGCTAGCATATACTGGTTACTGGTCAATGCACAGTATACTGGTTTACTGGCTGCTATTTCTTAGAAATACTAAATGAAAATAGTATACTCATTGTAAAGATAAAAGTACAATGCCACACTGTCACAAGACCACACTTACATTGCATGTTTTATTTAATATATATTTCCTTAAATTAATTTTAAATCCAATTTCGTGTAAAAAACAAACAAAGAAACAAACACTTTAAGTGATTAAATGGTGTATTTAAAAAAAAGATACAAATCATACTTGGTTCATTGGTCACATTACCACTTCATTGCATGTCTAATTTAATTTATAAATATTTTAATTTATATTCTTTATAATTATTCATTTTTTATATTAATATTAATTTTAATATTAATAAATTATATATATATATTGCATTTTAATCCAATTTTGTGTGAAACTTTTGGTGATTCATTTGAGTCAAGGAACACTGATTCATTAGGTCACATGAACTCCCCACATTGCGTATTTAAATATTTATATTCTTTATATTTATTCACGTTATTATATAATATTATATTTTAATCCAGTTTTGTTAACTTTTGGTGATTCATTGGTGAGATTAAATGTTGAGATCAAAATAATTCTTGGTTCATCTGTCACACTGGCATTATAAGGTTTAAGTCGAGAGCATTGCATTATGGGATTGCTCTATTCCACAGTTTTCACAGGTTATTCCACACAGGTTATAAATTGCACATTTTGTCAAATTTAATAGATCATATGAGTATATTATTATTTATACAGAAGATTTAGTATACAAAGAAAAGAAAAGAAAAAAATGCAATTTCAATGAATGTAAATGTTCACCTGTACTTTCTTTAGTGCCACTTGCCGGTTGTCCAGTAGACACGTGGCTCTATAAACCTCGCTGAACTGACCACGGCCAATCATTTTCTCAATGAGGAAGTTGGACAGATCCGAATAGTATTCATATCCATATCCACAGTCTTCCTGTAGCACAAACAGTAGAGCATGACGCTAGCAACACTAAGATCATGGATTTGAATCAATAACTGATTAAATGTGTACCAATGTATGTCACTTTGCATAAAAGCATCTGCCAAAAACATAAATGTACGTGTAATATGTAATAGCATGTTCCTCTGACTGAGAGACACACAGAGGAACAGAAAGAGACAGTGTAAGTGAGAGTCAGAGCAGCGTGATAATGTCAGCATTATCGGATTGATGATTCATAAACGCTTCTGTCTGCCGTTGACGAGTGTATTAACAGCCTGTGCCAGCGGTGTGTGTCTGTGTGTGGGGTCAGACCTGGTCGTTCTGTACTGGCACCGTGTAATTTTTATTCAGATCTTGAAGGCTGTTTTGCTCCATAATGACATTCCAGACCTACAGGCAAACACAAAGGACATGGAGTCAATCAAAAGACAGGCATTTGCAACGTCTGCTTTATCAAATGGGTTGTTTCCTTTCCAGATGGCTGCTTTGTTTAATTGTAGTTTTTCAGTAATGATGAAAAACAATCTTGAACCGTTGAAAGTCAAACAAAGGCTGAGATCAGACGAGCAGCTGTCAGTGCTTCACAGCAGTGGGTTAATGCTAATCTGAGGTGTTTGCTAAGACAAGCATCACTATTACATCTGCTCATACTTAAAGGGATTCGAAGAAACCCTAAGTACAATGGAATTTTGTGGTGGGCTATAAATCGTCCTGTTTTTTTTTTTTGGGCTGTTTTTTTGATACCTAAACTCAATTACAATTACAATTATAACCCAGCAAAGGAAACACGGGTGAAAAACATAAGCTGAGTCATATTAGGATGACATACAACAGATATTTTAATTTATGTATTTACACAATATACAGTTCAGAGGTTTGGGGTTGGTAAGATTTTTTTTTATGATTTTGAAAAGTATCTCATGCTCGCCAAAGCTTCGTTTATTTGATCAGAAATACAGTAAACACAGGAATATAGTGAAATAATATATTATTACAATTTAAAATAACCGTTTTCCATTTGACTATATATTTCAAAATTGTAATTTATTCCTGTGATGCAAAGCTCAGTGTCACATGATCCTTCAGAAATAATTCGAATATGCTGATTTGCTGCTCAATTTCTTATCATTTTAAATGTTGAAAACAGTTGTGCTGCTAAATATTATTGTGTAAACCGTGATTTGTTTTTCCCCGATTCTTTGATGAATAGAAAGTAAAACAAAAATTAATCTAATTTGAAATAGAAATCTTTCGTAACATAAATGGATTTACTGTCACTTCTGATCAATTTAATGCATCCTTGCAAAACACAATGATTAATTTCATAATAATAAAAAAAAAAACATACTGACCCCAAAACGGTTGAACAGTATAGTCTTGTTTTTTTTAATCGGAAGAATGTCCATTTCAATCATACAGCCAACTGTTATTAAAAATAAGTAGACTCAAAATGTTTACTGTGAGTAAAATGTAGTACAAAAGATTATATTTTACTAAATGAACACAAGGAGAGATTCTTGCTTGCTTTTATATCACCAGCAATGCCATCAATAAAAATAAGTGCAAATAGCCGGTTTGTTTGGCAGAGGCTATTTACACTAACTCCGCCCACTGAAGGAAGACGCTGGGTTGTTCGCAATAGCGTAGGAATAGGGTGTGTGGCAGAAAGTTGACGCAAATTGACATGATGAGTTCGAATCCGCTTTTTGCCAAACTCGATCTACTCCCTTTTCCAAATCATATATCAGATTAGAAATGCATTTATTTTCAATAAAAATTAAAGATACAATATGTAACCATTTTGGCCACAAGAGGGCGCAATTTCCAACAATAACAAAGGCGTATGTTTATGACGCAGTGACGAGCTGAATGATGGGAGTTGCTGTCAAGCTGATGGATCTAATAATGTTTATGGATGAGTGAAAACACAAAAACACTGCTAAAGAGACAGATATCACACGCGAGTCCCACGGATATAAATGATATCACACGCGAGTCCCGCGGATATAAAGGAATAAGGACATCTAATTCTACAGAACTACACGCAAGTGCTGGATTACTCACACAGGTCAGTTTATTAGACGAATTAAACTTGTGAGGGAACGCAGCCCTGTTTCACTTGGTCTAACCTTACACTATCACACTAAACGGCATTTAAATGTGTTGAAAGTTATAATGTTATTCTACGTGTTAGTTCGTTTTCTATACGAAACTAGCAGCTAGATCAAGATTAGAATAACGTACTGACCATATTCTAGCATGTCATCATGTTGAGCTAACGTTAACATTGATTTGTTTTATGTACATTTGCTCACCTGTCTAATAAAGCTGTCAAGTCGTGACTCGTGAAGCTCTGTCGAGTCCAAGTTAGTCGCGGACGTGGAGCTCTCGGCATCTCAAAAACGCCACGCTGATTTTGATCCTTATTTCAATTCTCATTGTTTGTCCCAAAGTCTGCTTGCCATGGTTTATGTTTGAACGAAACAAGAACTTTGTGCCGCTAAACGTCACGCATTACGCAGTTGTCCATGTCTGTCGCCATGGTCGGAAACCGAGGATAGCGCAGATATTGCGTCATTGACAGGCGACATTTGTTGGCCGGGACGGCCACTTATTTAAAATTGGAATTTCTCTGAAATAAAAAATCTTTGGAGACTTTTGGGATATTGTAAGTACACAACTGCGGGAAATATATCACACTGTGCAAGTGATTTTTGGATATTTTATTACAAAATTCCTACATATTGGACCTTTAAGAAAATGGAAATAAAGTGTGTATGACTTCTAGATGTGCAGAGATACACATTCCCCTTTTTATCCTGATAGTGTTTCTAATACCTGATTCAATTGCATCTTGTTCTAACAACCATGCCTATCAGACTGGACCAGTCTCATCTGCCTGATAACTGATATGTTAAAAAAGGATAGTTTTGGTATCAGATTAGTGTAACATGAGAAAAGTGAGAAAATAATACATTGTACGTATGCTGCAGAGCCATAGGAGTTTCTGCATGAAGGTGTGTTCTTCCACACTGTACGACATGACATGTACAAACAAGTCCTGTTTTATTTTAAACAAACTCCAGATAAACCTACTGACTCACATTCACAAATGCAAACAAACACGGATTGCGGTGCCAGTAACATATTCCGTGCCTACAAGCCATAATAAAGAGTAATTATCAGAATAAGCATGTTAATGAATGAGCAAGCACGATTTTAAGCCTGTGAGAGCATCTTCAATGTTATGAACAACCTATATATATATATAATAAAACCAGTATATAAAACCAGTCACAAGTCGCACGGGTATATTTATGCCAAAAATCATTAGGATATTAATTAAAGATCATGTTCCATGAATATATTTTGTAAATTTCCTACCGTAAATATATATAACATTTATTTTTGTGAGTGAATGCAGCACAATCGCTAACTTTAAAGGTGATTTTCTCAATCTTCAGATTTTTTTGCACACTCAGGATCCATATTTTCATAGTTGTATCTCGGCCAAATATTGTCATATCCTAACAAACCATACATCAATGGAAAGATTATTTATTCAGCTGTCAGATGATGTATACATCTCAATGTCAAAAAATTGACCCATGTGACTGGTTTTGTGGTCCAGGGTCACACACACAGTATATATATGTGTGTATGTATATGCATGGAGTACACCTGTTCAACTGCCTGTTAACACAAATATCTAATCAGCCAATCACATGGCAGCAACTCAATGCAGTAGGCATAGACATGGTCAGACCGATCTGCTGAAGTCCAAACTGAGCATCAGAAAAAGTGACTATGAATGTTTCATGGTTGTTGGTGCCAGACGGGCTGATCTGAGTATTTCAGAAACTGCTGATCTACTGGGATTTACAGAGAATGGACCAAAAAAGAGAAAACATCCAGTGAGTGGCAGTTCTGTGGGCAAAAATGCCTTATTGATGCCAGAGGTCAGAGAAGAATGGCCAGACTGGTTCTGCATATCACATTACAACCCGAGGTCTGCAGAAGAGCGTCTCTGAAACACAACATGCTGAACCTTGAAGCAGACGGGCTTTTTTTCATTAGTTAGAAAAGACACAGCACAGTAATACAACACACTGTCAACTCTTTGTGAGTAGAGTAGTATTGCTGAAAACTATAATCTAGCTAATATTTTATTGAAATAAGTCACACTACACATGGCACATATCTCTCTCGTTCAATGAAGTAAAAAAAAACTAAAGTTATTTCCTGCTCCTATAAAATAAAAGGAAAATAGAAAAACAATGAAAGAGAGATTGTGTGGAGGGGAAGGAGACGGAGGTCCTGTACCATTTCCTTCAATTCATGTGAAGAAAAATGCAAAAGGAAAAAATCTATCTTACCGCCTGCAACAGTGCCACTCTTTACACACGCACGCACACACACACACACACACGCGCGCGCGCGCACACAGACACGCACGCACACACACACACACACACACACACACACACACACACACACACACACACACACACACACACACACACACACACACACACACGAACAAAGACACACATCTGGATGTGCACCACACACCACATTTGCACATGTGTGCTTTCGGTTTGTATTTTCAGATGGGTTAGAGGTAATTCACATTATTCTTAGAAACACTACAATACTTAGAAAACCCGACATGCATCATCTTCCTATTTCTATCTAATCAGGAATTACATCACAGTGGCCATGTTTAAAGTGGCATACTACAACACATACTCTTTCATAAATGTATAGGATGTATACTGTGTCTAGATTGTGACTTTACTGTATCAGAAAGTGTTTAGTATACACTACGATCAATACACTGCAAAAAATTTTTTTGTAATTTTTAAAGAAAAAAATTGCTAGATTATCAACCTGTTAATTGGTTAAAATCACCATGAAAGCAAAATTGACAATTCTTATTGTTAATGGAATATTGCAATATTTATTTTACATTATTTATCCGTGCACATCATTAGCCTAATCTTTAATCAAAATAACTCCCCCTCCCTCTTGGAGCATCTCTTCTCTGATGATGCGTATAATGGCGTGAGGGCGGGGCAACCTGTCACTCACATGAGATCCACCAATAGCAAACCACAACCATCCAACGATCCAATAAATTCCCATTGGACAAAAGCAAGTCTCATCCTACATTTATTCTTGCTATAGAAGCTGTTTCACTTTAGTTCATGTTTATTGCATTATTTTAGTGTAATGTCATGTGTGTTACCCTGATAGTGTTTTGTCAACCAACACGATCTCATGTTTTTTTTCATTAAATATATAAGTTGTAAAATATACAAGCACCAATATGTAATTTTGTAATACTTTCAATTCAACAAAAATGTATTTCTGTACTCACAGATAATTTTCCATATAAAGAAAAATAATATACTAACCGAAAAAGGTGTAGGCTGAAGCCTACCCTTTATACATAGTTATCTAATGAGTGTCAGTTTTCTCTCAGGATATGATTCATACAAAATAAACAAACAGTTTTATAAGACTGGAAGCATTGTCACTGTGGGCTTTTTTTTAAGTAAAATGAACAGGATTTTTTTAAGGATTAAGGATAACAGATTTAAGATTAGTGGTGGAGTGGAGGAAGTGACCTGGGCGAGTTTGAGCTTTCTATCTTCCGCTAACTCTTCTGACTCATCCGCTTGTGTTTCCGCTCGATCAAATGCTACAGATCAAACAACCCCACTGTCTCAAATGCAAAAAACCCCGTCATATCCACAATCTTACTTCCAAAAAACCCTGAGCACGCACAGAAACCCACAAACACACAAGTGTCAGGTAAAGAGAGACCTGCATGATAATGTCATGTGGTTGTGTAAAAGAATCACACATTATTACTGCATAGTGATCAGTCACAAAAAACAACACGTTTGACTTGTTTGGCAATGATCTTCTATGCCTCGGTGAAAACAACCAAATGTACAGTTAGTTTTTAATCACAAAGGCATTAATCACATGCATAATTAAAACAACCTTAACTAATAATTTTGTATAATCTAAACATCTTGGCATTAAGGGAAACACTGCAAAAACTTCCTGGTTGACCTGATGTGCAGTGTGCCACCATTATAGTTCATCAGATATATTGTTGTGTATCAATTTTAACCTAAAATCTTATGACAAAATGTCAAATACCAGTTACTTTATATACCCCTTTTTAAAATATATATGATCATTTATCATTCTGAACAAGTAAAACGTAGAAAAAAGTAATTGAATGCCTCAGTTTTATTTATCTACTTTAAAATATTTTATGGTTTTATTACATAAATATTTAATTTCTGCTCATAGCTAGCATGCAGTGGGTTTTACGTTTAGTTTAGTTTAACATGTTTCATGTAATTGCCATCTTGTATGAGTCATCTTAATAAAATGGAGAAAAACGCTACTTCGTGTCCAAAAACACGTGAATGGATACAAACAAACCGCGTGTGTGGGCGGAGTCAAACTGCAGCTTTTCCTTATAAAAAAACAAGCGCTATGCAATCCCATCATACAAATAACTGAACAATAAAAGCGACTTATTACCATCATAAATGAGTCGTGATCGCGTGCAAGTGTTGATTCAGAGCTGGAAGTAATATTTGCACATATAATCGAAGTTATACAGTGTGAAGGTGGGTGTTCCCGTTAAACTAGAGCATTTCAATGTTTCCTTTATACTTGCTAATTTCACTAACACAGCATTTACAGTGCGATACGATTGTTTTGTGTTTATTTATTCTCATTATTGCTTCTGGAAATATATGAAGGAGCGGAACTAGGCCCTAATATGAAGAAAAACAGATGTATGACTTTTCAAAACAGATCTATTTTCCGCGCAAGAGCAGTAGACGTGCACTAAAGCATATGCTATATTTGCACGTTCCATGTAAGTTTACTCCAAAAGAAAACAGCCTTGTGTTCATTTAGATGGTCTCTCCTCTTTTTACTGCTTGACAGCGACATTATGCTCCCAATAATAATTTGGTGCACTCTTCCTCTTCTACACGAACACGTCGTGCAACAGTTACTGTAACACTTTATTATCGCGAGGCGCGCGGAGGAGCATCGTATTTTTAACTAATCGGGTTAAAAGTCACGCAGGAGTTCCACTTACCTCTCCAGAGCGGTGCCTGACACATTTACAGGACTGAAAAATGTTGCGAAGCCCCTTTGGTCAGTTTCCAGACTCACTAATGTCACGGGCCACGCAAGTGTGAGTCACACCCCGCGCATCACATGGCTGTGATCTGTGACTGCAGTAAACCACTTTCTGCACGAGACCCTTTTAACAATAACAAGAGTGGTCCAATAAATATTTCATTTTTACATGTTTTTATTTTATTTTAAATGTGAAAATGTTATTTCATAATAATAATAATCAGATTTTTTTACATTGTTTTATTTTAAATGTGCATGACAATAGCCTACCACAATAATAATAATGATGAATAATAATAATAATAAATAAATAAAATAATTATGTTTATATTAGGCTATATTAAATTTGACAATTCTATCACCACCACCTAATAATAATAAATAATAATAGCAATAATTATTGTATTACGTATATTATTTAAATATGATATAATAATGAAAGTACTGCTACATATAATAATAATAATAAGTCCAATATATTTATTTTATTGTTATATTATATATTTATTTAAATGTGACAATAATATTACCACAGCTAAATAATAATAGTAATAATAATAATAAATGCAATAATTATTTTTCTATTAGGCCCATATTAGGCTATATATTTTATTTAAATATGACATAATAATACAACCAATACTACCTAATAAATAATAATAATTAGTCCAATAATTGTTTTATTTATATTATATATTTAATTAAATATGGAAATACCTCCATCACCTAATAATAATAATAAAAAGAAGAAATGTTTATTATTTTATTAATATTGTTAACTCTTTTCATGAAATATTGACAGAATTCACATTAATGGAGAAAAATGAATTGATGATAGCACATATGTATGCTGGGTATTGAATGTCCAGGATTTATATTTATGGTATAGATTGCACATTTGAGACTTTTTAACATTTGATGGAGCTCTAAAGCCAAATATATCCCAACCCTGACCTTCAAGATGGCTTAATTTAGCAAGTTCATATTCATGATAGTGTCATGATAACATTGTTTCAGTATAACCCCATGTGCAAAAAGAGTACGACAGCAAAAACCCCAGACTTTCATGTGGCTTGCTAATGGAAAGCTGAGCAGAGTTAGCTGTGTCTCCTCTCCCACCTCTCTCTCTGTCTCTCACACGCACAAACACACTCATTTTCAACCTGAATAGTTGTCATTCTTGTGGGGAAATTAGCAAATACCTTTCAGACACGTGTCTGCCTTAACACACTCACAGGCACCATGTCAAAGGTTTGCTGTTGCAGACACAGTTGTGTTTGACATGTGTTGTGTTGGAGGAAGTGGAAAATCTATATTTTTAGTGGCATTAAAAAAGTGACATAAAACTGTAGAGAGTGGAGGACTTCTGCTTTTTCATTTTAAGTGTGTGTGTGTGTGTGTGTGTGTGTGTGTGTGTGTGTGTGTGTGTGTGTGTGTGTGTGTGTGTGTGTGTGTGTGTGTGTGTGTGTGTGTGTGTGTGTGTGTGTGTGTGTGTGTGTGTGTGTGTGTGTGTGTGTGTAGATGAACTATGAATGGATGGATGTGGGCTTTTTATAATTCTTTCTTAAGCAATCATCAGGCATTTCAGTCATTTGAAATTCAGTAGCGCCCCCTCGAGGTCTCAGACAGTAACAAAAAACAGTTAAAAGACGACAATGTTTTTTTGGACAAAGGATGCCATTATCATGGTATTACTTGGAGCACATGAATACATTAATAAATATATAGATAAAAAAAGGTTTTATCCAGCATTAAATCCATGAAAAATTACAGTAAAAAAGACATTTATACTGTTACATAAGGTTTCAATTTAAATAAATGCTGCTATTTTGAACTTTCTATTCATCAAAGAATCTAGATTTTTCTAGATCTTAGTTTCCACAAAAAGTTTTCCACACTAATAATAATAAATGTTTATTGAGCATCAAATCAGCATATAATTATTTCTGAAGGATCATGTGACACTGAAGACACTGACAATTCAGTTTTTCATCACAGTAAAAAAATTACATTTCAAAACAAAGGAAACTAGTTATTTTAAATGGTAATACAATTTCATAATATAATAATACTAATAATTTGTTCAATTTTTATTAAGTGCTTTACATCTTGACATCCAGTGGTGTAGTCTACGTGATACGCAGGTATACGCCGTATACCCACTAGAAAATGTCAAGGATTTCCGTATACCCACTAGGAAATGTCAAAGATCTCCGTATACCCACTTTAAAACGCGTGAGGATTCGTAACAACATCGTTTTGTGAAAGAATTTTCATTCATAAATTCACCCCGCCGTGACGTCTGTGTTTGCGCAGCGACACGGATCGAATCGCGGAAGCCAGCAACAAATGTAACAAATAACCTAGGCTACTGTAAAGCGGAACGTCACGCAATTTAGCCATTTTTGAATGAATAAATCAAAAGTAGGCTAATGATAGAATCAAATCTCGATGAATCAAATCTCGTCTATGAATATTAAAGCTCAAAAAGACTGCTATTGAAATAAACTCTGAATGTTCTGCGTGTTTCTGTGAATGAGCGCTCAATGTGTGATCTAGCCTACTACACACTGAACACTACACACTGAACACTACACACTGACGCGCGCGTGACACTCGTGGTGTTTTCAGCGTCTATGAGGAGAACATGCACACATTTGAACTTCATTGCAGAGCTTTTATGAGAGTCACTTCACAAGAATTTTACCATTTCATTTGATAAAACTACCGTCGTTCATTCGTATCATATACACACTCACAAACTTTAAAGTCTTCATGACAACCTTTCAAAATCAAAGTTTTGTATAACTTAAAATATAAAATATAACAGAAATATTTTACTATTGCACAGTAGAGTATACTTCAAGTAGGCCTAATAATAATAATAATAAGTTTATTAAAACACAGAAGCTCAAATGTCTTTAATTTACAACCCACCAAAATAAAAGTTTGTAGATAAATTAAGTAACTAGATAGCCTGGGTTTCCCCATACTGCCTTACCGCAGCGCGATTCAATTCACGCTGAAAGGCAGTCTGGATACCATGGCCAGATTTTTCGCCTCATTTAGGGAACCAATCACAGAACGGGATCACAGAACGGGGAGGGAACAGCAAGACGATGACGACATATGTTGGCTATGAGCATTTGATAGACATTCTTAGCACCCAATAAACAGCGCCGGGCATTCGTAAACCACGCCTCAAATACGAGAAAATGTACATGTGGTTCCCAGACCCAATTCTCAACGAGAATTGGGTCTGGCGTTAGCCAGGCTAGTAACTAGAGGGAATTATGAAAGAAATTGCAAGATGTACTTTTTAAAATAATAATAATCAAATCTGTTAAAACACAATTTTAAAGTAATATCACACAAGTTTTTAAAAAGTACATTTTTATTTGTGCTTACAATGTTTAAGTATTGTAATTGTCAGCTGATAAAACCTGTGCTTCAGGGACCATATTCATATAACATCTAAGGCTAAATGTGCCCAAAATTTTTTTTTTCTCGGGGTGGGGGGGGGGGGGAGTGGGGGGGGGGTCGGGGTTGGCTGGTATATCACAGTATACTCACTACAAAAAACTAGACTACACCACTGTTGACATCACCTCAGCATCCACCTGGATGATGCGACGCAAGCCATATTTGCGCCAGAACGCAACTATTACTTGCCATTTTACTGTTATTTTATTGTATTTTGAAACCTTACCGACCCCAAAGTTACTGTGTGTGTGTGTGTGTGTGTGTGTGTGTGTATGTGTGTGTGTGTGTTTGTGTGTGTATGTGTGTGTGCGTGTCCAATTATAATCTGCCATCCATAAAGGCACACATGCGTAAACACAAACACACACTGGTTGCGGGAAACCACAACAAGCATGAAATGTGCAGTATGCAAAAAAAAAAAAAAAATATGCGATGACTATCTATAATTTTACAGACATCTTAACGAAGAGAAATTCCGGAAAATATTTTTTGTTTGCCATGCGAAACTTAATTAGCAGCTAGTAAAAGAGTGCGGTCATGGAAGAAAGACAGCAGCGAATCTCTTTCTCTTTTTGATGTTGTGAGCGTGTAACTCGCCAGCGCTGGCAGACTTCAGTCTCAGCTCGTAACTGCACAATGCAAACCACAATCACCTCAGCAGGGATCAGGAGAATTACCCTGGACAAACTTTACACTCATAAACTCTCACACACTCGCACAAACAAGCAAACACATGAGTAGCCTACACACACACCACTTATAAACATAACCAAACACCACACACTTCAGTGATGAATAAACAAACATACCCCCCCCCCCCCCCCCCCTTATTTAAACCTTGTTAATCTTGTTCAGAGAGTTCAAATCAAAGTTACCACATCTGAATTCCTCTGTGTGCATATGGGTGAACTGCTATGCGTTAATGCTTGTTTTCTATTTTAATATTTTACATTCTAATATGCTGATTTGCTTTATCTTATTATTAGTATTAATGTTGAAAACCATTGTCCTGCTTCATATTTTTATGGAAAGCATAATACTTTTTTCAGGATTCTTTGATGAATAGAATGTTCATAAGAACAAAATTGATTTAAAACAGAAAACTTTTGTAACATTATACATTTTGTCACTTTTGATCAATTTAATAAATCATTCCAATACATCTTACTAATGATAATGAGACATTTCTATATAAAACAAAATACAAAATGGTGATTTGTGAATGCAATTTGCCGACATACAAAACAATGATTTCATGTGACAACAATTTAACATACGACTGTTTGAAACATTCATGCTTGCATATGATATTGCATTTTAACAAACTTTTTTTAAATGCAACATACTACCATATATTATATGCAGAATGCAGTACATACTTAGCAAGTATTCCATCCCGAAACATATCCATATTGAAATGGCATGACAGCAGTAGACAATGTTGGGGGTGGCTTTTCTTTTACTGTGTGCTGGTACTTCAAAGACACCAACAGGCATTTACTTTCCTTTAGTTAATGAATAACACATACACTACTTTAAAGATAATATAGTATAACAACAATCAAAAACTACTGGTAGAGGAACTCTGAAGAAATCGGGGAGTGTACATTGTGAATGGCTAATGCTGTTGTGTTTTGTGTTGCGTGTGTGTGTTGAGATGGAGAGGTGCCGGTGTTGGGGCTTGATGGGCTCAAGGATCCGTGAGAAAGCTCAGGTGAAGGCACCGATGGGGACGTGATGGTGGAATTGTCAGAAACATTGTCCACTCCCACGCTCTCCTGATATAGACAGTTTCTCCTGAATTTTGCTCGGGCATTCTGGAACCAAACCTGCAGAAAATAAAGACACCATGAGGATTGACTCCATTAGGTTTATTTACAAATCAGTGAGGGAGGGAGAGGTTTTTAGGTGTGTTTGACATCGGCTGTGGCTCGATTGAACTGATCGGTGAGATTTGCTGCTTGCAGTCAGTGGAGGAGTTGAAAACGTAGTGTCAAGATGGACACTTTTTGCTTCCCGTTGTGACACTCATTTGCGTTCCTTATCACAGATTAAGTGGATTAGATGAAATATATGTCAAATGCAGAAGACATTTCAAATGTTTTCATGTAACAATTGACTTTTCATTTAATACTTCATGTACTGCTTATACTTGTAAGCTGCTTTATTCTTGTAAATACAGCGCCATATGTACAAGAATAGGTTCAACACAAGCCTATACTATTTAAAGGTGCTCTAAGCGATGTCGGGTGACATCACTTTTTGTTGACGTTTAAAGTATTGTCAGACAAAACGGAGGCTAGCTAGACCCTCCCTCCTCCTCATCCGTGCACTAACCCCCCAAACCCCACCCCCAAATCCTTCTTGTCGGTTATTGGCTGGAACAGTTTGTTATGTTTCGTGGCGCGGGTTAGCCCAGTTTGTTTTTGTTGCCGTTTGTGGAGCCTGGGGTGTCTGCAGAGACCGCGTCTTTTTACAGTGTGTTCAGAGGACAGGCAGCTAGCGGATAGTGAGGAGATGTTTGGTGTATGTGACAAAAAATGTGTGACATCGCTTAGAGCACCTTTAAAGGCAGGGTAGGTGATTTGTTCCAGAATTTGTTTTGTTAAGATGGTTGAAAGTCTAAATGGATGTATATGACCTGTCTGTGAGCGTGTGTATTTCTTACCTCCGCGCACCTGCTCACGCAGACATCACACATCATCAGCGTGTTTCATGCTATGCAGAATTAGACAGACGTCAGTCACCGAGCAGTGCAACCGAAACAGCAGAAGCGTTTTACAGTTCCTCCTGAACCAAAACAACGAGCTAATGCTGCGTTCAGGCCATAACTACTGTCATTTGTAAGAGATGGAAACCTGTGACGTTATACACGGAGCGGGTTGTGACTCGAATGTATGCGTTTCAATGGCAACACTATCAATGGCGTAATTAACCTGCAGCAGTCAGGTGTTACAGGTCAGTGCTCTTTAAAGGGACCCCGACTAGTGTGGCATGTTGGCCTTATAAGATTAACGTGGGCGTCAGCTATAAAAAGGTGATATAAAAACACTCCAAATGTTTTTGGTTTTATTAAAAAAAGCCGCAAATCCGTTCACTCGTAGGCCGCCATAGTTATTTACGTCTCAATGCATTCTGGGTAGTGACGTGTAACGGTTGTAGCTAGCCAAGTTTTGACAGTAGTGAAATGAACACGTCTGCCGTTCAGCCTTTTCAGTTTGAACCCGAGCGCACCGTAGGCTTAAATCAAGAGAATAACGCGGTGTCTGTGCGGCAACTGCTTGCCAATGCCAAGCGAGAACGAACGCGTTTGCTGTAAAGAGCGCAGTATAGTTTGAAAATGTACATGAGGTAGATGAGCAGAATAGTGTTGACTTTGTTCAGTGTAAAGGGGGTTGCACACCCGTCCGGACGAGAAGCGCGTCTATGACAACTCAAGGTATCGCACACCGGACGCGCACTTTGTGTGTTTATGGCCAGCAATATTGTTATGTTTAAGGACATTATGGAATTAAGATCATGTCTGTACTATTTTATGATTGTACTGTACAATTAAATACAATCGTTGCTTATTAGTCTGCAGTCTGAATTCACTTTACCTCAGAGCGTCCGTTTACTGAATGAATTGAGAATATCACCTGGAAATCCAGTAACATCAGCAATTTTCATTCAACCAGCTGATTTCTGTAAATTAATGTAAAACTAAATGTATATTGCTGCGCAGGGTGAAGTCAGTATATACATTAACAACGATTTGAGACAATAAATGTAAATTTTATATAAAACTATGTAAATCGTGCTCTTTTGCCGCTCTATTGCGGCAAGATTTTGAACAAGGTCCGAGAGGGTATTTCTATGCGTTCAACATAGTGACTGCTTAGGGAAAATAAAGCAAACAACGGCGGTAGATGGCTTAATAAATATTTCGCTACGCTACTTGTTTTGGAACATCAACGAACACCACTAACCACTCGGTGAGTTGCACAGTTTTGAAAACGAACGTTAAGGGTTGTTTTAAGGACATGTTTGTGCATGCCCATAGACAGCCACTCTGAAGCGCTCAGAGGCGATTCTAAAAGAGTCAAAAAGTCGAGACAGGACCCATCGTCAAAATTTCTGTGTCCACCTCTCTAGTTCATTCAAAACAAACTAGAAAATAGACTCAAAGTGCTAAATACCGGAATTATCCTTTAAGGCGTCAGAATAAATGATGTTTTATTAACAAAGTTCGGGAGTAGCACGTTGTCAGGGTTGCTGTGCAGGTGACTGAAGACGAGGACACGGGAGCTTCAATATAATAGTTTTAATGACCAAAATGAAACTTCCAAAATCAAACAAGAACAAAACTCCAGGAATTCAGGGTTAACACACAACCATACATTGACGACGATCGACAAACACTGAGGGAAAACACAGGGTTTAAATACACAGAACCAAACAAGATAATTAACTGAAAACAGGTGCAGAAAATTGAACACAAACGAGGAGCGGGAAAACTAACAGGACTAAACCAAAATCACAAAAGACAGGGGAAGACAAGATACAAAACAGAACTAAATACAAAACGTGACAGTACCTCCCCCCTCCCCGAAGGCGCGTCCTCGCGCCGTATAACATCCAAAGGGGTGGGAGGGTGGGCGCCCTGGAGGCTGACGAGGGCATGGTGCAGGTCCGGGAAGCCTCCAGGGCGGAGCAGGCTGTGGGCGTGGCCATGGCGGAGCAGGCTGTGGGCGTGGCCAGGGCGGAGCAGGCTGTGGGCGTGGCCAGGGCGGAGCAGGCTGTGGGCGTGGCCAGGGCGGTGCAGGCTGTGGGCGTGGCCACGACGGTGCAGGCTGTGGGCGTGGCCACGACGGTGCAGGCTGTGGGCGTGGCCACGACGGTGCAGGCTGTTTGCGTGGCCACGACGGTGCAGGCTGTGGGCGTGGCCACGACGGTGCAGGCTGTGGGCGTTGCCACGACGGTGCAGGCTGTGGGCGTGGCCACGGCGGTGAAGACCCTTCAGGTGGCCACGGTGGTGAAGACCCTTCAGGTGGCAGTGCTGGTGAGGACCCTTCAGGCGGCCACGGCGGTGAAGACCCTTCGGGTGGCCGTGGTGGTGAAGACCCTTCGGGTGGTCGTGGTGGTGCAGGCTCTTCGGGTGGCCACGGCGGTGAAGACCCTTCAGGTGGCCACGGCGGTGAAGACCCTTCGGGTGGCCACGGCAGTGAGGACCCTTCGGGTGGCCACGGCGGTGAAGACCCTTCGGGCGGCCGTGGTGGTGAAGACCCTTCGGGTGGCCATGGCGGTGAGGACCCTTCGGGTGGCCATGGCGGTGTTATTTTTTCAGGCCTCCAAGGATCTTTGGCCGGCCACGGCGAAGGCGTATAGCGCCCCCCCAAAATTTTCTTGGGGAGGACAGGCTTAGGATCGGGAACTGACTTAACATCAACGGGGCTGGGTCAACGGGTCTGGGTCAACGGGCTCTGGGTCTGGGTCAACGGCTCTGGGTCTGGTGGGTCAACGGGCTCTGGCTCTGGCGCTGGTGGCTCAACGGGCTCTGGCTCTGGCGCTGGGTCAACGGGCTCTGGCTCTGGCGCTGGGTCAACGGGCGTCTGGCGCTGGGTCAACGGGCTCTGCGCGCTGGGTCAACGGGCTCTGGCTCTGGCGCTGGGTCAACGGGCTCTGCTCTGGCGCTGGGTCAACGGGCTCTGGCTCTGGGTCAACGGGCTCTGGCTCTGGCGCTGGGTCAACGGGCTCTGGCTCTGGCGCTGGGTCAACGGGCTCTGGCTCTGGCGCTGGGGTCAACGGGCTCTGGCTCTGGCGCTGGGTCAACGGGCTCTGGCTCTGGCGCTGGGTCAACGGGCTCTGGCTCTGGCGCTGGGTCAACGGGCTCTGGCTCTGGCGCTGGGTCAACGGGCTCTGGCTCTGGCGCTGGGTCAACGGGCTCTGGCTCTGGCGCTGGGTCAACGGGCTCTGGCTCTGGCGCTGGGTCAACGGGCTCTGGCTCTGGCGCTGGGTCAACGGGCTCTGGCTCTGGCGCTGGGTCAACGGGCTCTGGCTCTGGCGCTGGGTCAACGGGCTCTGGCTCTGGCGCTGGGTCAACGGGCTCTGGCTCTGGCGCTGGGTCAACGGGCTCTGGCTCTGGCGCTGGGTCAACGGGCTCTGGCTCTGGCGCTCAAGGCTGCCTGTCAACGGGCTCTGGCGCTGGGTCAACGGGCTTGGCGCTGGGTCAACGGGCTCTGGCTCTGGCGCTGGGTCAACGGGCTCTGGCTCTGGCGCTGGGTCAACGGGCTCTGGCTCTGGCGCTGGGTCAACGGGCTCTGGCTCTGGCGCTGGGTCAACGGGCTCTGGCTCTGGCGCTGGGTCAACGGGCTCTGGCTCTGGCGCTGGGTCAACGGGCTCTGGCTCTGGCGCTGGGTCAACGGGCTCTGGCTCTGGCGCTGGGTCAACGGGCTCTGGCTCTGGCGCTTCATGGGACTCGGAACTGGACGGGGCCAGCGCTTCATGGGACTCGGAACTGGACGGGGCCAGCGCTTCATGGGACTCGGAACTGGACGGGGCCAGCGCTTCATGGGACTCGGAACTGGACGGGGCCAGCACATCAGGGGACTCGGAACTGGACGGGGCCAGCACATCAGGGGACTCGGAACTGGACGGGGCCAGCACATCAGGGGACTCGGAACTGGACGGGGCCAGCACATCAGGGGACTCGGAACTGGACGGGGCCAGCACATCAGGGGACTCGGAACTGGACGGGGCCAGCACATCAGGGAGCTTGGGGCTGGATTCATGCTCTGGCGGGCAGGTGACGGTCTCTGGCTGGATGTGGCTGACTTGAACCCCAGCCTCGGCAGCCATCCTTTTGGCCAATCGCACCGATATCAGTGGGGGATCAGTCATACAGGATATCATCCAGGGAAATCCAGGGACAGATCTTGTGGCAGGGCTGATGCGGTGTGCAGGCTCTGGCGGGCATGCGATGGGTTCTGGCGTTAGCGTGCAGGTGATGGGCTCAGGCGCTGGCGTGCAGGTGATGGGCTCAGGGGCTGGCGGGCTTGGCACTGGCTGGAGTGGGAGATCTTCCACTAGGTATTTCGATCCACACGACCACAGCGTGTGATCCACGAACTCCAGGAAGGATAGATGGAGGTCCCTTACCAGAATTATCTGGGCTAGTGGGTCTTTCAGTCCACCCCAGAAACTCCTTGTTAACTCCTCCTCATCCTGAGTCTCGTCATCATACAGCTTTATATACAGTCCTGCATACTCTTCAAGTGAGCGTTCCTCTTGGAAGAGGATTGGGTTGTCGAAGGGGCTCACCTCTTTGTTTTTCCTCCTTCGGCCCATATTTTGATTTTAAGGTCGATCGTTCTGTCAGGGTTGCTGCAGGTGACTGAAGACGAGGACACGGGAGCTTCAATATAATAGTTTTAATGA
Source organism: Chrosomus eos (assembly GCA_036326025.1). NCBI lineage: Eukaryota > Metazoa > Chordata > Actinopteri > Cypriniformes > Leuciscidae > Chrosomus > Chrosomus eos. Next base: position 10,653,092 of record CM070834.1, read on the forward strand.
CCAAAATGAAACTTCCAAAATCAAACAAGAACAAAACTCCAGGAATTCAGGGTTAACACACAACCATACATTGACGACGATCGACAAACACTGAGGGAAAACACAGGGTTTAAATACACAGAACCAAACAAGATAATTAACTGAAAACAGGTGCAGAAAATTGAACACAAACGAGGAGCGGGAAAACTAACAGGACTAAACCAAAATCACAAAAGACAGGGGAAGACAAGATACAAAACAGAACTAAATACATCAAAACGTGACACACGTACAGATAAATTAACCTAATTAAATACCTGTGGAACGCATTCAGATAATCAAAGCTAATTAAACACGAGTGGAGCACATTTCAGTTAATCAATCCAATAAATGAATTAAGAGGTGTATATACAGCATATATACTTACCTCCGTTCGTCAACAGTTTAACAGCATCCCTCCACCATCTCCTCACTTCTTTCTAACTACTCTTACAACAACCTGGGGGAGTACTCTGGGTTCGGGCAAAAAATTCCGAGCTCGGAGCCCTCCCCCGGACAGCACGCCAAATACGCATAATCTTTACTCGGTTTAATTTGATGTAAGTGTGAACTCGTGAAAAATGTCTGCATGTCCGGCCAGACGTGAAACATCGTGTCATGTCATCATCAGAGCTCTTGCAGCAAATTGCAAGGAAACAAGCTTCCATGTTGCAAATTTACTTTAATTAGTGATCTACAAACAATGCCGAATCGCGAATATTTCTCTTGCATTTTTCATCATAACATTTTTTTTAATGTCACATTTGATTTTTAAAGCCAACTTGTAACGTGGTCTCAGACTTTTGGAGCCCACTGTATATCTAACTCAAACAGAGGTCATTCTGTTTAACTCGCAGTGATGTTTTTCTGACCTGGAGCACACGTTTAGTGAGGCCAGTTTTCTGGGAGAGCTCTTTGAGGTCTTTGGCATCTGGATTGTGGTTGTGGGTAAAGAAGGACTGCATGCTCCGCAGCTGGTGATGCTTGAAAGACGTCCTCATGCGTTTGGACTTTTGACAGCTCACTCTCTCCGACGGGTCCACACCCATATCGCTCGTGTCTAAAGCACATGCACACACAGTTAATCATCACTGATATGACTCACTGAAACACTAAAGGCCAGGGCATTATAGGGCATTACATATATTTCATTTATGTGAGAACAAAGTTCCACAACTATGACGATTTACTCTTAAATAATATTTTAAGAACCGTTTTGTGTAGAACATGATTTACTGAAGTCATTTTATAATATTTATATAGTAATAATTAATTATTTTTCAACTGTGTATATATATATATATATATATATATATATATATATATATATATATAACAATTGGATTTTATTTGTTAATTATATTTGTTTGTGTATTTTTTTAAATGAGATCTGACTAGTTTTTGTAATGCTAACATATTGTTTGATAATAACTATTAACATTTTAATGTTGATTATCCCAAAATGAAATATATACACTACAGGTCAAAAGTTTAGTTTTTTTATATCTATATACAAAGTTTATATCTATAGAACCAGAATGTGTGTGAAGGCTGTTTTATGTATTTGAGGAGCGTAGAAGAGTCTTGGTATTTGCCCTAATCATATCCAATACAGCCTGTGTAACCAACATCTTTTATAACACAAGATTTTGGCCAAATGTATTAAAAGACAGGAAAAAATTAACTACAATATACTTTATAACCTGTAAGTTGATGAAAATATTAATGCTGTCAAATCGATTAATCATAATTAATCGCATCTAACATAAAATATTGTTTATATAATATGTGTGTGTGTATATATATTATTATATTTATATGTGCAGTGTATTATATATGTCTGTCTGTGTGTGTGTGCATATATGTGTATACTACACACACACACTGTATAATATATAAAATGATGCTACAATTATGCTAATCTCTAAAATGCATTACCTGAATTATAAGTACCATGGTAAGCGGCATCAAAATGTTTCCTCTTCCGGGCCCGTCCTCTGCGCACAGGTGTCCCTTCATTGTATGTGCTGCTCTCAGAGTTTAGCTCTATTGGAGACCCGTCTGAATAATACAAATCCTTAAGGCATTCCTTCTGTAGCATCATCTCGAAATGTACCCGACAGTACACTGACGTCTCTCTCATCCCGTAGTGATCTCCAGTGAATAGCACTTTGTCGCAGGTGGCACAGGAAAAACAGCTCAAGTGGTACACCAGATCCCTGGCGCGCATCACTATCTCTGCAGCAGAGATTCCCAGGTGACACCGTGCACATCTTTGAGCAGAAAACCTACTACGTAAGAGAAGACATCATTGTTTGGCTTTATTAAGAAGCTTTTCACATGTGTGATCTGTGAGGTGGGGTGGGGTGGGGTGTTGGGGCAAGAACAATGGTTTGGTATTTAGCATATTTTGCATTTTTGTTGATTCATGATTTTATCTTCTAAAATTATTTTGTAGACTTTTTCAGGGTTTCTGCAGGTTTTATGAAGTTAAATGTAAGACTTTTAAAGACCAAGTAAAGAAAATTTAAAGAATGAAGGGAACGCAATAGGCCTAGGCCTACATATGTTCTCCAAATGTAAATGTCTATAGGGAGAAACAAAAGTTGTATCTGCAACACTTCAGAGTTTGAAAATACAACAGATATCCATAACTTTTAATTCATTTTACAAAAAAGATTCGTCTTGTTTTCTGTCACAATGAAGTGAATCTATGATTAAAACAACGGGAAGTTTTCATAACTTATTGACAGATATTTGTTTTTGTTTTAAGCATAATCTCACAATTTCATTTTACATTTGCATCTCAAGTAAATATATTGATTTAAGGAGGTTTCGATATTTTTATTGGAAAACAGGACAAAAATACCGAGGAAGATAATCCTTTTTGAAATGCATGCAACATTAATTGCATTATTTTATGACTTTAAGACTTTCTGCTCTGATTTAAGGCCTTAATTTGTGTAAAGATGACTTAAGACTTTAAGACCAGCAGAAACCCTGTTTTTTTACTCTAGAGTTTAGATGATTTCATATGAAATGCTATAGGCTAGGTGTTACTCAAATTATTGTCAATAAACATTACATTGTGACAAAAAAAACGCGTTTGGGGTGAAAGTTTAACGTTTGTTAAATGAACTGCATCCTTTTGAGAATTCAACAACTTTTTGAAAAAAAAAAAAAAGGATCACAAATAAACCTTTGCTGGGGTAAAATCGTGACAACTAAACGCGGTAATAGCAATGCAGTGAGTAACAAGTTGGTCTAATTTCGATGTTGAATAGGCTATAACAACCAACGTTCAGCTATGGCTATACATTTATTTTACCTGTAATAGTCCTCCTTACAGTAAATGTCTCCGTGTTTACTGAAGCACGTGAGCTCTGACTCCAGGTCAGCGTGGCACGCGCTACATTTCAAACAGCGCTCGTGCCACCGTCTGTCTGCCGCGAGCAGATAGAAGCGATCCGAGATCCGCGCGCCACAGCCCGCGCACACCGGTGACTCACAGCACGGGTCCTGGAACACCATTAAACATTTACCATCGTTATAGCAAACATCCTAAATCGCATTTGCCATATATTTGACAGAAATCTGTTCCTATATAAAGAAATGTGTGCAAGGTTTTTGAAAAGACTAATATTTTAAAGACTTATTTGACCAAAAACCTGCAGAATCTCTTAGAATACATTTTGCATCTAGAATTAGGCTACTGTTCATCCAAATACCTGGTGTTATAGACAGCATCTTGTCTTTCATAAACCATATTTCATGTTCCAAAAACAGCATTATTCAAGCTCATCTGTCTCTGATGCAGAAAAGCTAGTTCATGCATTCATGACCTCTAGACTATAGATTACTGTAATGCAGGGGATAGTCCTGCATCTTCAATAAACAAGTAAATAAGACGCCCAAAATGCAGAATTCTTATTAGGTCAAGAAAATATGACCATAAAACACCAATTTGATAATCTCTACACTGGTTACCTATTAAGTTCTGTATCGATTACATTATTAAGTATTATTATTATTATTATGTATTGCTTCTGACTATATAAGGGCCTAAACGGTTGTATTTAACTGACCTTCTTTTGCCCAGTCAAGTCAAGTCACCTTTAGTGCATTTAACAATATAGATTGTTTCAAAGCAGCTTTATCCAGTGATAACAGGAATATAATGCAACAAAGTTTGTTTAGGAGAAAAAAAAGTTTAAACTAAATTAATTTAGTTCATTTATAACCGCTCCGGAGAAAACCTTGATGTCATCATCCAGCTCTGTTCAGTTCTCATATAAGGGTCAATGCAGGCATGATCAATAATAGTGTTGAATAGTAAATGTCCCCAACTAAGCATCCCACAAAGGGCGACAGTGGCAAGGAAACAAAACTCCATCAACTCGAATACAATCCATCACACTCTTTAAGATCACAAACTCTGGATTTTGGATGTAGAATGTCCCAGTCCACTAAAGGAGGGAGAGTGTTTTCTCATGTGTCTCCTAAACTCTGGAGCCTTCCTGATAATGTTTGGGTCTCAGACTCACTCTACCAGTTCAAATCTAGATTAAAGACACATCTCTTTAGCCAAGCATTCACATAACGCATCTCATAACCTTTATATCAGATCAAATGCACATGATTATATTTTGCCTGAAATGTTATGAACAGCAGCTACGCTAATTATTTTCCATTTGCTTTTCTGTCTCTGGGGATGACCGGTCACCTGACGCCAACACCAACTCTGAATCAACATACACAATTTGCAAATGTTCTATTGTAATCATGATCACAACTTGTAATAACTATCATATCTAATGATAATGAGATCATTGTTTTTGCCTAAATTAATACATGATGTTTGCAAACTGCATGATTTCTATTATCTTAGAACTGTACATTTCTGATGGACATTACAGTCACATCTGATGATGACTCTAAATTGTAATGTAGAATCATGCATTTTCTGTAAAGCTGCTTTGAAATGATAAGTATTGTGAAAAGCGCTATACAAATGAATGTGAATTAAATTATTTGAATAAATAATGTTTTGAAGTTTTCTTTACCATGAATTTAAAGTCTATTTGTGGTTTACTGTCCGCACACTGCCATTTAAAACTTGTGTAGGATATTTAAAACATGATTTAGCATTTGTCCTACACAAACCTACAGTATCAATATCATTAAAGTTAATAATAATGAATTTTACTTTTAATATATAGGCCTTATTTTAAAATAGAATTGCCACTTTCATATTGTCTAAATGCTATGTATTGACTTATTGTACAAAACTGTAAACAATGTATAATAAAATAAAAATTTACAAAATTAACATCAACATTAACAGGTTTTATAAACTCTTTACATTGCTGCAAATTAAAAAAGTTGTGTTTATTTATGTATCACAAGAGAATAAAATGAATAGCTTACTGATTTGTTTTCCATGTTGATAGTAGCAGCTGATAGCTCTCTCCTGCAGCACGAAATGAATATTTTACCTCCTTTGATGAGATGAACAGATCTATCTATCTATCTATCTATCTATCTATCTATCATCTATCTATCTATCTATCTATCTATCTATTATCTATCTATCTATCTATCTATCTATCTATCTACTATCTATCTATCTATCTATCTATCTATCTATCTATCTATCTATCTATCTATCTATCTATCTATCCCAGCTGTATGTGTGTGTGAAGTAAATAAAACAATCTCACTAGGCATTTAAAATGCAACAAATAAAGGACAAAAATGTATGCTCCACACTTGTGGTCCAAGTGAAAGCGGCTCTAATCTGTTTAAAGAACTTGTCCAAAACTAACTAACAAATCAGAGTCTAAATAAACTGCAATCAGAAAGTTTGTTTGCGACGACAGATCCCCGAATGGAAGGAGGATGTTGCGCGGAGATGCAGGTAAAGCTGCGGGCTGTCACCTGTGCGCGTGCCTGTCTTCATTGATGTCCCGGTGGAAGTCCAGTTGTCTTTATTTGTAGTCTTGCCGTCTTTAGTTGTCCGTTTCCTTTCGGTTGGCTACGAGTGGACGGGGTGTAGATGCATGCGCGCAGTATCAGGGCTTGTGAAGATCTGTCGCCTTAAACAGACTTTTAAATAATAGGCTAGTCCTGCGCGCTTAGAGACAGCAGCTTTTGTTATCGCTGTTTTCCCGCGTGCAACTCATCTTACCTGACTGTTTACAATGAAAGTCATTTTAGAAATCAGTTATAGTATGTTGATTGTGTGATAGCTACTATTCTATTCTATTTTGAAACAGGAAAATGTAGCTATATGCAGTGCAACCCCATGAAAAATATAATTTCCCCAAACTAAATAGGCTATAGAAATAACTGTCATCCAATCGGAGCTATTTTTTTATTGTGACTATTGAGGCTAATGGAAATTTTGGATACAAAATTAGGCCAACTAATGTATAGCCTATTCTGGCAACAACAAGAAAAATTGCAGGCTAGCCTAGCTACTGCAGGCATGATTTTTAATCTTAAAAAGTTTTCACAACATTGGGAAACAATGTTTGTGTGTTAGGCTGTAGGATATGGTAAATAGCCTACCATAATTTTAGGATGAAAATATTTGTTTATGAGAAGTCTAAAGAATGAAAGAACAATATCATAAACCCACCAGCAACCTGATCTTAAGTTTATTTCACATCAACAGGCTCCGTTTTTGGCAGCATCATCATTAAAATACCACTGTAGGATACATTCTCCTTTCATAAAGTGTACCACAGTAGTTTTAGACTCTGACTCAGTCACTGCACTCCTAACAACAAAAACATCCACACTGACCATCTGTCACACAGCTGTAACAGTTGTTATTGCAATTCATTGTTGCAATGCCCAGGCATCATACTAGCCTACACTCCCTTCTGTGTCAGGCGACTCGTACGTCACGGCTCAGTGGGAAATGTAGTTCGGCGCGTATCGACTGACAACCGCAGACACGCCCAGAAAACTACAACTCCCATACTTCACCAAGGCCGTAGTACCGTGATCCGCGCGTGGAGACCATGGCGTTCCTGTGCAGTATGTGACGGGGGTAACGGGAAATATAACTCCGACAGCGGGTTATTGTCACATAATTCTGAGGAAAGGATTGGATTTGAATAAAGGATACAATGGGCTCTCGTATCAAGTAAGCGCCAATGTCTCTCTCCCCTTTTGTGTGACATACAGTGGTGTTATATATGCGAGTATTTACCTCCCTAAAAGGCCTGTTTAGACTTGTTGCGACAGAGAGAGAGAGACTTTGCTTTGCGGATTTGGGTGTTTGTTTAGTTATTTGTATAACAAAGGCAGCACTTAATTATGGTTTCATGTATTATATTACCTGGAGGGTTGTGCATTTTTACAGTAAGTTAACGGAGACACATGAAGTCCATGAGACTGATTGTTTACATGTCCTGCAGGGATGAATTACTGTTCATTTTGGTATGTTAATAAGAAATAATTTCACAGCTTGATAAAATAAATGCATATCTATGTAAAATAAAGCAGACACTTGTATTTCAATGGAGGTTCTAGAGTCTATTACATTGTTTCCAGCTCAGTGACGCTTACTTGCTTTGGTAATTCAATGCATTGTATGAATAAGACATTACAGAGCAGTCTGTGGTAACAGTGTTTTTCAGGGTTTAAAATTGGCCCACGATAAGATGTTTTGGAAACAGCATGAAGGACAGAACAAAGACAGATATAAACATATTTTCACTCACTAAAAAGCTTCTCTTGAACACATGGAAAAGACAGTCATTCAGTTTGTGAAGTTTGTTGATCTTTCTCTTCATAGTTGATAATAGAGGTAGATATCCTAAATTAAAAAATCATGTCCAGAACGTATTTAGGTTATATATATAGTGAAGTTGTTGAAAATATTCAGTATCCTTTTGCATTAGTGTCTAGTATATTTAATCCACATTCTGACCACAATCTTTTGTGGTCTAGGTTTATTGACTTCCAGGAACTTAATTTTCATATCTGAGTAGCTGAAAAGATTATTTTGTGGTTTCAGTTATGATAGTCACTAGTCAGATAAGATCCTCTTTTCACTACAGTAGACAAGCCTAATTTCTGTAACGTGGTGAATGTGACCATATTAATCTAACATCAGATCATGGTCCCACACTTAGCTATACAACAAGAGCAATTTAGTTAGGCTATTTTTTTTGTTTTTAATTTGTTGGCTGACTTTATATACCGGTAGGTCAAAGTGCTCATAAATGAATGTTAAAACCTGTTCTCAAAACTACAAGTAAGATGTTTTTGCTATGTTGCAGACAGTGTGTATCTTTGTGGGCAAGATATTTAGTAATGTGGTCAGCTATGTTGTTGTTACATCTCAAGTCAGTGAAACTGTACTTTTTGGGTTCAAATGGGGGAATTTATTGTAATATCTCAAGGGCAGATTTTTGAATGCAAAATTTTACTGTTGATTTTCTTTTAAAAGCCTTAGTTAGTCTTCACATTCCTTTAGAGCATGTACACATTTGACCTCTGACCCTTCCTGTGCTATTTATGTTTCAGGGAGAGCCCCGGCTCAACCTTTGAGGTGTACATGGAGGTGGTGCATTCTGGGACGGCTGGCTCTGGTGAGTCCTCTCACTCTGTTTCAGAAATGTGATACACTTCTAATAATATTCATGTCGCCCACACACATACTGTACTTCCTCAGAATGATCTGTTGTATTTCTTTTTAAATAGAATTCTCTGTATCTAGTAAGGAAGAGCAAGATAAGAAAATTTGGTTTGATACATCATCTACAAGATTAGCCTGGAGTGATTTAAATTTGTAATGGTTCAATGAGTGAATCTAAAAACAAATATTAATGTGTAACTCAGCGTCATTTCCGGGTTTATGATCATCAGGAATGCAGTCAAAGACCTGCTGAGTGATTTAGTGCAGGAGTGTGTGGGTTAAAGCACTTAAATGAACAAAAGATCCTGGTGTTATTATCAGTCCACCAGGAAACCTGTTTACACGTAAACAGCGAGCACTTCTGAGGAAGAACCGGCCACTACAGTTAAAGTGCCCCTATTATGCTATTTTACAGCCTCCAAATTTTGTTTGTGAGGTCTTATACAACAGGTTTACATGCATCAAAGGTCAAAAAAACAGTTTCATTTTCTCATAATGTACATTGCACATCAGCACATTTCAATGATTCTCAAACGACTCGATCAGTCTCAGAATCTAGAATCTCAGAATCTGTCTCTCGAAATCCCTCCTTTCTGCAAACCTACTCTGCTCTGATTGGCCAGATGGCCCAGTCTGTTGTGATTGGTCTACCTCGTACAGCACGTGTTGGAAGCTAAACTCCAGAGGCTTCCTAAAACTCAGTGATTGTACACACTGTAAAGACAGTAACGATGAACTAGTTATTCAACCTGAACCTCCATCGCAAGGATGACTCAAGCAGGACGTTTTTCACTGAAACACTACTCATTTTGAGGTACATTATGAGATGTTGCAACTGTAATTCCTCACCATCAGCATTAACAAGAGTATGTCCATCAACAAACGGATGTGTATGTTTCTAATTTATTGCTGTGCTCATGTGGGAACTGTATCAATAACGGTGCATATGTTCACCCAGCACTATGTGAATGACTGAACAAACGTTTGAAAAACAAATCTTGCTCCATCCTTTATCTTTCCTCAAGAACGTAAGAACGACAGACAATCTGCATTAAAGGATTAGTTCACTTTTTAAAAAACTTTTGCTGATAATTTACTCACCCCCATGTCATCCAAGATGTCCATGTCTTTCTTTCTTCAGTCGAAAAGAAATTAATGATCTTGATGAAAACATTCCAGGATTTTCTCCATATAATGGACTTCAATGGTAGCCAAAACGGTTCAAGGTCCAAATGAGTTTCAGTGCAGCTTCAAATGACTTTAAACGACACCAGACGATGAATAAGGGTCTTATCTAGCGAAACGATGCGATGACTCGAAAAAAGATTTGTTCATTTTGATGAACGAGTTCGAACAGGAGAATCACGAACGTGCATTTCAGGACAGAGCAAGGCGAGCGTTTGTGCTAATAATACTTAAACTGTTTTATTTATTTTCGAAATGGTGCATCGTTTCGCTAGATAAGACCCTATTCATCGTCTGTGTCGTTAAAGTCATTTGAAGCTGCACTGAAACTCATTGGACCTTGAACCGTTTGGCTACCATTGAAGCCCTTATATGGAAAACCTGAATGTTTCATCAAATCATTAATTTCTTTTCGACTGAAGAAAGAAAGACATGGACATCTTGGATGACATGGGGGTGAGTAAATTATCAGCAAAAGTTTTTTAAAAATTGAACTACTCCTTTAATAGACAGTTTTAAGTAATAGTGGTGGGCCTGCTTAGCAAAAGTATTTCAGTAAGACAGTAATAACCTGAGTTAGCCGGAAATGTACACAATATAAAACACAAAACTATGTTTTTTGAACACCCGGTAGAAAATAAATACACCAATAACTATTCATACAAACAGGTTGTGATTCTGTGGAGCAAACTGGTCCAAATAAACTGGGTACTGACCAATATTTCAAGAGCAAGCGTTTTGCAAATCCTGCGTTTAACTCTGAGATTTGAGAAGCAGTCGTCAGTATCGTCAGTAAAAGGACGTGTTTGAGGGCTGGCCAAGTTGTTTGCAGGTGGACAACATAGGTGGGCATTATGCAAATGTCTTATCTAGTGACATAGATCCGTAATGCAGTACGATTCGAATTACAAACGACTCAATGGGTGGTTCAGAGTCGATTCTTTCTTTTGGAGACAATAACTTTATTTATCGTGCACTTTCGACTTTACAACTTTGCAGAACGTTTACATTCACAAACAGCTTTATTATACACTGCATGAAAGGTAATATATTTGAAAAACCATTATAGGGGCACTTTAATGATTTGAAAGAGATTGAGACGAGTTATTTGAGACATTTAGTAGCAAGTAAACAAATATATATTATGTATGTTTGGGGCCAGTACGATTTTGTAAAACATTTTTGGAAGAAGTCTCTTATGCTCACAAAGGTTGCATTTATTTGATGAAAAAATACAGTATATTTTGAAATATTAGTGCAATTTAAATAGTGCATTTTCAGCATCATTACTCCAGTCTTCAGTGTCACGTGATCCTTCAGAAATCATTCTAATATGCTGATTTGCTGCTCAAGGAACATTTTGTAATATTTATCAATGTTAAAATGAGTTCAGAATGAGTGCTGCTTAATATTTTTTGGGAATAGAATAGAAATTTCAAAAGAACATGATTTACTTGAAATATGAATCTTTTATAATCATTTCTTTAATGTCACTTTTAAGTTTGATTTGCTGAATAAATGTTCAGAACAAACTTTTGAATGGTAGTGTGTGTAAAATCAAAGTCCTTTTACTCAGTAGCCATCTTTCATATTTGAAATCACCAATGATATCTAACCGTCTCATAAATTTTGTTTGTAAATGCTCAAATCATGACAAAAAACAGTTTTTTTTTTTTTTTTTTAGCAATGTGCGCAATACACAGTCATAAGTGCTCGTCTCAGAACACTTACTGTTTCTAAAGCAACTGGAGCTTCTAACTGCAGTGCCAATTGGCTCTTTTATTTATTTTGCGCGTTGCACTTTCTCCCATTCATAGTAATATGAGTGGACCATCTTTTTATATCTAAAGTCTTTGGTAATATGTACATGAGCTGTTTGAGAACTTCCCCAATGCAGACCTCTAGGTGACTGTTGCTTAGTGACCGCATGGTTTGATGAGGGCAGCAGGAGCAAAGCATCTTGGGTGTTTTCTCCTGAGACAAGCCCTCCCATGATGCACACATCCACACAGTCACATATCCCTCTAAAATCAGTGGAAAACGCTTTCAGATCAGCCCAGAAGTGTTGTGTCAGTTTCAACCCTTATTTATAATTGACAGTGAAACTTAAGATAACCTAAATCTGTCACCATGCAGGGTTTGTTTCATCGTAGTCTGACAATAACATGTACGGTGCTCAAAGATGCAGTTTGGCTGAAAGTATCTTATAATCTGGATGCAATCAAATTTGATGACATTTACTTTTTTTTATTTTGTACAATTCATCGTTTTTACATATTAAACCAAAGAAAATAATTTATGTGTTTTGAATCCTGCATCTGAAACTGTCTGATGATAATACTAGTGATAAGGTTGGCTGGCAACATGTTGTGGAGACCATGCTTATATAGAAAACAGCCGTTTTTATCTGTGTATTTGTCTATATATTGTTAATAATATGATTTGTGTGTTCTTCTCAGGACCAGAGGTGCGAAGGAGTTTCCCCGACACATACGCTGACCAGGTTTGCACTTCATTATTTGCTCTCTCTCTCTCTCTCTGGGGATGTTGGGGTGGGGATCTCATAATTGCTGTTCACCTCAGTGATAATGCAATGAGCACCTGTTCTGGCAGATGGAGTTTAAACCACTAGAGATTGGGTGTAATTCTCTGAGAGGGTCCATGGTACCAAACACCGTCTTTATGCAGTTTTACCAAACTTGCTTAGGACAACATGAGGAAACAAAGAGGAAATGAAAGAAAATATGCGTTTGCTGGATCCAAAATCTGCTTACTCCATATATCGTGAATGACGCACTATGTATTTGCTTGCTAAGTCCCCTTATATATATGCTGATGTAAATACTGTGTGGCCTGAGAGTGCTCCGTTTCTGTACTGAGCAGTTTCTTGTACCTCGATAAGATCACTTTTGTATAATTCTATAATAAAGACATTAATAACATTCACTATAGTTGACAAACATGTTACCTTCAGGTGATAACTTTTATTTGGTCATTTAAATTAGATCTTAACAATAGCGTTACCAAGTAATTAATATCAAACAATTATTTGTTTATAATTAGAATAGTTATTTTCTAATTATATCTTTTTTTATCAATTCATTTATAATCGTACACAACCGAATCAAATATTTTGGGTCTGAGAGATTTCTTAATGTTTTTAAAATAATTTATTTATATTTTATTCATGTGATGCAAAGCTGGATTTTCAGCATCATTACTCCAGTCTTCAGTGTCACATGATTCTTCTCCTCCTTCTCCTTTCCCCCTCTCTCTTCTCCTTCTCCTTCTCCTTCTCCTCTCCTTCTTCTCCTTCTCCTTCTCCTTCCTTCTCCTTCTCCTTCCTTCTCTCCTTCCTTCTCCTTCTCCTTCTCCTTCTCCTTCTCCTTCTCCTTCTCTTCTCTCCCTCCTCTCTCCTTCTCCTTCTCCTCTCTTCTCTTCTTCTCTTTAAATATTTTAGTGGAAACAGTGATGGCCTTTTTTCAAGATTTTTGATGAATAGAAAGAACATCATTTATTTGAAATTTAAATATTTTGTGATGTTATAAATGTGCGTCCTTGCCGAATTTTTTTTAAAGAAATATTATAGTTTATTATATACTTGTAAAAATATTGAAATAAAGATTTGAGGAATAAAGAAATTTATAATGCATTAAATGGGGAATGGGAAGCGATTTCAGACACAGCAACTGGTTTGAAATGTTAATTATGCATTGCCATGACGATATCACCTGCTAAAGCTGGTGTGTGGTATAACTGGAACTGAATTGTGTACCAGTTGTTTGCAATTTCACAGTGTCTCAGCACACACGCAGCTTTACTCACCCTGATTGTTGGGTCCAGTGGTCCCAGAGGACGATCTGGGTGTCAGAAACCAGCGGTGAAGCTCTGTAATCTGGGCCGTGTCCCCTCCCTTGCTATTGTTCCAGGGATAATCCCTAACTCCTGACACAGATGAGGGCAGGAAAACACACACACAACCACACACACACACACACACACACACACACACACACACCACACCACACCCACACACCCCGGGGCTCAAGTCCATATGGAGGGGTACCAGAGCGACCGCTCACACACAAGGGTTTGGATACTATGGTAGTCCCACACACAGTACCATCTGTACATTTTGACCTTTTGTGTGAAGTTAGTAATTGTGTTTTAATGTACAGTACCGGTCAAATATTTGGAATAATTACGATTTATTAATGTCTTTGAATAAAGTCTCTTATGCATTTATTTGATCAAAAATACAGTACTAATATATTGTGTATTATTATTTCAATTTAAAATAACTGTTTTCGATTTTAATATATTTCAAAATGTGATTTATTCCTGTAATGCAAAATAAATTTTTCTTAGGTGTCACATGATCTTTCAGAAATCATTGCATAATATGCTGATTTGATGCTCAAGAAACATTTCTTAATTATCAATGTTGAAAACAGGAGTAATATTTTTTTGGGAACTGATGCACTACCATTCAAAATATTCAATTCAATTAATATGACAGTAAAGACATTTATAATGTTACAAAAAATTTCCATTTCAAATAAATGTTGTTCTTTTGATTCATCAAATAATTATTTTAAAAAATGTATCACAGTTTCCACAAATTTTAAGCAGCAAAAACAGTTTTCAACATTGATAAGAAGAGCTATTATTAATAATTCAGCACCAATAATAATTGATAATTGATAATAAAAAGGATCATGTGACACTGAAGACTACAGTATGATGTGAAAATTGATAATAACATTTAAATAAATAATTTAATTGTTTTTACTTTTATTTTTTGATCAAATAAATGCAGCATTGGTGAGCATAAGAGACTTCTTTCAAAAACATAAAAGAGTTTTTAATTACTCAACTTTCTGGTAGTGTATAATTCTTTTTTTCTTTCAATCTGTTTTCAGGAAACGCTACAGACTATCCCTAAGTTTTGTTTCCCCTTCAATATGGACAGGTAATGTTACATGCAATCTTTAATCTGTTTAGTTATTGAGGAACCTCATTTTTACACTCTCTTTTGAAGGGCCTCCAGCATCACGTCTTTGACTAATTCCAGCTTCTCTTAATCCTTCTTTATACGTTCTGACTCTAATTTTGTCTTTGACCCTGTCTTGTCTTTCAGTATGTCAGTGGGCCACGTGGGGCAGAACTTCACCTTTGTTCTAACGGATATCGAGAGTAAACAGCGCTTTGGTTTCTGTCGCCTCTCATCGGGAGCTCACAGCTGTCACTGCATCCTCAGGTACAAATTGTTAGTTTACATTTTCGTTTAAAAGAAGCTTTTTTTTGTCAACCACCTCCTGCAGATCTAATTGTAGTCTCTCTGTCTCTGTTCAGCTACCTGCCCTGGTTTGAGGTGTTTTACAAGCTCTTGAATATCCTGGCAGACTATTCAACCAAAGGACAGGTCAGTGGTGCACATATGACAATATATGTCACATATCACATGTCACTGGGTCTTATATGCACAAATGTACAAATTTAAACATTTAATTAGCCATGTAAATGAGGATTTCTCACTGATTTCCTACTTTACATTAAGGCCTTAATTACAATTCCCTTGAAAAACTGTAACCCTCAAGTTGTATGTCTGTATTTGCTTGCGTTAAGTATAATGTGTTTTTTGTGTTTTAATATGTATAATATATGTATAGAGATTTGTGGTGTGGTATATAACCTTGGTCCTGTCTTTTATGTATTTTTGAAACTTTTGTCCCCAGGACTCCCTGGGAGAAGAGTTACTGTAACTCAATGGGACTTTTCCTGGTTAAAGGGACAGTTCACCCAAAAATGAAAATTCTGTCAGTAATTACTCACCCTCATGTTATTCCAACCCCATAAGACTTTCGTTCATCTTCGGAACACAAATTAAGATATTTTTGATTAAATCTGAGAGCTGGATCACTCCTCCATAGGCTTGGGATTGAAACCTGCCGGCCCAGAAAAGTTATTAAAGAAATCGTTAAAGTAGTCCAAGTGACTACAGTAACAACAACAACATGTTGGAAACATGAGGGAGAGTAATTACTGACAGAATTTTCATTTTTGGGTGAACTAACCCTTTAAATAAAGATTAAATAAATAAAAATTATAGGTTTTTCATGAGTAGAAAATCAGCGTATTAGAATGATTTCTAAAGGATCATGTGACACTGAAGACTGGAGTAATGATGCTGAAACTTCAGCTTTAAATCACATGAATAAATTATTATTAAATATTATATTAAAAATATTTAAAATTGTAATAATAGTTGACAATATTACTGTTTTGAACATTATTACTGTCAAACTTTTGAATGGAATAGTGTAAAGCTGTTTGACCCCAGAAGTGTAGCAATGTCACACACGCATGCATGTAAAACTGACGTAGCAATGCTTAGTTAAAGTGATTCAACATCTTATCATTTATATAGCAAAAAAAAAAATGTTTTTAAATCTTAGTGTATTTGTGTTACAGGACAGTCAATGGAGAGAATTGTTAGAGTCTCTACATGTGTTAAACATCCCTGTCCCTGGAGTGCCTGTGCATTTGAGTGTGGTAATATACAGTAGAAGTCTTCTCGGGTCCCTCGACCCTGGATCACCCAAATCACCTCTTACCCGACCTGACGTGCATAAATACTTTTTTTTTTTTTTTTTTTATAAGCAAAAGCTGATATAATTAGAGTACCAATAAAAGTGCTTATTGACAGAGAAGGAAGATAGATAATATTGTCATATAATTATTAAATATATATTCGTTTTAAATAAAAATAGTTAAAAACCTGAAACGAATAGTGGAAAGCTGGCGAATTATTAATAAAATAATTCGGGTCTTACTCAGGTCCATTTGGTAAAAGCACATTCATTTTTAATTACCTGAGACCCGAAGCTACTATTATCAGACCCGACCCGTCTCCAAGCCACTCGTCAAAGTTTTGGGTTTTCAGATCCAAGTGTCCTCGTGAAGACCTCTAATATACAGAAATACACATGCTTTCTTCAGACAAAATGTTCATATTACATTAATCTCTTGTATAAATCTAATTAAATTTCTAATTTGATTTTACATTTCTCTTTCCCTCTCTAGCATTTGTTTTTCACAGTGCCTGATCCTAGGGAATTACCCAGTATACCTGAAAATGTAAGTCTGTCTTATTACCTTGACCACAATGGTGACTAATTACAATATGGATGGGACTTATAGTAAAGGATGTCTGAGAATACACACGTTTACAATTATAAAGTTTGTCTGAAAATTACATTTATCTGACGTCTTCTAACTAGTTGTCATTAAGCCATATAACATGTCCAACACATTGAAACTCATGCAAAATGTTTTAACTGCTTTTCCTTATTTGCAGAGAAATCTGACCGAGTATTTCGTAGCAGTGGATGTGAACAACATGCTGCATCTGTACGCTAGTATGATGTACGAAAGACGAATCCTTATTAGCTGCAGCAAGCTGAGTACTGTGAGCAACATCTCTACCACCATCTCGCTCTATCATTGGTTGCTGCTTTACTCGTTTTAGGGGTATTAATAAAGCTCTCTTTCTCTCTCAGTTAACCGCATGTGTTCATGGTGCAGCAGCCATGTTATATCCCATGTTCTGGCAGCATGTTTACATTCCAGTCCTGCCACAGCATTTAATAGACTACTGCTGGTGAGTACACTCACATTTATTCATGTTACTTACCAAGGGCCTCCCATTTCTATTGTTTTTAAATTAAGCTGCTTACTACTTCACCTCAATTTTTATATATCAATAAGGGCATTATCTCAGTTATTAACTTTTTTCTCCATGAGACTTTCCTCACAGGATGTAGAAGGGTTTAATATATTTTAAGGATTTATTAAATAAAATTTTAATAAATACATCTTATATATTTTAAGATGAAAATATTTTAATTATTACATACAATACATTAACGGTAAACGTAGATAAGAAGGGCACTTATCTCACCAAGCTGCATTTATTTGATTAAAAACAGTAATATTGTGAAATATTATTACATTTAAAACGTAATTTATTCCTGTGATGCAAAGCTGAATTTTTAGCATCAATACTCCAGTCTTTAGTGTCACATGATCCTTCTATGTTATTTGCTGCTCAAGAATTTTTTTTTAATTAATAGACTGTTAAAATTTGGGAACGCAGTTTGTTTTGATTAATAGACAGTTCAAAAGAACAGCATTTATTTAAAATAGGAATCTTTTGTAATAATGTAAAATAAAATGTTTAAATATGTTTGTATATAATCATATATTTAATACATTTTAAAAGGCATAATGTATACTGATGTGTGGTGTTTTTTTCTTTGTTAGCGCTCCAATGCCGTACCTCATCGGCGTGCACTCCAGTCTCATGGAGGTATATTTGACCTTATTTTACCTTATTTTACCATAACTGCATATTCATATTTCTCCATGTTGCGGTTATTGGTTTTAGCGTAGCTAAATTCTAGGCTGTATTTAGAAAGTTTTGTGTGTATCTGTGTTTGTTGTCGTAACAGAAGGTGCGAGGTATGGCTTTAGATGATGTGGTACTTCTCAATGTAGACACAAACACTCTTGAAACACCGTTTGATGACCTGCAAAACCTTCCTAATGATGTGGTAAGTAAATAAGCATAAGCACAACCTGCTCAGATCTCCACAAAAGTTGTAATTTTTGTTTATTTTGATATGACCAGATGATCTGATATAGAAATATAGGTACTTTACTATAAGGTTTCATTTGTTACATTAGTTAACTACATTAACTAACAATGACAATACTTCTACAGCATTTATTAATCTTAATGTTAATTTTTACATTTACCAATACATTTTATTAAAATCAAAAGTTTTATCTATTAACATTAGTTCTTTGAAATTTGTATTTTTTGGTTGCATGCAAACCTATTGTAAAAGACCTCTAAAACAAAATTAGGAACCCTTTAAAATAGCATAACAGGAGCTAAATATATTGTAACACGGGTCACTGTATCAGCTCACATGAGGCACATACTGTGCAGTAATTAGCTAACTTTTTTTAGAGAAATAAAAACAGGTTGCACCACAACAATTTTGTACACTCGCACAAATGCTCCCAAATATTTCAAGCCTTGCATAATAAGGGCACTTAAATAACTGCTGTAAAAATATATTGCACTTTGTTTGTTTCATATTTACAGTTAAAAACAAATGAGACCATATTGTAAAGTGTTAACGAAATATATTTATAATGATGATATAAGTGATATACGTGTGTGTGTTGTAGGTATCTTCGTTAAAGAACCGTCTTAGAAAGGTTTCCTCAACAACAGGAGACGGCGTGGCCAGGGCGTTTCTGAAGGCGCAGGCAGCTCTGTTCGGTAGTTACAGGAACGCGCTACACATTGAACCGGTGAGAGAGAAAGTTTGTAGTATCGATGTGCTTATGGTTCTGAGTGAAGTTCAGAAATGGTTATAAACGTTGGCTCTGAGCATTTGAGGTATGAGGTATTTGTGCAGTTGAATGTGCAAGAAGGTTCAGGCCAGCTGTGAGACACTGTCCTCTAGTGGACAGTACATGTAGCTGTGACTATAAATGCTCAGGTATAAAGCGGCATGTTTTTCCTTCCCATGTGTCCATATGTTCAGGAGGAGCCAATCACGTTCAGTGAGGAAACGTTCATCACACACAGATCCAGCACAATGAGACAGTTTCTCCAGAACGCTATCCAACTACAGTTCTTTAAACAGGTATTACACACGTTTACCGAGCTATCTGAATGAGAGCATGCAATAGACATTCACATTCTCATATAAAGCGAATAATGAATATTGCTCCATTTATTCTATAAGCTTATAAGTTTATATTTTGTATTATAAAACAACAGCTGTTTTCGTTTTTAGTTCTAAAATTACTAAAACTGAAATAAAAGCTATATTAGAAAAAAAAGAAAGAAAAAAATGGCCAAGGCACATAACAAAAATGCGAATACTTAAAATAAAATAAAAATACACAAAATTGTATATAAATAATACTGAAATACCACTGACATACTTCTCATACTCATGCTTTACATGTATAAATAGCAATTTTAGAATCAAACACAGAGCATTTGTCAACTTTTGCTAACTTTCAGGGAATTTTGTCCACAAAGTATAGCAGAGTTATATTGTAATGCACATATTGAGGCATATTATTGATCATGATTATTAGCAGTGTTGGGGAAAGTTACTTTTAAAAGTAATACATTTTTAGTAAATTGCTATTTATGGCAAATGTAAAGGCACACCAAAAAAGGCACACCTTTCACACCAAAAGGGAAATTAATGAGGCTCAGGCTGAAGGAAATGCAAATTCACGTCTGTACAGTAGCTCAAACAAACCTTCTGGATTATTGCACAAGAATAGGATGCAGAAGAAGAAAGTTCAACACTTTTACTTTAGCAATAAAAACAACAAATTAAACACAAATGTGATGTTCAGCTAAAGTAATTTTTGAATTGGATCATCGAAGGTCAGCAATAAAGACATCGTTTCATAAAGTGAGACTAAATACAAAAAGTATACTTGTGTAATTTAACATTTTTAATTATTGCAGGTTTGCGTAATATTCCGAGTTTGCATTTACTGTTTTTCTTCATTTTTAGAAATGCTGAATCTGTTTTTGTGCAATTGAGTAAATGCATGTTCACATTTAGTCTATAACTATATCATATCCATCATGATCACACAGCACAAACAAAGCATCGGCACTTACTCACTATTTCTCTCAACATGGGGACTGGAGAGAGAGAGATTAACTTCTGTTTTAAATTTAAAGTAATGCGGTACCTTACTAGTTACCTGTAAAAGTAACCTGATTGTGTTTCTTGCGTTACTTGTGTTACAACACTGATTATTAGTCATAAATGTTAGCATGTTATTAGTCATAATCAGTTCAAGCTATTTGTGAGTTCTTTCTTCACTTGTTCTAAATGGATAAAAAAATGTTGTTTGTTTTTTATAAAGTGTCATATTGGTTCTTCTCGCAGCGCCTGCATAGAGATCATTGCTTTATTTTGAGTGTGTGTGTGTTTGCAGTTTATAGACGGCCGTCTGGAGCTTTTGAACTCTGGTGAAGGGTTCAGCGATCAGTTTGAGGAGGAGATCAACATTGGAGAGTATGCTGGTAAGAGACTCTCACTTTGTCTGTATGGTCACTGTACGGCTAATAAATTCATGTTATTCTATGTTACTGTTTTTAAATGTTCTTGTCTCTGTGTCTGTTCGGTTACAGGCAGTGATAAGACATATCAGTGGCTTTTCACAGTGAAGGTGACATTTCTTGATTTTTGTTTTTGTGTGTGCTGAAGAGGTTGAACTGTACTGATTCTAATATTTCTTTTGGAGTGAATGTGTATATTTGCTCATATATGATGATGTCTTTTTTGATCTTTCGCTTACAGAAGGGCAGTGGGGCCATCTTAAACACGGTGAAGACAAAGGCAAATCCTGCAATGAAGACAGTTTACAAATTTGTATGTATCCATGTGTAAACATTTGCTACTTCTTTCTCAGCTGTCTCTGTGTGAGTGAATTTTTGTTTTCTCCATGAGAGGGGTTTCTCTATGATTTTCTCTATATTTTTATTATTCAAAGATATATATATATAATTTTTCTTTCTTTTCATTATGAGAGATTTCTATGTGCTGTCTGTGTGTAAGAGATCTTCCAATGTTTCCTCTACAGGCCAAAGACCATGCAAAGATGGGCATCAAAGAAGTCAAGAGTAGACTCAAACAAAAGGTGTTCAAACATTCACTCTCACACACAAAAACACAATTATTCATTGTTTTTGCATAAACAAATGTGCATGCATTGTTATTCAAACTCGTTCACTTCCAGGAGCTTGCAGAGAATGGCTACTCAGAAGAGCCTGGCTCCACCAACTTACCCTCCACACACAGCAAAGACTCCCTCACCTGGGACCAGAGACGTCCAATCACAGTTCATTTTGGACAGGTGGGTGTGGGGAATTATTTAAGTGATAACATGGGCATAGTAATTAGGATTCAGTCCATTTAGTCTGTGTTGGATTGTTCATTTTTAGAAAGTGTGTAGGAGAAACCATATTTTTTATAGATAAAAGTGTGTGCATGTTTGTATGTTTGGAGCAGACTGATCAGGCACGGCCCCCGCGGCCACAACGCCCCCCTCCCCCCCATCCCTCCAAACTGCAGCGCAGCACACAACCAGTGAGTACATGCCGCTGACCTCTGACCTGTCACCCTGAGCTCAAATATTCCCCTCTGACCTGGCGTCTGCACTGGAGTTTGTTATATTCGTGTTCTGCAGGACACTGTTTGTGTGCATGCGTGTGTATTTACATGTCTGTGTGATCTAACTTCAGTTCCTATTCCACAGATAAATGCTCGCTCACACACATGAATGAGTTTATCATGTGTGTTTGCACTTACTTTCACACCGCACAAACTTTTTTTCTCTGGTTTCCTCTCTTCTCAGGGTTTGACACTTACTTTTTTTCTGCTTCAAACTGTATTTATTTAAAGGGTCACGGAAGTGCCTTGAAACGCTCAGCGTTATTCAATGTGTAATCAATGTCAGTTGATTGAACTGAAGCAGGAAGACAGGGCGGGACATAGAGCAGCTCCTCCCCCTTTTTAAAATGGCCAATAGTGTTTTGTTTGTCACAGCAAAATTTGTCAGCTTATGATAGCCACAGTAGATTCCACTTATAGATTTAATATGAAACTTTTACTAAAGAAAAACTGCTGAGGATGTGAATTTTGAAAAGTGTGTAATTTATGTTGGTGTATGGCAGCAATGTTATTTCTACTACTCGTCAGTGCTGTTTCTAATGGCGAGTCTGTCTAACCATTTCTCCTCCTAATCTCCTCAATTTTCCTTTAAAATATAGCATTTTGTGTAGGATCCAAATGGGTCCGATAGGTTTTCTGGTCTGTGGCGACTTGAGCATGTGATCCGCTCTGTGCTACCGTGTCTCCGGACCAGAGGAGACTGTGTGCGCATGGCTGTGTTTTGCGAGACACTAACTTGAAAACAGACTTCATTCGCCCCAATGGAAAGCATTTATACACTGTCTGAATCGTTCACTATCTCCTATATAGCGAACTATGTGTCATTCTCTATATAGAAAATAGTAAACTGTGAACGAGTGATTGATTTAAGCCGCAGCTTCAACGTCTATTTAATGTAGGGGGCGGGACGCTTTAGATTCTAGAGAGCATTTGATTGGACAGAAAATCTGATGAGAAGCTGAAGTGCTGAGTAATGAATCATTGATCCATATTGACGGAAGTGAGAGGCTGTAGGTTTTGAAAGCTTATATCCTCTAAATGTGAATTTTGTCATTGTTTTGGAGCACATATAGTCAACCTTAAGGCTAAAATATTCATACTAAAAGCCCAAAAACTTTGATTTCATGGGGACTTTAATAATTATGTATATTCTAAGCATTTAATCAATGTAAAGATAAAGTTTATTTTGTAATGAATGAAATGCCAATAATAACCAGAAACAAAATGTTGAAGGACTTTTAATCAAAATACACCAGGACTCTTATTTTGAAATCTTTTTACTGCTTCCAGCTGCTTAATCAAACATGAGGCAGCTAAAATATGCACTCTTACAACCATCTAAAACATTAAACATTCTCATAATTCATCGACAATAGATCATAAGCAATATTTTTGAAATAAATACATGAGTGCAAACTGCTCTGAAACCTGGCCTCTAGAATGAGTAACAGGGCCACGTTATGACTTTGATTACATTTAAGACCTCCTAAAATGACAATTAGGACTTATATAATATATAATAATTGTTTTTTTACGTTAAATTTGACAACCCATGGGGACCGACTGTTTATTCGTACGTATACTTCTAAATACATTTTACAGTTTGCAGACTTCTGCACACATCTATTTTTAGTCACAAATGCAAGTGAAATGCTCACTCCGTCGAGGCCTGATTCTGGACCTTGAGAGCTAGAGATGGTGTATTCAAAAAGCTTTTCAGCTCATTTTTGCCTCTGAATCAGTTTTACTTTTACTTTCAGTATAGGCTAGACTGTGAGCCGAATGAATGTGGAAACCTCTATTAATTTGGGATGGTTTAAAAGGTGCTTTACTCGGGCTGCTACTCTTTAGGTCTTGGATACCAGAAGTTTGTTTACATTTGACAGGATTTTGACCTCTGACCTGACAGGGGCAATTAACCTCTGACCTAACAGTGATTTAACAAGTCTGAACTTTTTTAGACATTAGGATGCTGTTTAAAACGTGTATTTGCGTGTGTTTGCAGGCTCGACCTCCTCGTCCTCTGGTGGCGAAGAGACCACGCAGTAACATTGGGATAGAGGGAAGCCCTGAACAGTAAGACTTATCTGCTTAACCTTTCTCACATATGCTTTTGCAAAACATAAACAAATAGACAATGGTCTTTTTGCTTCTGTTGGTTTTTATTGCACGGCTATATGGAATATTTTGCCCCACAACCATGGCATTGAGTGGTCAGATTTTTTTGTTTAATGGTGATGTCTAAACTGTATAGCTATTTATCTGTTTAGAAGAACAATGAACTGGTAGGAAACACAAAGAGCTGGATGAAAGAGAACTTAAAATAGAAGATATGCTATATTGTAGCAATGTTTAGGAAAAAGTAACTATATATAAATGTAATGTTGTAACAATGTGTTGTTGTTTGGCCAATTGTTTTTATTTGTAATGAATTTTTAGCAGAAGTTTTAAGCCAGTCTTAAATGAAAAATATTGAAAAAATTAAAACTCATTACTTTCCCCCCCTCTTTTTTTATTTGACTAGTATCCATGTAATAAGAGGGATAATGTACAGCCAGCTGATCATTATTCTAAAATAAACTCATTTGTTTAATACAAGATGCCTCTGCTTTGCATCAGGTTCTGATTGCCTTTTATTATGCAATAGTGGCTGGAAGTGTTATTTTAGTATAATTTATATAGTATTATAATTTTGTTTAAAATGTTTTATTTAGCTGTACTTTTAAATTTTCAGTTTCCTTTTAATTTGAATGTTTACTAATTGTATGTACTTTTGTCACTTTCGTTTTTTTATTATAAATAAATAATTGTATATTTAATAATTTTAATTTATTTTTTGGTTGTTTTATTTCAAAATGTGAAATTCAAAGTTTTTTACTGAATTTACATTTGACAAATGTGTTTTTAATATTTTTAGTTAGCGATTACACTGGTGGCTGGCAGGCTGTACATTATCCCTCAAAGACAAATTAGCACAGCAAAAATGTTCTGGCCTTTATTGTGTGATTGCATGTCTCACTTGCTCTTTCCTTCTCTCTCTCTCACTCTTGTGTTCTCTTTCACACTGGGATGGTTGTTTGTGATCTGTATTTGTGTGTGGTTACACCTGATACTTGGCTCTCTGTCTTTGCCAATTTGTGTTCATGCTTTCTTTTTTGTTGTTGCTGCTGTGCATCTCTGTATGCGTGCGTGTTGATGCTGTAGTTATGTGCGTCCAACTCGTCACTATACAGTGTTTCTGTGTGAGGATTCTTCGGGTGACGAGCTGTCTCAGGATGACGACTCCATTGCTGCTTTTCCTGAACACTTGATGCTTTCTGCTCCTTTTGAATGGTCTCTGTTTAAGTGGTTTTCATTCTTGATTTCTCTAATGTCTATTAGTCTTAAAGTGAATATTTGATGGACTTTTTACCTACTGTGCCCCCAAAAAGTATTTGGACACACTAAATAATGTTTGGATGTCATTGCATTAGATTAGACAATATCAAACCAATTTGAAGCATTAGATATACTGATACTGTTCAAAACACATTCAAGTTGTCAAACTTAAAGGAACATGTAGAAGAGATTTGTAAGTATGAATTGTGTCAACTACACACAGGGGTACCTCAGGGTTTGGTGCTTGGCCCCATCCTTTTCTCCAGTGTTCTTCTCACTAGCCTCCCTGCATAAGTTTTTGTTTTTGAAATATTTTTGATAGTCAAACTTGGGTTTGGAGACCAGCTCTGTTTTGTAGACCATATTATGACGACCTCTCAGTCATGCAGATTTCTCCATACAGCAACAGAAAGATCAAACCTTTCGGATCTGAGCATGCCACACAGCTCCTTGTCCAAACTCTTGTTATCTCTATACTTGTTTAGACTACTGAAGTGCTCCTCTAGCTAGCCTTAATGCACATGTTATTAAATGTCTGCAAGTAATCCAAAATATAGTGCAGAGTATTTGGTCTTTAATCAGGCCCTGAGAGCTTGTTAGCCTGTTGTGAGAGCCTTTTGTTATCTAATGCAATGACTGCTATACTTTTAACTGTGTTTTAATTGTCCAAATGTTTTTTTGGGGCCACTGTTCACTATAATGCTGGCTTAAATCAGTTTTATTGCATGGCTAGATTAAAAAAATGTTATGTCTGTGGCATGCAACAGCTTATTTACGTCAATTGATTTTGATTACTGTATGTTGACTATATCTGCCCATTTCAACAGCTTTTCATCTAACATGAAAATTACAATGTGTGTCTGTACTTGTTTGTGCATGTGTTGTCCGTTGCGTGTGCTTGTTTGTGTTTTGTGGCGTGGATGTTGTGCACATATGTTTTTGTTTGCGTATGTGACTTAGGCCCCAGCCATACAGGTCTCTAAAAGAGGCGGAGCTTGTGGAAGAAGGTGAGGAGGTTGGGGAGCGCTTCCAAGGTAACACTGCTCCGTCCAGCCCTGTGCTACACAAGTTCTCTGACCTGAGCCTGTTGCAGGATGCCTTCCGTAGTCAGCAGGGGGAACCAGAATGTACAGAAACTACAAATACCACAAAACCATCTCTCAGCACACACTCTACAATCAGTTCTGCACGGAGTTTGGAGGAGCTTCGGGCAGACCCACAACATGCCAACTTCAACTACCAGGTTAGACTATGTAAGCACTGAACAGTTTTGGGAGTGACAGCCACAATTTAATGCACGAGAGATTCAACTAAATCGCTGTTTCCCAGCCTTGTTCCTGGAGGCAATATAACTTTTTGTATTCAAACACACCTGATTCAACTCATCAGCTTGTTAGTAGGCTTCAAGACCTGAAATGGATGGGTCAGGTAAGGGAGACATCCAAAATGTGTACTGTTGTTGTGTTTCCAGGATCAGGTTTGAGAAACACTGTCCTAAATTATTGTTCCTCTTGCAAAGAATACAGAATACACTCCCCAAATCACAATTGATGATGAGAACCATAGCAATGCTTTGTCATCTTACTGCGGTAAACAAGAAGCATTTAATAAACTTTTGCTTGTCACTACTTGATTGTTTTAGGATTGGATTGCGTTTTTCACTCCTGTAAACACTGTAAACCGTGAAACACTCCAAAGCAACTATATTTATCTGTGTACATGGCCTCTATCTATCTAAACACTTTTCTAATTGTTTGTTCTCCAGCGGATGGATCTTAGTTCTGGCGAGCGCACACGCACTCTCCCAGGTCTGAAAACCACCAATCCGTACAGCAAGCTCTGGACCCAACTGGAGGACCCATCTGTGTTGCTTGGCCGAGAGTCACTATCCTGGGAGAGACCTCTCTCCGTGCCACCCTTGGAACCCCCTGAGGCACGCCCACCCAGCAGAGACAGTTCAAATCCCAGTGGAGAGAAGACTGAGGGGGCTTGTATCACAATCCCTCGTCCCCAAGGTCGGAAAACACCCGAACCGGGTGCGGTGCTGGCACCAGGTGTGACCCTGCTGCGTGGGGTCAAGCAGGTCTGCGAGAAGGAGGGAGGAGGGTCCATTGGAGGGCAGGAGTTTCGGCAAGCGCTGAACATGTCTCCTCACTCCCAAACACAAACTCAGGCAGACTTGTTGAAGCCAAACGAGGAACAGGGGCTGGATTTGCTCAGCTTGTTGGATCCTCTGTGCGGAACAATGAGGAACGAGGCTGCCCCATCCCTCTCTAAACCCCCTATACCTCCTCGACCCAACCCCCCAAACCTGCCCGCCTTCCCCCCTCCAGTGTCACTGAACCCCTTTACCCAATCCTCCCAGTACCCGCCACAAAGGCACTATAGTCCTGTTGCCCCAGGTAACCCTTTCACCCCAGCCTACATGACTTCCCCAGGTGCCAACTATTTCCCCACCTCTGCTCGCCCGTTCTCAGTATATGGTCAGGCATCTGCTGTGGTGGTGACCGCAACAGGAGGGGCGTGGTCAACTGGGTGTGTTCCTCCGTCCTCCAGCAGTAGTGGCTCTCTCTCAAGCCTCTTAGACTCGCCCGCTCCGTCTACTTTTGCCCAGCCTGCGCAAGTCTCCACAGACGCACCCCATGACCCATTTAGTGACCTTCTTACCATGGCAACCACACCAACAGTAATGGCCACGCCCCCCCCAAAAAAGGTGGAGGACTTACGGAGAAGGTGGGAAACTTTCGACTAGCTCTGCCCACATATTTCCTCTACTGCTGCTACCAACCAGTGAGGGACTGCAAATTTAGAGCCAGTGGGTATTTAAGACTGCGCCTCCTAGTGGCCTGAAAGCACTGTTGAACATTTTCCTCCAGAGTGTGTTGTGCTTTTTTCGCGCCTAGCTCACTCACTTAGCCTTATGCACACTGATGCTAATGCTGTATTTCCCATAACAAATGGATAAACCGTGTTGCTCCAATAGTACCAATTTTAACACTGAAAAACATATTAGCAGAATAACACTGTATTTTCTGTAGCTAGCAGTGTAGTTCCCATAGGGATCAGACTACAATATTAAAGATGCCATACAACAATGACCCATATCCTAACATTAGCGATTAGACTGACATTGCTTTTATGGCAGTAAACTGCACACCCTCTTAACAGTCACTGCTGTTTTAATAAGAAGCTTATTTTTTAACAATACACGTATATTAATTTAAATCATCATACCCTAACATCCACATTCTTATGCATACGTATACAGACAATTGTTAAATTGACATTTATAACACACTTGAATACAAATATTGTGTATCCCTAGTAAATTGCATACTACACATTCCACACTACCTTCTACATGACACAAGAGCATACGACATGTTGTGGCTGCGGTACCTGCTATGTACTTTATATTTGCACTACATTGCATACGTTATACTACAATACATACTGCTCTACATATTGTGCCCTAGTACAAGCTATATACTACTCACTGCATAGAGCATTGTGTGTGCAGCACAATGTTAGCGCTCAGAACGGGTCAGAATTAACAGCCCTTCAGAACACAACACTGCCCCTAGAGGTCATTAGAGGTTATTTTAGAGGTCAAAAATGCAGGATGCATTTGATGCATTAGCTCTTGACCAAAAAAGTGTCATTAAATAAGGTAAACTGATATGTGGTAAACCCCTTACTGGTACAGGCTTTACCTCTTAATGCTTGCCTGCGTGTCAGTCCAACAGTGTTAAATTGGTTCTCCTGGAACTGGGTTCTGTTCAGTTTCAAAATAGTTTAGTTTAGATGCTAATTGTCCTTGTTTTGATGTGATGTCGAAGTTTGAAATCTGAGCATCATATAATAGACTTATAGCTTTCATAAAGCGACCAATCAGACCTTTCTTTTTAGCACTACCCTTCCATCTAATCTGCTACTACCATGCACTCTGCATTATGGGTATTTATTCGAATGGATCTGTTTTGCGCTTTTTAAACATACATACTGCTATAAA
The DNA here is from genome assembly GCA_036326025.1 of Chrosomus eos. Taxonomy (NCBI): domain Eukaryota; kingdom Metazoa; phylum Chordata; class Actinopteri; order Cypriniformes; family Leuciscidae; genus Chrosomus; species Chrosomus eos. The sequence continues at coordinate 10,682,631 of CM070834.1, forward strand.
GTGTGTTAAAATGAATCCTAACTCTAAAAGCTGTTTTTCTTGTTATAGACTGTGCCTGTTTATTGGGTTTAGTTTAGCACGATACACAATCTGTGTTGGAGGATCTTTGTTTCATGCCATTTTTGGCTATATTTTTGTCTGATACTTGCAAGTAGGAGAACACTGTTTGTGCAGATCTTGACATGGAAAAGAATTGTGTACAACCAAATGCTCAAATCCAAAAGAAACATGTTATTTTGTCCATGTCAGGGAACATCAGGGAGTGAATTGGTGTCTCTTCTTCTCTGGTTTTATTGTTGTATTTAAATATATGAAATAATGTTATTTGTGTTATTAAAGTGTTCTTGAACATCTGTATTCACCCTGTAGAGCTGTTAGAAAATCACATTTTCTGTTAGTTGATTCGTTTGGACCACCTTTTAATTTGGGCCTTAAAGAGTGAGTTTAATTTGGTCAAGTGTGTGTGTGTGTGTGTGTGTGTGTGTGTGTGTGTGTGTGTGTGTGTGTGTGTGTGTGTGTGTGTGTGTGTGTGTTGTGTGTGGAAGTTCAGAGCTGTTTTTGCTGAGAGGTTTGTTCTCTAGTCTTACTGCATGTCTTGTTCAGACATTTTGGTTCAAATATTGTCTTTGTCATAAGATGATTTCCACATGTTCACTTGGGCTGTTAGGTTGATGATTGGTACAGCAAACACTGTCCTTAGTAAAAAAATTAATCGGAAAGTTTTTAAAAAAATGTTTAGCCAAAATGAATGCTAAAACACAATTGGAAAATTTACGAGTCACCCTTAAATAATACACTGACTAATGTTTGATAAATGCAAAACTTCACATTATTTACATCAAAATGTGTGTTCGCATATCAAGTGCTAATTTAAAATGGCTAAAGTAGACTAAGTTGAAATATCTGAAAAGTACCTTTACAATTGTGTCTGAAGCAGATACAGTATCTTTGTTATTTTTTCAGCAACTGTCAGATGAGCTTAATCTGTGATATACACAGTGGTTTAAAAGGCAATATTTAACTGGCAAGTCATTAAAGTGTGTTAAGTGTTAAATGTTGTACTGGGTAAAGTGTTGCACATCACTGTACAACAGACAAAGAGGCACGTCCCTGAATGTGACCATGTATTCTGAGAGCAAAAAAATTTCAAACTATAATCTAACATAAAACAGGTTTTTGAAAATATGACTTAGCATGGATTGAACAACCATTATACGCCCTATTGTATTTTGACAGGATCCTTTGATGTTCGGATATCTCAGATTGAATGGTAGGAGAGAGCGTCTCTCAGCAAGATGGAATTATCAAAATGCATATCTGATGTGTAAAATAGAATTTTCTCTTGGAATGTATCCTAATGTGAACTCATATCCTGTTTATCATTTTGCACTTTTTTAATTTTTATTTGGATGTTATTTTTTGTGTTTGCCATAATTAAAAAGCACAGTATATTCCTGTGAAAGTTGTGAGTTTGACATTTTGTTTTGCTCCCATTTATTTATTTGTTATCATTCTCATTCCCTGAATTTTTGCACACATTGTTATGTATAATATTTTAGGGGTGTTCTAATTATAAGCAAAAGTGGTGAAATTTTGAAGTCAAGCACAAATAATCATGGAACTGTCCTTTACTCCTTTTAAACATTTAAACACAAACACCTTTATTAAACAGTTTTGTTCACATTTACACATTAAAAAATATATTCCTATGTTGATGTTGCAGTTCACACTGTACTTTTTAGTTTTAGTAATTCCTAAGCATACATTTGAAGGAAGCCAGATTGATATACAACAGACCAGAAAACACAAATTATAGCCAAAATTTACAACATATACATACAACTTGTAAAATTAATGCAACTTGCATTCACTCAGTTTTTACAGCATTTAGGCATCAGCAAATGTCAGCATACAGCATTGTTCTTATGTTCATCTCATCTCTTTTTTTTTACCTTCATACACAGGCAGAATTTTATTTTACCACTCATGGCGTTCATGTTTGCATGTGTATTCCAGAGGTAAGTGTGTATAAACATTGAGTTTGGTGTTTGTATCTTTAGTAGTCTCACACTGGTATGTGTAATAACCCCCCCCCCCCCATACAAAATGTGAAGTGCGGTGATTGTCAAACAGTAAAATGTTCACAGTTTTCCCCAATAACGGCCTCAATCAGATTATGCTGCATCCACAGTTTTGTTGGAATGACCATAATTACAAGATTACAACTGCTCAGATTCTACTTAGTTATTTGTCTTGTGACTCCATCCATGACAGCTTAATATCACCATATGCAGCTTTGTCAACGGTTAGCAAAAACATGTAATCACTACATTAATTTATTTATATTTGCTGTCTCAAATATTGAATAGTGAAAGTGCAGGTTATTGGCTAAAATATAATGGCATATCAAATATAAACCTAGTGATATTGGCAACTAACTCTCATTAACTGTACTGTAGTCTTTTTGGTTGTTTTTGACAGAAATGTGCTCAACAAAGACACAGTGAATAGTTTTTAGTAATCAAATGCGTAATTAGAGTAATTCTGACACAATGTGAACGCAACAATGCTTAAAAAGTTATGCCCCAAAGCAAAATATATAAAAAATTTTATTACTTTAAGGTACATCTTGTATTAAGCAATTTCGTCAAGTGGACGATGCTAAATACAGGTGTAAACGGGGTCTAAAACATATTGCGCATGTTTACTTTTGAACACTTCCAGAGGTAGTCGAAAACGCATTCTTGCGAATTACTTTTCGTAGTGTAAACACTCATGTTATCGAATGTTCGAACAACTACAAAAGGATTTAAACTTTGTCGGCTGAAGAAGACTTGATTTTGGTTTGAAGACGAAAAACGTACCAAACTCATTGTTCTCTCCTGATTTCTAACACAAATTCACAGCGTTCGGTGTGTTCTTGCGGCTATCAGAGCAGAAAAAAAAGCTGATGCTCTCCATAGTTTTTCTGCCGTCCCCTTTTGCGTTCATTTGTAAATTGCGCAAGCTTATTTTATTTATTAGATCTGAAAGATCTGAAAAAGCCCATATATTTTTCCACCATAGTCCCCCTATATAAAATAAAAAGATCAGGACAGAAGTGGTCGAAAGTGGACAAAAGAGATGGATTAAAACACCAGGTGTAAACAGGAATGTGTCTCCCTCGTCTACTTGTGATCCGATCGACCAGAACACATCTTAATACCAGGTGTAAACAGGGCCTAAAAGGGTAACTAGTTTGTTGTTCCCCTCCCCTGTATGAATATGAAGCCACATTCCTTAGTGTCAATTATCATATACAGTGTTGCCTACAGCAGAAATAGTAGCTAGTTAACACAACAGTCTTGCTACAGATATCATATCTTGTACATTCAAATGCTGTGGAAAAAAAATATTTTCAAAATGGTGCTCTCTCCATCATTAGCACTACTTTCAGCCTTTATCTTTGAGAGGGATTTGTTAAAGATTTTAAATGCTGTGGAAGTGTAGAGAGAATGTAAACTCATATTTTTGCCTCTTTACTGTATGACACTTTGTCAAAGTCGTTCAGGCATATAATGCCGTGAGGTAAAGAATTATAACGTTCAAGTTCTGGTAGTTGCTGGTTAAATTCCAGAGTTGTTGGTCTCGACAAAATCTATGGTGAAAGATCAACCATATTTAATGACTTCTCATTTTAAATTGTCCTCTTTATTTGTATTACAGTAGATCTGTAGGTTGCTTGTTTGATGTAGCACTTGCTTATTATTGTAGCTCCATAATACTACGTGGTCTTGGAAAAGTTGAGTTTAGTTTTATAAAGTCACTCCGATAATATAAGAGCCCCCTTGTCTACATCTGTTTTTGTCGCCTTGTCTACATGTCTCAAATTAGACGCTCTTCAGGTGGTACTTTCAGCATGCTATCCATCTCCAGGCGTGCACCTGCAACTTCCTGATGGCTTGGGGAATAAGTTCCTTCTGATTGCCGCTTCCTGCGTGCTGTCATCAACATGAAAATGAGACCAATAGCCACCAAGAGGATACAGCCGCATACCAATGGAACCGCAATCGCCAGCCATGGTATATGATCTTGCTGAGCCTGCTTCTGCAGAGAGAGATTGGCAGGTATAAAAAGTAACAATCAACACTACTGAACTAGTTTGCATTCTTATTTTCGCTCCTAAATTGTATGCTTATTATTATACTCCGTGTTTACTTACATTTGTTTCACAGAAGTGGCCACTGAATCCTGCTGGACACAAACATTGAAACTGGTTCAGCCGATCCAGACACGATCCACCGTTTAGACATGGGCTAGATGCACACTCATCCATTTCTCTCTCACATCTGTGGGGGGAAAATGTGAACACTTAGTCATCTATATCAGTATTTGTATATTCAATGTATTTCTATTGGACAAGGATGTAAGTGTTAATTCCACCTGTCTCCTGTGAATCCTGGAAGGCAGGTGCAGTTTGCCCCCCACTGAGTGTCATGACAAGTGCCATCATTTTCACATTCAAAATCCAGCTGACATTTAAGAGGAGGGTAGTTATACCTGATGCACAAGAACACAAACAAACAAATGCTCAAACTCCCAACAGATCAAAACAGTCCCAAACAGATACGGATTAAGTCTCACTGGTTTATTCAAACTTGGGTAACAAGAAATAACTGTATAAAATGGGAAAATGGATTGTGAACTTAAATTTTCTTCCACTGGCGTTCATTAGTATTTACAATTGCAAGCAGTTTTGCATGAAGGCCACATTATAACCCTGTTCTCTGTTCAACAGAGTGGAAGGGCGTGTGTATTGTAAATGGAGTATAAGTTATGGCTGAGTCAAGTCTAGGCATCAATCTGTGATCAGTATGAACTCACTGACAAAGTGTTCCGCTGTACTTAGGGGGACAGATACAGGTGAAGTCATTTACTCCATCCACACAGGTTCCCCCGTTCTTACACTTCGATCCTTTGCAGTCGTCTATGTTTTCCGAACATGTAGGTCCAGCATATCCTGGGTGACACAAGCAGTCAAACCCATTAAACTTGTCCTTGCATTTGCCATGGAGACAGGGTCCTGAGACACACTCGTCTGTTTCTTTCTCGCAGGTGATCCCTTCCCAGCCAGGTGAGCACTGGCAGCCAAAAGAATTGAAGAGATCCACACATGTACCACCACGCCTGCAAGGATGAGAGTGGCACACTGGAGCCCCGAAGCACCCTATGTGTACACGCTCATCTTGTCTCCGCCAAAACCGAGATGTTTGGGGTGATTTGGCATTGTCTACAAATGGAAGATACACCTCACCTACTCTGACAGCACCTAGACATCCTGTGTACGTCTCTGCCAGTGCAACCTCACTTGACAAGTCTTTAAGAAAACTTAAACTACCAGCAAGCACTGGGGCACTGCTACCATCAATGATGCCATCCACCAAAACCAACCACTGTGATGCATCACGCTCTGGATTGGCCATGGCAACGAGCAGGCGATGCCAGGTTCCATCTGCAATGTGTCTCTGTCCAGAGAATTTTACTGGTTCCACACTGTTCTCTGTATGAACCTCCACATAAATGGTTGAATCCAACAGACCAACCAGTAGAAGTTCCACCCCTCTCCATGCACGAAGTAGCACACCATTTTCCTGCCTTGTACGGAGCTCCATGGTAACATTGGTCACTGGGTAAACTACAGATCCCTTAGCACTGTAGTGTAAGGGTGTGTTGTCAAAGGTTGCATTAGCAATGCCTGGTAAGAAAAAAAAACGTTTATTTTTTACATACATTTATATTTACTACTCGATTATAAACATTTATATATACATTAATAATATTTGAATTATTTTGCCAATAAGATGTTCAGGAAGCAAACAAGAAACTGAAAAACATCAGCAAGGTTTTAAAGATAAGCATACACTCAAAACCATCCAACAGATCCACGCAGCGTCCACCATTTACGCAGGGGTCGCTGACACACCAAACTCTGGTTTCACATGTCTTGCCAGTGAAATCCCGTGGACAGGAACAAGTAAAGTCATTCCATGTGACTGTACATTCTCCACCATTCAAGCAAGGCTCCACCTGCAAACCAATTGCACAATGACAGCTCTTTCCAACTGTAATTATCATTGCTAACAATTCTGATGAAATGAAAACAAAAATGTAAGTCTACATACCTTGCATGTGTCATCACTCATGCATCCAGGTAGCACATTTTCTGCATCACTGGAGAAATATATAGTCTCACTCAGGGTACTATTCCAGGGTTCCACTTCCAGATGCACATCGTCTAGCCTCAGGTCCTGCAGGCATCCCTTAAAATGCCCACCCCAATCTTTTGCACCCTCTTCACCTGGAACTCCACCAACATACACCATGTCTCCCTTCAGAACTTCCATGTCAGGCAGTGAGCCAAGCCTATAGCGCAATCCTCCATGGCTAAAAAATACCTGACCCTCCTGTATGTCCAACTGAAGCAGTGGCTTCTCTCCATTACAGACAAACACTGGTGATGATAGGGTGGGTGACTCCGCAACAGAGGTCACCTGTACTCGTCCCATTTCCAGGTACATGGTAAAATAAGGATCATCTCCCTCTGTCTCCTGAAGGCCTGCCCTTCGTAGCTGAAATAATAATCCACTTGATTTAAGTGATCGTAGGAAGAATGAGACACTAAAGTTCGTGCCAATATCAGACAGCAGTGCAAATGGAAGAACGCTTTTAGAGTCCTCATGACCAAATGTCCAAGAGGAAAAATCTGGAAAATAAAGAGAAATAGAGACAAAAATCAAGTATGATAATATGCCAATGTTTTATTATTGTAGAAGTTTGGCTTCCTCTAAACCAAAACTATACAACTGCGGTCCTGTAGGGCCACTGTCCTGCAGAGTTTCAGTCCCACCAGAATCAAACACACTTCCTGTATTTTCCAAGTAATCATCTTGATTAGTTTGTTCAGGTGTGTTTGTATAGGGTTAGAGCTAAACCTGGCAGAACAGTTTTGCCCTTCAGCACCAGAGCTGAATATCCCCACTCTATACATTACTACAATATCAATGTTTGAGTGTATGAGGACATGCTTATGCACACCTTGGCTGCAGTCATGTCCATAGTGTGGTCTATAACAGTCACAGCGGTAGCTCGTCCAGAGGTCAACACAGTGCCCTTGTTGAGAGCAAGGATGTGGGTCCACCTGGCACCATTCAGTCTTTATACAGCCTAACTCTACACTTTCTCCTTGTCATCCAGATCATGGGGCAGAACAGGATGGCCATCAATCTGTAGGTCCTCCATACAGCCCAAAAAGCCATGGCCGCTTAATGTAAGCTCCATGTACTCCTCTGGTACTCCACCCACATATACCTTTGTGAGCGCCTCGTGTTGCAAGAAAGTTTCATGATCATTTGGTTGCTTGTCTTCAGCTCTGCATACTTGATTGTCACAGTCTGGACCTTTGACCTGAAGCACAAGTCTGATATCCTGTTCATCAATGGTCACCATTGCCTCATGCCAACCTCCGTTACTTACAAGCCCTGGTAATTGTGCCTCCAGTGACCCTCCCTCCATAGATATTGCCTTAGCACGCAGCTCACCCCCAACAATCTCTAGGGATAAGAAGTGCTCAGCATTGCCACGAAAGAACAGCAGCATATCCGGCAGAGTGGTGCGGAAGCGCAGACTAACCCCCAGAGGGTGCTCGTGTTCTGTGTCTCTCCTTCTGCGCTCCAGTGGTGGAACCTCAATCAGAAAGAACCGCGGTGAGGAGAAGGAAAATGTGGTTGGTGTAGAACATGTGTCATCATAGAAACCAGGAGGACAAAGGCAAGTATGTCCATGTGTCTCTTCATCTAACCACGGCAAGCAGGTGGCGCCATTTTGGCAGGAATGCTCAATGCAACCAAGCAACTGCACAGTGCATTGGGGACCCCCCCATGGCAGGTGACCTTCCTCAGCTTCTGCACATTGGCACTTGTATTCAGCTATTCCATCTTCACATACACCTTTATTCTGGCAGGGGGCACTCTCGCACTCATCTATATTAACCTCACACTCCATGCCTGAGAAAGACAGACCAAAATTAACAATGATAGACAAATACACATGCAAACAGTTTCCCATATGCAAACACTAACCTGCAAACCCCTCCGGGCATAGACACGTGTATCCGTTAACCAAATCCTTACAGCTTCCTCCATTGTGACAGGGCTCAGATACACACTCGTTTATGTTCACTGAACAGTTCTCTCCTGAGGAAATAAACAAACAAAACAAATAAACAGCATGAAAAAACTCTTTTCAGGTACAACATTGAGTCATTACTTAAGAAACCTTCACCACCCATTTAATCACATATTAGGTCACAAAGTAGTTAGGCTCAACTCTGGAACAAGTTAAAATGAAAGCGGTTGCAATGTCTGTGTATTGTTTTACGGTACTGTTTCACATTTACATCTGTTTTTATGTTCCCGGTACCTGTGTATCCTGGTTGGCACTGACAAACGTAACCCACGGCTGTGGCGTAGGTGAACTCCCAGTCCGTTTCCCAGAGTTCTGGATTTGACTTCTCAAAACATTCACCATCGTTCTCACAGGGAGTATCAGCACATTCATCTATATCCACCTCACAGTTATCTCCTTCAAAACCTATACACACATTAACATTGTTTCAGTTTGTTGCAGAGTTAGGGTTAGGGATATAAAGACTTGAAAGAATTGAGTGCGGTTTTGGATAAAGGAGACCTACCTGGCCAACAGGTACAGTTGTAGTGGTTAATGCCTTCTAGACAAGTAGCTCCATGTTGGCAAGGATGAGATGCACACTCTGGAATATCCTCCTCACAATGGTCCCCCATAAAACCAGTGCCTTCACATTCACACTCATAACTGCATACAAACACACCAAATCAGACTATTTATCTATCAGCATAAAATCTGCTCTGCATTACATTTTTATCTGGCCAATAACCAACCACTCAGACAGGAAGAGACTGTCTGACTAACATGTCACATTTGTTTTACTCACAGTGAGTAAGTGAAACAATAATGGGCAGTGCATGGACATGACTCTGTCAGGCATTCCCACAATTCGAGAGTTCCGTTACCTATCAATAAGGTCGTGGCAGATTCCTCCATTCTGACATGGATCACTCTCACATTCATCGATATTGGTTTCACAGTCAGAACCTTCAAACCCTTGCACACATTCACAGGTGTACAACCCCACTAGGTCATGACAGGTGGCTCCATTTTGACAGGGATTTGACTCGCATTCATCAATCTCCATCTCACAGTTCACTCCTACAGAGATACAAAACACAATACATGACTTCAAAAATCAGATGCCCTATAAAGAACAGCTTGCGACTTGGCAAGAACCAGTTATTAATTGCTGTCAACATCCATGTAGACCAGGAGTGCACAATCCTACTTCTGGAGGGTCATAGTCCTGCAGAGTTTAGTTCCAACCCTAATAAAACAAATCTGAATCAGACATTAAGATCTACTAGGATTACCTGAAATGAGTGTGTTGGAACAAATTTTTGCAGGACCTTTGCCTGTCAGCATTAGGATTGGGCACCCCTGCTTTAGACTATTAGCATACAGTTACAAAATGTGGAAACTGAAGGTTTTCAATCAAGTTAATAATATGTTCACCCACACCCACAGAGTACCTGTATATCCCAGTAGGCATTCACACAGGTACCGGTCTTTCCCATTAATACATGTTCCATTGTTCCTACAAGGTCTCGATGCACACTCATTAATGTCAATCTCACAGTTGTGTCCTTGGTATCCAGGTACACAGAAGCAGTGATACTTGTTGGCCCCATCCAGACAGATTGCACCATTCTGACAGGGATGTGAATCACACTCATCCAGGTCCTCTTCGCAGGTCTCACCACGAAAACCGTCTGAACAAGTGCATTCAAATCCATCCACTAAACGTCCACAAGTGCCATTGTTGAGGCAGGGTTCATCAACACAGTCTGTGATGCGACGACTGCAGTCCTCTCCTCCAAAACCAGGTGGGCACAAGCATTTGAAGCCATTCAGCTCATCCACACACTCAGAGAGGGCACCGACACACGGCCCACTTTCACACTCATTGATGTCCTCTGGACAGGTGTAGTGCTCTGTGCCAGGTTCACTGACACAGCCTTCACATTCGGCAAACACACAACCGTTGTACAGCTCCGCACAGTCCCTCCCCATGTAGCGCACTCCTTCCCGTGAACACAAACACACGTAATCATCCATTGTATCTACGCATGTCGCCCCATTCTGACACGGAGAAGATGCACACATATCAGATGACCCGGAACAGAATATACCTAGAGAAAGAAAGACAGGATTTAATATGGTACCTCTATAACTGATGCACATCATGAACGGGAAACCCGATGTAAATTCCAAGTAAAAGTTATGTCATTTTAACAAATTTCTTTACGTTTTTTTACCACTGATCATACTTGGGGTTTGGGGCTTGTTCAGATCCCTATGCCTAAGTATGAAGTGACCTACACCGTTTTTTCCAATAGACATGGAATAAAAGAGATGTCCTGAAACTTTTTAAGCAATCAGATTTATGATAGATGTCTATATGTCTTGGCAATAAAATTGGGAAATAAATCCCATAGACCTTGAATAACAAACATGATATCTAGGGCCCATAATGTCATAGAAAGTTGGAGCTGTGTTTATTTGATTAGGCTGGTAAGCAACCATCTAGCAACTACTTAGCAAACTTTAAAACACAGAACACCTTAGCAACCACATAGCGTAATTCTAACATAGTGATGATTAATTTTGCATGTGCATTTTCTTCAGAAAACTTGAAAGATTCTGTTGAAAAATTAAAAACAGACAAATACCATTCAAGACCAATGTAATACTGACATCAGTTAATAACAGGCTGTTGATCACAAACCTTAATCCTGGGTAAGACCGACTGAGCCCGAGGAATAAAGTGAGAGAATCTCTTAAAAGTCAGCATTGCAAATACCAAGCCCATCTGTGAGGTTGATCATTTGTGAGGTTCAGAATAATCCTTTTCTTTTACCATTTCTTAGTCATAACAAGTCCCTTGTAATTTGTGACCTTGTGTGTATTGTAAATTGCATATTTTGCTTGTGCATTCGAGTGTGTATTTTTTATATCCAAATGTGGTGCGATGCATTCATGGGGATTTTCTCGTGCAAATCGACCAATCGCATGAGAGCTCTTTGAGTCATTCCAAATTCCTGCTATCTGCATGACCTCGACCCTCAACCCCCACTGCGCATCCAATTCAGATCCATTAGTGTGGCCCACCCATCCTTAACCCGTGTGGGGCCCCTCGTCCCCCTAAATACTCCCCAACTTCTCTCAACCACTTTGCTGCCCTGGCCCCCTCAATGTCGCTTTGATCAGACCTTCATCCCAAATACTAATTCAGGCGGAAGATATTAATGAATGGGCAAAAGGAATGAGGTGTTGTGCGTGTGTGTCTGTGGGCACATGTTGAGCATTGTGTGTGTAGCAAGGCAGCGTAGCAGGAATGGGGCAGCGTTTTGTGAAAATAATATGAAGCGTGAAGGGGTCTTTGTAGTTTAGAAGTGTGTATGTGTGTATGTTTTTGGGAATCAAATGTCCCCACAAGTGTAAAAATTGATTCTTAAACCTTTTTAAGGTCATATTAAAGGGTTAGTTAACCCAAAATTAAGATGATCCCATCATTTACTCAAGCCATCCTGTATATGACTTTCTTCTTTCAGCTAAACACAATCGGAGTAATATAAAAAAATATTCTGGCTCTTCCACACTTTATAGTAGGAGTGAATAGAGCCTGAGTTTTTGAAGCTCCAAAAAGCGCATCCATCCATCCATCCATCCCATCCATCCATCCATCCATCCACCATCCATCCATCCATCATTCATAAAGCAATCCATACGGCACCAGGGGGTTTAAAAAAGGTCTTCTGAAGCAAAATGATAAATTTTTGTAAGTTTGCATCATTGATTCTCTTATTTTCCTATTATTGTGAAGCTGCTTTGAAACAATCTGTATTGTTTAAAGCAGTAAATGAATAAACATGACTTAACTTGTCTCAATTTGTGGAGCAACCAGTGTACAGAATAGCAGTGACAAGTAGGTCCCCAAAGTCTGATGCTAAAAGCTACAAAAATGCTTCTATTTTTCGAATGTAATACTTTCTTATTTACATAATAAATTACATAGCATAACTACATGTACTATATCAGCATAACAACTTTAGTGTAAGATAGAACATCATAATGTTCCTTTACTCTAAATTGTTCAAAATCACGAATCTTTGTTTCTTTCCAGATATAAATTCGATTTTGAATTCCGGATTGTCAGTTCCAGACATTTGGACCGACTGCAATGTATTTGCCTTACTTTAATCAACATGGAAGTGTTACTTTTAGAACAGAAACATCTTATCAGTCTCAGAACACACAGACTGTTCTTACGCAACACAACACAACTGAGAGCTTACTCACTGATCAACACAACAATCCTAAAGCAAACAAACCGAACAAGTGGACTTTTTTAGGAGTAATCGCCATGCACACATCATGTTCCCAAAAAAAACTATTTTAAGAACACTTTGATTTTATGCAGATCCGTCTGACACCCACACACTCATTCCCCACCCCCGGCCCAGGAAAACGAGCTCCACTCAGACTGACCCAGCAAGTGTTCAGTTTCCATAGTTACTGCTGAGCTAATTTGGCCCTGAGACGAAGAGATTCTGACCTCTGTGACCTCAGATCCACCTCCCCTCTCATCTCCTCTCCTTTTATTTTCCGTCTTTCTCACCATCTTAGATCTCTTTAAAGCTAATGTCCTTTCCTGTCAGTATAGTGTGATAAGTAAAGAAGATTTCCCAGCTCACGCTGCCATGAAGGGTCAGTAAGCCAGATGGTGCATAATGATGCCCGTCAGAAGCGTCCAGTCCACTGACGGCAGACATACATGAAGTGCCTCTTCTAGTTTCCTTTTTTTACTTACTCCTCCCTGTCACTGAAGGACACTGATTATCTGCTTTCTGTTTTGGCCTCTGCTAACCTGTGTTGTACCGTTTACAGAAAATTAAAGTGGATTAAACAGTCTGTACCTCATTTAGCGTGTACTGTATGTACTCTCACACAAACACGTGTGCTTGAACACTCTCACTTTAATTCGCAATATTTGTGTTGTCTGCTCACATGTTAGACCTTGAATTTCATCATAATTTCAGATGAAATATTTGTACTTCCTGTTCATGTGCAGTTAAAAGACTCAATTTAAAGTTTATTAGATGGTGCGAGTAGGCCAAAGTCTTCACATACTGAGCTGCATGTAATCCTCTCAGAGTGGTGTGTGTAAAACAGGACAGCTTTAGGTTAGTCTACACTGCTAAGCCAGACAGCATTTGTAACCTTAGAATCCAGTTCTCTGACACCTTGTGCCAGCAAGAGATTCCATAGAGTGATTATCTATCTATCCATCTATCTATCAATCATCTACTTTCATTCAGCAAGGATGTATTTAATTGATCAAAACTGTCAGTAAAGACATTTTATGGTAAAATGTTATGGACATTATCTGTTATAAATAATGTATATTTCAAATAAATGTGGTTCTTTTGAACGTTTTATACATAAAATAATAAAATAATGAATCATAGTATCCACAAAAGTATTAAGCAGCAAAAAATGTTGATAATACATTGACTTTGATAATAATAAATTGACTTTGATAATAATAATAAATGTTTCTTGAGCAAATTAGTATATCAGAATGATTTCTGAAGGACATGATCACTGAAAACAGGAGAAATTATGCTGAAAATTCAGCTTTGCATCACAGGAATGAATTACTTTTTAAAATATATTTAAATAAAAAACAGTAGTTTATTTTATACAATATTATTTTAATTTCTAATAATATTTCAGAATATTACTGTACTTTTGATCAATTATATTCAGCCTTTACCCACTGCACTACTGCAACAATATCTGTCTGCTACCAATGTGAGCTTGTCAGCTTTTGTTGTTCCATTCATATTCATATTCAGGATTTGTATTCTCTTAAATGTGATCTCGCTGGAATGTGGACAGCACACAGATGTGACGTGTTTAGGTTCGAGGTGGAGACAGGGTGTAGTGGTTCTGATTATACCGACTTTAACATTGAGGTTTCACAGAGATCTGAGAGTCTTTGGCAGACGGAGACATTCTCCTGAAATCTGTCTTGAGCACTACGGCTTACTTGTGTCAGTGTTTAAGGTTATCTGTGTGAAGCCGCTGGAAGAATGTTAGCCATGCAGGTTCTAAGAGTTAAACTGCTAACACTGATACTGTCTGTCAATCAAGGAGAACTCCTCCCCTTTTGTTTACATCACTGTCAATCATCCCTGTTTGTCTTACTTCCTGCTGTGAGGGGGCGGGATTGGTTAGTTTTACAATTTTAGGGGTTACAGATTGTTTTAGAGGGGTCAGGTGGAGAATCGGCATCTGCATGTATGTTTAACACCAGTGTTATTCTACTATAATTAAGATACTATTGTGTTATTTTTTTTATTACTGTTTTGAATTAGTTTTTATTTTTGTATTTGAAATTTAGGTCAAGTTTTAGTTATTGTGTGTTTTTGTCATTTGTCGTATACATATATACAGTATTTCAGTTTATATTTATTTTATTTCAAGAAAGAAGTTTAGTTTTTTTGTTTTAATGGTTGTAGTTTTAGTTTCAGTTAACCCTGTAACACACTGCATGGATCTTGGAGGTAAGCGATCAAATTTGTCAGGGTTAGTGACCCAGTCAGATGGGGAGATCATCTGAATGAGATAACACTCCCTTAATATGCATCTGTCCAGAGATATGAGTGGGAACGGATGGGTTACAGAGAGAATGAGGTAGCTGGGACGTGTGTGTGATGTGTGACAGGACTTTGTGATAACCTGTGGCCTGGTTATTTTCACAGGCGCTGGAGAGGTGTGTGCAAGTTTATTTGTATTTATGGATGCTTAATTCTCTCATGTGAACCTAAAATGAAGAGTTCTAACATTAAGAATCAAACTTTTCAGACTAAATAATATAGTTTTGACTCATTGTAAATATTAGAGTATTAATAGTTGTTCTTAGCATCAATATGAACTCAGACTTAGCACATTTCTGTCATTAGCTCTAGACTCAGATCTAATTGTCTAATTATCTTTATTACCCCCTGCATCTAAACCTAGATGCTAAATTTTAACTTTTAATTTTAAGTTCATGAGCATCAACACAAGGATTTTGGCATTAGTTCTGAAGGATATTAGCTTTATTCTGTCAAGTAAATCTAAAACCACAACATAATATTATTTATTATATATTTATTATATATATATTTCAGTTTTATCAACCAAAATTGTGGCATAATATCTGTTAAGTAGTAGATACTGCTTAAGTAAACCTGGTCAGCATCTGGAGAGATTAAATGCAGAAATGTGAAGCTTGATGTATTTTGTAAGATCACATATGTGAATTATTTTGTAAAAACCTTTTTATTAAGCAGTTATTATTTACAAGTCTAAATTGTCCTTTTTTTATGTTAGATGCGATTAATAGTGATTAATTGATTTGATATATACAATACTCTATTACCCAAAGCATTAATTCAACCCTCTAAATATAGGTGATATTCTTTAGCATTAATCCACACAAAAGCATGTCAATGTTAGCATCAACACCTGATTGACCAAAAATGTATGCACCTCTTGATTGAAATAACATCACAACATTGTAAAGTCTCCTCCAGCACATCTCACAAAGGTTCACTGAATTTAAGGTCTGGACTCAGAGGAGCTCATGCTCCTCCAAACCATTCTTTCACAATTTGAGCCTGATATTGTCATCCTGGAATATGGCCATGATGTGTCTTCCTACATGGATGTTTAAGAAATTAAAAGCTACTCCATCAACTAGGGTTAGAAGAACTGTTATCAAACATATAACATGCAAGAAACATAATAAGCACTGCAATAATGATCCAATCATAGAGACTTATGTATTTGTAAAAAAAATTTTAAATCCAAACGGTGACTTTTTTTTTTTTGGCCGTGCAGTGTATATTACACTCTATTACCCAAAACATTCATTGAACTTTCTGTATTTTTGAGCACTGATCAACAAAAAGACGTTATTTTTTTTAATGTTAGCATAACACAAGCTCCTCTAGCTAGTAGGCTCACTTTTATTAGCAGAATCTTGCCTGTGAGAATGCAGTGGACTTTGTCATGTGAATTTATTCTTCCCTCTCAGTGTTCTTGTTAGGATTAGGGTTGGGGGCAGGGTCCATTGTAGACATTTTCATTGAAAAAGTCATGTGAATTCCAGGATCCCCCTCGTTTCCCTAAGCGCTTGATGTTACATTTGCATGCGTGATTTGACATGAACTATCAGCTCAGTCAGGACATTAGACAAGTTTCACTGTTCATCTCGCTGAATTTCCCCATTGACTCCCATTAGTCTATGCAAATACACTACAGATGCAGTGTTGTAATTGCATACAACACTTGACACCTAAACAGCAGGATCTGTGAGTCAGAACAATGAGTTTTAACTAAGCAAAGTGTATTTAATGTAAGTGCCAACCTTGCGTTTCAATTTTATACAACACTTAGAATCAAAACTAACATTGACCCCGAGCAATAAGTTATTGCAGGTATTGCTATTACTGTAAGATTGCAAAAAAAATAAAATAATAATATAAAAATAAATTAATTTAATATAATCTTGATTTATTTTACAGTGTCCCTGTTACACATGTAGTTACTGTAGTAATAACTATAAATTATGCATAATTAACATGCAACAAACCTTAATTCTAACCCTGTACATACGTGTATTTAATTATTATTACTCAGTATACTTACTTTAACCATTAATACTTTAGACTCAAAACTTTAGATTTGTTATCATCCTGGATATGATCATCATAGAGTTAAATACTCAGAGACAGCTTGACCGTGCAGTCAGATGAAAGAGCGTTAAGCCTACAGGACGCAAAAGTAAACAGAGCTTGTTAAAAGTGCTTAACGCAGATTCCACCCGCACACAACGTCCAAATGACTCAGCCCTGGTGTCATGGCAACGGGAAACAATGGAACCCCCCCAAAGTTTTTCTGCTTCAGACAGAGGCCTGAGAGCGGGGCAGAATCAGACTGGATGGAGGGAGGGAGGGAAAATAGATGGGTAACCTCCCCCATACACCCGTCTGCCATGCACCAGTCATATCCACTCCAGACAGGAGGAGGGACGCGAGTTACACTCCAGTGCACATCTTTGGGAGTCCCAAATAACAGAAAATGACCACAACACTAATGCGAGAAACAGAGCCAGGAATTCTGTGTCAGTATAAAACAGAAGAAAGGAAAAAATGCTGAGTTGTTTCAACCCATGTTTGGGTCAAATATGGACAAACCCAACCGTTGGGTTTCAAAAAAAATTATTAAATCCAACCCAGGATTTTTTTTTTAAAGTGTAGAAGATATGATATCTAATAAATAACATAACACCAAGGGCTTACCATGCAGTTTTTTTTAAATCACTATGATTCTATAGAGTTTTGTGAGTGGTTTCCAGGGTGTTGCTATGTGGTTGCTAGGGTGTTTTGAGTGGTTGCTAGGTGGCTGCTTACAGGTACAAGTCAAAAGAGCCCCCCCTCCTCACGATTTTGTATCCTAGCATCATTACAAAACACTTATTACTAATACATTTGTACACAAGTGTGGATAAAAGTACATTTACTTGCTTTCATTTGCCTGTTTAAAAAGTAAAGTCTCCCCCCCAAAAAAAAGGACCAGTAGAGTCACATCCAACCTGTTGCTTTTGACTCTAGCAAGATATAGCCTATGATTAAACTTGGTCTTTCTTAGAATAAAACACACTGAAGCAAATACTAGCAAAACACATCACATTCTATTTCTATCCCTGATTTTATATGAAATATGTTCTCAACAGCTTTTAATGATCAGTATCCCAGTTTTTGCCACTTGTAAGAAGTTCCTTCTTTCATTGTTCAGGATTGCCAAATAAAAGTGAACTAAATGTTCTATAAATATGTATTTATGAAAAATATATGTTCATAGAATATTATATCTTGTTTTCTAAGCATTGAGACAGAAGGAGAGAGAGAGAGAACTTACCCCATTTGAACATCATCATGGTCAGTAAAAATGTCCCGGGGCATTTCAGATGCACTTTCCTGATCTCCATGGTGACGAGAGACAATCCAAACATACCAAACTAGCTTAATGTCTCTTTGAGTCCTTCATAGTGGAGCAACCTTCAAATTAAACCGTCTTGGGGAACATCAAACGTCTGAGTTCCCGCATGATCCTGAAGCTGAAAGTCTGCTCTGTTGAAATTCTCTTTGGTCTGTTAATTCCTATAAGCGTCAGGGTGTGTAGTTCATATAAAGTTCCCCTGTCCAGCATCAGAACGGTCAGGCTGAGAGCAGTGGCACATTGTACGTGTAGTAATGAGACTAACTCTTTTACCCAATCCCACTGCGGCTTACCACACTAATCACCCTGAGAGGGGAGGGGCCGGAAAACCAGAAGTGGACTTCAGCACCAGGACTCCTGTGTGTGTGTGTGTGTGTGTGTGGTGTGTGTGTGTGTGTGTGTGTGTGTGTGTGTTGTGTGGTTGTGTGTGTGGGGTTGTGTGTGTGTGTGATGGGTTTGCTTAGCTACACTTTGAGAACAGAATGGAACTAATTCAGACAAAACAGGACATAGCACATTCAGGGATGTCCTCAAGGATAAACATGATTCATAAAGTTAAAAATGTTTTAATAACAATGATAACAGTAGCACTTTATTTTTACAGTCCTGTTCCGTTATAATAACTGGGTTATAACTAGATACTAACCCTGCTACTAGTCTAAAACCTAACCTTAACCTATGTTGTTATCTTATATTACCAGTACTTTCTTGTGTAACTACACTGTAAGTACAAGTATGTAAAATAAAGTGTAACCATGGTAAGAGCTTAAAGGGATAGTTCACCCAAAAATGAAAATTCTGTCAACATTTACTCACCCTCAAGTTCTTCCAAGTTTGCATGAATTTCTTTCTTCTGCTGAACACAAAATAAGATATTTTGAAGAATGTTAGTAACCAAACAGTTGATGTGCCCCATTTTTTCTCTCCACATATGGAAGTCAAAGGTCCATCAATCATCAACAATGGTTACCCATATTCTTCAAAATTGTGTTTAGGAGAGGACAGAAACTCATACAGGTTTGGAACATCATGAGGGTGAGTAAATGTTGACAGATTTTTCCTTTTTGGGTGAACTATCCCTATGGTACAATGACAAAATTATGTCTACAAAAGGTTTCTGTAAGGGGGTTATCATATAGACTTACTTAATATGAAAACTAATAGTCATTTAAGAAAATGTGGCAAGTCATTTTGTGTGTGTGCGTGCGCGTGTGTGATGAAACATAAAACCAACAATAAATTCCAATTCTGTGTGGTTTCTAATTTATTGTAAAACTAAGTTAGCTATGATTAATGTATGTGTTTTATTAGTTAACTTTTCTACACTTTTGCAGGTGGACAGCAGATCGGCTCAGGTCAGTGTTATTTTAGTAGGCTACTATTTTTAAAATTATTATAGTACGTATTGATATTTTGAATTGGTGTTTATACAAAAAACTTTTAAGTTTGTTTTTAGTAATTTTTATGTGCTTTTGTCATTGTTATAAATTTTTTGGTAACACTTTACAAAAAGGTTCCATTTTTAACACCGGTTAACTATGTTACTTAACATAAACTAGCAATGTAAAATACTTCTAACACATTTATTAATCTTAGTTAATGTTAATGTCAACATTTGTTAATACATTTTTTTATATTGTATAATTGTGTAATTAATATTGTTTAATGGACCTGATGATATTAATAACAATGAATGCTAACAGTTTTTTTTTTAACCAATTAACATAAAAAACATAATAAATACTGTAACCAATGTATTTCTAAGGAAACATTTTCTATCTAATATCTATATTTTATTTTATTGCAGCTTTATTTTCAGCCTATATTGTTAACAATTACTGATATTTCAAGGTATTGGCAATAACAACACTGGGTCAGGTGAGGTTTTGTGTTAGAAAAACATACTACACTAACCACATGTGAAGTTGGAAATTTGAATTCTGTTTTGTTAGAAAACACTGAGGCCAGCTGGATATTTTCTTTCACAAATCAAGATAATCACAAAAGCTTTCCTAAGTGATTCCCTGCTGATGTTTTCCAACAGTGTATAATGAGCAGCTGAGATCTTACATCCTGCTGAGTTCAGCTATCACATTTGCATTAGTCATTCAAGGCTGCATTTCTTTATACTTACTAAACCCACAACTACCTGTTTTTATGACCTATGCAACTTGTTGATCCGGCACTATATATAAATGAAAAACAACACACACACACACACACACACACACACACACACACACACACACACACACACACACACACACACACACACACACACACACACACACACACACACACACACACACACACACACACACACACACACACACACACACACACACACACACACACACACACACACACACACACACACACACACACACACACACACACACACACACAGATTAGCATGGTGTTGTTTGGGTTCATTTACTGTGCCAGTGACTGTGATGTAAGTTGTTTTTGGTGTGTGCTGTGAGATTTTTTTTTTTTAAACAAGCTCCACTAAGCTTCTTGCCTTAAGAATTAGTGTAAGAAAATTCAATGCAGGGATTTACAAAATGCAGCCATAAAAAGCACTATATTAAATATGTAAACATAACAGCCGATCATTATCGCAAAATATAAACACGACGGTGATCAGGACCCTGTTGCGAAGTGAAATTGTCTTGTATCTCCATGGTGGAGTCTATTTTGCAATAATGACTGCAATATTATCACACTTGCAGTACATGACTGCCTATTAAATAAATCTGCAATGAAATTACCAAAGCCGTTTGTTATAATCCTTATTTTCATGCAAAATATCATGTGTGTCTGTCTGCACAAGTTCTAATTCATTTTAACCTAGAAAACTATATTTACTGATAATAAAAACACTGATTCTGTTCCTCTCACACTCATTTTTGTTTATCTGTGACTGATCACACATTTTGTTTACAAGAGGAAATTTCCATAGTGTTTTGTTCTGTGATCCAGGAATAGCATGAGGTGTCCTCTCTGTGAGTGTGTGTGTGCACATTACACCGGATGCTGACTTTTGCTTTATACAGTGTGTCACGGCTGGCCTTGAGATACGGACAGAGGCTTCTCACACTCTTTTACAAAGCTTAAAGGGTGAGTCATCATTAACTCACTCTCATATCGTTCTAAACCTTTAGTCCGTCTTTGAAACCCAAATCAAGATATTTTTTTATGAAATCTGAGCAATTTCTGTCCCTACATTGAAAATTGATTCACCCAAAACTCTGACATAACACGTCCAGCTCTCAAATATGGTAAATGGAAGCTCAAGAATGCTTGCTCTGTGTAAGAACAAATGCATGTGATCATATAAAGCAATCTTAGGTTTGGAATGACATGCAGAATCATAAGCTTAAAACATAAGCTCTCTGTGCTACAAGAGGAAGTCGTGGCAAATTCATAAATGGTGTTAAGGAAATCACATTGAGCGTCATGCTGATTTAGCATCTGAATCAATCCTTATGGTTTAAGAAAACTTGTTATATATATATATATATATATATATATATATATATATATATATATATATATATATATATATATATATATATATATATATATATATATATATATATATATATATATATATATATATATATATGTGTGTGTGTATACACTGCTGTTCAAAAATTTGGGGTCGGTAAGATTTTTTATGTTTTTAAAAGAAGTCTCTTCTGCTCACCAAGGCTGCATTAATTTGATGAAAAATACAAAACAAACCCAGTAATATTGTGAAATATTATTTCAATGTAAAACAGCTGTTTTCTATGTGAATATAGTAAAGTGTAATTTATTCCTGTGATCAAAACTGAATTTTCAACATCATTTATCCAGTCTTCAGTGTCACATGATCCTTCTAATATGATGATTTTGATGATATGATGATGCACAAGAAACATTTATGATTATTATCACAGTTGAAAACAGTTGTGCTGCTAAATATTTTTGTGCAAACCGTGAATCAGTTTTTTCAGGATTATTTTAAAGTTCAAGAGAAAAGCATTTCATTAAAATAGAAATATTTAGATTATTATAAATGTCTTTACTGTCACTTTAGATCAATTTAATGCGTCCTTTCCGAAGAAAAGTATTCATTTCTTAAAAATAATAATAAAAAAATCGTATTAACCCCAAACTTTTGAACGTTAGTGTATAAATCAACTGTCTTTTTTTGGAGCTTGACAGGCAGGGTCTCCATGGAAGAAAGAATTGACTCTGACCCGAAAGAAAGTCATTCAAGTTTGGATGAATTGACAGTGAAATGAGAACATTTTTCTTCAATTAATTCTAAAAATTAGTCTGAGATGTTCTTTAGTGTTTCTTTTTTGTACTGTATGGCTCTTCTTGTATCCAATCTGTGCTCTCTTTGATACTTGTGAGATACTATTGAGATTTGTGATTTTATCAACAGCATTCTGTTCTTTGTAGAATAACTTTCAGATCTAAAGCCAACTGTTAGTTCAACAGAAAAAAATGACTCAAAACATCTTAGAATTGTAGATAAATTTGAGTTTGACATGATGGCGGACTATGCACAAGCGCATGTGCTACGACGTGTTGTGGGTGACCCGAGTTCAAGTATGCCTTGTGTCATGTCTTAAACCCACTACTGCCCGTCTTCCCATTGTTTCCTTTCCCTATTTAGCCGTAGGGTTATTATAAGTCCCAAAGCCCCAAAGTACAATGTAGAGCAGGTTAATGCACGTGGATGTAAAAGTTATTCAATAACACTAAACATAACATAATCTTCAGTTCCCCAAATACAAAGTACTGATTTAAGTGGATAAAATGGTCAAGGGTCTAGTGATCTGATTGGTTAGCAGCTATGGATGTAGGCATGAACTGGATTTAAGTGGCTCAGCAAATTGGATCTTTATGCCAGGCAGGTTTGAGAAAACAAGATTGTAGCTTGCTACATCATGCATTGTCATTGAGCCCGCCAGTCTTATCACAAGACAAACATAAAGAAAACGGTAACCCTTTACAATAAGGTTCATTAAGAATGAACAATACTTCTTCAGCATTTCTTAATCTTAGTTCATATTGATTTCAACATTTCATTTTTATTATTTCTATTATTTCTATTAACTAACATTAACAAAGATTACTACATAACAAATGTATTGTTCATTGTTAGTTTATGTTAGTTAATACATCAACTAATGTTAATTAATGAACCTTATTGTAAAGTGTTACCAAAAAACTTTCGAAAAGCATTACTAGAAATGTGTTGTTTGACAATGTAATTTTACACATAATACAACAGAAATATATTTTCGAAAAATATTTAACATACTATAAATATATGTCCCACATTTGATCATTGTTTGCTGATATATTTGTAGTTGATGGCCTACAGTGCAGTAACCTAACGGAAAAGATGCATTTCATTTGTTTAATTTCAGTTACTCATGAGCTCAGCTGCAGCTTCCCCATATGGAACTTTAATAAGATTAAGATGCACTAAAATGACAATGATAGTCAGACTGCTATTCGCCAGCAGAAGCCTAACCAACACCCCCTAAACGACCATGGGGTCTTCAAAAGCGGCACATATGGCTGGCTCAAGAGTCCTACACTCATTGCTGTAAGACCCCCGAGATGTAACGCTAAGTACACTAATAAACAGTAATCTGTAGCTGTCTGCATACGAGTGACACATGCACACCACGCTTATAACCGCGAGGCTTAGTACAGAAGAATGACTGTGATTGGATTATGAGTCGTAAATCTTTTTGACAGCACACAGACCATGAGCACTTAACTGCACTGTCATAATGTAATGACCTCAAATTCTTCATACAGATAGTCTTACTCATACAGATGAATTTATATAATTTTAATGCAGCATATAACTATAAAGCATCTTTGATTTTAATAGATTTATAGTAAATGCAATTAAATAAATGCAAACGATAATAAAGTGATTATATGATCAGTGTAATGTAATGTAATTTCTCTCTCTCTCTCTCTCTCTCTCTCTCTCTCTCTCTCTCTCTCTCTCTCTCTCTCTCTCTCTCTCTCTCTCTCTCTCTCTCTCTCTCTCTCTCTCTCTCTCTCTCTCTCTCTCTCTCTCTCTCTCTCTCTCTCTCTCTCTCTCTCTCTCTCACACAGCACTCACAATGTAGTGTAGCCTTTCAGAGTAGATACTGCAAATTTCCAGCAGAGGGAACTATACAGCAAAGTGCCACTGTCCACAACCTATGTGTTTTGACGTAAAAAAAAGGGTAAAAAAACCGATAGAGTTTATGAATATGATGTTATAAAAAATTGTTCTTGTTAATAAAAGGATATGAATGTTTTGTGTGAACCTTATAGGAAGCTGGTCACAGATCAAGCGCAACGCCCCGTCTGGGAGGCAGCGGACTTTGAAATCTTTTGGTGTAAAATGAAAGTAAAAGGAGGAGGAAATTTAAAGAATGAAAGAAGTGAGATTGTAGCTATTCGTCACTTTGAAGAAGACGCGGTGGTGTAATGAATGAAGTCTCAGAATGAATTCGCATGTTTCTGAAGATCACAGGTAAGACTCTGGTTAAAACAGAATGTTTAGATCATTGTCAAGCCAACCATGTTTAAGTGAATTTCTTCAGTTTACTTTTGTTAAGATGTTTTAACTCGCATCTTAACGCATGATGTTTTAACTTCACAGTGCTGTCAAGAAGTCTTGTGTATTTGAGCCATACAGGAAGCATAAAAACATAGGCAAATGTCTAATAATCAGTAATGAGCACTTCGGTGAGTATTATCAGCCTGTATCTCCACTGAACAATAGAGTTGTTTAAACTCTGACCGGCTTACAGAAGGTTGTTTGGAACTGTTCTTATACGCCCTTATCTGCCCTTTTGAATGGCTACAATAATTTTACTAGTTATTCTAGTCTAG
Source organism: Chrosomus eos (assembly GCA_036326025.1). Classification (NCBI taxonomy): domain Eukaryota; kingdom Metazoa; phylum Chordata; class Actinopteri; order Cypriniformes; family Leuciscidae; genus Chrosomus; species Chrosomus eos. The sequence goes on from CM070834.1 coordinate 10,707,780, forward strand.
TCATGTAGAACCTAATGCTAGAATGTAGAACCTAATGCTACACTCTTAGAAGAATATATATATATATAGGCCTTACATACATATATATAGAACATACATATATATAGAACCTCAAAGGGTTCTGTCAGGCACTTCATATAGGCTATATAACCTTTTAAGGTTCCTATTAGTATGGGATCATTTCATGGATTATGTTTTAATTTTTTGTTTGAATCTATTTTTTAATTTTGGTTACATTTTCTGAATTAAAAATCGAATAAACACACTTTATCACTACAAAGAAAAACCTCTTAAGCACAAAAGTATTATGTAATCATTTAAGACAATTCTTCTTATATTGAAACTTTTTGGCATAAAGTGTTCTTTAAAATTGACCCAAGAACTCTATACATATACTGTTGTGTAATCTGAATGTCAACTTAAGTGTTAACTTTGCCTCTATATGCAAATCTTAACCTTGATTGCTGACTCCAGCTCTTCCCACAGTGGTTTACAGTCTTGAGATTCTATTCATGTGATTTTTTTTAGCACGTCCTGCTTTGTGGGATTTCACAAAGTATCCGTTCCTGAAAAAAACCCTCTGGATTTTTCTAAAAACTGATTGTAAATTATAACTCCATACACTGTTACATATGAAATAAATAAATAGTGGTGAGTTTAAATGATTCAGTGACCCTGTTTCAGTAAAAAAAAGCAGTTTCTGAGTTATTTGATGTTGATGTTATTGGGTTTGAATCAGTCTAATGAATCACACACTGATTCAGTGAGTGATTCATTCATTTGACTCATTCATTGAATTTAAAGTCACCAGGTGCGTTCGCAGATCGATAACATCAAAGTAACCACGATGACATCGCCAATGACATCAAAGTACCACGAGAGAGCAGGCGCTTCAGTATCATCAGACAAATCATTCTCGCGGTACTTTGATGTCATACACGATCTGTCCGTGGTGTGCTTTTTTAATGCAAACACACCTATTCTTTTCAGCCATTTTCAACTTTCTCCAAAAGCTCTAAAATAATCAATGGAATTGGTGGAAATGAAACATTAAATTCCATTAAATATACATCTATTCCTTAGTTATGCCTTCTTGTTCCAGACTCACCACGTCTGCAGAGGAAGGGCTGTTCAGTAGATGAACGCTTACTGTCGAGCACGTTCAAGTCCCTCGGTTTTCAAGTACAGGTGGAGAAGAACCTGTCAGCAAATCAAATGATTCATGTGCTGAGAAAAGGTACAGTGCAGCCTCGTACACACCGGGATGAATATCGGCTCGCGTTATTCGTCAGCGTTTTTCAACGCGTTTTTTGTGTTCACACCCAAGCGATTTTCGCTGACGATGAGCCGAGTGAACATGCAAATTTATTCCCTGACATTAGATGGCGCTTAATACCCCGGTCCATAAAGTGCTTCTGACACTCGCTTGTCACTCAGAAGAAGAGAACCAGTTTGCCGTTTGTCATATAGTTCTTTATTCTCGTTGGTGTCTCTTTATAAAGACACCAACAAGACCAGCAGCTCTACATTCATCTGGCCTTGCATCTTCCTCGTCTCATTTCTTCCCTGCAGAGTGTAGACGCTGTATATCTTCGCCATTACGTATGCGTGCTCGGCAAGACCGGTTTGTGTTTGAGCGCCCCCAAGTTGTGTTTTACTGTAACTTCAGAAGCTCTAGACACGTGAGCAAAAGCGCCAATCTCATTGGTCGGATAGTTTTTGACTCGGCGCGTCAAACCAAAAAAACGAACTCGAGGCGTTTAAAAAAAAAAATGACGCTTTTACCCGTGGCGTTTTACGCGTCGGTGTGCACACTCACATTGGCGCCCATTGTTTAGTCACGAGGCGTTAAACGTTGGCGAATATCGCACGCGAAATTCGTCCCGGTGTGAACAGGCCTTACAACGTCATTTTCAGTGTACAGGATGGGTCATAATGCCTGTATTAATTTATAAATGTGCCCTAGTATCCAAGGAGAACCACGCAGACAATTCCTGTTTTGTATGTGTACTGATGAGCCACGGAGAGGATGGAACAATCCTTGGATCGGATGAGTGCTGGATCCATGTCAAAACTCTGACCTCTCTCGTGACTTCTGACCTCTGCCCTAGTCTGCGGGACAAGCCGAAACTTTTCTTCCTACAGGTAACAGCCGTCTGCAAAAGAGAGAGAGAAGCATTTCATAACATTTGGTCTGTGGCTAACTTATTTGTGATTGGTTTGATTGCATATTCAGGCCTGCAGGGGAATGGCATTTGACCCTGGTGTCGAGACAGACAGTGAAGAAGCACCGGGCGAATTTTTGGGAATATCGGACGTTCCCGAGGCGGATTTTCTCTGCTGTTATTCCACAGTGGAAGGTTTGCATTGCACTTGACAGACAGTTGAATAGTTGATTGGTTTCATTGAATTTTTGTACACTTTCCGCAAATGCATTTGAAAACATATTTGTTTCTCCGCAGGGTACTACTCGTGGAGAAATCCAGACACAGGTTCTGTATTTATCGGTGAACTTTGCGAGATGTTAAAGGACTGTCATCTAGAGATTATTCAGATTCTCACAAGAGTAAATCATCGTGTGGCTTTTCACTTCCAGTCTCACACCACAGACCCAGATACACACATAAAGAGACAAATGCCATGCTTTGCCTCCAGACTGACCAAGGATTTTTATCTTCATGTGGCAGAGAAGAAAAAGAAATAATATAAATATAAATAATAAAAAAATAATAATAATTCAATCACTGGCAGCAAGTCAGTGATGTGATTTGCAAGGAGAGGCAGCACTTTATTATATGTTAATCCTCATATATGCAAATACACTTCATTATTAAATGTTAAATTATAATCAAATGATGTACAAGAAGGCAGATCTGAAAAACAGTCTAAGCACATGCAATGAATTAAATACTTCAGGATGAACTTCATTCATGTTTTTTTTCTCTTTTTTCTTTCCAAATAAAAATGGGTGCAAACCAAAAGATAACATTATTCATAAGAGGCAAGTGAATATCTGACGACAGATGCTAGATTTATGTATATTTCTCTATTTTTTGGATTATTCATATCATAGTCTTTAAAATATAATTACTTTTTACAGAGACAGTATTTTTTTCATAGGAAAAGTTTGAGAATCTGGCTCTGGGATAATGGTGAAACAATGAAATCCATACATAAAAGGCACTTGATTTGCATGGTAAAAATAAATAATACAATTTTATGTGTCCTTGATAGTATAAGAAAACAGGGCCTTTTAGCTTTAAAATAAATCAAGACATGACACATTAAAGTGTCCACACTAAAGAAATACCCATATGACTTTTAGTTGGAATAACTAAAAGTGAAAGACAACTTTTGATTAAGGGTCAAGTAACACTTGTTCATCAAGGGTAGTTTTCCCATCCGGTGGAGAAAGAGAAAAGGCAAAACAAAACCAGGTAAAGCATTACAAGCATAAGCAATAGAAAAGAGTGTCATTATTGCCTGATAAAACCCATAAGGAGCATGCATGATAACCATGGTCAGAGTAGTTATTAGAATAAGACAAAACGCTCTTCTTTTTATGTGGTTTTCCTCCTTTCTCTCACTCCTGGTCCTGACTGCTTCAGATCTCTGAGAACAGACAAAAGACAAAAGACAACTGGATGGAGAGGAAGAGGATCTGCTGTGTCAACATGCAATAGAAGTAAAGCTCAATCAAGGAGAACCAAGTTATAATAAGAACCACACAGGCGCCAAATTCGCCATCCAGGCAATAACAGAACACGCCACTCTATGAGGTTTGTACTTCAGAAAGGTTACAGGATAACCCACTGCCAGGTAACGCTCAACACAGATCAGACACTGAAACAGAGGACGACCAGTGATGATAAGTCCTGTAAGAATAGTCCACGTTATCAAGGAAAACAACAACAAACAAACCAAATTATTGTTAATATATAGCTGTTAAGTATAGGCTACTTTAGAAAAAGTCACTTATTTTTCCAGTAAATGTAATTAACTCTTTATTAAGAATACATTACAGTACTGTTCTTATTAAAATATTTTCATATTCTTGACACAAATGCACGAGTCTTTGCAGTTTATAAGTAGGCCTACTCATTTGCAGATTCGACAAATAAAAGCTGTTGTAAAATGAAAAATGCTAAAATAAAACATTTTAAAATTTAAACATAATTTAAATTCATAACATTTAGACCTACATAATATAGAATACGAAATGTTTGTAGAGTAAAAACACTTCTCACCGTTCACCTCGTATTTTTTCAAAGTTGACGCATCTTCATGTTTTCTGGTAGCGTAGGCCTACATGACAATCTTCAACTTTATGATTGTGGTATCATGAGTGCGGTAAGGTAAGATTTTTGATCGCAATTTTTTTTAAATTTTTTTTTAAATTTTTTTAAATTTTTTTTTTTTAAAGAATAGATTGCCATATATTTTTATTTTTTTTTAGAGTGGAAGATGCAAGCAGATATGATAGGGGTAATTTTTTTTTATTTTTTTTTTTTTTATTTAACAGTCAGACATACATACAAACCAACATAGTACAATAGTGAGCAATCTTGTAAATCCATAATTCCAGAAGTGACATAAAAGTGATATAATTGTTTGATCTAAGTGTGTATTTGAGCGGGTGTGAGTGTGGGTATGTGTATGTGTGTGTATGCGTAAACAAAGTAACCATTTATTATTTATTACCATTGTCATTACCATCACCACCCCACTCCCCACTACCACCATATTGCCAATATTGTGTTGGTCGATTTTTATTTCCATCCTTCCTCCTATGTAACAATTGCCATTGTCAATGCTGTATAAAATAAAAGATGGTATAATAAGATAAGATAATATAAGATAACCTTCCCCCACATCTCAGCAGTCCCTATCCTTTCCTAATTTTTTTTTTTTGTGTGTGTTATGTGCAATGTCTAAGGTGCATTAAAAGAGGGAGTACAGTGCGAGAGTGTCTCAAATTGGGACAGAGATGCTGTCCCGATGAAACCACTTCTCGTCTGTCTTGCCTGCCCTGGTGTTTGTGAGGTTTTCCATATATACATATTCCTTTTCTTTTTTTTTTTTTTTTTTTTCATTCTATGTTGTGGTGCATTAAAAACCCATGAAGAGATAAGGGGGGAATTATTGCAGTAGTGATGATAATGACATTTAATTCCAATACAGCATTGACAATGGCAATATTGATGATTATAATAATAATGATAATAATAATATTATTAATAAATGATAATGATGATGGCAGTGGTGACCGCAATGGTGAGAGCAAAAGACAGCAACAACAGCAATTACAACAATGAAAAGATAAAAGTGAAAATAGTAATCATAACAATAACAGTGAAGATAGTAATAACAATGATGACATAAACAAGTTCAAATAACTAAAATGCATTAATATTCGTGGGTTGGTTAAGAAGGTGGGAGGAGTCGGAGTTGAAAACAGAGAAAGGATTCATAGCTGTAAGAGGTCAGAAAGTGTTGGACGGCAGAGGTCAGTTTCAGATGCGTAATCATGAAGGGGAGATGCGTATTCCATTGCAATGAAGTCTGAAATAAGATTTTTCCAAATGTTAATGTGTAATTTATTTCTAGTTTTCCAGTTCATGAGGATAGTTTTCTTGGCGATGGTTAGAGCTATGAGGAGTATTTTAGAGTTTACAGTTTTATCAGTGATTGTTGTCAGGTCCCCCAGCAAGCAAAGAGAAGGCGACAGTGGGATGTGGCAGCCGACTATAGTGGATAGTGACTGTGTGACCTCTTCCAAAAGTGTTTGATTGGAGTGCAGTGCCAGGTTGCATGGATGTATGTATCTGTAGAATTTTGATTGCAATGTGTGCAAACTTCTGATGTGAAACCCATTTTAGCTAATCTGCTGCCCGTGTAATGTGTTCTGTGAAGTATTTTGTATTGTATTAACTGAAGATTCGCATTTTTGGACATGAGATAGATGTTTTTACAGATTTGGGTCCAGGAGTTGGCATCAGGGGCTATTGAAAGATCGTTTTCCCATTTTATTGTTGGTAAGTATATGGTCTGAAGTTGGTTTGAAATCATTTTGTATATTTTAGAGAGAAGTTTCTTTGGGGAGGAAATGTTGACCAAGTCTGATATTGCCGGTGGAAGTTCTAAATTTGTGTCTCTGATGTTGATTTTTGTCAGAACAGAAGATTTGAGTTGTAGGTATTTTAAAAATTCGTTGCTCCCGATGCCATACTCCTGGGCCAGTTGCGGAAATGGTGTAAATGTGTTAGATTTGAAAATGTGCTTAATGTGGGTGATACCCTTTTCCGCCCATGTGTGAAAATTCAGTGTTTTTTTATTGCTTATAAAGTCACGGTTGTTCCACAGTGGGGTGAGGTTAGATGGAGCTAATGTAGAATTTGTGATTTGGTGAAATTTCCACCAGGCTGTCAGAGTGGCAGATATAGTTACTGCATTAAAACATGTGTGTTGTTTAATTGATTTGGTGAGGAATGGTATGTCAGCTATATTTAATTCTTTGCATAGTGATTGTTCTATATCTAGCCATGTAATATCAGATTGGGTGGGGTGAATCCATTTGTATATGTATTGCAGTTGGTTAGCCATTGAGTAATATTGGAAATTTGGTGCTTCTAGTCCTCCTTGAACCTTACTTTTTTGTAGTGTAGTGAGTTTAATCCTTGGTGTTTTATTTTTCCAGTAGAAGCGAGTTATAATGGAGTCTAGCGATTTAAACCAGGTGAGTGTGGGGTGGGTTGGAATCATTGAGAATAGGTAATTAATTTTCGGTAAAATCGTCATTTTTATTGCTGCTATCCTGCCGATTATGGAGATTGGAAGGTTGAGCCACCTGAGCAAATCGTCTTCTATTTTTTTTAGCAGTGGTGTGAAGTTGAGTGTTACCAACTCTGACAGTCTGGAGGAAATTTTAATGCCTAAGTAAGTGATGTGATCATGACATATAGGTATCGGTGATTGATGGGGTGCCACATCCCATTTGGTTTTATGTAAAGGGAGGATGAAAGATTTATTCCAGTTTATTGCATAATCTGATATTTTTGAGAAGGATTGGATTGTTTTAATTATTTCTTGAGTAGATGCTAGGGGTTCTTGTATATATAGTAGGATATCATCTGCATAAAGTGAGATTTTATGTGTTTGTTGTGGTGTTTCAATACCTTTGATTGCTGGGTTTTGACGGATAGCTGCTGCTAAAGGTTCAATAAAAATCGTGAATAGGGATGGAGAGAGTGGACATCCCTGCCTCGTCCCCCTGTGCAGTGTGAAGCTTTGTGATGTTAGTCCATTGGTTGTGACTGTGGCCGATGGTGATGTGTATAAAATCTTGATCCAGTTAATAAATGACTCTCCAAAGCCGAATTTTTGTAACGTGGTGAATAAAAATTTCCAGTTGACCCTATCAAAAGCTTTTTCGGCGTCTAATGTGGCAATGAGAGTATCTTTCTGTTGTACTGATGAGTAGTGCATTAAATTGTATAATCTGCGGGTGTTATTGGATGCGTGTCTACCCTTTATAAAGCCGGTCTGATCAGGGTGGATTATATATGGTATAATTTGTTCAATTCTATGGGCTAGTGCTTTGCTAATAATTTTTATGTCGACATTTATAAGTGAGATAGGACGATAGTTAGATGTGAAGGTGTGGTCTTTGTTAGGTTTAGGAATGAGTGATATAAGTGCTGTATTCATATGGGAAGGGAACTTTGCGTTATGTTTTATTTCTGTTACTGTTCTGCTAAATAATGGGTATAAGGTTGACCAAAAATGTTCGTAGAACTCAGCAGGGAAGCCATCTGGACCTGGTGCTTTATTATTTTGCATGCTTTTCAATGCGGAGTGAAGTTCCTTTTCTGTGATTGGTAATTCTAGTGTGTTTACTTGTTCCATGTTGAGTTTTGGTAGAATGGTGTTATCGAGGAATTGGGTTATGTCTTCTTGGTTTGGGTCCAGATCAGATGAGTATAATTTTGTATAGTAGTCTTCAAATATCTTGTTTATCTCAACTGGTGAATTGACCCTTCGCAAAGACCCGCCCTCCTTAGTTACTGTCGCTATGTTCCGACAAGCTATGCTGCTCTCATGCTCTCACCATGTTCTCACGCAGTGAAAAATACATCGCGGAGCAGAGAGGAGACTGACAACACGCAGACAGACAGGACAGACCAGGTTACTTTTCGGTTACTTTTGATATTAAACATATTAAACAAAGTCTCAGCTTTCAAATGTGGTCATTTTTTGAAAGAAATTTAAACAATAAATACCGTTTTGGGGCTCTTTAATGTGCCGTGACAGATCGCTGTAGAGCATCCGTTAAAGCTGCTCGTGATCCGATCATCTCTTCCTTCTAGTTCATTTATAGCATCAAATAAACATGAACGAACATAAGAAGTAATGTTGTTTTAACCGCGGAAAGGCGTCAGTATATTCATTTTACCAAGTTAAAATCCTCCTAACTCTACTGGCTGCTTTTTCGGACAAAATGGCGGATGGCGAAGTATGATTGGTTAGAACACCTGTCAATCAAGCTCCACGCGAAGGGTCAATTGGTTAGCTTCCCTGCCGAGTTTCTGATGGAGGTTATTGCTGTTCTTTCTTTATTTCTTTTAATTTGACTGGCTAAATATTTTCCGGATTTATTGCTATGGTGAAAAGTTTCTTGACGGAGCCTGTGAATCAGAAACTGGTTTCTTTTGTTTATTATTTCATTAAGCAAAAATGTTTTTTCTCTAATTTCTTTATAGATGCTTTCTGATTGAGTATTTGCATGTAAAATTTCTAATTCTTTTATTCTTTCTTCCAGTTGGACTTCTTTTTCTCTGTCCTTTTTTTTTTTATGTACTGAATATGATATAATTTTTCCCCGTAAAACTACTTTCCATGTTTCCCAGAGCAGTGATGCTGACGACTTTGGAGAGTCATTTATTTCAAGGAAGGATGTCCACTCTCTCTTGAAGTAGCTGTCAAATTCTGGATCTTTCAAGAGTGATGTATTAAAACGCCATCTGGTGGGGTGCTTTGGTATTGCAGATGGATTCCATGTCAGAGTTACTGGAGAGTGGTCACTAATAATGATCGGATGTATTTTGGTTTCTAAGATATTTGGTATGATTGAATTACTGGTTAGAAAGAAATCAATGCGGGAGTAGGTTTGGTGGACATTAGAATAAAAGGTGTATTCTCTAGCGAGTGGGTGTTGTAGCCTCCAACCATCACCAAGACCAAAATCACTCATGAACTGTTTTATAGTTTTAGAGGACTGCCAAGATTTTCCTGTATGTTTTGACCTGTCAAATGATGGATTGATTACAGTGTTATAGTCTCCCCCTATAATTATTGGACCGTTGGAAATGTTTGAAAGAGAGGGAAAAAAAATTTGCAAAGAAGGAGGAAGGAGGAAGGAGGAGTTTGGTCCATAAATGTTGCCAATTGTAATTGGATTATTGTTGATTGAAATGTTAATAATGATAAAACGGCCTTCAGGATCTGAAATGGTTGTATAGTGGTTAAACTGTATTTTTTTGTTTATTAAGATGCATACTCCTCTTTGTTTTGAATTATAGTAGGAGGAAAAACAGTGGTTAAAATGTGTAGTTTTTAAGCTGTTTTGTGTATATTGTGAGAGGTGTGTTTCCTGTATTAGACATATATCTGCTTGTGTATTTTTTAGGTAATTTAAAACTTTATTTTTTTTGTTTGTGAACCAACTCCACGAATATTCCAAGTTAAGAATTTTAATTGCATGAACCTATAATGTACATTTCATAGTTACCTTGTGTGAGTATAAGTCTCTGTGTGTGTGTGTGTGTGTGTGTGTGTGTGTGTGTGTGTGTGTGTGTGTGTGTGTGTGTGTGTGTGTGTGTGTGTGTGTGTGTAAATCTATAACACAAATTGACAAATAAAACAGGGATAACATAGATACCTATAACCAACAACAGAACATATAAACAGTGAGCAAGGCTATTTAGGTGCATTTAGAATACAATGTGTGTGCGTGGTGCGAGTGGTTTACCGGTAATTAAAAAATATGAAGATTATGAATTGAATATAAATTGAGCATAAACGGATTGGAAATGTTACATTGCTAGTTTCAATAATCAGTAAAGCCAGGGAGTAGTGTCTTTGTCTCTAAACAATTGTCCATCAATATATAATTTGTCCACTGTGATGATTGCTTTTTTACCTTGACTGATCATTGTCTTGCGGATGGGGAAAAGTAGCTTACGTCTGCGGATGATCTCTTGTGGATATTGGTCGTTGAGTCTGTAATGAGTCCCTTTGAGCTGCCGTCCTTGTCGCTGAACCAGTACTTTTTGCTTGAAATGTTCAAATTTGGCGATGATGGGCCGGGAACGGGTGGAGTTGATGGGTTTCTGTCCTAAACGGTGAACGCGATGGAAAGTGATGTGCCCTACAGCCTCTGATGTAAGTTTGAGCTGGTTAACCATGAAGTCCTTAATAGATTTTTCGGGATCTTCGGTGGATGATTCGGGAATGCCGGAAAAGATTAGATTGTCTCTCATACTTCGTGACTGTATATCCAGGATGGTTTCTTGCATGGCTTTGTTCTCAGCGATGACGGAGGTAAGTTGAGTGTTTACAGTGGAAAGTGTTGTAGTGAGTGTGTCCACGGAGCTTTTCAGTGATTTGTTTTCTTCTGTGAGCGAATCGACTTGTTGTTGACTGTATTCCAGGCTATGGCGGAGGTTTTGAAATTCTTTGTGCAGTACTTCGATTAGTGAGAGTCTAGAATCCAAGTGAGATAAGCGCTCGTTGATTGAAAAAAGTATGTCGGAACAGCAGTTTGTTTTGGTAGGAGTGGATGCTGGTGATGTTGGTGATGACGGCGGTGAATCGGTTGATAAGGGAGAGTCCGAAGTGCGTGGTTTTTTGGCTTTGCGTGATCTGCCCATTGTACAAAGTCTGTTGAATTGATGGTCAATGTAATCCTCCAGTTGGTCCAGGTCCGAGTTGAAATCCAGGTTTTGAATTAGGTTTAAAGCGGGTGATGTTGTTACAGAAAAAACGAGAGAGAGAAGAGAAAAAAAAAAAAAAAAAAAAAAAAAGTTTATCTTTTTTCTAGCAGCGGCGCGCTGCCATTTTGAATTTTCGCACCCAACGCACACACACACTACACACTACGTCAATACGTCATCACGTGTCCCCCGTCTCACGCAATTTTTTTTTTAGAATGTTGTCAAGTCCTATCAATATTTTCTGATTAGACCAACTGAGACATTATTAGAGAAATAAAAATCCATATAGCAGATTTGTAACTTTTTTTGTGTTGTTAAAGGTCCCCTGACATGAAATTTTCACTTTCTGAGGTTTTTTAACATTAATATTAGTTCCCCTAGCCTGTATTTGGTCCCCTAGAAATTTCAGTCGGTGTAAACCGAGTTTTGGCTATCTTTCTCTGCCTGTGAGAAAATGAGATCTCAGACGGGCTGATCTTGAATCTCCCCCTATATGACGTCATATGGGGGGAATGTTACCTCCCCCTTCTCTGCTTTGCCCGCAAAGAGACTTTGACCCGCCCATGAGAAAACGAGCTAGTAAGTACGAACGCGTGCGCGATTTTAGTTTATCCTGGAGAGATATCATGACGTGTGACCGATCGAAGCACAAAAGTTGAATAGAGAGATATAATGGCTTGCAAACGAGCGAAGCATGGCAGTTGATCAGTGTTCGGATGTACAAATGAACAGTATTTTTTAGTTCCTTCATCCGAGCCTCTGAAGAAACAATGGGTTAAATTTATTTTCTCTGGAAATGCGCCGACACAATTTCCCAAATTTTTGGATGGTCCAAACATTTCACCGACGACTGTTTCCTCAACTTGGGCCAATACAGAGCTGGCCTAGATGAACGTCTGAAAATAAATGATCGAGCTACCAAGCAACAATTCAAGTTCAAGTTCAGACAGGTAATCTTTATCTCAAAATCGTTCAATACTGTTAATGCATCAGTAAGTCAAGCCAGTGACTAAAATATCACCTTCACATTGTTTCTTTTAGTAGAATGAAAATAATCTTATTTAAATTGTGAACAAATTATATACAGAAATCGATCAAAGAACATTTTTCCACACAGCGCGAGTTTATCTGGACAACTCGTTATGAAATCAATGACGCACGTTACTGCACAACGAAGCTCTTACTGTATTTACATCATCGTGTTTGAATTTGCATTAGTGAAAGCAGAGAGAGTGCAGAAATTGCGTTGTCTCGCTATCAACAGACTGTCATCTGCTTGCTCAAAGCTCATCACACATTTTATGTGATGGGAATAGATCTAAATACTTTAAAAACTTCTCACGATTTGTTAATCTCGATAGCTGTATTAGTAAAAACGTATAATAGCAGTAGTAAAAGTATTCGAGAGACTTTCACATGTAGCGATTTCATATGCAAGCATGTCAGCCAATCACAGCAGTGGGCGGTTACACTGAAGTCTCACAGCAGACACGCCCCTTCAAACAGAGTGTTCAAATCAGAGGCTAAAATCAGGCTAGGAAAAATGCCTTTTATTTTTAAATTATGACTATTTTTGATCTAAAAACATACTAACATTATAAGGGCAACCCAGGAAACATTATAAAATAATAATATAACCCCATGTCAGGGAACCATAAACATAGGTGTAAAAAAATAGGTTGTGAATCATGAATGTGCTCGAGACAAATGAATTCAAATCAAAGGGCGATTCCACTTGCTCTTTCCAGTGTTTGTCTGGCAGAGGTACACCAATATATTTTCCTACTGTTGATATATTTCAGAGAATATTTATGGTACCTAGTTTTTATTCGGAAAACAATTAATTCATTTGACATTCATCATTACCCATCACCATGTTTGCATATGTGTTTGATTTATACATGAAAAAAAGTTTTTATACCTTTATTTTCTCTCTAGCTTTATTTTTCTAGGTTGTTCTTTGTTTAGCCTATTGCCGATTACTCTATTAATAAAGATGAAAATGAGAAAAAACAAAGCATTAGGTGTCAGGTAGACAAAAAGCATCCCTAAGAAAGGATAGCATACTACTATATTAAATAATACTGCAGTAAACATTTTACCTAATGTATTAATATAAATTAATCAATCATGTTTTTTTCTTGCACTATAGATTACAAGCCGAACCAGGCGTTGAAATTTATTAAGACCTTGGTTTCAATTGATTACAGGTAAATTGGCTCGGTTATGTATGGTAACCATTGTTCCCTGAGGAGGGAACGGAGACATCTCGTCGGAGGAGTTTCCAGCGAATTGGGATCACGCTAGGGAGACCAATTGCCTTTGAGTGAAACTAAAACGAGCCAATGAATATTGGCATGCAAGACTTGCATTCTGCGCCCCGCCTGCCAGTGTGGGTATAAAGCAGAAGCAAGCGCACACACATTTGCTTTTCGCTGAGGAGCCGGACGGTGTCCAGTCCTCCGCGAAGGTACAGCAAGCATGGCGACGGGACGAGACATCTCCGTTCCCTCCTCAGGGAACGAGGGTTACCATACATAACCGAGACGTTCCTGGGATCCCTAATAAAATGCCATGGTGCTGGCCCCTTCCAGCGCACAGCTTAGCTTCCCGTTTGACCAGTTTCTTACCTTATATGGCGGGAGCTAACTAGGAAAAAATCACACTCCTGTTCTGCAAGACACGCTCAGTGGATTTGGATAACACTGGGGAAGCGAGCCCAACCCGTAGGAGGGAATTCTGAGGAGCCCCTGCCCGCCCAAAGGGAGGCACTGGAATACACGTATGTACTAACCCGTAGGGAAGTGAGACATACGGCGGTCATTGAGGTAGTCCCAGCCCGAGGGGTGGGAGCGTACTCAGCAAGGACGACAGACCTGGTCTGTCGAGGGGAAGAGACGATGCTAACCCGGAGGGTTGCTGGAACGTGGAAGAAATGGGTCGCCGTAGGGACCACTGTTAAGGCCACCCAGTCTAATAACAACTCCTATGAGAGGTAATAGACCTGGCGCCAGATGATCCACCTCGCCTGGAACCGAAGGGGTGATGGAGGAACTCACGAGGATAACCGTATGTTGGGGAACCAAAGGAGCAAAAAACGCACGTATCCGGCCATGTGGCGGGAATGGCAAGCTGACATAACCTAATTCCTCGCACTACTGGCAGTAGTGAGTACACGGGAGGAAACAGGTTCAACACGGAGGCTATAAAACCTAGCGAACGTGTTAGGTGTCGCCCAGCCCGCAGCTCTACAGATGTCTGTCAGCGAGGCGCCTTGCGCCAGAGTTTAGGAAGAGGCAAGACTCGTAGTAGAGTGTGCCGTCAACCTAGGTGGGCAAGGCACGTCCTGGGACTCAGAAGCCCGGATAATAGCATCCTCTAACCAGTGGGCTAACCTCTGCTTCGAAATAGCCTTCCCCTTCTGCTTGCCTCCGTAACAAACAAAGAGCTGATCTGAGGTCCTGAAGCTTTGCGTTCTGTCCGCGTAACAACACAGGGTGCGGACAGGACAGAGAAAAGCCAGGGCTGGGTCTGTCTCCTCCGGGGGCAGCGCTTGCAGGTTCACTACCTGATGTACAAATGGAGTGGTAGGAACCTTGGGCACATATCCGAGCCGGGGTCTCAGAACAATGGACCAGACATGGAGTCTCCAGAGGTCTGGACGCGGGTGCCATAGAGTGCCCCGTCTTTGAGAAAGCAGGTCCTTCCTCAGAGGAATGGGCCAAGGAGGGGCTGTCGCGAGGAGCGTGAGTTCCACGAACCAAGTCCGGTTGGGCCAATACGGCGCAACGAGCAGGACCTGCTCATCGCCCTCCCTGACCTTGCACAAAGTCTGTGCGAGAAGGCTCACTGGGGGAAACGCATATATAGCTGTGTGCCAGTGCATACGTACCGAGGGATCCTTCGGTCAGGGAATAAAACAACCGGCAATGGGTCTTGTCCGGAGAGGCAAACAAATCTATCTGAGCGGCTTCGAAGATTCCCCATATCAGCTGGACCACCTGGGGATGGAGTCGCCATTTTACCGGAAGAGGCGGCTGCCGTGAGAGCTCATCGGCTACACGGTTGAGCACACCAGGGATGTGAATGGCCCGAAGCGGCCTCAGATGCTTCTGACTACATAGGTGGAGATGGCGGGCAAGTCGCGACATACAACGGGAGCGTAGACCACCTTGGTAGTTGATGTACGCAACGGCCGCAGTGAAACACATGAACAGAATACAAACAGCGACACATTTACACACATTTTAATAAGATGTATCTGAATAACATACAGAGAAGATTGACATCTTTATGGGAGCTTTGTGGAAATCAGAACAGAGGGCACTTGTTTTTAGTGCTCTACACAAACAACGAACACGACATGTTATGGCTTTCTTTACCCAGCTGCCAAAAATTTAGTTAAAATTTACTATCAACTATGGAGTCATACAAAAGGGTAGTTTGCCAACCCTGTGAATGAAGAGAAGTGGCTGCACAAAACCAGACAGAAAGAAACATGCAAGACTCATTGATTCCAGTTCCATGCTGGCAGGAGTTGACAGAATATACTGTAATCCTGTGATTGAACTGGGAACGTAAGTGATTACTAAAGTCACAGTAGTTATTAGAATGAGATTAAATGCTCTTCTCTTCATGTGGTTTTCCTCCTCTCTCTCTCTCCCTCTCTCTCCAGGTCCGGGCTGCTTCAGAGCTCTGAGAACAGCCACACAGCAGAAGAGGTTTATGGAGAGGAAGACTACGAAGTGTGACAGGTACACGCATTTAAAAATGACCATTAAACACGGGTTTACAAGGTCCAGAGACAACACACAACATATAATGATCATTATCCAGGTAACAACAGAGCATGCGACTTTGTATCTGAGAGGTTTGTACTTCAGAAAGGTTACAGGATGAACCACTGCCAGGTAACGCTCAATACACATCAGACACTGAAAGAAACGGGCAGTGCTGGTAAATCCTGATAAAAACATCATAACAGTCCATAGCCTTGTAAATACGTGACCAAGCACAGAGTTTAGAGAGCGCAGACATAACATAATCTCACAAACAGAGATGTTCATAGTGAAGAATTCAGATGCAATTCCTCTTCCTGTCCCTGTGACAATGAGCCACAGAATATAGGAGTGTGTAGGAAGACCAAACAGGACATTGATGACATGTAATACAATATCAAAGGGTGGAATGTGATAATATCTGTAAAAATCGGTTATGTTACATGCCCCGTTTGTCAGAGGTGCTTCATTCGAGATGTTCATAGTGTAACTGTCTTTGCATTCACCTGAACAAAAAATAAGTAATAAAATCAGACTGCAGAAAACAACATATTATTATAGAATGTAAAACAATTAACTTTTAATGTACAAAAATGACAAATGTTTTAAACTGATATTAAGGTTTCATTAATCAGAATATATGTAAAGTATTAGTAAGTAATAAGTATTAGTTTATTAATCTTATATATAATGCATATTATTATATTATATTATATTATATTATATTCACATATAGACCTCTAGCAGATTAAGCATTTGATCATATTAAGTCTTAAGATATGTAATCTAACTAGATTTTACAATTTTATCATATCATATTTTGTTTGTAAATGCTGTGATTATAGAAATAAAGATTTTGAAGAAAGATAGTTGGTTACCGGAATAGTAATAGTCAAATCTCACTCTCTCAAATGAAAATGTCGGCTGTCTAGGAAGGTGATCAGTGCAGTTCTCACTCCGAATCCACAATGCTGCATATGTTATTTTTATTACTGTATGCAAATTTCAATATGCATATAGTGATTTATGAGTGTTAACATCATAGATCATAGAACTGTGAACATAAAACTATTTGATACTGTGATCACATGATTTTGGAAGATGTCAGGACTAAGTGAGGAGATATAGGCACAGAATAAGCTTTCTCACTGAAATGAATATGCAAAACCACAAACAAACAAAATATATGAGAAGCAATTTTTAATTTATAAGATTTTTTTTGCACCGAATGACACATAGATTTCTTTAATACACTACAATATCAGGACACTATAGTTCTTTATAAAGTAAATAAATAGATGAATAAGCGGGTACACTCTTAAAAATTGTTTTTTTCAGTGGGGGGTTCTATATAAATGAAACACACATACTTGGGATTTGTCCTCTGCATTGAACCCATCCAACACACATTGAGCAGTGAACACACACAAACTGTAAACCGTGGACACACACCAAGAGAGTCAGTATTTAGAATCAAACCCGCAACCATCGGGTTACCAGTCTGACTCGCTAACCATTAGGCCACGACTGCCCACAAAGTAACGGACCTTCGCCCAAAGGGACTTGAACCCTGGACCCTCAAAATGAGCACCCCCATATCCTGTGGCATGCACTGCTGGGATATGAACCCTAGGGTTCTCGACTTCATTTTAAACAAATATTTAATGCCAAAAAAGGTTCTATAATAATGCTTTCATATTTAATGGGTTATTTAACTTTTTTTCTAGTGATGCAGTTTGTTTATTTATGAGCTGCTTAATTGATAAAAAATTAATTAAAATAAATAATAATAATACAAAATAATTATTTAAAACTAAATCCATAAAATGACTCCATTATGGTAACCCCTCTAAAGTTCTATACAGAACCTTTTCTTCTAAGAGTGTATATTTAAATATATTAAAATAAAGCTATATACATTAAATATAACATCTATCGTTCTATCTAAATATGTCTCTTCAAAAAACAACAAAATACCATTTTCATACCATTTAGAATGAAGATTGACATTTATGGGAGCTCCATGGAAATCTGAGCATAGGACTTTTGTTTTATTGAGAAGCAGAAACAATGAACATTACATGACATCTGTTACCCACCAACCATATTTTGTGCAGTTCTGTTTAAATAGTAAGGTAATAAATGACCAGGGTTATGTCAATTACAGAGACCTACAGAAGGGCAGTTTGCCAACTCTGTGAATGTAGAGTAAAGGATGCACAAAACCAGGTAGCAAGTAAAATGCGAGACTCAATGAATCCAGTTCTGTAATTCTCTGTATTGGCAGGATATGTTGTAAAGCCACAAATAAACTCGGAACATGCATGAGTAACAAAGTCCCAGTAGTTATCAGAATGAGATGAAATGCTCTTCTCTTCATGTGGTTTTCCTCTTCTCTCTCTCTCCCTCTCTCTCCTGGTCCTGACTGCTTCAGAGCTCTGAGAACAGCCACACAGCAGAACAGGTTTATGGAGATGAAGAAGAAGAACTGTATTATGTAAAAGTATGTAAAAATCTGCATGAAACAGTTGCGTGTAAGCAGAGAGAAAACACAATAGATAGCGATCATAAGCCAGGTCAAAATGGAACATGCAACTTTGTATCTGAGAGGTTTGAACTTCAGAAAGGTTACAGGATGAACCACTGCCAGGTAACGCTCAACACACATCAGACAATGAAAGAAACGACCAGTGATGACAAATCCTGATGAAAACATAACAAAGTTCCAGAGACTTGGAAATCTTTTGAGCAGTGAAGCAGACAATGAGCGCATGCATATCATAATCTCACAAAAGGAGATGTTCAGAGGGAAGAATTCAGATGCAATTCCTGTTCCTTTTCCTGTGACAATGAGCCATACAATGGAGGAGTGTGTAGGAAGACCAAACAGGAATTGGATGGCATATATCACAGCATCATGGGTAGCCAATTTAGCTCCCTGCATACTGGTTGAGTTACATGTTGGAGTTTCCATTGTGATGTTCATCATGTTACTGACTGCGTTTGAACCTGCACAAAACATAAATTTGGACTATCAAGAAGAGTCACAGTTATGTTCATCAAACCTTTTCTTTCAGAGACTGGTTCAGATTCATGTGATTGGTGAAAAAACGCATTAGCAAAAGAAAAAAAATCCTCAGTTATCTCATAATGTACATTACTATTGTCTGTAAAATCATGTCTGATGCACATAAGAACATAAGTCGCATAATAACGCAAACCAACACTGGGTTATTACAATATGTATTCTGGAGTGCAAGTTAGCAATAAAGCACAATTAACGCAGACGACTGACTTGCCATAAAGGGTTATGCATATTAAAATATACCCTGATCAAGCAGTTTGAACCTCCTCTATTGTTACTATCGCCATGCTAAATAATAAACAAACAAGATCTTAATTTTTTTATTTTAGTGGTTTTCCCATCTGTACCTGCAATTACCATTATAACACAAGTCTCTTTCAAACACTCCTGAAAAGCAAGCAACTATATATTTAAAAACACACTGTCAGGATTCTGCTTTTACCTCCTTGTAATAAGATATAATAAACAGCATCTACACAGTTAAGACATATTTTCAAAATATTTAATGGTAACGCTTCCTTTTACAGTACAGTACTTACAGCATACTTACCTAGAAAGTACTGGCTAATATAAGGTAAGTACATGGAACAGGGGTAGGTTTAGGGGTAGGTTCAGGTTAGTACTAGTTATTACCCAGTAATTGTAGTTCCTAAAATAAGTACATAGTATTTGCATGGTAACTGGACTGTAAAAGGAAGCGTTACCCATTTAATTCATCAAAATAGTTACCTGAGTTTTAATGGTCAAATCTTCTAACTCTGCCTTGTAAGATGAACAATGCAGTTCTGACTCCAGATTCCACAATACTAAATGTGTTGGCAATGAAGGCAGCAATAAATAGGCAAATATTATGCATGAGCGGACATCCATTTAAAAAGACTTGTGATGTTTTGTTTGAGTATCATATTATATTAGAAAACATGTGAAAATGAGAAACTAATGAATTCGTTAACTGTAGCCATGCGCATTACTATGCCTCATTCAAGAGATTAAAGCTGAGAAGGACTGAGTTGGATTCACTAGAATGCAACCTTCTGATTGAAAAGTAGGCCTACAAAAAAAATTGGAACGCAGCCAAGAGAATATCCATAATGCACTGTGACGGTCGCTCCGAATGAATTCCAGCATTTCTCTAGAAAATGGTTTACACAGCTGAATCATGCATCAATCCATTTTCCAAACCGCTTGTCCAATTATATGGGAACAGCATAATATTATATAAGTATAAACTCCTTTTTAATTTATTATTAAATTGTTTAATTAAGGTTTATCCTTTACGCACTAATTTCAAGATACATAATTTCACTACTAGAGCTACCAGTTCTCTTACCAGAGGTTCTCTCGTATTGCGTAAGTAAGCATACGCTGCGGGAAAGATTCATCTTCTCGAGATATTGAAGCCAAAATATTATCCTTAATTTTAAATTCATTGTCAACGCAGTGCAGCAGCTAACAGACCTAGAGCAGGTTGTCTAGCGTGCTCATTGTGTGCCCTGCGGCAACTGCAGCAGCCTACTACTGAGCCCGACGTGACGTCCCGTCCAATGAAGTGCGCTCGCGCCCTCATCGCGTCTTAGCCCGCCAGAATGTGATCTGTGCTCTCTGCTTGGGCCAGGAACACACAGCTCTCGCCCTCTCGTCAGGAGGCTGCGAGCACTGCGAAGAGCTAACGATGTCTACCCTACGGGCTCGACTCTTGAAGATTTTAACCCAGAAGCTGCCACTCCGCCCTTCATAGGACCGCGCAAGAAGAAGCGCCGTTCTCAAAGGCCTCCGGAGTCTGTGGCCGCTGCGAAACGCTCGTTGGAGTACTTCCCTCGAGCTTCACCCCCGCCTTCTCCGGACGCGCAGCCGCCGGCCTCGGCCCGTCTGCCGTCGCGTCAGATGACGAGGCAGAGGAACACGCAGGTGACTGCTGTTCTATTCTGGCATCGGACAGTGAAGAGTGGTCGAGTTCTCATCACTCCGCCTCCTCCTCGATCCGTGAATCCGGCCGGACCCGTGCTGGAGTGGACGCCGAGCTGATGCGCCTCCTTTCACAGCCAGTCGACCGACTCTGCCTCGAGTGGTCACTTCTGAAGGAGCCCGCGCCTAACAGACTCTACGGCTCCTTTCTTCATCGCCGCCGTCAAGCGCCCGCATCCAGGTCCGCGCCTTTCCTGCCAGAAATCCACACAGAGCTTGCAAAGTCGTGAAACGCTCCATTCTCCTCGAGGCTCCAGTCTCATGTCTCCGTGTCGCTCTCCCAAGTGGATGGCGCCCCGAGAAGGAATACACTTCTATCACCCCTGTGGAGGAAGCGGTTGCAGCGCAACTTTGGCCGCCCTCCGCGAGATTGCGCTCAAAGTCTGCTCTCCCGTCCAAGGCCTGCAGGGCCTATTTATAGACATGTTAATGGCAAAGGTGTAAACTCACTCTATATAGCACAAATGGGGCTACCATAATATGTGAGCAACATGTATGTACATGTTTGTATTTTTGAGAAAATATTATTTATGCATGGTTATTGAAAAAACTAAAACTAAAAGTTTCTGAAATAAGGCCACAAAACACATATTGATTATTTCTTCACAAGACTTTTGAAAATTGTATCACATAATCTAGAATATTTGCTCCAAAACTATGTGAGAATCATCCTGACTACTCATTCAGATAAGTCAATAAAGTCTTTTAGAATGCGTATAAAAGCTTTATGCGAGGAGGCATGATCTCTCATTAATATGTATGTTATTTCACACCTGAGAAAGACAAAGACCCTCCCATAATGGCCCTATTAGGTGTGCTATCAGGCCATATCATTATGAGGAGCCTTGCACAAAGAACGAGGAGATTTAAAAAATAATCACTTTTAGACTGTTTGGATTTATTTACAACACAACATAACCCAAAGATACACAACAAAGGACAAAAAAGCACATTAGTAAACACTGATCTAAAGACAGAGGCTTGAACATTCACACAACATTGTCCCATTCCTGAAACATAGTACATACCTGCCATTTCCAATGTGTTTGATTTTTCAATTTACCATGTTCATGTACAGTCTCCTGTGAATGTTGAAGTCAGCAGGACTCATCAGTGGCATCTCGTCCATGTAAAAAAATAAATAAACACCTGTGAACATGCTGATATCAAGAGAAACTATATGGCTGCACGATTTTGGGCATGCATTGTAGATTTTGTCTGGTTAAAATGGATTTTTAATTACACACACACACACACACCACACACACACACACAACACACACACACACACACACACACACACACACACACACACACACACACACACACACACACACACACACACACACACACACACACACACACACACACACACACACACACACACACACACACACACACACACACACACACACACACACACACACTGCTTAGAATAAGTGAACACACCCATGCTAAAGTTGACTAAAAAGAGGAATACAAAATCTTAATGCCTTAATTAAAAAAAATGAGGAAAACTCCAACCTTTAGGGACATGAATAACATCCCTGAATTCTTTGTGAATGAATAATGTATCGCAAATAATTAATTGCTCTTCTTTAAAGTACAGGGTGCATACGTCTGGACATTTCTATCACACACCCTTCATCATATAGACATGGTTTTATTTCAGTTAGTTAATAATAATAACAATAGCCTATAGCATGCGGCCTATAAATCGTTAAAAAGGAACACTTCAGTACACTAGAAAAAAATATATGGATACGTTTACTTCAAATGTTTCCATTCGTTACAAACAGAGTAAATATGGTTCTAAGCATTATAATATTCACCATTTTAGAGTAAACACTGATTCTAGCCTAACATAAAGCTGTGTTTTATTAAAAGTACAAACTTAAATGATTATAAAGATATACATTTCAGGCCTGGGTGAATAGTATTTGCTGAGTTTTGTTTAAGTTTAGAGACGTGCTCAAGAAAAAAAGTTCAACGAGACGAATAGGCAGAACGCACACCCTGTTTATTTTCTTTATTTTACAAAAGCACAATATTTTATTATTTGATTTATCTTTTTATTTTTATTTTTTATGTCTGATTAATTTTATTTGTTTGGAAAATGTAAAGTAAATACACTTTTTGCATACTGAGGATTGACCACAAAGATTATAGCATTAAACTTGATTCATAACACAGATTTGAACTTTTTTTTTCTCCACAGAAACAAACAAACAATTTGCTCTTGTCTAAAAAATGTGCATGTCAGGTGTTTAATGAGTGGCACCTGTGCTGGCCAGTTTCAAATGTAAAAAGAAGAAGACTGAATATACACATTTCAAGTAAAAAATATATATATAGTAAATTGAAGATTTACTGCATGGACAAATATATAGCCTTCATTTTAAAGTTGAGGATCAGTTGATTAATATTGTGAAAAAATGTGTCTTGGTGCACAATTTAAATGTAAATTACTGGATGTCAGTAGAGTCAGATGAAAATAAAATAAGATACATTGCATTCTAAACCAACCCAATCTCATGAAATGTGTCTCTATAGTGCGCATTGTATTTTTCGTGCAATTTACAAACCACAGATTTCCGCCACAGAAACTAAAGTCTTAAATGATTTTAAATTCACCATTTTCTAAATGAATGTAAATGACGATAAAATTATTTCAAATAAACTAGGAATACTAACAGAATCAGACTGAAATGGTTGAAAAACTTCAGCAGTGACCCAATGTCACCTAGAAGGTTGCAAAATAGTAATAATTGCTTTACACTTGACATCCTGTCATAACCCATTTTTTCAAATTAGTTATAAACCCTAAAGTTCAGTCTAAACATTTGCATATGTTGTGTTTTAGCAGATGAAATCAAGGTCAGATATTATTCTTGTCTCTAAAGCACAGCACAGAAATGTATAGACATTAGAAAACTGGACATTCACTCTTCAGGTAAAAAAAAAACTTTTGATTCAGTTGTTTTAACCTCAATAATATCAACCAGCAGTGTCCCAATAATGTTTTGGGATGTATTTAATACTTTAGTTATTGAGTAAAATGGGACTGATATATTTTATATTGGTTTATACTTTATACCATAACTACAATGAAACAATTAAATTACATTTATGAATGAAAAAGGACATGCTTATACATTTAGGCTAAGCATAAATACTGAATATACATGCAACTATATTGAGAAGTCATTTAATAATAGTGTGGTCTGGTTACGAGTTATATTTTTGTAATTCAACGTTAAGTGTATTATGTTGTTTACTGAAAGCATGTATTTAAATGTTATGTTTACCTTAATGGGTCAGTCTGAATTAACTGGTTAATTTACAGGTCTCCATATAAAACAATCACAGTTGCTATATTATATTTGGTTTGTGAGCTGCTGAAATAAGAAGATGAACACAGAGGAGATGAATAACTCTACAGTGAACTTCACCATACCTGAAACTTCTACAAACTCCACAACTCAGTCCATAGGGCTTATGGACTTGGTGCTAACCTGCGCACACTGCATTAATTTCCTGTTTGGTCTTCCTACACACTCATATGTTATATGGCTCATCATCACAGGAACAGGAAGTGGAGTTGTATCAGAGTTCTTCATCCTCAATCTCTCTATGTGTGAGATTGGTTACTGTCTGAATAGTTTAGTCTCTACACTGACTATTTACTTTTCAAGTCTCTTCCGTTTAATTCTGTTTCTACAAGGACTAATTCATACTGGTCGTCCACTGTTTCAGTGTCTGATCTGTGTTGAGCGTTACCTGGCAGTGGTTCATCCTGTAACCTTTCTGAAGTACAAACCTCTCAGATATAGAGTGATCTGCTGCACTGTTGTCTGGATCGTTATTCTTGGCTCCTGTTTCTATAGTTTATTTATTGCAATCTTACAAAAAAATGTGCACAGGTGGTTCTTCTCACTGCAGTACCTCCTCTTCTTCTGCATCCAGTTGTTTTGTCTTGTGGCTGTTCTCAGAGCTCTGAAGCAGTCAGGACCAGGAGAGAGAGGGAGAGAGAGAGAGGAGGAAAACCACATAAAGAGAAGAGCGTTTAATCTCATTCTAATAACTACCGTGAGCATGTCTTTTATATATGTCCCATATACTATCACAGGATTCTATGTTATTCTAACACAACAGAATAATTCTGCATATTGGACCCCTGGTTTGGTATGTTATGTGCTGGCTGGTTTCGTTCAGCCTGTTCTTTATCTTCACCGGTCTGGAAAACTGCCTCTCTTCCTCATAAGACCTGCAATTGTAATTTTTCACTAAATCCAGTTACTTTACTTTCTAAATGTTGTATTAGATAACTTTTATTTAAAATGTTATTAATTATCTGTTTAATTTAATACTAAATTTAGTCATTTGAGATTTTATTTTTCTGTTGTTAGAGCATGTTCTTCAGATATAATTGATTGCAACAATTTTGTAATGTTTTTTTTCTATGAAACTTCATCAGTGATTTAGTGTCTCTGTTTTCCAGATTGAGGGTTGTCACAGAGATTGTTTTGAAGTGTTTGAGTACCTTTTTTTGCAAGTTTTAGGACTGGACACTGAAAGGTCAAATGAAAGAACTAATATATATATATAACATCTATCAATGTATTCACTGACACACTAAACATTTACATAGCAAACATGTACAGCAAAATGTTTTAGCTAAGTATTTGGATTCATGGCAGATTGATTATGTTTTAGGCTGTCAAAAATAAAATATTATAACAACACTTTTTTCAACCTCAAAATTAAAGTTGAAAGTCAGATGATACATCTCATGGTCAACTATGATGTTGACATGCTAGAAAGGCATTATTCTAATATCTATATATAACACTTTTTCTAATGCTTTCATATAAATCTATGAACTTTGAAAAAAAAAGAGATATTTGTCCCATGCATTTTCAGTATACTTAGTGTTGTGTCTTAAAAATAAACCAGTGGTCCAAACCAATAATTGCTGTAAAATTGACAACACACATTTATCTTTATTTTTCAAACCTTAAAAGTTCAGTCTAAAAATGTACACATTTTGTGTTTTATGTGACGTGTAGCAGATACAATTATTCTTGTGTAACGTGAGGGTTCGATATGTGATGGTGGATCACTCTTTATGAGCATAAACAGCAGAATAGAGACACTTAAAGGTCCAATATGTAGGAATTTTGTAA
The DNA here is from genome assembly GCA_036326025.1 of Chrosomus eos. Taxonomy (NCBI): domain Eukaryota; kingdom Metazoa; phylum Chordata; class Actinopteri; order Cypriniformes; family Leuciscidae; genus Chrosomus; species Chrosomus eos. Next base: position 10,733,785 of record CM070834.1, read on the forward strand.
TAAAATATCCAAAAATCACTTGCACAGTGTGATATATTTCCCGCAGTTGTGTACTTACAATATCCCAAAAGTCTCCAAAGATTTTTTATTTCAGAGAAATTCCAATTTTAAATAAGTGGCCGTCCCGGCCAACAAATGTCGCCTGTCAATGACGCAATATCCGCGCTATCCTCGGTTTCCGCTCGAAATGCCATAGCCGTGATGTAACCATGGCGACAGACATGGACAACTGCGTAATGCGTGACGTTTAGCGGCACAAAGTTCTTGTTTCGCTCAAACATAAACCATGGCAAGCAGACTTTGGGACAAACAATGAGAATTGAAATAAGGATCAATATCAGCGTGGCGTTTTTGAGATGCCGAGAGCTCCACGTCCGCGACTAACTTGGACTCGACAGAGCTTCACGAGTCACGACTTGACAGCTTTATTAGACAGGTGAGCAAATGTACATAAAACAAATCAATGTTAACGTTAGCTCAACATGATGACATGTTAGAATATGGTCAGTACGTTATTCTAATCTTGATCTAGCTGCTAGTTTCGTATAGAAAACGAACTAACACGTAGAATAACATTATAACTTTCAACACATTTAAATGCCGTTTAGTGTGATAGTGTAAGGTTAGACCAAGTGAAACAGCGCTGCGTTCCCTCACAAGTTTAATTCGTCTAATAAACTGACCTGTGTGAGTAATCCAGCACTTGCGTGTAGTTCTGTAGAATTAGATGTCCTTATTCCTTTATATCCGCGGGACTCGCGTGTGATATCATTTATATCCGCGGGACTCGCGTGTGATATCATTTATATCCGTGGGACTAGCATGTGATATGTCTCTTTAGCAGTGTTTAGTGTTTTTGTGTTTTCACTCATCCATAAACATTATTAGATCCATCAGCTTGACAGCAACTCCCATCATTCAGCTTGTCACTGCGTCATAAACATACGCCTTTGTTATTGTTGGAAATTGCGCCCTCTTGTGGCCATAATAGTTACATATTGTATCTTTAACTTTTGCAAGTCGTACTTTACTGAACATTGCTCACAAGAGGCCGATTCAATATGGTGGCGAGACCAGACGCGTTTTGAATAGACCTGTAACGACTGTTGAAGATTGCTGCTCAAATTAACATTTAGAATTTAATTTTGCTGCTAAAAGTTTTTTAAAAGCTGATTGCTCGACTGCAATGTTATTGCATTTCATAGTTTTTTTTCTGCCGGTTTTCGGAAAAATAGCGTCTTATTATTCAAGCTAGTCATTGCTAATTCTGCAGCTAGCATAACAGCGTAATGGAAGTGGCGAGAGAGGATGACAAAGTCTTGTGTGCAAGAGGTTTGCCGTGCGGTGTTGTCGGCTAGTGAGGTTGGAGCAGTGATGGAGGCAATCGACGTTGTCCACAGAATTGGAAGATGCAAAGATGGCAATTCCAATCAGCAACCAAGACCAGTGATCATCCGGTTTGTGTCGAGAACAGCGAGAGACTTAATCTGGAGGGCATCTAAGAAGAGTGAGTTCCTGGGCAGCAAGAAGCTTCGTTTCAAAGAAGACCTGACTGCTGAAGACAGAGCCATTCGCGGCCGGCTCTGGCCAAGCGGCAAGAAAGAGAGGAGAGAAGGCTTATTTCGTGGGGATCAGAGCATTGTGAATGGAAACGAAATTAAAGACACCTGAAAAGGAAAGATCCTGTATGCTCTGTTGAAGTGCAACTATATCGGCAGATAATGATCACATTAGAGCAGTTATCTCTGCAGTTTTTGCAAAGAAGTTCATACAGTTTTCATTTGGGAGTAACCGGTCAGCAGGGGTCGCTATTTTACAGACCTTTGAAACCTTAAGTAATTCCTTTTTGGTGAGATGGTTAAATAATTTAATTAAGGAAGCAGAGACCATTTGGAAGACCTTTCCCAAATACATTTTTGATTCACTGGGAAGATTAAACTTCTTGTTTAAATGTGATTTTAAAATTGAGAAGTTACCTGTGAAGTTGGCCAACTTTCACAAGCTTGCCCTGTTAGCCTGGAAAATGGTCTACAAAGTCAATTTTTCTCCCACGAACTGTTATATTTGGAACAACAGGAATATTCAATATAAAAATACATCTAGATATTACCAAAGATGGGTTGATAACAACATTTTATTAGTTGAACAACTCATGAACACAGAAGGTCAGTTACTAACATACGACGAGTTTCTTTCAAAAGCAAAATTTCTTGACTGACACCTGTGGCCAAAAAACAGAACTGCTCTTCCTTTCTGCTCGCTCTCGCAGCGCTCGTACGTGCACACTTCACAAGTCATCTGCTGCAAGGAGGTCAACATTATGTTTCGCAAGTGCGCATCAGTCCTCACTTTGCTATGGGCTGTTACCCAGAATCCTTGTGACATGACGTTTCGAACATCTAACCAATGGGGGAGCAAAACGGTTGCTATGGTGCTGGTCAGTAGTGGAAAAACTGTGTAATTGAAGTGTAATTGAAAGTGTAATTGAAAATATATATTTTTTTTTTATCAGAATATGAGCGATACATAACATAAAATAACATAATACATGATGATACAATGATTTCACTTTGTTTTGTCAGGGTCCGACGAGCTGACTTTTAATTTTATAAAGTTCAGGGCAGAGAAAGAGCGGCTATTCACGGGTCACAGAAATGCCTCTATTGACGCCAGGGATATGAGTTGATCCCACCACACATAGTTCAGTTGTGTGATCGATGTTTTCTCTCCTGATCACAACAGAAGTGATGTTGATAGTGACGTGTGCAAAACTGTCCCAATTCTGCTCTTCACAGCTTTGGGCCCTTGTGTGTGCTTACTCTACTAAGAGCACTTTCAACAAGTGTCCACTTCGAGGAAGACCTTAGGGCGTAGTGTGGATATTGGGACAGGGCCATAGTATTATACCCGATAGGGATTTCCTGGAATGATGTGCGTTATCATACTTCGGCAGCGGGGCATATATGGCAGGTCTGCGTGAGAGCGCCCTCTGGTGTTCAGATGGAGCAGCATTTACTATTGATCAGCCGCACTGCACTGACAAGCTGTTTATTTAAACTGCAGAATTAAATCATAAGTTAAAATTATTGTGATATATGTGAAAGGAGAGTAGAATTTATATTTGCATACATATAAATAGTCATATATTCTTGTAACAGCTGTGAAGTCAGTCTACAAAACACAGCACAGAGATTTATACACATCCAGAAAGACTGGACATTCACTTTTCAGGTGATCAGGATTTAACTCAACTTAATTAACTTAATTTTCTATATGATTTTGAAGGTTGTTGTTTTAATAGAATCTCAATATTTGTTTGTGTTGTTTTTACTTGGACAGACATGTATTGAAAACCTGCTTTCAAAATGTACTTTTATTGACGTGTTTTTATTTTGATTCACTTCTAGTCTAAATTAAGTGAAGTTTTTTTCTAAAATGTATAAGATTAAGTTGCCTGAATTTGTTGTTTGTTCTTGACAGTTGAAGAAGAACCGTGGCCCATGTTATCTACTCTGTTCATTTAAAATGGGTCAGCAGCTTAAGAGCATTTTAATGCTTTGTGATCCTCAGCATTTTATACAAGCCATTAATAATTTCAGTTGTGACATTGCTTTTTACACTTTAATGCAGGGGAGCCGTAACAGGGGACACACAGGTCCATCAAAATCCATGACATTTTCCCGGACGATTTGTCATTTAAATGGTAAGTTCGCTCAGGTACGCAAAAATAAAAACTGCTCTTAGACTAGATGATAATCAGTCATCAGGGATGGATTATGAAGCGGTCGTGTCATGGCTCTGCATCCCCATATAATAAACAACACATGTTCTTCTCAACTGGTCGGCCCTGAATTAAATGGTTCATTTTGCATAACACCCCCTTTCTTTTTGTCCCTATAGATCTTGATCTAGATATTAAACATTTGTTTGGTGATCTTCTGCGCAGAGAAGACAGACAGAGAGAAAATGAATAACTTCACAGTGAACTTCACATCTGCTATTTCTACAAACTCCATCCTCCAGTCGACTGGGCTACTGGCCAGTGTGAGCCATGTTTTACACAACATCAATTTCCTGTTTGGTCTTCCTACACACTCATATGTTATATGGCTCATCATCACAGGAACGGGAAGTGGAGTCACATCAGGATTCTTCAACCTCAATCTCTCTGTTTGTGAGATTGTTAGCTGTCTGAACTCTTTGTTCTCTGTACTTACTTATTATCCTTGGCTTTCAAGTCTAACAAACGTAACATACTTTTTAATAGGATTTGCCATCACTGGCCGTCCTCTGTTTCAGTGTCTGATCTGTGTTGAGCGTTACCTGGCAGTGGTTCATCCTGTAAGCTTTCTGAAGTTCAAACCTCTCAGATATAGAGTGATCTGCTGCACTGTTGTCTGGATCATCACTCTTGGATCCTGTCTGTGCAGCATGTTTACTTTAGTCTTACTTCACTTTTATATTTATGCATGCATTAACTCGTTTGAGTTCCTCCTCTTCTTCATCATCCAGTTGTTTTGTCTTGTGACTGTTCTCAGAGCTCTGAAGCAGTCAGGACCAGGAGAGAGAGGGAGAGAGAGAGAGGAGGTAAACCCCATGAAGAAAAGAGCATTACATTTCATTATAATAACTACCGTGAGCATGGCTATTATATATATGCCATTTACTCTCTCAGGATTTTTGTCCGTGCTGACACAAAATTCTGATGAACCTTTATCTGTTGCCATTATTTGTTTTATTCTGGGTGGTTTTGTGCAGCCTGTTCTTTATCTGAACCGGGCTGGAAAACTCTCCTGCCTCTGGTCCCCATAAAACCTGCAATTGTGATACATTACAGATGACTTTATTTTATTATTTGATCATTTTTATTAATGGATGAGAATTTGTAAGTTACCATTTCTTTTCATTTCAAATTAAACATCTTATTTCTTTATGCCAGAACATGTAATGCAACACATTTTTTTACGGTCAGATTACATTGGAAGAGTTTAAATCAATTTTAATAGTATGAAAAATATAGTATGTCTCTCTCTAAACCCCTGCAACCACACACACATTTTTGTACTGTCCAATGAAAGGTCCAATAAAAGAGCCAATATTTTACAAGTGCTGGTCATATGATTAGAATATCATCAAAAAGTTGATTTTATTTTAGTAATTCCATTCAAAAAGTGAAACTTGGATAGTATATTCATTCATTACACACAGACTGATATATTTCAAATGTTTATTTCATTTAATTGTGATGACTAAAACTGACAACTAATGAAAATCCCAAATTCAGTATCTCCGAAAATTAGAATATTACTTAAGACCAATACAGTAAAGGGTTTTTAGAAATGTTGGCCAACTGAAAAGTATGAGCATGAAAAGTATGAGCATGTACAACACTCAATACTTAGTTGGGGCTCCTTTTGCCTGAATTACTGCAGCAATGCGGCGTGGAGTCGATCAGTCTGTGGCACTGCTCAGGTGTTATGAGAGCCTAGGTTGCTCTGATAGTGGCCTTCAGCTCTTCTGCATTGTTAGGTCTGGCGTATCGCATCTTCCTCTTCACAATACCCCATAGATGTTCTATAGGGTTTAGGTCAGGCGAGTTTGCTGGCCAATTAAGAACAGGGATACCATGGTCCTTAAACCAGGTAGCTTTGCCACTGTGTGCAAGTGCCAAGTCCTGTTAGAAAATGAAATCTGCATCTCCATAAAGTTGGTCAGCAGCAGGAAGCATGAAGTGCTCTAAAACTTCCTAGTAGACGGCTCCGTTGACCTTGGACCTCAAAAATCACAGTGGACCAACACCAGCAGATGACATGGCACCCCAACCATCACTGACTGTGGAAACTTGCTGCTTTCCACAGTCCACAGTGAAACTTGCAAGGGTGCTGCAAGTGTTGTGAATTATACGCCCCTGAGCTGTAGGGGGAGCTCGTGGGGGAAACATGCGACAACAAAAGTGAAAATCAGCGAAGAAGACTAGAAGTTGCCGAGTTCTGCTTTAATGTGATTTATTTGATTTGTTTAGATTGCATTCTCTGTATTGTATTGTATTGTAAACTCATTTAGTTTGCGAGCGCTGTTGCGACTGAGCAGCAGAGCAGTTTGCCTCAGCTTTTCAAAAATGACAATAAACGTTTAAACTAACGTTAACTGCCTGTGTGGTATGCTTAAGTTGTTTTATATCTATGGATTTTATTGTAATCAAGTAAAGTGTTGATTTGAGAGGCTATAAATGGATCAAACATGTTTAACTCGCTGTCGGCTGCTTGGTCGTCATAAAAAAAAACAACAACATTTGTCTAAATTAACTTTATAAAGAAATTAAAATAAACTTACTGGTAAATACTTTGCCATTGAGAACAAAACATATCTGTTTTAATGACTGCAACATAGGACAGGCTATCTTTTTTTTCTTTTTTTTTAACGGGCTCGGGTCGGACTCGGGCTGATCATTCTGATGAGCTGTCGGACACGGGCTGGGCTAGGGCCTGAGCGTCTCGGGCCAGGGCCGGGCTAGGGCCTAGATTTGAGGGCCTATATGAGACAATTGACATTAATATTTCATTATAATTCGTTGTGATTGATTATTGATAGTACAATTTATCTATTTTTGCCTACCTGTATGGAGAACTTCCTGGTTGCGTATGCAACCCCTGTTTCCTGAAGGACTTAACGGAGGACGTAGTCGACTTCGACTGAATGGGGAACACGCTAGGGAGCCAATCGTCTTCGAGTACTATTGAACGAGCCAATGTAATTGCCATGCATGATTTACATCACACACTCCGCCCCCGCGGCGCGGGTATAAATACGGAAGTGGATGCACGCACTAGTTGCTTTTCGCTGAGGAGCCGAGTGTAACTCAGAGTCAGCGGTGGTCCAGCGGTAGTGGCATCCCCCGTTCCTCCTTCAGGGAACGGAGGTTGCAACCAGGACGTTCCCTTTCAGTCGAGAACGTCAGACGTAGTCGACTTCAACTGAATGGGGAAAACCATTGAAAACGCCTCTAAAGCTGCCACCTTCCAGTGCCTAGACAAAAGCCTTCTGATGCCCTTGCTATGTAAGGCGGGGATGGACAGGGCTTAGGCCAGGAAATTCCCTGCTGTTCCTACAGGACCACTGGGAAAGCGTTCCCTGTCAAGGAAGGAAGGGACGCTGCGGAAGCCACAACCTACTGAAGGAGGTAACGTGGAGAATACACATATGAACTGGGCGGATGACGGGGCAGTCCAACATATGGAATGTCACTGGGGTAGCTCCAGCCTATGAAAAGGGGGAGTCTCACAAGACAGTGACGGCAGAGCAGACTCTGCCGATGGAAGACACGGACTCACCGCAGGGCGCCGTACTATGGAATACACATATGGGATCACCATAGGGATCGCAACATATGGACCCAAGCTTACGAGTGGTAGGCCTAACACCGGGCGTTCCGCCACGTTCGATGTCGGAGGGGTGCGGAGGAACTCAACAGGGTTCGGTAAAGGGAACTCAACTGGAGCAAATTGGCGCATGTATCCAGTCCATAGGAGGGGAATGGCGCAACAAGCCATTGAAGCGAGCTCCGAAACTGGCTTCATGAGAAGGTAGTACGGAAGCAGCGGTTCAAGAAGGTGTCACCCAGCCCCCAACTCTAGAATCTGTCAGCGAAGCACTCTATGTCAACGCCTAGGCGGAGCACACACTCATTTAAGAGGAGCTCAACACCTAAGTGGACATGAGCATCTCGGAAGAGCTGGTCTAAGATCAAGGCTTGCGTTCTGTGCACGAAACCCGCAATGAAGCGGATAGACAGAGAAAGCCAGGGCTGAGTCTGCCTCCTCCGGTGCATCGCTTGCAGGTTCCTCACCTAGTCCCATTTAAGGGAGAGGTAGGAACCTTGGGCACATATCCAGGCCGGGGTCTCAGATCCTGAGACTTAGCCGGCCCGAATTCCAGGCACAACTCGTTGCCGAAAGTGAGCAAGTCCCTATCCTCTAGTAGAGACCATGCTAGTAGGAGAACTGTTTAACACAGAATTTTTAACTCACTGCCTGCAGTGGCTCAGAGGCTGTCTCTGAAGTGCAGTTGCACCAGAGATAAGGCCCAAGAAGATAAAGAGGGGTGCAAGGTAGTGTTGTAGTTCTCGAGACCGGTCTTGGTCTCGAGACCGGTCTCGAGACCACTTTTTGATGGTCTCGGTCTCGTCTCGGACTCGACCGCAGTTGGTCTCGGTCTTGTCTCGGTCTCGGACATTGAGGACTCACGATTTTTTTTCAAGACCATAACTGTGGAAATATCACTAAATTGCCAGTATATTGTCTCGTTTTTTTATTAACATCCTTGCTTTTATTGGATGTAAAACGATCGATGAGTAATGTAGACGAACTGCTGAGCGTGTGACGGAGAGAGAGAGAGAGAGAGAGAGAGAGAGAGAGAGAGAGAGAGAGAGAGAGAGAGAGAGAGAGAGAGAGAGAGAGAGAGAGAGAGAGAGCGCCTCGGTCGCGCGCGCACTCTTTCTCTTCTGAGCCAGGCGAAAGTATAAACAAGGGTTCACCGTCTCCTAAGCGCTGTCTTGCATGGCACATATTAATAAAAATAAATCGACACGATGGTAAAAGATCGGAAGACCATAGTTTCATGTGGAGCATTCGGATATTTTTTCCTGGATTACCACTGGTTGTGAATTGTGCTAAAATACGTTTAAAAAAGGATTCAAGACATCCAAGTTTGGTAGAGTTGATCAATGGTATGATTGGTTAATTAATTTGAATATCCCGACTGAGCAAGCCAAAGGCAACCGTGGCAAGGAACCGAAAAACTCCATCAAGTCACCTAATGGTGTCCTAAAACTCCATCAGATGACCCAATGGAGAAAAAAAACCTTGGGAGAACCCAGACTCAGTCGGGGGCCAGTTCTCCTCTGGCGTTTATGAACTAGAGGCCGAATTTACAGTAACTGTAAGATAAAAAATTTATATGAATGCCTGGCTAAATAGATGCGTATTTAGTCTAGTTTTAAACTGGGAGAGCGAGTCTGAGCAACGAACAATATCAGGAAGGCTATTCCAGAGCTTCGGAGCTAAATGTGAAAATGCTCTGCCTCCTTTGGTGGATCTGGATATCCTAGTGTGGCAGTTTGCTCTCTTAAGCGCCACACAATGCCAATTATGGCAAAAAATAGACTACGCCACCCCGGAAAATGGGCCGGGGACCCGCTTGTACTTCAAGTGCAAAGCACACAGATAAGTGGTGACTGGGTCAGATAACAGACAACCAGGAACCGTTTCAGATCGTTTATTAAATACAAATAAGACAAATACCAAAAGGCATAATACAAACACAGACTAGAATAAATACATCAACATCACTCATACCCACAAGTAAACGCTTCAGAATTGGGGATTCGACTCGCCTGCCCAGCAAACACTGCAACTATTCGTGCTCTCACCACACAACACCAAATCACCCTCTGTGAACACTGCAGATCGATAAGCAAACCACCACCACACCAGAGGACGTTGGCGCTGAGCTGGCACCCAATTCTGAATGAAGAAAAAAAGAGAACGATGTGAGACATAGGCAACCATACACACACACACACACACACACACACACACACACACACACACACACACACACACACACACACACACACACACACACACACACGTTTGTTTTTGTGACTTATGAGGACATTCCATAGGTGTAATGGTTTTTATACTGGACAAACTATATATTCTATCCCCCTACACTGCCCTTATCCCTAAACCTACCCCTTACAGGAGACATGCTGGATTTTAACATTTTTAAAAAAAAACATTGTTTTTTATGTTTTTTAAGCTGTTTGAAATATGAGGACGCATGCAATGTCCTCATATTTCACGTGTAAGTTGTAATACCAGTGTAATACCCATGTCATTATACACATTTGTGTCCTCATATATCACACACACACACACACACACACACCACAACACACACACACACACACACACACACACACACACACACACACACACACACACACACACACACACCACACACACACACACACACACACACACACACACACACACAACACACTTTTCACGTTACTCCGCTAGTCGAACCGTTATCACATGGGAACAGATTTAATCGATTGACTATACAAAAGCAACCACTCGCTGCTGGCTGACGCTCATTAATGGCTTCGCAAGACTGCGTTGCCCAGCGATTACACTGAGTAGTCTCAGGTCGGATTATAGAAACACATGAAAAACATTCAAAACATACAAAAACAGTGTTACAAGCATACAAACTTTAAAACGACTTTGTTTGTGCTAAAAGAGCAAGTAGAAATGACAACTCATTTGTTCGCCGCTGTACTCCAGTCAACAGATCAACAGTAGTTACAACTTTAGGATGCGTCACCACGGCCGTGAACGCACTACTGTTCAGGCCGTCTCAGGACTCCTCGTCACGGGAATGAGAGATAGAAGATTAGTCAAGTGATCACAACTAGTACGCCGTCCAGAAATAGGCACTGAGAAATGGTCGAGGAGTTGCTTGCAAAAGGAGACATAACCCAAATGGTCCAAAACAAAGGGTCGTCGCCACCCCCACTGTACTCACGAAGCCTGTTTACTTCCACCAAGCCTGCTGCAACACCTCCCCGCATCACTATCGAAAATACGACACAGGATGTTTATAAATTACAAAGTTATGATCTCACTAACCGGACATAGAAATAAGCGTGACTTACCAATCAATGGGAAGTTGCACCTCCCAGTGCACTCAATAGAGTGTGGAGTACAGGGTCACAATGATGGGCATTTAAGCAACGCATCTACGGCATCCCTCAGTCGCACTGTAAGTTAAATGAGTTTTAAATTATCCTTCCCAACACACGTTCCACATTAAGCAGCCACCAGTAATCCTTACCTCCCCGACGAGGACACTGCGTGCCAAGATGACGTCACGTCCAGAACCCAGGGCGACGCATTCTCGTCCCTTTTATATCTGCCGAGTATACTGAACCCGCCCCTAATCCTTATCGTGGTGGATCACATCACCACACTAGGAATGACCAGAAGCCTCGAATTTAGTGATCTTAAAGAGCGCGATGGATTGTAGGGCGATAGAAGATCCGTTAAATAGACTGGAGCTAAACCATTTAGAGCTTTATAAGTCAAAAGCAATACCTTGTAATTAATACGGAACTTTATAGGTAACCAATGAAGTGCTGATAAAATCGGTGCTATATGATCATATTTTCTTGATCTAGTAAGAACTCTAGCGGCTGCATTTTGGACTAACTGTAGCTTGTTTATTGAAGATGCGGGACAACCAGCTAATAAAGCATTACAGTAATCTAGTCTCGAGGTCATGAATGCATGAACTAACTTTTCTGCATCAGAGAGTGATAGCATATTACGTAGCTTAGCAATGTTTCTAAGGTGGAAAAAGGCTGTTTTTGTAACATATGAAATATGCTTTTCAAAAGACAGGTTGCAGTCTAATGATACACCCAGGTGTTTTACTGTAGCGGATAAAGTAACAGGGCATCCTACTATGTTAAAGTCGTGCTGTGAAAGATTTTGTAGACGGTTTTTAGAACCGATAAGTATTACCTCTGTCTTGTCTGGATTTAATAAAAGAAAATTACGCGTCATCCAATCTTTTATATCTTTAACACAATCTGTCAATTTGGATAATTTAGCGTATTCATCTGGCCGTGATGAAATATATATTTGAGTGTCATCAGTATAACAATGGAAACTCATTCCATGTTTCCTTAGAATATTACCAAGTGGCAGCGTATATATTGAGAATAATAAAGGGCCTAACACAGATCCCTGCGGCACTCCATAGTTTGCCGAAGTTATGATAGATTTTTTCTCCATTTAAGTAGACGAAATGGTAGCGGTCAGATAAGTATGACCTGAACCAGCTTAATGCTTGTCCTTGAACACCAGTGTAATTTTGTAGTCGATCTAAGAGTATTGTGTGATCTATAGTATCGAACGCAGCACTAAGATCAAGTAAAATTAGTACTGAGATACAGCCCTGGTCCGAAGCTAAAAGTAAATCATTTGTGATTCTAACAAGCGCAGTTTTAGTGCTATGATGTGGCCTGAATCCAGACTGAAACTTTTCATAGATGTCGTTTTCTTGCAAGAAAGAGCCGAGTTGAGCGGACACAACTTTTTCTAATATTTTTGACATAAATGGAAGAATTGAAATGGGTCTGTAATTTGCTAGGTTATTTGGATCTAATTGTGGTTTCTTAATAAGAGGTTTTATAACTGCCAGCTTGAACGTTCTTGGAACATGACCTAGAGATAAAGATGAGTTAATAATATTGAGAAGAGGCTCTTCCACTATAGGTAACACTTCTTTCAGTAGTTTAGTTGGTATAGGATCTAATAAACATGTTGTTGTTTTAGATGAAGTGATAAGTTTATTTAACTCTTTTTGTTCTATGGTTGTAAAGCATTGTAATTGTTCTTGCGGGGTGATAATTGCGGCTGAATTATAAGGCGCGAGCAAAGATTGAACGTTTACGATTTTGATTCTTATGCTTTCAATTTTCTCGGTGAAGAAGTTCATAAAGTCATTACTACTAAACTGTAACGAGGTATTTTGTTCAGACGACGTCTGTTTATTTGTTAGTCTAGCCAGGGTATTAAATAAAAACCTTGGATTATTTCGGTTGTTTTCTATTAATTTGCTGAGGTGCTCAGCCCTGGCCGTTTTAAGGGCCTTTTTATAACGTGACATACTGTCTTTCCACGCGATTCTAAAGACCTCTAAATTAGTTTTTTTTCCATTTAAGCTCTAAATTACGGGTTTCTCTCTTTAAAACATACGTAGTATTATTGTACCATGGTGCTATACTTTTTTCTCTGACCTTTTTTAATCTAATGGGTGCAACAATATCCAATGTTCTAGAGAGAATGGTGCTCACAGTGCTAGTTAGTTCGTCTAGTTCATCTGTTTGTTTTGGTTCAGGCAGTAGCTGAGACAGATCAGATAAGCTATTTGAGAAATGATCTATGGTGGATGGAAGAATTGTTCTACCTGGTCGATAACGTGGCGCAGCATGACGTATTACAGCAGTACGCAATATGAAGTTACCATGTAATGGTCAGTGACATCATCACTTTGTGGAATGATATCTATATCGGTTGGATCGGTTGATATAATTAAATCGAGTGTATGATTAAGACGATGAGTTGGTCCGGTGACGTTTTGCTTGACCCTGAAGGAGTTTAATAAATCTGTAAACGCAGCCCCTAACGCATCATTTGAATTATCTACGTGTATGTTAAAATCTCCAACAATTAATGCTTTATCGACGTTGACCAAAAGATCTGATAGAAAATCAGCAAACTCTTTTAGGAAATCGGCGTAAGGCCCTGGAGGTCTGTATACGTTAGCCAATGCAAGAGATAATAGGGATTTTTTTTCTTACATCTAAGAGCGTAACTGTTACGCCCTTACTAGGGAGCAACAAAGAAGGAGGGAGCAAACGATCACGGCGGTTACAATAATCTCTTTATTGACACAATCTGTATAACAAAGTCTAACTCGCAAGTTCTCTCCGTACGCCGCAACGCCGATCAACCTCTCGGTCCTGGCCAGGGATCGATTGGACCAGATGGAACGCTCCATGAGGACGCCAAACAGGAAGCTTTTAATGACAGGCACACCTGTGCACCGGTGCACCCAATCCACCTGATTACTCCCTCAGCTCCGCAGCACACCTGTAGGAGGAGTAAACACAGCCAGACACGGCAAAGACCACAATACAAGTATACAGCCGTCACACTCCCCCCCTTAAAAAAAAGGAAACCAATAAGTTTCCGCCAAAAATAAGCAATCATAACCGCACTAACAACCAATACAATTTAAATATAGGCCTATACTTACACACCAATCAACATCAATGACACACACAATGACACACACCATGACACATACCATGACACACACCATGACACACACCATGACACACACCATGACACACACCATGACCACACAATGGCTTCTTCTGATCGAGGAAGTGAACCAGCGCAATCAATAAGATCAAACGGTTGACATACAGCCGGAATTGGACGCAAAGAGCTGGCTTTAACAACGGGTTCGGTTATGGCAAGCTGGCAAATTTCACTTGGAAGTCTTTGACTTAAGCACTGGACAATTCGACTTCCAATGTCCCTTTCCGAAACAATAATTACAGTTGTCATAGTTACTTGTCGTTTTTTTCCCAAAAACTACGGGTTGGACTCATAGGGACACTAGAAAAATTCCCCCGTGCATGAACCTGATGTTCTCCGAATTTATCACCACGGGGCTTATGAATAAGTTCCCAGTCATCCACCAGCAGTGCAGCTTCTGAAGCAGTTTTAATCTGACGCTCTGCAACATAAGTGGCTACAATCTCAGGAAGGGTATTTCTGTATTGTTCAAATAAAATTAACTCTCCCAGCTTGTCTATTGTTGTACACTCTGCCGCTGTACACCACCGATCAAACTGCACAGTCAACTCTCTTACGAACTCAACATTTGTTTCATTCGCCTTTCGCTGTAACGTACGAAACTGTTGTCGATAGCTTTCTGGCACGCGCTCATAAATTTTTAACACCGCCGCTTTAATGGCTTCATAATTCTGGCTGTCAGCATCAGATAGCGTAGCATAGACTCGTTGGGCTTTACCTGTTAAAACGCACTGAAGCAACATAGCGCGTTCAACCTCATTCCACTTATACGCTGCTGCGACTCGCTCAAACAGGAGAAAAAAAATCTCCACCTCAGACTCATTAAACGGCGGTACTAAACGTAAATTATGAGCCACACTCAGTTTCGTCGAATCATCATCAAATCCTGCGTCTACTGGTTTACCTTCTCCCTGTAACTCCAGTCGACGCCTTTCATTCCTTAAACGCTGTTCCTCCAACTCCAACTCCAAGCGCAGTTTGTCACATTCCAAGCGTCGCTTCTCACACTCAGTATCACGCTGGATCATCAACAATTCCTTCTGTTGCTCAAATGAAAAAGTATTTACAACAGACAATGGAGGATTAGTTGGAATAGGCATACTTACAGCCGACAATGCAGCCGAATCAGGCAATTTAGACTTTACACTCAAGATTTTAAGGTCACACAACGCAGACTCAATGATTAATTTAATTCCGTCCTTTGACCTTTTTTGATTATATGTTAGCTCGATTTTTAATGTGCAGCTAACTCCAACAATTGCTCTTTGGTCATTTCCTCTAACAATTCCTCAGACGGCGACTGAGAAAATGTTTCAATAACTTCAGTAGCCATCATTACAATAATCACGCTCACCCTTACAAAAAAAAGAAAAACGACAACACACCCTTTGCCCCAAAAGAGAGAGAGAGAAAAAAAAAAAAACTTCACACGTCGAATCAGGGATTATTTAAAGAACTAAAACCCTCCACCTAAACTAACTGAACCCTAGTCTTCAGTTGGCCCAAGACCGGGTACTTATGCACTAACTCCCGCAAGTTTGGGAAGACGACCAATTGCCGAATCGCCCCCCAAACCTCGGATGTGCTCCCGAGACAACTGCTCTAAGCCCCGAGCCAACCAAAAATAACAAACTAAAATAAAAAACTACGTGCCCAAGGACACGCACTAAACCTACCTGGAAGGTTTGTTCCCCAAATACTCCCTACAAATTATTTCATATAGAGCCTAATTTAACTAATGGAGCGTTCCAACACTTTCAATTTCCAAATAGGCGGACAATTTTACAAATATTCAAAATATCGAATTAAATATCCTACCTTTACCCTCCTTCAAAAACAACGATTTTTCATTTTCTTTTTTTTTTTTTTCAAACAATCGCACGAATTCAATTTCAAATTTAGTTCGACGAGCCCCCACTTGTTACGCCCTTACTAGGGAGCAACAAAGAAGGAGGGAGCAAACGATCACGGCGGTTACAATAATCTCTTTATTGACACAATCTGTATAACAAAGTCTAACTCGCAAGTTTCTCCGTACGCCGCAACGCCGATCAACCTCTCGGTCCTGGCCAGGGATCGATTGGACCAGATGGAACGCTCCATGAGGACGCCAAACAGGAAGCTTTTAATGACAGGCACACCTGTGCACCGGTGCACCCAATCCACCTGATTACTCCCTCAGCTCCGCAGCACACCTGTAGGAGGAGTAAACACAGCCAGACACGGCAAAGACCACAATACAAGTATACAGCCGTCACAGTAACATTTAGCACAAATACTTCAAACGAATTAAACCTATGACGAGTTTTCTGAGTAACATTAAGGATATCTCTGTAGATTGTTGCAACACCGCCGCCACGACCGATCAGACGGGGCTCATGCTTATAACAGTATCCTGGCGGAGTAGACTCATTTAGACCGAAATAATCATTTGGTTTAAGCCAGGTTTCAGTAAGGCACAGAACATCGAAATTATTATCTGTGACCATTTCGTTTACAATAACCGCCTTAGGTGTGAGCGATCTAATGTTTAGAAGACCTAGCTTTAGAAATTGTTTTTGTTCACTAATAGCGAGATTTTTTGTTTTAATAACAATTAGATTTTTCTAGATCCCGTAGTAGATTTATTATTTGATCTTAGTAAACGAGGAATAGATACAGTTTCTATGCAAGGTTCTACACTAGTATTAATATCAATTAAATTGGTGCAGTAGAGACTGTGATTTGGATTTTCAGTTACTAGTCAAATGGTATTTAACATCTTGGAGATGTTATCCGACAGAAGATCTGCCCCGATTCTACTTGGGTGTAAGCCATCAGCGCTCCCAAAACAAATTGAATAAAGATGGTTACGTTTATTTAAACTTTGAGTGTTTATTATCTAGGCTATGTATTTTTATGGGAATGTGGATCTTTCAGATCAATTTGAGAAGCTCTTTTGATCACGTTTCACAATTTTTTGTGTCATGTAGTGTGGGGCGCTGGTCTTGGTCTTGGTCTCGCCCTCCCTCGGTCTTGGTCTCGACTTGGTCTCGGCCCCTAAAAGTCTTGGTCTTGTCTCGGTCTCGATACACTCTGGTCTTGGTCTTGTCTTGGTCTCGGGTTAGGTGGTCTTGACTACAACACTAGCGCAAGGATATTACCTTGCTCCCTCAGGAACCTGACGATCAGAACGTGCTTCCCATGCTTCTGCATCATGATGTGCGTCAAAAGAGAGGCAACATTATATTGAGGGTGGAGGAAACAGCTACTCCAACCTAACTTGCAGGAAAAAAGCACTGAAATGACCGAACGCTCTCAGGATCTCCTCACGGGGAGAAGACTCACTCAATGAGTAGGTTCCACTTCTAATGACGTAACCACAACTTCCTAATCTAGGGAGTGCTCGCAGAAGTGTTGGTAGCTATCACATGTTCCTGTGGTAGTCACCTGAACCTCCATGTCCAGTTAGGGCCAGCCTGGAATCTATCCAGGGGTCTGAACACGGGTGCCATCATGTCCCGTCCCTGAAATGTATTCAGGCGAAGTCAGGAGGCTGTTGAGGGGAGCTAGGTCTGGTTGGGCCAATTAGGGGCAACTATCAAGACCTGCTCCCTCCTGACCTATGCACAGTAAGAGCAAGTGGCATGCGTGCACAAGACAGGAGCACTGCTCAACACTACATATGAAGATCACTGAGCTTCAGGAGCAACCTTGCTCAACACCTAAGTGTGAAGAAATTCACTGAGCTTCAGGAGCAACCTTGCTCAACACCTAAGTGTGAAGAAATTCACTGAGCTTCAGGGGCATTTCTGCTCAACACCTGAGTGTGATAAAAATCACTGAACTCGAGCAGCACCAACGACAATGAATCGTATAACCGCTTTTTTAGAAGGCTCACTGGGGAACGCATCTCTGCGGAGCACGCATCACTGGCTCTCAGCTGGCCCTGGGCTCCGCAGAGATGCGTTCCCTATCTGCGGAGCCCAGGGCCAGCTGAGAGCCAGTGTCTGTCTAAGGGATGTCGGCACAGACAGAAGTCAACTGGCAGAGGGAGGACTCCGGAGAGGTCAACAGATATAACTGTGCAGACCCGAAGTGGTCTCTGCCCATTTGGACCGCCAGGGGATGGAGTCTCCACTCTCCCTGACCATAGCTCTCGTGAGGCTAGTTAGTGGCACGATTGAGCAGGCCGGAAGAATTAGTAGAATGATGCGACCTCAGAAGCTTCTGACTCCAAGGAGGAGGTGACGGGTGAGTTGTGACATGCGAGGGAAGCTTAGTGCAACGGTCGCGATGTTCAGACCAGTACTAGCTCGCTGAGCAGCGGTGACTCAAAGCGAGGTGAACTGCAACAACTCGAGGCACGAATGCCTATGCAGTCGGAGGTCGCCCAGGCCTCCGTTAAAGCATGCCCTTTGTACATGGCCCCTCAGATGGTGTTAGTCAGATGGTGTATAACTAGTAGTAGACGAAACCAACATTTTCTTTTAGCCAAACCCATTTCAAAAAATCTTATCTTATTATATTTAGTCTATCTTATTATATTATTGTTACCTTATAGACTCAAGAATGCTATTCCAGACACAGAAAAGACGCTCTGATATGAATTTAGAACATATTTGGTTTACCAACCAAACATGTTAGAAGTAGCCTACACACGATGAAATTAAAGTTTCTACACAGAAATCTACACAGTAGCCTACCTCTACAACGCGACATAATGGATGTAGGCTAGAAATATTGATTTAAAATAAAAAATAGAGAATAAATGTTGTGATTGTGGTATTACAGCTGTAGATCAGCTGCGCACTGCAAACGCAGCACATGTGAAAACACAATAGCACGAGCTGCTCCTGCATACACACCGCACCGCATACACACTACACACGGAGTATGTGTGAAACAGCCGTAACTCACGCAGCTGCATCTTCTGAATAATGCCGCGAGTGGGGCTTGAGGATGTGATGTCGCCTGCGTCTGCGCAGTGCGATCTGATGCAGCCCCTGAAGTGAAACACAGGAAACAGAAATGCTGCATACCGGTAATAACGCAAGTAAACAAGACGAAATAACGTTAAATAACATTTCATCTCGTCTCGTTTTGGTCAACGAAAATGAAGAGACATTTTAGCATAGTTTTTATTTTATAAACCACATTTTAGTCTCGTTTTTATTCGTCAACGATATTGCATTATACATTTAATTATAGTCATCGTCACATGACCAGCATTTACGTTGCGTCTCGTCTCGTTTTCGTCACGTGAAAAAGGTTCGTCGACGACGATATTTCGTCATAATATTCGTTGACGAAAGCAACACTATATGGAGGAAGCCAATTTTACGTCTCCGTCTCTGAAAATTCTTTCAGTGGGACCCTTTCTCACTTCTATAAAGCACCAACCGAACACACTCTTTCTTGAAGAGCTTCTCCAAACTGCAAAAGAGATACTCAGCCCGAGGGTGAGATTACTTACTTCCAGTTAACCTGAACACCCAACTGGCTATGGAGCACACGAAGGGTAGGACCTTGTACTGATACTTCGCACCTTCAGCGCACAAACACAGAATGATCTGTGGAGCAGAGGGATTGAGATCAGAACGCTGCAGGCCAACCTTGGGGACGGATTATTTGGAAATGCATCTGTGTTAGCAACTAGAACGGAGGCTTTCGAAAAAGGGCCCATTTAATTAACACAGGTCCAAGATGGCCATGACCCACCACTCTGAGGTACAATGAATACGGGTTCATAGAAACCTTCATATCGGCTGGAGGAAGGGCTACATCGCGTCCCTCACCAGTAGGACTGCGACGTGAGCACACAGGACAGGAGCAATGCTCAACACGTAGGTGTGATCAATATCCAGGGGTGCCACGTACCCGAGGTGGGGCAGTAAGGTGGAGGACAGGGACCCGGCTCGGAAGGCCCGGAGGCGGCCTGAAGCGGGGTCTGAGTGTGGTGCACGAGGGGGGAGGGAGTGGATTAGTGACCAACTCCAAGAGCATCCTCCTCCATCCCTGGGCGGCCCGCTCCGGTGTGCTTTCGCTATCGCTTACCACCTGGCTTGGCCATATCAACCAGGCTGAGCAAACGATGGCGCTCCTGGACCACTAAGATGGACATCGCCAGACCGATCGCGCATGCCACGACACTCGTGCCCCGGAGGGCGAGGTCGGATGCAGTGCGGTGCTCACCTATGAGCGCACGGTCTGGGCTACCCTCGTACATGTCCATGGGTGCCCTGGCTTGACAGACTTGTAGCAGCGCCATGGCACGCAAGAGGATACGGCTTGCCCACAGGCTTTGTAAACTCTACCCGTCGGAACGGACGAGAACTCACAGGCCTTAGGGAGGAGATGAGGATCCCCCCCCCCAAAAGGCAGCGGCCGTCGGACACAGGTTGCACCTGTGTCACGACAGACCGCTCCACTGGAGGGATAGCCTCGCAACCCTTCACCGCTCCTCCATCAAGGGTAGTGAGGGGGAAAAGCTATTCAGGCAGTTTCTGGCAGAGAAAGGTGCCGTCCACAACCTGATAAGCTCTCCATGCACCTCGGTAAAGTAAGGCACTGGGGTGGCGAGCTGAGAACCAGCACGGCCCACCCGAGATACCAATCCTCCAACCGAGACTCAACGGGACACGGTGGAGGGTTCCACTCGAGCCCGGCAGCCTCGGCGGCCCGTTTCAGCATAGCTGACATTTCTGGATCTTAACCCTCTGAGCCCGATGGCATCGTTGACGACGCCACACATCACCTCAGAGAAATTTTGATATAACTTGATGACAGATTAATCGATTTTCTTACCGTTTTTTTCCAGCAAAAAGCTAACAAGCTAGCCATCACGGGGGAGCCTGGAACTTGTGCATCCTTTCGGAGTTTTTCAGCAATAAATTCAAACGTTTATATCCAACTTTGATACACTTGAAGTCCATAATTTATAAATATTCCGTCATATTTGCCGCTAGCTCAATGCTAGCTGCCATTTTGTATATTACGTGATGTTTTCACGTGATGGTTTTTGACCAATTACAGGCTGATCCGTCGTAAACATTGGTGTGCGTCATTGGGTCATTACGCACAAACCAAGGGAGAGAGAGAGAGGGAGAGAGAGGAGAGAGAGAGAGAGAGAGAGAGAGAGAGAGAGAGAGAGAGAGAGAGAGAGAGAGAGAGAGAGAGAGAGAGAGAGAGAGAGAGAGAGAGAGAGACGGAGAGACGCACGGAGACGCAGGTTTCACAGAGAAACAGAGAAATAGATGTAAATCGAGCGCTGGTTGATGGATTTTCAGGAGAACAGAGCTTTTTGACAGATGAGGAACTAGATTACCAGGATAGACCCAGCTGAAGTGCCATTTATTTATTTACTGTAAAAAAGTATTATAGTAGTATAAATGTAGTATAAAAGTATAAAAATAATAGAATAAATAAAATAATAAATAAAATAAATAAAATATAAATGCAAAGCCTGTGATGTGGCCCTCTTTGTGATTGCTGATAGGAACTGTTTTGAGGCTTGGCACCAGTGAATTTCATGAACGCCTGGACTTCTTTTGTAAAAATGTAAATAGTTTTGGTTCTGTACAAGTTATAATGTTTATTCCTGTGCTCGGGGACTCCAAAGACATGAACAAACTGTTTTCCAGAGGAAATTTGCTTAGCTTTTATTTATTTGTGTGTGATTTCAATAAATATTTGAGTGATTCAATTTCCGATTTATTTTTTCATTTCTCTTTATGGTCCCATAACTTATTTTACATTAAGGTGACATCAATGTAACACAAATATGCTGAAAGTTCAATTTGTCCTGAAAAAAAAAGAGGTGTGTCAATTGTCTGTGCACAAAAGCGTTGATGTTTTACAAGCTTTTTTAGTTAATAACACCAGACGGAAAATATATTGTAAAAATACCCTTAGGTCTCTGAGGGTTAAGGAGTAATAGCCCGTGACAATCTAGTGCAGTTGTTTCAGCATGCATTTTGGAGTTGAAACAACATTTATACTAGTTCAGGTTAAATGTGGACACACGAGATGGATTAAATACCATGTGTAAACAGGAATGTGTCTCCCTCATCTTGTGATCCGATCGACCAAAATACATTTTAATACCAGGTATAAACAGGGCCACAGTCCATATATCTGACTCTGAGTTGTCGAAACCTTACATGAAAACCGTCAACACACACGAAACATCCAGAGGTGGCTCTTGTGAATTGTTACAGAATGCTGTTGTCACTTTTTTGAAAGTAACCATTAAGACAACCGGAATCTGAAAACTGTAATCTGCTGCTTTGTAAACGTATAATGCTGTTTTGGAGCTTTACATCAATACCACTTGTCATTTAAACTCATTAATTCAGTCTAATTCAAATGCTTTGTCCTAATGGAATAACAACCAATCTGGGATTAAAGACTCCAGTATTCAGATTGAAACAAGCATACCTTTTTAATATCCAGAAATAAAGGTTAACAACAATAAATAAGCAAATACAATAAATGCAAAATACAAACTACAATACAAACATAGAAGAGAGTTTTGTAAAACTGTCGAATGCGATTAACATAGGTGGGAGAGTTTTCCAGAACGGTGCAGATACAGAATAGGCTGCACAAAACCACCCAGAATAAAAAAAGCAAAACTAATGGGCAAGACAACTAAAAAATCTTGTTGTATCAGAATACAGAGGATTGATGAGATGATGAAAGGAGCATATATGATTACCATTGTCACAGTAGTTATCAAAATAAGATAAAACGCTCTTTTCTTCATGTGGTTTTCCTCCTCTTTCTCTCTCCCTCTCTCTCCTGGTCCTGACTGCTTCAGAGCTCTGAGAACAGCCAAACAGCAGAACAACTGGATGAAGAGGAAGAGGAGGAACTGCAAAAGGACAAGCCATGTAAATGCATAAATGTTGTTTGAGAGAAAGATAAACATAGAGGACAAACAGGAGCCAACACCCAAAAGCCAGACAACAACAGAACAGACACATTTATATCTAAATAACTTGTATTTCAGAAAGGTTACAGGATGAACCACTGCCATGTAACGCTCAACACAGATCAGACACTGAAACAGAGGACGAATGGTGATGGCTAGTCCAAGTGAAAGTCTCTGTATTGTCACAAAAATGTGACTTTTTTCTGACAGTAGAAAGGCCAAAGAAGATAGAGAGAAAAAGATCTCACAAACATTGAGATTGAAGTTGAAAAATTCGGATGCAACTCCATTTCGTCCCTGATAATAAGCCACATAACATAGGAGTATGTAGGAACACCGGAGAATAGATTAAAGCATAGCACAATAATCCTCAGACCATCCATTGATGAGGATGTTTGTGTTGTGATGTTGCTGTACTGAACCTCAGGTGAGGTGGAGTTTCCATTGGAGTCATTCATCTGTTCTGACAACTGGATGAAACGATCAAAATATCAGCCAAATCACAGCCATCTACAAAATAAATAACCTATACTGTGCACAAACATATCTCACAATAAAAAAAATATAGTAAATACCATAAAGTATGTTAAAAAGTCCACCATTTGAAATATAATTCAATTATATGATTCACTGCTTATAGTTTCATGGAAAAGCATGGCATTTTCAGCATTTTCAG
Source organism: Chrosomus eos (assembly GCA_036326025.1). NCBI lineage: Eukaryota > Metazoa > Chordata > Actinopteri > Cypriniformes > Leuciscidae > Chrosomus > Chrosomus eos. The sequence goes on from CM070834.1 coordinate 10,757,333, forward strand.
AGTTCAAATGATTATAACAAATATAAAGTTCACTCTCCAAATTACTACAGTTTACAATAGTTCAAACTAAATAATGTGTGGATAAAACAATGATAAATGTTCTGTAACAAATACTTCTTAACCCCATTTTACATAATAGCTAATCTTGCCTATAATTCCAATACTCTGACTGCTAACCACAGAGACATTAAAATACCTATATTATTCAAGTAGGGGAAAAAACTAGAAATAATATAAATGTAGATGTAAATGTATTTTAAAAAGGACTTCACCTGAAGAGTGAATGTTGTCTTTCTGGATCACCATAAATCTCTAAACCGCCTTGGATATTTATACATGCTGCCACGAGGATATATGTGGTACATATTACGTAAAAAACAAATAGTAAAAATATTTGTATAGAATAGACAAACCGATACTGTTTACATACTGTAAATGTGGAAAATTCACATTCGAAAGTTTCTAATACATATTTACATAAATGCAAATCATCTTGTGGCATGAAATAAAATCGGTCCAAGGTTCTTTTCGGACATGTAAAAAATGTGTATGATCGGAGCTGAATGTCAACCAATAAAGAACAACAACAAAAATGTCATTTATTTTTAACTAGCGCTAGAGCAAGCACAATTTTTTTTTTTCATACTGTACAGTTCACTTTCAAAGCAGCAGTTTCACAACACCAGTAAATTAACCTCACAAAAATGACCTTGAAAAACAAATTTAAACAAAATATAGAAATAAGAAAAAATGTTTAATAAATATGAATCCTTATTTTGTTTATGTTGTACATATAATTGGTCTTCTTTTCAGAAATGAATGTGGTTACTAAACTGCTTTTAGACAAAAAAAATGTTTGAATTATATAAAGCAATATATGATGACATTGCTGTACATATTTGGTGTTTTATGTGACATGCAGCTTTGAAATCCATCTACAAAACACAGAACAGACATTTATGTCTTCAGGTGACTAACTTATTATTGAGTTTCTTGTTTTCTCCCTTAATATGCGACATGTCTGTCAGTGAGATCAGATATTGTTTAAGGATTAAAACCATTGTTCCCGAATTGCAATTCAATTACAAAACTTTCATTAACCTAAATTCATACAGAAACAGCCTTTTATTATAATTTGCATAGAAAACAATGCATCTTGTTTGTATGTTTTCACAAAGACAGAGTGTAAATTAAAGTTAATTTAAAGCATTAAAACATTCACCTGTTCAAGAACAGAGGCAGAAGAGTTTCCCAACCCTGTGCAGATAAAGAACAGGTTGCACAAAACCAGCCAGAATGAAACAACAAAGACAAGGTAACCAGATCAGTGAAACTCCGTTCTGTTCTTGCTGATGCAGAACAGTGAAGAATCCAGTGACAAAGAAAGGTACACACATGACAACCAAGGTAACAGTAGTTATTAGAATTAGATAAAACGCTCTTCTCTTCGTGTGGTTTTCCACCTTTCTCTCTCTCCCTCTCTCTCCTGGTCCTGACTGCTTCAGAGCTCTGAGAACAGCCACAAGACAAAACAACTGGATGGAGAGAAAGAGGAGGAACTGCAGCGAGAAGAACCATGCATATGTCTTCAGATTAGATAATATTTGTATGGTCATAGCACCCAAACAGGATCCAAGAGTGATTATCCAGACCGCAGTGCAGCAGATCACTCTATATCTGAGAGGTTTGAACTTCAGAAAGGTTACAGGATGAACCACTGCCAGGTAACGCTCAACACAGATCAGACACTGAAACAGAGGACGGCCAGTGATGCCTAGTCCTTGTATAAACCGATGTAGTAACTCTAGACTTGGGAATATTTGCGAAATAAAAATAAAAAAACATAGAGAGTAAATTATCTCGCAAACTGTGAGATTGACATGGAAGATTTCTGATGGAATTCTTCTTCCTCGTGCAATAAGCCACAAAACATAGGAGTGTGTAGGAACCCCGAACAGCAGATTACAGCATAGCAAACCAGTCCTGAGACCCTTCACTAATAAAGCTTCATTGTTTATGAAATAGGTGGAAGGATGAACCTCAGTTGAGTTGAAGTTCTCAGTGGAGATGTTCATGCTCAGTGCCTCTCTAATCAATAAATAATTGTGCAATTGTAATCTACAAAAAAGACAGATAGACAACGTCAGACGTGACGATAAAAGGTGAGACTGAATAAATCAAATCCCACTCATTCAGACACATTGTGTTTATATGTGTATTTGAAAGTATATATGTCAGCACATTTTATTCAAGAAAGAAGTCGTTTAATGTTTATGCATAAGAGTTCATGGCTCAGATTCATAAAACCCTCGTCATTTTTTCTTTTACTGTCTGTGCATTTCAACAATGTGTTAAATCTGAATGGCCCAAAAAATAAAAATTTTAAACATTTTCTACGATAGCTAATCAATCAAAACTAACCGAGATTTAAAGAGTGTGTTACCTGCAGTGTGAAGTCACTCCAGAAAGCTCTGAAAGCACAATGTTCTGTATGAAGAAATATATAAGAGAATGGTTTTATAAACACTTCACATGTGACATGCAAATTAGGGTTATAGTCACATTAGGTGCAAAAAAAACAAATATTAGAATCCCTGAACATATAAATCAACATTTTCAGTGATTTGGTGTAGAGAAAATTACCAAAATATAATGACAATTTGAGACAGAGTTTTAGCCTAATAAAATACCAAACTGACGTGTAATGATAAAATGTAAATACATTCATATACAAAGTTTTGGTTTAATGTGCATAGGAAACAACACAGTTTGTTTGTATATAAAATTTCTTACTTGAACATTTATACATACCCCCAAGCCCCCCCCCCCACCCCCCAAAAAAAACCACCATTAAAACAGAAAAGGTTTACACAAACCTTCATTTTAAAACAAAACATGCAAACTAAAATCTATAAACCAATGGATGACTTCACTCATTCTCAGTAACAGATTATATTGTCACAATTTTATTTTCACAAAGACAGAGTGTAAATTAAAGCTTGAACACCCCCGGGTTAAAAGTAAATGTACTTAATAGTCCAAATTCCACAATTACATAAACATTCAAAAGCTGAACAACTGACCATTTTGTTTTGGGTTTATTTAGCTAAAATGACCAACTTATATATGAATATAATATATGAATTAATAATAGGTTCAGTGACAGAATGTTCTGTATAAATAGTTTTATGAAGAACAGAGACAGAAGAGTTTCCCAACCCTGTGCAGATAGAGAACAGGTTGCACAAAACCAGCCAGAATGAAACAACAAGGACCAGAAACCAGATCAGTGAAACTCTTTGCTGTTCTTGATGTTCTTGCAGAACAGACAAGAATCCAGTGAGAACGAAAGGTACAAACATGACAACCAAGGTAATAGTAGTTATTATAATGAGATGAAACACTCTTCTCTTCATGTGGTTTTCCTCCTCTCTCTCTCTCCCTCTCTCTCCTGGTCCTGACTGCTTCAGAGCTCTGAGAACAGCCACAAGACAAAACAACTGGATGGAGAGAAAGAGGAGGAACTGCAGCGAGAAGAACCATGTATATGTCTTCTGATGAGATAATATTTGTATGGTCATAGCAGCCAAACAGGATCCAAGAGTGATTATCCAGACCGCAGTGCAGCACATCACTCTATATCTGAGAGGTTTGAACTTCAGAAAGGTTACAGGATGAACCACTGCCAGGTAACGCTCAATGCACATCAGGCAATGAAACAGAGGACGACCAGTGATGCCTAGTCCTTGTAAAAACTGATATAGTAACTCTAGACTTGGAAATATTTGTGTAAGAAAAATAAAAGAGTAAATGATCTCGCAAACTGTGAGATTGACATTAAAGATTTCTGATGGAATCCTTCTTCCTCGTGCAATAAGCCACAAAACATAGGAGTGTGTAGGAACCCCGACCAGTAGATTAAAGCCAAGCAAACCAGTCCTGAAACCCATCAGTATCAAAAGTTCTTGTATCATGGTGGAAGGATGAACCTCAGTTGAGTTGAAATTCGCAGTGGAGATGTTCATGCTCAGTGCTTTTCTAATCAATAATGATTGTGCAATTGTAATCTACAAAGGAGACAGAGAGAAAAATATAAGTGTCAGATGAGACGATAAAGGGTGAGATTAAATTAATCAAATCACACTCAATCAGTCACACCCATCTGTGTATATAATTTGTAGATTTGAGAGTATATGACAGCACATGTTTTTCAAGAAAGATGTCATGGTCTATGATTATGCGTTAGAGGCTCAGGTTCATAAAAACCCTCGTCATTTTTATTCTTTTACTTCTTTGAATGCATTTCACTAATGTGTTACATCTGAATGGTCAAACAAATCAGACTCAGACACATTTTCTACGATAGCTAATCAATCTAAACTAATCGAGATTTAAAGAGTGTGTTACCTGCAGTGTGAAGTCACTCCAGACAGCTCTGCACAGTGTATGATTAAAGATATAAGAGCATGGTTATATAAACACTTCACATGTGACATGCAAATTAGGGTTATACATAAGGTGCAAAAATAAATATATTAGAACTCCAGAAAAGCCTTTCCAAGATTTAAAGTGTTTTTTTTTCTTCTTCTGGTGATGTAGTTAAAAAAAGTGTATTTACAATAAAAAACATGTCTCTAACCATTGTGTTTTACAACAGTTGTAAAAACAACACCAATCAAAGCAATAAAATAACATACAAATACATACATAGAGAAAAAAACGAGCTCAAAAAGACTCACATATTATAAGCCTTCTCTAAAAGGTATATTTTGATTTTTGTCTTAAACAGAGATTCTATAGCGATTACCCTTATAGATAACAAATAGCTATTCCACAATTTGGGGCCGTCTATGGCAACATAGTCATTGGCAACCTTGAACATCTAGCAGATATGTTAACAGTCACAAAATCAGATAAATAAGAAGTTGCCAACCCATTTAAAACCTTAAAAACAAAGAGTAAAATCTTAAACTCTATTCTAAAACACACCGGCCACCAATGCAGAGAGAGCAAGACGGGGGTAATGTGCTCATTTTTACGTGTGCCAGTGAGAAGTCTAAGAGCTGCATTTTGTACTATTTGCAAACAATTTATATAGGATTGATTAATACATATATAAATTGAATTGCAATAGTCAAGACGAGAAGATATAAATACATGTATTACTCTCTCAAACTCAGCATGGGATAAACTTTTTTGTATCGCCTTAGCCAGTAGTCTTAGCTGGGAAAAGCAAGGTTTGAATACTGCATTTACCTACTTATCTAATGACAGGGCAGAGACAAAGACAACAACCATGTTTTTAACAGGTGGCTTTACATAAGCAGCTAAGCTGCCAAACACTTTTGATATAAGCTGCCAGAGACAGCTAATGGTCCAAAAACAATTGCCCCAGTCTTACTCTTATGAGATTTAAAAAAACTTTTGGCAGTTAAAGCACATAGACCAGCATTGTCATTTTGCTTAATGGACACATATATTTGAGTGTTGTCTGCATAACAGTGGAATAACACTCTGTTTTTTTCTAATATTGAGCCATAAGGGAGCATAAAGAAAACAAAATGGGGCCAAGAATAGATCCTTGGGAAACCCCACAGGACAAATGTGATTTTGTGGAAAAACATGTTATAAAGCAGAATTAGAATTATGTTATAAGCAGAATCACCAAAGTACCCAGCGTCAACAGATAATAAAATGTAATTTGTAAATCAAATTAAAATCTATATATAGCTTTATAAACCAATGGATGACTTCACTGTTACTGTTATTCTCACTAACAGATGATATTGTTACTTTCACAATTTTATTTTTCACTCATGCAGTGTAAATTAAAGCTTGAACCCTCTATTGTTAAAAAGTACATATGCGTTACAGTGTGCATTCTAGAAATTACATAAAGAACGTTCAAAAGCTGAACATTTATTCTGATCATTTTGTTTTGGGTTTATTTAGCTAAAATGACCAACTCACTATAATATATGTATTAATAATAGGATCAGTGACAGAATGTTCTGTATAAAACATTCACCTTTTCACTTTATGAAGAACAGAGACAGAAGAGTTTCCCAGCCCTGTGCAGATAGAGAACAGGTTGCACAAAACCAGCCAGAATGAAACAACTAAGACCAAGAGACCAGAACAGTAAAACTCCTTTCTGTTCTTTCTGTTGCAGAACAGTCAGGAATCCAGTAATAACGAAAGGTACAAACATGACAACCAAGGTAACAGTAGTTATTAGAATGAGATGAAATGCTCTTCTCTTCATGTGGTTTTCCTCCTCTCTCTCTCTCCCTCTCTCTCCTGGTCCTGACTGCTTCAGAGCTCTGAGAACAGCCACAAGACAAAACAACTGGATGGAGAGAAAGAGGAGGAACTGCAGCGAGAAGAACCATGTATATGTCTTCTGATTAGATAATATTTGTATGGTCATAGCAGCCAAACAGGATCCAAGAGTGATTATCCAGACCGCAGTGCAGCAGATCACTCTATATCTGAGAGGTTTGAACTTCAGAAAGGTTACAGGATGAACCACTGCCAGGTAACGCTCAACACAGATCAGACACTGAAACAGAGGACGGCCAGTGATGCATAGTCCTTGTAAAAACCGATTAAGTAACTCTAGTCTTGGGAATATTTGTGAAAGAAAAATAAAAAAAACCTAGAGAGTAAATTATCTCGCAAACTGTGAGATTGACATAGAAGATTTCTGACGGAATTCTTCTTCCTCGTGCAATGAGCCACAAAACATAGGAGTGTGTAGGAACCCCGAACAGCAGATTACAACATAGAAAACCAGTCTTGAGACCCTTCACTAATAAAGCTTCATTGTTTATGAAATAGGTGGAAGGATGAACCTCAGTAGAGTTGAAGTTCTCAGTGGAGATGTTCATGCTCAGTGCCTCTATAATCAATAATAATTGTGCAATTTTAATCTACAAAAGAAAAAAACAGAGAGAACAAGAAGTGGTAGATAAGACAATAAAGGATGAGATTTAATCAAATCACACTCATTCAGTCACAGCCATCTACAAGGAATTTTATTCAAGGAAGATGTCATTCAATGTTTATGCATAAGAGTTCATGGCTCAGATTCATAAAAACCCTCATCATTTTTCTTTTACTATCTGTCCTTTGAATGCATTTCAATAATGTGTTAAATCTGAATGGTCAAACAAATAAAATTTTAAACATTTTATAAGATAGCTAATCTATCTAAACTAATAAAGAGTTAAAGTGTTACCTTCAGTGTGAAGTCATCCAGAAAGCTCTGGTTCTGTATGGTAAAAAATATAAGAGCATGGTTACATAAACGCTTCATATGTGGCATGCAAATTAGGGCTATAAACTGCACATTATGCACAAAAATACAAATATTAGAATCCCCCCCCCCCCCCCCCCCAAAAAAAAACCCTTTACAACTTTTAAAGTGGTCCTATTATGCCCTTTTACAAAGTCTTGATTTTTTTTTTTTTTTGGGTGTACTAGAATATGCTTTCATGCTTGATTGTTCAAAAAACACATTATTTTTCACATACATGATAACAGACAGCACTTCTTTCCTCAGTCTGGCTCGAATGCGTCATTTAGTTCCTGTTTCGATGAAGCCCCTTCCTTCCAAAATACGTATTGTTCTGTGACAGTGTGTTGTGATTGGCACCTCTTGGTGAGCGTTCGGGTAATGTCACGCGGCACGCCCCGAACCATAACTGCAAATTTCATCTGCTCAGCTGTAAATATTAGGGATGGCGTCAAATTCAATCCATTTCAAGCCTGATTCAGACTTAAGAATGTTAACAAACAAGAGGATTGTCCAGAATGGATTTCATGCACGGACTTTCCCGGATTCTTTCAAGCCCGGATTTCACAGGATGTCTCATAGTGGTATGCTGTTTGTTTCATGTAATTTTGTTATACATTTTAGATACGAAGTTATACACTATAATCATGATAGTTGTCACTAATCACTAATCGATCACAAAACGTCTTAGGCTACGCCTGTACATGTAAGTTAATATGTTTATAGGCAACTGAAAAAAAAGCACAAATGTCAGGGCATGTCAAAACATCCAAGGACCCAAAAACACCTTAGACCCCTATGGGTTCATTTGGCCTATGCCTTTTTGAGGGAGTGTGATTGGAAGGATGTAGATAAAGATGTGTTTGTTGAACCTTGAATAATGACAGGTAAGGAAGAGTTAGAAACGTCTCAGGTTACGTATGTAACCCTGGTTCCCTGAGAGGGAACGATACGCTGGTTGAGACGCGGTGGGAACGCCCTGCGTGATTGCGTCATGAAGCACATGTATAATCAGTCCAGTGGAAAGACGAGACGTCATAGGTGACGTCATAGACCAGGAAGCTATAAAGCACCCCTGAAAACAGGCCACGTCAGCTTCTGGAAAGTCTGAAGCAAGTCGATCAGGGCATGCAGGCATTATGGCAGGAGAACGCAGCGTCTTGTTACATACGTAACCCTGGTTTGTTCCCTTTCAAGGGAACTCGAGCTGCGTTGAGATGCGGTGGGAACCCCATGCCCACTACGCCATAGTGACAAATGCCCTTTCTGTGTGAATCCTTGCACACACTAAGAAACAAGCAACCTAGCCCCAGGAGTGGAGAGGTCTAATTCATTAAATCTGGACCAGCCTGCCGCATTACAAACACCCTGAAGGAAACACCCGAAATTAAAGTCTTGGAGGCAGCCACACTCCTAGTAGAACGGGCCACGAACAGCCATACTGTAGGTGAAGGCTGCCCAGCCGCTTCATAAGCAAGTGAGATAGCCTCAACTACCCACTTGCTCATTACCTGTTTAGATGCAGGGCAACCTTTCTTAGGTGACCCGAAGCAGACAAATAACTGCTCAGATTTACGCCACAGTCCTGATCTGGGGTATTCACCCTCTGGGGACCATAAACACGCCGGCGCGTTTTGGCTGATATTTTTTTCACATAGCAGAAAAATAGACTTAAAGTACTACCATCATTTCTGGTCATACAGAGTTAAGAAATATGAGAAAATAAACTGTTAAATGTCTACTTTTATGTGCCCACATACAATCGAAATAAAATATTGTGCTTTTGTAAAATAAAGAAAATAAACAGGGTGTGCGTTCTGCCTCTCTGTCTCTGTGAACTTTTTTTCTGGAGCACGTTTCTAAACTTAAACAAAACTCATCGAATACTATTTACCCAGCCATGAGCAATATATCTTTTAAATCATTTAAGTTTGCACTTTTGCATGATCTGATTAAAACTAAAATAAATATTCTCCGTTTATGTCATCTATATAAAAAGAGAGAGGTGTCAGCCGTTCTAGTTATCGTTTCTCTCAGCTCATTATTTTCCTAATGTGACACGCCCACGGAGAGCGCGCGCTATTCAAACACAAATATCTGAAGCAACACATTGAGCATGTAAGCCAGCTGAATTAGACGACCTAGCGCCGCGAATCATTGCTGCAGTGTGGTCTAGCACTCTCAATAGACTTTGTTGGAAAAAACAATTCGGTCAGGCAATACATGTGTATAGATCGGGGGCTTACACATGACGGCAGTTATGACTTCGCGTGATTTCTGGTGATTTCGTCTTGAAAACATGAAGATGCGGGGTCTTTCGATATGCTTGCCGACTCTGGGACTTGAGTTTGAACGTCACTAGTCATTCTTAAGAAAGAAATGTTTCGAGTTTTGCGCCGATACGGAAGTTTAAATATCACTTCTCGCTAGGGGAAAAGCACGGACTCATAGCACAGCGTCGTGCTCTGGTGGAGCGCTGTCTATGCTGCAGAGGTTTGAAGACAACCGTTTTATCCGCCTCGATTGGTATGTCATGATTCCGACTATCTGATGTAGGTCTGGCATCAGTGTAAGCCACATAAATCTGTAAGAATATTAGTCGAATTGTATGTCGTCTCTGTGTAATAATCTGGACATTACTACTCAGAACAATTCTGGTTTATTTTATTCAAGGAGACATCAGCTGAGGAGTGTGTAAGTGTTTTATTTGTGCTTTGTTTAATCGTGATTAGAATACTTAGTGTCTGTAACGCAAATAGCATATGCTTAAATTTGATCTGTTTTGTGTGTGTGTGTGTGTGTGTGTGTGTGTGTGTGTGGTGTGTGTGTGTGTGTGTGTGTGTGTGTGTGATGTGTGATGAATGAATGAATGAATGAACGCACAGATGCGCACTGTTACAGACGAAATAAAAGACAACATTTCGTTGACTAGTTTTGGATAGATTATAAAGTTTTTACTCTAAAATAGACATCAAATAAGCAGTTTCTGCTCTATGTTAAAAATATAGTATGTTTTGTCAATAAACTAATCAACTAAGATGTTATAGTGTTTGTTTCAATGCAAGCTATATCAAAATAATGAATCCTTAACTTTGAAATATGTATGATCAAATGTAATGGCCTACTAAGACATTTATGAAAAAGGCAATTTTCTTTTCAAGATGTTTCCAACTCTAACTTTGAACCAATTCTGTATTCTCATTACTATGCAGTCATTACTATGCAGGTCTTTGTCTTCTGCAGGTGTGAACCAACTAATTATTCACAAGGGGGTTGGGTCGTTGACGCCCATTCGCATATTGCCTTGGCAAACAAAAAATGTTTTTCACAATTTTAATCAATCTATTGTGTTATGTGAATGATTTGGCAGGATGATTTTCAGATCATTTTGAAGCAAAAACTCTAGGTGACAACTTCCAGTCAAAAGTTTTGTGGACACATATTTAGTATGTGTTTTGTGGCCTTATTTCAGAAACTTAAATTATTATTTTTTTCAATAACCATGCATAAACAATATTCTCTCAAAAAAACAAACATGTAAATTAGGGCCGGGACATTAACGCGTTAATTAAGATTAATTAATTACAGACTTTAACGCGTTAATTAACGCAAAAAATTATTTTAATCGCACTTATTTTTGCACAGCGGAACGTTTCTCACTGGATGAGTTACGGCGGACCGATTATACTGGAGCACCGACTAGCGTCAGAAGCCCAAGAAGCTGACGCGATCGCGCTTCAAAGACATGTTCATAGATCGCCTCTATGGATCGCTTTGGTTGGCCCTTCATTTTGTTATAAAAAACGAACGGATGAAAGCGTCGATAAGAGCATGGTTGTGTGCAAGCTATGCAACAAGGAATTCGCTATTGCTATTAGTGTAGTGTAGCAATATGCTATTGCTACACTTAATGGCAAAAATTGCACTGGTCTGCTGGACTTGGTTGAACAAAAATAAACAATATGTTGTTGCTTGAACAAAAATAAACAATATGTTGTTGGTTGAACAAAAATAAACAATATGTTGTTGCTTAAGCTTATGTTTCAGTCATTATTCAATGGTATACTAAAAATCCATGTGAAAAAAATGACTTTTTCACTGTTCTCAGGTCAAATATTTATGCGATTAAAATGTGATTAATTTTGATTAATTAATTACAAAGCCTCTAATTAATTAGATTAATTTCTTTAATCGAGTCCCGGCCCTAATGTAAATACATGTTGCTCACATATTATGGTAGCCCCCTTTGTGCTATATAGAGTGAATTTATACCTTTGCCATTAACATGTTTATAAATAACTGAAAAAAACACAAATGTCAGTGCATGTCAAAACATCCCAAGGGCCCCAAAAAAACCTTGGTCCCCAGAGGGTTAAAAGGTAGAGGATAAAAGGCCTGCAACACTATTGGGCCCGCAACATTAGCAGGGACCTTACGAATATAACCTGGCCTAGTGTAAAGAAATGCCTTCACCATACCAGGTGCAAATTCCAAGCATGAAGGAGCAACTGAAAGGGCTTGCAAATCTCCAATTCTCTTGATAGAAGAGTTTTTAGAGTGAGGAACTTTTCTGAAACCTCTTCAATGGGCTCTAAAGTGCAATGCAGGTCTCAACCTCAATGTACCACGGAGAAAACGAACGAATAATAAGAGGATCTCTCCCAAGAGAAGTGCCCCACAGAGGGGTGGTAGGCTACCACATATACCTTTAAGGTAGAAGGGGATAATCCTGCAGAGAAACGGTCTTGCAAGAAATCAACTCAACTGTACCAACAGGGCAGTTAACAGGATCTAAGTGACGTTCACCACACCAGGTGGAGAATAACTTCAATTTCAATGCATATAGTTTTCTCGTGGAAGGTGCTCTGGATTGGAGAATGGACCTCAGTTGATAGACCGGATTCTATGAGCCGGGTCCCCTCTGAGGCCAGGCCCACAGTTTCCACAACTCCGGATGAGGGTGTAATATCGTGCCCCTTGTTTGGGACAATTGGTCCCTCTTGACTGGAATCTCCAGGGGAGAGTCGTCTAGAAGGGACACTAGGTCCGAGAACCATACTCGGGCCGGCCAGTAAGAGGCTACTAATAATAGACGGGCCCCTTCCCGGCGAACCCTCTCCAGAACACCCGGAAGCACGGATATCGAGGGGAATACGTACAAGTGCAGCCTCGGCCACACCTGCACCATCGCATCCAGTCCGAGAGGAGCTGGGTGTGTAAGGGAGAACCACATGGGACAATGGGTTGTATATGATGATGCGAAGAGGTCGACTTGAACTTGACCAAATTTCTCCCAAAGGAGCTCCACCACCTCGGGGTGAAGTCTCC